>OV702299.1:18692418-19317418 GCA_916181665.1 Avena sativa
AAAATTGGATATTAATAAATCCTCATTATTTTATTTAAATAAATCTTTTACTCTTTTTATCAAATAGAAATATTTATTTTAAAACTTGGCCAAGATTAATTTGGCTCTTTAAAATAATCCTTATTTATATTTCTACCTTTGCTTTATAAAAACCATATCTCTTTTTATTTAAGGATCCAAAAATAGTGATTCCAACTATTATAACTTTATTTATTAATTGTTTATCTTTTTAAATCCCTTTAGGATTTTATTTGACCAAAATAGGTTTTGATGTTTCCAATTGGAATCAAAAAGTTTCTTCTCACCCTAAATTTCAACAATTATTTATTTTGTTTATTTATTTTTCACATTACAAGATTTGGAAAATCTTGGGATGTGACAGGCTACCACCCTTAAAAGAAATCTCGTCCCGAGATTTGGGAAAGCTAGGGTTACAAGTTGGCTTCAAAGCAACTAGGGTACTACCACCCTTGAAAGAAAGTCTCATAGGGTTACATTGATGGTTCACTTGACTATTGGTTCAATACTTAATATCCAGACAAGGAATCCTTATTTGACTCTTCTGAGTTAACTAGTTCCTGACATCCACTTCTTCTATCTCTTCAAAGTTTCCATCCATGTCAATGTGGTTCACATGTCCTTTCTGGGTCACATTGGAGTCATTTCCATTGGATCTTCTAGCATCCTTTTTCTTTTTCTTCTCAGGAGAGTCTGATGCATAGTGTCCAAGTTCCTTACAATTATAGCACTGCAACTGGCTAATATCTTTCTTCTTGAAAGTGTCATGTTGGTTCTGACCAAGGTCATCTCCATTATCAGTATCATTCCCATTATTATCACTTCCATTGTTGTTGTGGTGATACTGATGTGGTTCAGAATCTTCATTGCTCTTTTTGAATGAACGCTTCTTTTGTGTTGATCTTGAGTGATACTTGAGTTTATGTTTCCTCTTTCTGTTCTCAACTTGATTCATCTTGTTTTCCAAAATGGTGGCTTTGTCACAGAGTGATTGATAAGTTGGGGCATAGGCAACAGCTAGCTGCAGGTTCAACTCATCATTAAGTCCTTCAAGAAATTTCTCCTTTCTCTTAGCATCTGTGTCAACTTCATCTGGTGCATAGCGTGCCAGATTGTTGAATTCTTCAATATACTCAGCCACACTGAGGTGACGTTGTTTCAGATTGTGGAATTCCTTTTTCTTCAAGTGCATCACTCCAGGTGATATGTGAGTTGTACGGAAACCATCCTCAAAAATAGTCCAAGTCACATCCTCAAGGGGGGTGGTGATCTGAAAGTTGTCCCACCATGTTGCTGCTGGTCCTTCAAGCAGAAATGCTGCAAACCTAACTTTTTCTTCGTCGATGCAGCCAATAGTCACTAAGTATTTATTCACCGAACATAACCAATCATTGGCTTCCATTGGATCAGTTGTTCCATAGAACCTTGCAGGCCTAAGTTTCAGAAACCTGGTGAGCATGTCATGAGTTGGAGGATTATTCTAATTGTTGTTGTTGTTGTTGTTGTTCTGATTCTGTATGAACGTGGTCATCTCCTGCATCAGTTGTGTCTGAGCTGTCATCATCTGCTGCATCTCAGGAGTGATGTTGTTGTTTTGGTTGGGGTTGGCACGACAGGGAGGCATCTGTTGGTTTGATAGGGATAAGTAATGGCAGATAGACCTAAGGAAGTTCTAACACACAACTCAAAACAACCAAGTTCAATCAAACAAACAATTAATCAACAAGCACCTATCCACTTAACAACTTATGAGCTTAACTCATGAGTTGAAGGAAACAACAAATTTTCTTGAAATAATTAACTTAGTATAGTCATACCTCATAGGTCAATATGATCCATACACTAACATGATATCAATGTTTTGGTAGGCAATCTAATGTCTCTTGGTTTTTCACTTTTAGTCCTTAGTGATGTCTAAGTTGAAGTCCTTGGTGAAACTAAAGTTGAACTCATTGGTCATGGTGAAGGCTTTGTCCATCAAGTTGAAAAAGAAAGAGATGTGGAATCAAAACCAAAAGGTTGAGCAAAGAGTTTACAAGATTGTTTGTAAATAAGTTTTGGAACAAATACAACTCCTATTTTTCTAAGGGGTTTTGTCCAATCCTAGGGTTACAATCCTACAGGCAACACAGTGCTCTGATACCATCTGTAAGGTTCCCAACCTTTAATAAGGTAGAGATCTCTGTGTTTACAATGCTAGTCCCTGGATCAATAGCTAGCATCCACAGTTAAGATGTAATATCAAGAAATAAAGGTCATAATACAACTTTATAACCAGGAATAAAAATAATTCATTACATCTTACATAGCTCATTTGGCTATCACATTACAATGCAGCAGAATATCTATATAGCATGGAGTCCTTCATCTTCAAAGTGCCACATGCAATCATGTTGGTTGTAGACTTGTAATCCTATTCAACACACTTCACTAACATCAAACAAACCTGCAACATAATAAGTTGCAGCCTCAAGGGTCAATACATTTGAATTGTATTGGCAAGTTTCACTACTATGTAGAAATAAGTGGATCCTATCCATACATGCATATTTGGCTAAGTAGAGTTTAGGCTCTTTTGCAGAAAGCAATATAGTTTTATCCTATCTTTTGAAAATAGTTTTGATGTTTTGTCAAATCTGTCTGAACTCCTTGGAAATCTCCAAGTGCTTCTAATCCCTTGTTGTCACCATCAAGTTTTACTTTGAGAAATTGGAATGTCGAGATCTTCCGTAGCTCCAGGCCTTAGTTGCTAAGATTTGTCCATAACCGGGGACACGGCTAAGTACTTAGAATTTTGATCTTCTGCAGATGTTGTACACTTTACCCACATGACACAATCTCGCCTTGATGCCACCAGTGGCCGCTGGATAAGTACTCACCAAAATGGAGTACTGGCAGATCGAGAATGTGACAAAGTCTTTCCATAGAAGTCCTCCCAATACACAATGCTAGCTTGTCTACCAGGCACCAATGTAGGGATAAATTTCCCTTACACAATTCTAGTTAACCTGAGACAAAGGTGGTGTGGGGACAAATTGGAGCAGCCTAGGGGCAGAGAGGCGCTGGAAAGTGAGGGGAAAGGTAGAGGAGACAGGGGCGATTAAGTACGCGTGGTTGCAGGGGGAGTGATGGCTGCAATAACGCGAATTGATCGCCGCAATCAAGAGCAGCAACAGCGAGGGGGACGTGGTCGCGGGGTTGAAGACGACGATGAGGTGGCGTGGGGCCTAGTTGTCTGCGAGAGAGGGAGAGAAAGAGTGGGGTCCACTTGTCGGTGACTCAGCGGGTTCTTTTCTAAGTGTAAAACATTTCACTGCGGGGTGAGTTAGTTGGGCTGGTTTGGGCTTAGTTGGGCCAGATGGGTTGGGTCTGCTTTGTTTCACTTTTTTTTATACTGAAAGCTTTTTCTTTTCTATTTTGAATTTCCCGATTTGATTTTCATTTAAACAATTCAAACAACAAATCAATTCAAACCATCACCAAACTTTGTATTGATTTTAATTCTGTTTAACAACATAATCCAAAGTCCAAAATAAAATAATTCATTTATTCTTTTAGGATCTATTAAGAATTAAATAAATAGGCCTTAGTCTTTAATTCAAATAGGATTTAATTTATTTAAAAACTCTATTTGAAATCTAAATAATACCAAAACCTTTTCAGTAGGTTTTACTTGAAAAACAAAACACTTGGAAATCTTATTTGAAAATACTTTAACAAGTTTTAATGTTTATTTAAAATGGAAAAGCCTTTACTTAAACAAAATTGGATATTAATAAATCCTCATTATTTTATTTAAATAAATCTTTACTCTTTTTATCGAATAGAAATATTTATTTTAAAACTTGGCCAAGATAAATTTGGCTCTTTAAAATAATCCTTATTTATATTTCTACCTTTGCTTTATAAAAACCATATCTCTTTTTATTTAAGGATCCAAAAATAGTGATTCCAACTATTATAACTTTATTTATTAATTGTTTATCTTTTTAAATCCCTTTAGGATTTTATTTGACCAAAATAGGTTTTGATGTTTCCAATTGGAATCAAAAAGTTTCTTCTCACCCTAAATTTCAACAATTATTTATTTTTTTTATTTATTTTTCACATTACAAGATTTGGAAAATCTTGGGATGTGACAATTCATGTAGATGATATATTATCCATGTCAATATAAAATCACTCGCCAATACAATTCAAATATATTGACCCTTGTGGCTGTAACTTATTATGTTGTAGGTTTGTTTGATGTTAGTGAAGTTTGTTGAATAGGGATTACAAGTCTACAAGAAACATGATTGCCTGTGGCATATGAAGATGAAGGACTCCATGCTATATAGTTATATCTTCTACATTGTAATTAGATAGCCAAATGAGCTATGTAAGATGTAATGAATTATTTTATTCCTGGTTATAAGTTGTAATATGACCTTTGTTTCTTGATATTACATCTTAAACTGCGGATGCTAGCTATTCGATCTAGGGACTAGCATTGGAAACACAGGGATCTCTACCTTATCAGGTAGGGACCTCTACATCTAAGCTTGGGGAAGCTAGTTTTTATGAAAACGATCTTTTTAGTTCCCCAGCTTTAGGGAAAAAAATTGCTATCCCATATGTGGTAATTCTAATCTTTATCTCAAACACTTTCGTTAGTTCAACACCTTTTGATTTGAGTAACAGAATGTCTTCGAAAAAATTGGTTTCTACCTGCTGGTCTGTTTTGAAAGATTTCTGCCATTATTTGCATTTGCTTCTTATTGATCCTTTTTGGTACCTTTTTGGGAAATTGAGCTTTTTTAGGGAATTGCTACAGTAGCTTGTGTTTTTAGTGAAAGTTTTGCTGTTCCAAAGATAAACCCAAATGTCTATTATCTTTTGAATACACTAATGTTGCTAATGAAGAATTGTGTGAAGTTTTGTATGAAGGAAAATTTTCAGGTGTAAAGGAAGAATGATGTAATGAGATGAAGAATGGACAAAATATCAAGCTTGGGGATGCCACCCCGTGTCACCCCAAGAAATATTCAAGAGGTACAAGAGTCAAAGCTTGGGGATGCCCAAGGCACCCCCTTCTTCATCAATAAAAAGCTCCGGTCTTTCTAGACACTTCGTTTTTATTGTTTCATGCACTGTTGTGTTGTTCTTGGAGCGTCTTAGTTTTCGTTTTTCGTTCTCGTTTGTTTAGTTTGCTTGAATAAAATTTTTTGATCCCATCACACTTCTTTTGGAGAGAGACACACTCCATTTTCATTGCCTAGAACACTCTAGTTTTCACTCTTATTGTTTGTGAGTGTTCTCTTTTGCTAGCATAGTGTTTAGCCTTAGTTTTCTTTTGCTTTTAGCTTAGAATTTTTTAGTTCTTCTTTTTGGATTTGTGATACAATCTCACTGGTCTTTATTGATTATTATCTTTGTGAGTTGTTTCAAATAAGTCGATTGGTGCTGGAAAAGAGTAGAAAGTTTCATGCTTAAAGTGATACAAAAGGGAGTTTGTTTTGACTGTGGCTTATACTTTATCATGTCATGCTAGATGTTGCTTTGACCTTATGCTTAGTGACTATTTCTGTAGCGTGACTTGTTCCAAAAATTAGGATTGCTTAATGTGCCTTGAAAGAATCATGCGTTGTTTTAGCATACAAAAGCATAGTATTGTGGTATTCTCCTTTGATTCTTTGTTTGGGTTGACTTGGAACATAATCACACCATGTTATGACTATGAACAAGTCACCATAGCCTATATGATCATTCAGTCCTTGACTTGTGTTACCACTTTATGCTTTGATTAGTAATGTTTTGTCGCTCTGTATGATTATGGCCATTATTGCTCTCTTAGTTGATCGCTCCCAGTATTTTGCTAGCCTCCACTTGTATTGAGTAATCTCTACTCATGCATCCCAATCCCAATAAAACAAGTTATTCTAAAGTGTCCACTATAAACTCCTATGCATGGTGTGTTACACCATTCCAAGTATATTCTTGTTTTCATCTATCTTCCAATTAAAAAGTATTTTGTTATGTGAAAACTTAGTGATTAAATCTCTCACAAACTTGATGGCACACTTTATATTTCTTGCCCCTAATAAACTTGAACCATTGTGTAATTTATGTTGTATATTCTTGCACTTATACGTTGGAATTAGCAGAATCGCGATGTCACGGGGAACTCTTTCAACATTGCACTTGTACATTGTACATAGTTGATATCATGCTCTTTTGTCTATGGATGTCGCCGGTGTGAAATAAAGAGGGAGATTGTAAGCCCATGGAGTTATGTATGTGTGTTAGAGAAACGCCTAGGCCGCTAGCCTAAGCCATGCCTAATCATGGTGGAAACTTGCAGCATCACCATAATGACATCTATGAAGCTTTCTTCTTATAAAAAAAGAGACATATTGAAAAGAGGAAAGAGAGAAAAAAGAACCATATTCTCATGGTAAATAAGAAGATTGCTAAGATGCTCATTGTCTGCTTGCCTTGTCATTTTTATTATGGGATAGCTCCTGTATCATGTGCAAGGGGTACCCGTTGGCAGTTCTCTATGATACACATGTACTTACTATGACAAGAATTTACAAGTGACTAAAGTTGAGTAGCATGAGGAGCGGCCCTCGTACTCAAGGGACATGAAATTGCCAACTTATACTTTATCAAGCATATACTCCACAGTTTGTTCACTTTAACCTTAATCACTTCAAGATGCTTATGATAGGGGCAATGAGAGCTGAAACCTAACAAGTACCATAATTTTTGGAAGGTATTTTTGAGATTTTAAATACCTGCTTCCCTTTGAAGGGCCTTTCTTCCACCATTATATTGAGTCTCCACCTTCTATCCTTAGGCACCAATTAAGAGAGCGTAGTTGCCATTCTTTGTTCTATGTGCATTGTCCCAAAACTTATTGATTATGCATATTGTTGATATTACTTGTTCTTGTGCTATTTGTATCTACTCACTCTTATGAACTTTGAAGGTGTCCTATGCATCTATTTGCTACTCCATGAGGGACAAGCTGAATACCACTATGCTATGTTTTCTATATGTGAAACAAACAAACGTCTCTCAATGCATTGTTATTCATGATCTTTATTTATAGCCTTTCATCTTGCATGCATATTTACTTTGTCTTACTGTTAGAACTCCATCTTTCATGCTCATGTTTAGAGTTCTTTGATCCTAGCTTTCAATGCTTGCAAATGGTCTGATCTTGATTTTGATGGTGCATGTGATACGTCCAATTTGCATCACCATTCTATATCATAATTTGCCTATATTTATTGATATATGTCTTATTATGAGGTATTATTTATGTCTTTTCCACTATTTTTGCATGTTGGATGATTCTTGGAGGATGGACTGTCGGAGTTAGGATTCTGATGGAAAAAGAGGTGTTTTGATGCAATTTCGCGAAGATCGGAAAAATACCAGAAAAATAATGGAAAATTATATTTCCCCAGAAGACGGAGGAAGCCAGAAGGGGAGGCGTAGCCAGGCCATAGGGGGGCCACACCCCCTAGGCGCGGGCCCACCTTGCCCCACGCCTAGGGCAAGTGTGGCCCACCTGGCCGGCTCCCGACTCCGCCCTCTCGCCTATATCGTCCTCACGGAGTATTTCCCAAATTCCCATGTGTCCTCAAGAACGTTTGGTCCTTATAAGTATTTCCACCGGCTTGTCCTTTTCTAAGAAAGGATTGGGCCACTTGCTGTAGTTGTTCGTTTTTTTATTACTTGCACCTTGTTTCTTTGCTTTATCAGAAAACCTCTAAAAATCCGTTTGCTAAGTATTCACAGAGGTTTCCTGCTCTATATCGCTAGTCAACACCTTCTTCTCCTTGTTGGGATCAACACTCCTATTTATCGAAAGTACTACGATACAGCCCCTATACTTGTGGGTCATCAAGACTATTTTCTGGCGCCGTTGCCGGGGAGTGAAGCGCTATTGAAGAGTGGAACTCGTAAAGGAAACTTCTACTGTGAGTATTTATTTTTTGTTACTGCTTGTTACTCTGTTTCCAATATGGATAACCCACTTGGTTTTATGTTTGGGAAAACTACTACCACTGTTAGGGTAGTAGATGAACCACCACTAGTTGAGATAGATCCTTTTATGATACCTATAGGTATTGTTGATCGTGTTATGGATAATTATTATTTAGGGGATGGAACTGTTCATCCTGGTGATCATTTTCTTTTTATCCATGAATTATGCGGGTTGTTTAAGTGTGCAGGTATCACAACTGAACAGGTGAAGAAGAAGTTACTCTCTATATCCTTGAAAGGGAGAGCTGAAGAATGGTATAAATGGCTAAAGAATGGACAATCCATGGATTTGGAGGAAATGGCATCTCTCTTTTATTCTAAATCCTATCCTCCCAGTGAGATTCATAAGGATAGAACTCTGATATATAACTTTTGGCCTCGTGATGGAGAGAGTACAGCTCAAGATTGGGGGAGACTGAAGTTACTAATGCTTAAATGTCCTATTCATGAACTCCCTAACAATATTATTATAAATAACTTTTA
Organism: Avena sativa; assembly: GCA_916181665.1. NCBI lineage: Eukaryota > Viridiplantae > Streptophyta > Magnoliopsida > Poales > Poaceae > Avena > Avena sativa. The sequence goes on from OV702299.1 coordinate 18,700,960, forward strand.
TGCTAGGCTTTCTCTTCATGATAAAGATTTATTAGATGCTTCTTGTGCTGGATCATTCACATGTATGAAGGAAGAAGCTAAATGGGATATACTAGACCGTATTCAAGAGAACACTGAAGCTTGGGAGAATGACAAGGTAATAAAGTCAGGTATAAACTATGATTATGAATGCATAAAATCTTTTATAGGAACTGGTGACTTTCGTGATATTAGTAATGAGTTTTGTCTTGATCCTCAAGTTCTTGCAAAATATTTTAATGCCTTTGCCTCTTATATTGAAATTCCCAAGAAAGAGTGGGACAGGTACCATGCCCCTTATAAAGACATTGTTACCCATGTTCCTGGTAGCATAGAGGTTTGTACTGTTGATCCTATTTTGCCTAAACCTTATGTTGAGAAAATACCTTTTCCTAGTAAGGTAAAGGAACACTCTATCATAGCTAATGTGGTTAGCAAAAGTGCAAAGAAAACTGTGGAGCCCGATGAGCTTATTAATATTGAGCCTGTGGTAGCTATTGTGAAAGATCTTGTCACTAGAAATATAGAGGATGAGTACATTGTCTTCTGTGAAGACGCTACTAATATTTTTCTCATCCTTAAAAAGCTAGAAAAGCTAGTGTCCCTGTGCTTTCTGTTAGAATTGGTAATCATAGCTATTATGGTTTGTGTGATATTGGTGCTAGTTCTAGTGCTATTCCTTATGAACTTTACAGGGAAATTATGCATGAAATTGGTCCTTGTGAGCTTGAGGACATTGATGTGGTTATTCACCTTGCTAATAGAGAGACAGTCTGTCCCATTGGCATTGTAAGAGATGTGGAGGTTCTTTGTGGTAAGATTAAATATCCTGCTGATTTTCTAGTACTTGGTAAAGAAGCTAGTAAAACCTATCCTATTATCTTTGGTAGACCCTTCTTGAATACTTGTGGGGCTATTATAGATTGTAGTAAGGAAGAAGTTTTAACTAAGTTTGATGGAGAGTCTTATGAGTTTAATTTTTCCAAATTTGCTAAAACTCCTTATGAAAATGAATTGCCTAATGAGGATTTCAGGGTTGAACAACTTTCTACTATTTCTCTTGCTCCTAACAATGCCTTGTAGCAATTTATGGAAGATCATGAGAGAGAAGTCTTCATGAAAGAAAGAAATGAGATTGACGAGGTTTTTCTTCGTTAGCCTGAGCAACTTAAGCATAACCTGCATGTGGAAGATTTGGGTACCACACTACCACATAAAGAGGACCCTCTTTTCGAATTAAAACGTTTACCTGATGATCTTAAATATTCTTATCTAGATGATAAGAAAGTATATCCTATTATTATTAGTTCTAAACTTTCAGGAAAGGAAGAAGAAAGGTTATTAGAAATACTGAAGAAACACCGAGGAGCTATGGGTTATACTCTTGATGATTTAAAAGGAATTTCTCCCACTATATGTCAGCATGCTATTAATATAGAACCTGATGCAAAACCAGTTGTTGAGCACCAACGCCATCTAAATCCTAAGATGAAGGATGTGGTAAGAAATGAGGTATTAAAACTCCTTGATGCTGGTATTATTTACCCTATTGCTGATAGTCAATGGGTTAGCCATGTTCATTGTGTTCCCAAGAAAGGGGGAATTACTGTTGTGCCTAATGAAAATAATGAGCTTATACCCCAGAGAGTAGTGGTTGGTATAGGATGTGCATTGATTTTTTAAAGGTTAATAAAGCTACTAAGAAAAATCATTATCCTTTGCCCTTTATTGACCAAATGCTTGAGAGGTTGTCCAAAAAGACTCACTTTTGTTTTCTTGATGGTTATTCTGGGTTCTCTCAAATTGTCGTTAAAGCGCAAGACCAAGAGAAAACCACTTTGGCTTGTCCTTATGGCACTTATGCTTATAGGCGTATGCCTTTTGGTTTATGTAATGCTCCTTCTACCTTTCAGAGATGTATGTCTGCTATCTTTCATGGTTTTTGTGAAGAAATTGTGGAGGTTTTCATGGACGATTTTTCCGTCTATGGAACTTCTTTTGATAACTGTTTGCACAACCTTGATAATTTTTTGCAGAGATGTGAAGAAACCAACCTTCTTCTTAATTGGGAGAAATGCCATTTCATGGTTAATGATGGGATTGTTCTTGGACACAAGATCTCTGAAAGAGGCATTTAAGTTGATAGAGCCAAAATTGATGCAATTGAGAAGATGCCTTGTCCTAGAGATATTAAAGGTATTCGTAGTATCCTTGGTCATGCTTGTTTCTATAGGAGGTTTATTAAAGATTTCTCCAAAATTTCAAAGCCCCTTACTAATCTTCTTCAAAAAGATGTACCTTTTATTTTTTATGATGATTTTAAGGAAGCTTTCGAAACTTTGAAGAAAGCTTTGACTACTGATCCTATTGTTCAACCACCTGATTGGAGTTTACCTTTTGAAATTATGTGTGATGCTAGTGTTTTGCAGTGGGTGCTGTCCTTGGGAAACGTGTTGATAAGAAGTTCAATGTTATTCATTATGCTAGCTAGACTCTAGATGCTTCTCAAAAGAATTATGCTACTACTAGAAAAGAGTTCTTAGCTGTAATTTTTGTCTGTGATAAGTTTAGACCTTATATTGTTGATTCAAAGGTCACTATTTATACTGATCATGATGCTATTCAGTACCTTATGACGAAGAAGGACGCTAAGCCTAGGCTTATTAGATGGGTGTTGCTTGTACAAGAGTTTGATCTGCATATTGTAGATAGGAAAGGTGCTAAAAATCCTATTGGTGACAATTTATCTCGTTTGGAAAATATTTCTTTTAACCCTCTGCTTATTAATGATAGTTTTCCAAATGATCAGTTGGCTGCAATAAGGGTAAGTCCGCATAAAAGTCCTTGGTAAGCTGATTATGCTAACTTCATTGTTTCCAAGTATTTGCCTCCCACTTTTACAGCCCAGCAAAGAAGAAAATTCTTTTATGATCTAAGGCATTACTTCTGGGATGACCCACATCTATATAAAGGAGTAGATGGTATTATGCGAAGATGTGTTCCAGAATTTGAACAACAAGAGATATTGATAAAATGTCACGACAGTGCTTATGGAGGACATCATGCTGGGGATAGGACTGCACAAAAGGTTTTACAATCTGGATTTTATTGGCCTACCCTTTCAAAGATGCAAGGAAGTTTGTCTTATCATGTGATGAATTTCAACGAGTTGGTAACATTTCTAGACGCAATGAAATGCCTATGAATTATTCTCTTGTTATTGAACCTTTTGATTGTTGGGGATTTGACTTTATGGGTCCTTTTCCTCCTTCAAAAGGGTATACTCAAATTCTTGTTGTTGTTGATTATGTTACAAAGTGGGTAGAAGCCATACCTACAAACAAAGCTGATGGTAAGACCTCTTTAAAAATGCTTAAGGATATTATTTTTACTAGGTTTGGTGTGCCTAGATATCTCATGACTGATGGTGGCTCTCATTTTATTCATGGGGGTTTTAGAAAAATTCTCGCTAAGTATGATGTAAACCATAGAATTGCTTCAGCTTATCACCCCCAAACCAGTGGGTAGGTAGAACTCTCCAATATGGAAATTAAATCTATCTTGCAAAAGACTGTCAATAGATCTAGAAAAAACTGGGCTAAAAAGTTGAATAACGTTTTATGGGCTTATAGAACTGCTTATAAAATCCTATGGGGATGTCTCCTTACAAAATGGTCTATGGGAAAGCTTGTCACTTGCCTTTAGAATTAGAACACAAAGCTTATTTGGAAGTGAAAGAGTTGAATAGAGATTTTAAACTTGCTGGTGAGAAAAGATTGCTTCACATGAGTACCTTAGATGAGTGGAGAAGTGACGCTTATGAAAATGCTAGACTCTTTAAGGAAAAAGTAAAAAGATGCCATGATAGGAGGATTCTCAAAAGGGGGTTCCATGTTGGTGAGCAAGTTCTTTTGTATAGGTCTCATCTCAGATTTTTTGCAAGGAAACTACTATCAAAATGGGAAGGACCTTTTGTTATTAAGGAAGTATATCGTTCAGGTGCTATTAAAATATCTTCCTTGAATGATGACACAACACAGGTGGTGAATGGTCAAAGACTAAAACATTATATTTCTGGAGATTCTTATAATGAAGATGTTGATATTATTCAAATGGTGACTCCGAAAGAATTTATTAGAAACCAAATGCCAGAAACTACAAAGATCGTCTTTGAATAGGTAAAAGTGGTAAAAACAGAAGGTTCCCAAAAGCCTAATCTTTTTATATTTTTGATGTTTTTAATACATAAGGCAAGTTACGAGACGGAACAGAGGAGGAACCGGAGGCCAGGGTGGCCAAACCCACCCCAGGCGCGGGCCCTAGCTGGCCGCGCCTGGAGGGGGTGTGCCTTCCCCGAGCTCCGTCTGCGCCTCGTTTTCGTCTCAAAACCTTCCTTATGCTTTCAAACTTTGTAATATATAACCCCCTGGGTTCCCCGAGGTTCTTGTATCGAGTTCTCGTCGTGTTTTTGTTTCGATCTGTTCTGTCAGGCAAATTCTCAGTTTTGGAGCCACAATGTCTTCCTCTGGATCACCCATGGAGGATTTCTCTGCGGATGTCATCAACCCGTACATGTATGAGTTAAGGATCCATCCTAGGGAGTTGATTCTCAATGATGGTAAGGTGCAGATGAAAGAAGTTCAAGGCCCTAAAGGAGAAGGCAGTCTAGAAGACAGGATGGAAGCATTGGAGCAGGAAGTTTTTAGGTACAAGAAGTTGGCAGAACGCGAAGTGGATGTTATTCATAAGATAATTTCAAAACTGATCACCAAGCATGAGGAGGAGGTTGCTGAGCTCCGAGAAGAAATCTTCTCGCTCCGTCAGACCACCAACCAATTACTGTAGAGGTCCCAACCTTTAATAAGGTAGAGATCCCTGTGTTTACAATGCTAGTCCCAGGATCAATAGCTAGCATCCACAGTTAAGATGTAATATCAAGAAACAAAGGTCATAATACAACTTTATAACCAGTAATAAAATAATTCATTACATCTTACATAGCTCATTTGGCTATTACATTACATTTGCAGCAGAATATCTATAAGCATGGAGTCCTTCATCTTCAAAGTGCCACAGGCAAACATGTTGGTTGCAGACTTGTAATCCTAATCAATAAACTTCACTAACACCAAACAAACCTGCAAGATTACAAGTTACAGCCACAATGGTCAATACATTTTAATTGTATTGGCAAGTTTCACTACTATGTAGAAATAAGTGGATCCTATCATTACATGCATATTTGGCTAAGTAGGGTTTTAGGCTCATTTGCAGAAAGCAATATAGTTTTGTCCTATCTTTTCCAAAATAGTTTTGCTCTTTTGAAAAATCTTTTGTCAAATCTTTCTGAACTCCTTGGAATCCACCAAGTGCTTCAAGTCTCTTGTTGTCACTTTCAAGTTTTACTTTTAGAAATTGGAATGTCGAGATTTCCCATAGCTTCAGGCCTTAGTTGCTCAGTATTGTCCATAACCGGGGACACGGCTAAGTACTTAGATTTTTATCTTCTGCAGAAGTTGTACACTTTACCCACATGACACAATCTCATCTTGTTGCCACCAGTGGCCGCTGGATAAGTACTCACCAAGATGGAGTGCTGGCAGATTGAGATTGTGACGAAGTCTTTCCATAGGGTCCTCCCAATACACAATGCTAGCTTGTCTTCAGGCACCAATGTAGGGTTCCTAGTTCCCTCATTCCAGTTAACCTGAAGAGGCCAATGCATGGGTCTTCCACTATGTAGTTGACTAAGCCAGTGCCCATTTAGCATGTGGCTGTACACGGAAGCCACTGTACGAGAAACATGTTCAATCTCTAAGTCCCTGGGTGGTTTTCTTCTAGAGCACAACAAAAAGAGATTGCCATATAAACATGGTTCCTCTTGTTGCCACCTTGTCCAAAACTTGAGTATCCTTGTCCACCCAGGTGGTTCATTGAGTACTTGTTTTATTATATAAAACACAAGTCTTTTCAATACTTCTCATAATCTCAACATGTATCTCATCTCAATATATATAGCAGGGCTAAGCATATTACAACTACATTGTTTTCACTAAGCAATGTATAAGGGTATCCTAATAGGATTTAGCATAGAAAAATATAGTAGTCCTTATCATGCATGTTTCAAAATCCACTAAGTGTAATGAAAATAGTAGGACTTGGATGATAGTGTCACTTGCCTTTTTGGTAGAGAATGTTGGTTCAATTCTTGATCTTGCTAATATCACACTCTTCTTACTTCACTACAAATCAATCAAGCAAACATAGATTCAACTAGCATTCCAACCAATATTCAAACAATTTAACACACATAAAATAATAGAAACAAGGTCATGCATGCAAGCATGCAAAAGATAGTTTTATTTGCAAAGGTGGTTTCTACTAGGCTCTACACATTGTAAGGTTCAAAGTGGTCATTTTCTAAAGTGGCAAAACCATTTGCAAAAAGGGTTTTATCTATAAACCATGTTTACATCAAATCATTATTTCATGTGGTGAAAATGCTTTTGGTAAGGCAATAATTTTATATTGTTCACCAAATAAGTTTTTAATTCTCAAAACTTGGTGTTTAGGGTCAGTAGGTTTGAATCAAAACATTTTCCAAAGATTTTGCTCAAAAATCATTTCCATATCAAAATCAATATTTTTATTTAACTAGAAATGAGCTAATTCAATTATTCAATCCTAATATTCACAAAATACATTTTTAAATCCATAAGTTGGTTCCTAGGTTCAGTAGGTTCACAAAAAACCATTTTGCAAAGATTTCAACTCCAAAACATAACTAGAACAATTTTTATATTCATAACAAGCCTACACAAGTTTCTGCAAAAACAAACATTTTACCAGAAGCTTTTTACTAAACAAAGTGCATGGTTGGCTAGGGCTTGTTTTTCTGAATCCAATGATATAAAATTTGCAAAATTTGGACGTGTGGTTTGAAAGTTATGGATTTTACAAGTTTGTACAAAAATCAGATTCAAATTCCTGTTTTAAACAGATCCAATGCCACGCGGCGTGATACTATTGGTCGGTACCGCTTCGTGCGGATCGGCCTCTGCGGGGCGTTGGATTTAAACAGATCGCGCGGCTCAGATGCGCTCATACCCTTTCGCTCAGGTTCTAATCTTAGCCACAGGATCAAGATCCAACGGGCTCAGCTGCCTTGACCAAGGACTGGCGGCGCTGCGCGGCGGCTGGCGGCGGCGACGCTCAGACGGGGGTGTCGCGGCGATTCTAGGAAGCAAGGGGAGAAGCGGAGGTGCTCGCAAGGTCGAGGTGAAACTCAAGGTGGTGCTGGTCTGGCGAGGGGCGCTCGATGCTGCGGCCAATTCCTCGTCGGAGTAGCTGCGAGCGGCAGGTGGTTCTGTTTGATGACGGGGGCGACGCTGTGGTTCACCCCAAGGCAAAGCAACGGCACGGTCAGATGCGTACAGTCCTGGGGATCTTAGGAGTATCAATAGGAAGGCTCGGGGTGGTCGGCTCTTACCAGGAAAGCTCGTCGGAGGCGAGACAGACGGCGGCAGCGAGTTGAGCTTGTCCTTGCCGACACTCTGGGGCGAGCACGGGCGAACGGGAGGCACTGACAGATGCGCCTGGGACTGGGGATCACTCTCGCGTGCTCGGAAAGTCGAGGCGAGGCTGGACGGCGCCGGAATTCACTAGAGAAGCTCGTCAGAGCAGTGGCGGTGTGGGGGCGAATTGGGGCAGCCTAGAGGTAGAGGGCAGGAACTATCTGGGGGAAAACATAGAGCGGAGAGGGGCGTTTATGCACACATGGTCGCCGGGGGAGTTAAAGCAGGCAATAACGCGAATTGATCGCCGGCAGTAACGCGGCAGCAACGGCAGGGCGTGGTTTGGGGGTTGAAGACGACGGTGAGGTGGCAGTGGGACATGCCTGTCAGCGAGGAAGAGAGAGAGGGAGAGGGGTCCACTCGTCTGTGACTGCGCGGGTGGGTTTTTCGGTGAAAAACGATTCGCGCGTGGGGGGGGTTAGTTGGGCTGGAGCTGGGCTTGCTGGGCCAGATGAGTTGGGCTGAGCTCGATTCATTTTTTTTATACAGTAAACTTTTCTTTTTCTATTTGATTTTCCTGTTTTGATTTTCAAACAATCAATCAAACACCCAAATGAATTCAAAACCTTGCTAAACTTTGTATTGAGTTTTAGTTCTGTTTAACAACACAAATCCAAGGTCCAAATTAAAATAATATTTTTATTCTTTTTAGGATCTATTTAATAATTAAATAAAATAGTCCTTAGTTATTAATTCAAATAGGTTTTGATTTATTAAAATCTCCATTTGAAATCTAATTATTATCAAAACCAAATCAGTAGGTTTTATTTGAAAATATAAAATACTTGGAAAACTTGTTTAAAATAATTTAACAAGTTTTGATGTTTAATTAAAATGGTAAAACCTTTATTTTAATAAAATTGGATATTAATAAATCCTCATTATTTTGTTTAAATAAACCTTTACTCTTTTTATCAAAACAAAATATTTTACTTCAAAAACTTGGCCAAGGTTCAATTTGGCTCTATAAAATAGTCCTTATTTATATTTCTACCTTTTCATTTGAAAACCAAATCTTTTTATTAAAAGATCCAAAGATAGTGATTCCAAATATTTAAAACTTTCTTTATTAATTGTTTATTCATTTCAAATCCCTTTAGGATTTGTTTGATCAAAAATATGTTTGAAGGTTTCCAATTGGAATCAAAAGTTTCTTCTCACCCTGAAAATCAACAAAGTTTTATTTTATTCATTTATTTTTCACATAACAAGATTTGGAAAATCTTGGGATGTGACAGGCTACCACCCTTAAAATAAATCTCGTCCCGAGATTTGGGAAGGCTAGGGTTACAAGTAGGCTCAAAGCATCTAGGGTACTACCACCCTTAAAATTTCCCAACTAGATTACATCTTGGTTTGCTTGGGGTCTTGGGAAAAATTCTCTGGGCAAACATCTGCATAGTGTCCCTTGTTTCCACACTTGTAACATGTGACAAGGCTGAGATCCTTCATAGGCTTGTTTATCTTGTGCTTCATCTTTTCTGGACAGTTGCTTGCATAATGCCCTTGGTTACCACAATTGTAACATGTGATAAGTTTGAGTTCTTCACGTATCTCTTGTGGACAGGTTGCCACATAATGGCCTAGCTCTTTGCAGTTGTTGCACCATACTTGGCCAATCTCCTTATACTTATTCTTCTCTGGACATTCACTGGAATAGTGTCCCATTTCTTTACAATGATTACATTGCACATGGCTTTTGTCCTTCTTTTTCTTGGGTTTCTCCAAAGCCAGGAGTGCTTCTAGTTCATGTTCTTCATATGTTATCTCATAGGTAGGAATGTCTACTGGTTTCTTTGACCTCCTATTGCTCCTTGGATAATTCATATGTCTCTTCTTTGGTCCTTTAAATTGGGTTGTATTGCATGGAGGTATAAGTGGAGATTTTCCTTTGTCCTCATCCTTCTTGGTAGACTTGGCTCCCTCTTGATAGTCTGCAATCAGTTGTTGCACTCCACCTTGTTTCCTTTGTTCAACCATGGAATAGATGGGGCATTGGATAGGGACATGATTATTTCCTTCACATAGGTAACAAGTAGCTTGAGAGGTGGGACATTGGCCAACTGGATGTTTCTCTTCATAGTTGGGGCATTGATCTCCATGCTCCTTGGAAGTGTGATCCTTGTCTCCACAAATATTGCAAGCTTTGGTTCCTTCTAGAATAACATATTTGTCATCTTTGTTGTCACAAACTCCTTTGGAAGAGTTGCTTTCCATGTTGATCATTTGATCTGTCACTTTATGCAACAATTGGGCTTGGGTTTCAAAGAAACTTTGCATGGTTGGATCTTCCCCACTGGTGTTGGCTATGAATTGAGCTGTTACTTGGTTCAACTGGTTTTGGGTTTGTATAAGTTCTCTAAAGTTGTCTTCTTGGTTGTTGTTGTTGTCATCAACCTTGATGTTGGAGTCTCTTGGAGTAGTCATCTGTTTGGGTTGAATTGAGATTAGAATAGGCAAAAGATTTCTAAGTAAGGATTCTAATCACACACTTCACAATTCACACAAGCAATGTGCAAGCAATCACAAACAAACATTTCACTCAAACAACAAAGTTCAGGCACATCTTTGGGCAACAAAATATTTTTGTTACACCACATAAGTTGGTGTGTTGGACTTAACTAAATATGGTGGTCCATCTATATGGTTCACTTGAGTGCTTTCCATCTTCCTTGGTTGATTCTCTCTTGATCCCTTTAGGATTTGTTTGATCAAAAATATGTTTGAAGGTTTCCAATTGGAATCAAAAGTTTCTTCTCACCCTGAAAATCAACAAAGTTTTATTTTATTCATTTATTTTTCACATAACAAGATTTGGAAAATCTTGGGATGTGACAACTACAAGCACACCTCTACGACATACAAAATTAAAACTATGAGTATGAGGCTAGATTTGATAACATAAGCTCTGCTGCTAGTTTCAGGATTGCAGAGACAAGGACATTCTTTTTGGATGGGGAACCTTTGCCTTGGAAGTTTTGTGATGACAAGAGAACACCACCACCATTGAAGGAGTAATTCGTCATCAGGTTTGGCATCCACTTGGCTTGTTTCAAGCTTGGGGGAGTGTTGTGGTATCACCATCATTATCTTTTATCTTTTACCTTTTTAGTGAATTCATATCTTTAATAGAGAGGTTATCTTATAGGTTGGTTTGCATGTGGAAGTATGTCTCCTTTAGTTGGTTATCTATGTATCCCTTGGTGTGAGTGCCTTTATGGAGTATGAATGAGAAGTTTCATCTTTTACTTTTTGCACTTCTTATATTAGTTTGCAATCTCTATGATATGATGGATCTTGTTTATCAGTATTGGCATCCTTTGGGAGCATCAAGTGGATCTAAATTGGTTTTGGCAAACCGAGCTCTGGTTAGTACCAATACTTTTTAAGGTTTGAAAGAAAAAGAGAAAATCTTGCAGGTATGTTGTATCATTTATTTTCTTTCTTGTTGGCTCATAAGCTTAGTATTCTTTATTTAAGATCTTTTGTGTCTTCAAGGAAGATTGCATGTTTGGCTTCATCACTTGTAGGTTTGCTTGTTTCTTTCTACTCTCTTGCTTGCTACTTAGCCTTGCTAGCCAAAAACCTATTTTGAGAAGATCCAATCACTTTGAACCAAAACCTGTGCCATTTGTGTCCACCATATCTACCTATTAGCATTTGCTATTCCAAGCAAATTCTCAAGTTTCATCTATCTTTTGAATTAAAAAGTATTTTTTATGTGGAAACTAGTTAGTAAAGCTCTCACGAACTTGATGGCACACCTTATTTTCTTGCCCCTAATAGACTTGAACCATTGTATCATCGAAATTGTATATGCTTGCATCTATACGCTGGGATTAGTAGAACCGCGTTGTCACGAGGAACGCTTTCAACACTTATAGATACATATCCAGTTGATATCTTGCTCTTTTGTTTGCGGATGTCGTCGGTATGAAATAAAGAGGGAGCTTGTAAGTCCATGGAGTAATGTATGTGTGTTAGAGAAACGCTTGGGCCTCTAGCCTAAGCCATGCCTAATCATGGTGGAAACTTGCAGCATCACCATAATGAGCATTCTATGAAGCATCCTCAATAAAAATATATGCACATAGTAAATAAAAAGATTGTTGATATGCTCATTGTCTGCTTGCCTTATCATTTTGGTTATGGGATAGCTCATGTACCATGTGCAAGGGGTACCCCGTTGGCGGTTCTTTATGATACACATATACTGAACTTACCGATGACTAAAGTTGAGTAGCATGAGGAGCGGCCCTCATACTCAAGGGACATCTTTGTGCACTTTAACCTTAATCATCTCAAAATGCCTATGATAGGGGCAATGAGGGCTCAAAGCTAGTAAGTACCATAATCTTTTGGAAGCTCTTTATGACTTAAAATCCCTGCTTCCCTCTATGAAGGGACCTTTCTCTTATTTATAAGTTGAGTTAGTAAACCTACTTCCTCTCTATCTCCATCAAGCATTTGAGTTGTTGTGTTGCAAGAATTCATATGGTGATTTATTCAATCATGTTCTTTATCTTCCTTGTTTGCACAAGACTCTTATCTATTGAGTATTACTTTGAAAGCCTTCATTGAAAAACCTTTTTGATCAAAGAGTACTCCTGTTTTTAAAACTTCTTCAAAAAGCTTTTTGTGAAACTGTTTGCCAGCTGTTCTCTGACCAAGAACAAAGTTTGCCAATTCCAATTATGATTTATCTGTATGCATCTCTATTGTGACTCATGTACTTGTTGCAAGCTAAGTTATATAATGGTGAGTTGATTTCTTCTATGAGTTGTGTAATGGTAAGTGTGATGCTTCTTGTCCGTATTATTTTATCGACACTTCACTCCATAAACCGGTGGACATGTTTACTGAGCTCAGTTTTTGCTTGGGGACAAGCGAAGGTATAAGCTTGGGGGGAGTTGATACGTCCAATTTGCATCACCATTCTATATCATAATTTGCCTCTATTCATTGATATATGTCTTATTATGAGTTATTACTTATGTATTTTCCATTGTTTTTGCATGTTGGATGATTCTTGGAGGATGGACTACAGGAGTCAGGATTCTGATGGAAAAATAGGTGTTTTGATGCAATTTTGCGAAGATCAGAAAAATACCAGAAAAATATTGGAAAATTATATTTTCCCAGAAGACGGAGGAAGCCAGAAGGGGAGGCGTAGCCGGGCCACTAGGGGCCCAAACCCCCCCTAGGCATGGGCCCACCTTGCGTCGCTCCTAGGGCAGGTGTGGCCCACCTGGCCGGCTCCCGACTCCGCCCTCTCGCCTATATCTTACTCATGGAACCCTAATACCAGGGGAGCGACCACAGAAAGATTTCCGCCACCTCTGCAAGGCAGAAAACACAGAGAGAGAAAGATCTCTCTGGCAGACAGATTTCTACTGGAGAAATCCCTTCCCGGAGAGGGGAGATCGTCGCCATCAACACCAAAGAAGAGTACTTAGCTATTTGAAGCGAAAGCACTTGACAGAATTCCCATGTGTCCTCGAGAACATTTGGTCCTTATAAGTATTTCCACCGGCTTGTCCTTTGCTAAGAAAGGATTGGGCCACTTGCTGTAGTTGTTCGTTGTTTTTATTACTTGCACCTTGTTTCTTTGCTTCATCAGAAAACCCCTAAAATCCATTTGATAAGTATTTACAGAGATTTCCTGCTACATACCGCTAGTCAACACCTTCTTCTCCTCGTTGGGATCGACACTCCTATTTATCCAAAGTACTACGATACACCCCCTATACTTGTGGGTCATCAGCATGTCACCTCAAAAAATTATTCTTTTAATCACTTATCTACTCGAGGACAAGCAGGAGGTAAGCTTGGGGATGCTCGATACGTCGGAAATGAATCTATAGTTTTTTATATTCCATGCTTGTTTAGTATCTACTTTGCTATGTTTTGTCTACACTTTGAGGTATTTTTATACACTTTCTAGAACTAACCTATTGACAATATGCCATAGTGCCAGTTGCCTATTTTCTGTTGTTTTTTGGTTTCAGAAAGCTAAAAAGGAATATTCTCGGAATTGGACGGGACAAAATCCAAAGTTCATATTTTTTCCCTGAACGATATAGAAAATCGAAGACGAGACGGAGGAGGACACCAGGGTGGCCACACCCTAGGTGGGCACGGGGCCCACCCTAGCCGCGCCCACAGGAGGTGTGGGCCCCCTGGACCTCCATCGACCTTGCCTCCTTCGCCTATAAGAAGCCTCCGACCCGAAAACCCTAAATCATCTAGGAGAAAGCCACGAGAACCTCCACAGCGCTGCCGCCACCGAAGGGGAGATTCGGGGGACAAAAAGTCTCTGTTCTGGCACCCTGTCGGGACGGGGAAGTGCCCCCAGAGCCATCTCCATCGATCTCCATCGCCATCTTCATCACGGTTGCTGATTCCCATAATGAGGAGGGAGTAGTTCTTCCTCGAGTCTAAGGGCTCTACGGGTAGCTATGTGTTCATCTCTCTCTCTATGCATGATCATATTGTGTTCATGATCTTTGTAATCAAGTAGATCTACTGTGTTACTCAAGGGCTGCAATAGATCTCTGCTCTAACCATGTGTGTGAAAGTGACAGCGTGCATGTTGGGGTGGCCACTTAGGCTAGAATCTACATAAATACTCATCGTGCTTTAATAGATCTATGATTTTCCACATGTGTGTGAAAGTGACAGCGTGCACACCATGTGTGTCACTTAAGCTAGGTTACATATATATTTATCATGAGTATATTTTGAGTTGGTTTTCTTTATGAAATTGTGGTGTTTGTTGGAACCATCTAGCGCTCAAGGTGACAGTGTGGGGTTATCTAGATGGGGAAGGCGGACTTTGAGGAGTGTTGTTATGGCCCTACCATGGATTAGAGTGTCCAACCGGAGAGTGTTTCAGGGTAGTATCATTAAGAGAAGATATTTATATGAGAGAGTGTTCACTAGTGAAAGTATGATCCCTAGGACTTGTTTCTAAACATTGAAACACCGTTCATAATTAGATCTGTTACATGTTTGCTTGCTTCCATATTTTTTCCTTTAGTCCTTTCCTCATCGTCAAGCTCTTTTCTGGCACTGTTGCCACTTGTATTTCAATATCTCTTTGCCGAACTAGTGCACCTATACACCTGTCAAGTGTATTGGGGACACAAGAGACTTCTTGTATCTTGATTGGTGGGTTGCTTGAGAGGGATACCTTTGACCAATTCCTCCCTGAGTTCGATAAACCTTGGGTAATCCACTTAAGGGAATCTTGCTGCTGTTCTACAAACCTCTGCACTTGGAGGCCCAACAACTGTCTACAAGAATAGAAGTGCGTAGACATCAGTTGGTCGCTCCTAGTCTTTTGCTAGACTCCACCTGTACTGAGTATGAGCTCTACTCGTGCATCCAATTCCCAAGAAACAAAGTTATTCCAAAAGAGTCCACTATAAACTCCTATGCATGGCGTGTTACACCATTCCAAGTATATTCATGTTTTTATCAATCTTCCAAATTAAATCTTTGTTATGTGAAAATTAGTGATTAAAACTCTCACGAACTTGATGACACACTTTATTTTCTTGGACTTAATAAACTTGAACCATTGAGCCCATCTATGTTGCTTATATGCTTGCAAATTATAAGTTGGGAGTTAGCAGATCCATGCTATCATGGGAAACGCTTTCGACATTGTACATATCTATTCACTTGATATCATGTTTTTTGTTTATGGATGTCGGCGGTGTGAAATAAAAGGGGAGCTTGTAAGTCCATGGATTTTGTATATATGTTAGATAAATGCCTAAGCGGCTAGCCTAAGCCATGCCTAATCATGGTGGAAACTTGCAACATAACCATAATGAGCATTCTATGAAGAATCTTCAGATAAAAAAGAAAAAACCATGCTCATGGTAAATAAAAAGATCGCTGAGATGCTCATTGTGTGTTTCCTTGTCATTTTGATATGGGATAGCTCCTATGTCATGGGGAAAGGGGTACCCCGTTGGTGGTTCTCTATGATGCACATATACTTACAATGACAAGAACTTGCATGTGACTAAAGTTGAGTAGCATGAGGAACGGTCCTCGTACTCAAGGGGCATCATATTTTCTGCTTGTGATTTGTCAAGCATATAACTCATATTTGCCTCATTTTAACCTTAATCACTTTAAGATGCTTATGATAGGGGCAATGAGGGCTCAAAGCTAGTAAGTACCATAATTTTTGGAAGCTCTTTATAAAACTTGAAATCCCTACTTCCCTCTGCGAAGGGCCTTTCTTTTTTACTTTTTTTTTTGAGTCTCCAACTTCTATCTTTATGCATCAATTAAGAGAGCATAGCTGTCATTCTGAGTTCAATGTGCATTGTCCCAAAACTTGTTGATTTATTCATAATTATGGTATTGCTTATTCTTAAATTATTTATATCTAGTCACTCTTATGAACTTTGAAGGTGTCCTATGCATTTATGTTTTGCTATTCCATGAAGGACAAGATGAATACCACTCTTTCTATGTTTTATATATGTGAAATAAATAAATGTCTTTCAAAGCATTATTCATGATCTTTTGTTTGTGTTGCCTTTCATGTTGCAACATAGTTGCTATGTCTTATTGTTAGAAATATATCTTTCATGGTTATGTTAGAGTACTTTGATCCCAGCTATCAATGATTTACAATACCTTGATCAAGATTGTGATGGTGCATGTCACCTTAAAAATTATTACTTTTAACACTTACCTACTCGAGGACGAGCATGATTTAAGATTGGGGATGCTTCATACGTCGTAAACGTATCTATAATTTTTGATGCTCCATGCTTGCTTTGTACCAACTATCTTATGTTTTATCTACACTTTGAGGCATTTTTATATATTTTCTGGAACTAACCTATTAACAAGATGCCATAGTGTCAGTTCCTGTTTTCTGCTGTTTTTGGTTTTAAAAAACGTAGTAAAGAAATATTCTCGGAATTGGACGAAACAAAAGCTGAACTTCCTATTTTTGAGAGGCGGAGACAGAGTCCAGAGGCCAGAGGGAGGCACACCCCAGGGCGGCCACACCTCGCCCAGGCGCGGCCAGGGGGCCCGCCCTAGGGTGTGGCCCCCCTGGACCTATACCAACCTTGCCCCTTCGCCTATGTAAACCTCCGGAGGAGAAAACCCTAAACACCATATCAGAATTCCACAAAAAAGTCCATAGCCACCACCACCATCGTCCCTAGATCGGGAGGGATCCGAAGCTCTTCCCGGCACACTGCCGGATAGGGGAGATCATCCCGGAGGCCTTCTTTATCACCATGTCAGCCTTCGGAGTGATGCGTGAGTAGTTCATCCTTGGACTATGGGTCCATAGCAGTAGCTAGATGGTTGTTTCTCCTCTTTGTGCTATCATGTTTAGATCTTGTGAGCTGCCTATCATGATCAAGATCATCTATTTGTAATCCTACATGTTGCGTTTGTTGGGATCCAATGGATATTGATTACTATGTCAAGATTGATTATTGATTCTATCTTGTCTATGTTATTTATGATCTTGCAAGATCTTCATTGCTAGTAGTTAGTTTGGCCAACTGTTTGCTTGTGACTCCAAGAGGGATTATTTATGATCGATAGTAGGTTCATGCATGCCTCTAGTAATCTGGGGGAGTGATAGAAACGTCTACGATTATAGATGTGTTGTTGCTACTAGGGAGAAAAAACAATACTTTGTCCATGGGAAATTGTATTGTTTACTTTACACACCTTGCTTAATGCAATTATCTATTGCTTGCAACTTAATACCCGAGGGTTGTTCGGATGATATCCCAGAGGTGGATGATACGTTGGAAACGTATCTATAATTTTTGATGCTCCATGCTTATTTAGTATCTACTTTTCTTTGCTTGTCTACACTTTGAGGTGCTTTTTACATGCTTTCTGGTACTAACCTACTAACAAGTTGCAACAGTGCCAGATGCCTGTTTTTTGCTGTTTTTGGTTTCAGAAAAGTTAGTAAAGAAATATTCTCGAAATTGGACGGGACAAACGTCAAAGTAAATTACTTTCCGTGGGGAATAAGAAGTCTAGAGGGGAGACGAGGAGGCATGCCAGGGCGGCTAAACCCCCTAGGCACGAGTGGGCCCTACCCCGCGCTTGGTAGGGTTTGCCCCCTCTGGCCGCTGCCTCAGCCTCCCCCTTCGCCTATAAGAAGCCTCCGATGCATAAACCCTAAGCACCCGATCAAATATCCACGAAACCGTCTATAGCCGCCGCCACCATCGTCCCTAGATCGGGGGATCTGAAGTTCTTCCCAGCACCCTGTCGGAGGGGAGATCATCCCAGAGGCCTTCTCTCTGGTATGATGTGTGAGTAGTTCCACCTTGGACTATGGGTCCATCTAGTAGCTAGATGGTTGTTCTCCTCCTCTGTGCTTTAATGTATAGATCTTGTGAGCTCCGTTCATGATCAAGATCTAATCTATTTGTAATCATGCATGTTGTGTTTGCGGGGATCCGGTGGATATTGAGATTATTATTTTGATTTGATTAATGGTTTTGTCTTTATGATTCTATAAAGTATGTGTTGTTTGTGATCTTGCATGCTCTCCGTTGTTAGCAGCTATCTTGGCCAATTAGTTGCTAGTAACTCCAAGAGGGGGTATTTATGCTCGATAGTGGGTTCATGCCTCTAGTTTCCAAGGGAAGTGACAGAAATCTATTTCGGTTGTAGATGTTTTGTTGCCACTAGGGAGAAAACAACAGTCTCTTGTTCATGGAACATGTGGACTGTTTACCTTACACACTTTGCTTAAAGCAGTTTTATGTTGCTTGCAACTTAATACTGGAGGGGGTTCGGATGATAACCTGAAGGTGGACTTCTAGTCATAGATGCAGTTGGATGGCGGTCTATGTATCTTGTTGTATTGCCCAATCGAATCTCATAGGATCTTTCTGACTAGTAATTGCATTGTTATGCCTTGCTCAGTTCCTGTCAATTGCCCTGCTGTAATTTGTTTACCCTTCATGCCATGTTGTTTATCTAAGGAGAGCACCTCTAGTGAACTATGGACCCCGGTCCAATCTTTACCATCAATACACCTTCCACTATTACTTGTTTACTTGATGCAAACCATTACTCTCCACACCGTACGGTTAATCCTTTGTTACAGCAAACCGGTGAGCTTGACAACCTCAATGTTCGTTGGGACAAAGTCTTGAGTTTGTGTTGTGCAGGTTTCCACGTTGCTTGAAACACCTTTGAGATGTTTCCTTCCTCCTTCTGGTTCCATAACCTCGGTCTCTATTGAGGGAAGACTTGCTGCTGTGCTCATCACACCTTGCTCTTGGGGTTCACCAACGAAGTGCACCTACATCAACTAGGCGCATCAACAAGTTTTCTAGCGTCGTTGCCGGGGAGGCTAAGGATGTCTTCACAAGGGGAGTCCTTCACTTCCTTTCTCTTTACCTTTTTTTTAGTTTGCTTTGTTTCTTTTGCTTTGTTTTGTTTGACTCTTTCCAAAAAAAACAAAAATATTAGTCTAGTCTAGTTTGGTTTGCTTGCTTTATTCAAAAACACACAAAAAATTTAGTCCTGCTCTAGTTGCTACCATGTCTGGTTTTGGATCAACCTCTATTTCTCATATGGTAGAAATCTCCACTTTTAAGCAAAAACAATAAGAAAGTTTTAAGGAAGCTTGGTCTAGAATCTCTGCTTTCCAGAGGGAAACTGAGCCTGAGGTAAGCCTCAGCATGGTTATTGATAGTTTCTACCGCGGTATTGCTCTTTGTTATAGATATGCTTTGGATGCTGTGGCTGAGAAAGATTTTTTGCTATGTACTGAGGATGAAGCTTTTGATGCCATAAGGAAATTAATCATGATCTATGGTACACCTGGCAAGTATGATTCCTCTTTCACAAATATTTTTGCTAGGTTGAACACTCTTGAGACCGGTATTGTTGCTATGAATAGTTGCTATCACACGCTTAGGGCTTACCATGATTATGTTCCCATAAATTATGAGCCTTCAAAGTGGTTTCCCACAATCCAAGTCTCAATAAACACTACACTTTTTGATGCTCGCTGTGATATCATGTCTGAATTTTGTCTCATGCCTAAAGATATTTATGATTCCTTGAGTCTTTGGGGGCTTATTGAAGGAGGAGAGGAAATCTCTCTCACCAACAATGCCACTATATTACCCATTGGAATAGTTGAAGGTGTGTTTACAAAGATCTCAGGAAAAATGGTGACTACTGATTATCTTGTCGAATGTGTAGGCAAGGGACAAATCACACTTGGAAGATCTCTACTGAAACACCTTGGGGAAGTAATAGATGTGGGAAAAGTCATCATGCATTTTGCTCCTCCGGTAAGAAATCATATCTTCCCTAAGGAAAATAAGAAAGGTAAGACAGGAAAGAACAAGAAGGTTGCTTCTTCATTTGAAAATACTTGATTATTCTTGCTTCTTGTGCCTAACTTAAAGGCGTTAAAGAAAAGTACTTGTTGGGAGATAACCCAATAGTTTCCTAGAGTCTTGAAAGTTATTACTTCAGTAATGACCTCTCCTTATCCTTTTTGTTTGCTTTTTGTGCCAAGAATGACCTCTAATGAGAGGGAAGTAAGATTTGGGGAGTTGCTGTCCTGAAACAGATTTCCATCCTCCACCAAAATATTTAGTGAGGAGGATCTGTAACTCGGATTGAGCCCAAAATTTATGAATAAATCCACCAATATGTTAGCTAACTTTCGTTACACTAGTAGAAAACAGGCTATCCGTTCGTGCCTCCTAACAGCATTAGTCTCGGTTCTGCCATGAATCGGGACTAATGCTGGCACGCATCCCGGTTCGAGCGGGCACGGGGGCCGGAGGCATGCGTCCCGGTTGGTAGGGGGCATGCGTCCCGGTTTGTAACACAAACCGGGACTAAAGGTCGCCCAACCTTTAGTCCCGGTTTGTGTTACAAACCGGGACGTATGATACCGCCCTCTATAAATACGACACCCCAACCCTCTGCCTCCCCTTTGTTTTTTCTTGGTGGAAGGTGTGAGAGGTGTGCTAGTTTATTTTTTTCCGATGCATGCATTCAAGGTGTTTGATGAAATGTTTGAGTGAATGATCTCGTTCAATTTCTTACAGAACAAAAATATATTTGGTGTCCGAGACGCACTTGAGCTTTCTCCTCTTTATTTCCCTCGATCGACGTTAGCAATCTTATCTTTTCTCTGTCATTGATACAATGCATGTGTCGATGTGAATTGGTCATTTCACTATTTATGATGTCCTGTTTTTGATAAACTTACTTATATGATGCAGATGAACGGTCGGGAATGGATGTACGGTGACCGGCGTGTACCCGGGTATATAAAAGGCATGGATAAATTTATCGATGTGGCTACGGCAAACAAAGAGAATGGTTTTATACGTTGTCCATGTGTTCAATGTCGGAACAACAAGGAGTACTCTTCCTCGAAAATCATTCGCGGCCACCTGATTATGAAAGGTTTCATGCCCAACTATAATTGCTGGACCAAGCACGGGGAAATAGGGGTTATGATGGAAGATGGTGAAGAAGAAGATGATGATAACAACTACCATCATATGTTTCCTGAATACAGTGATACTGCAATGGAAGAAAATGAAGAGGAAGGAGGTGAAGAACGGGCATCAGATGAGCCCGCTGATGAACTTGGTAGGGTCATTTCTGATGCAAAGCAAGACTGTGAAACAAAAAATGAGAAGTTGAAGTTAGAGGGCATGTTAGAAGATCACAAGAAATTGTTGTACCCAAATTGTGAAGATGGCAGCACAAAGCTCGGTACCACACTGGAATTGTAGCGATGGAAGGCAGAGTGTGGTCTAACTGACTCCTCATTTGAAAAGATGCTGAAAATAATGGAGCCCAAGTTTCCAAAACATAATGAACTTCCCAAGAGTACCTACGAAGCAAAGAAGA
This sequence comes from Avena sativa, assembly GCA_916181665.1. Lineage (NCBI taxonomy): Eukaryota > Viridiplantae > Streptophyta > Magnoliopsida > Poales > Poaceae > Avena > Avena sativa. The sequence continues at coordinate 18,722,469 of OV702299.1, forward strand.
CTCTCTGTCCTTTAGGATTAGATGTGCAAAAGATACATGCATGCATTAATGACTGCATCCTCTACCATGGTAAGGAGTATGAGAATTTAGATAAGTGCCCGGTATGCAATGCATTGCGGTATAAGATCAGACGAGATGACCCTAGTGATGCTGAGGGATATCCCCTCTGGAAGAGGGTTCCTGCTAAGGTTATGTGGTATGCTCCTATAATACCAAGGTTGAAACGCATGTTCAGAAACAAAGAGCATGCCAGGTTGTTGCGATGGCACAAAGAAGACCGTAAGAAAGACGGGAAGTTGAGACACCCTGCTGATGGGTCACAGTGGAGAAAAATCGAGAGAGACTTCCCGGACTTTGCAGGTGACGCAAGGAACTTATGGTTTGGTGTAAGTACAGATGACATGAATCCTTTTGGGGCGCAGAGATGTAGTCACAGCACCTGGCCCGTGACTCTATGTATCTACAACTTTCCTCCTTTGCTGTGCATGAAGCGTAAGTTCATTATGATGCCAGTGCTCATCCAAGGCCCGAAGCAATCGGACAACGACATTGATGTGTACGTTAGGCCATTAGTTGAAGAACTCTTGCAGTTGTGGGGCTAACCATGTGTACATGCATGGGATGAGAACAAACAGGAGCCATTTGAGCTACGAGGGTTGCTTTTCGTAACCATCAATGAAGGTACATATTTGCATAAATGCAAGAAGGTTGTGTACCTGGCGAATCGACGATTTCTTCTGACCAATCATCCTCTAAGAAAGAAAGGCAATCATTTCAAAGGTGAGGCAGATCACCGGAAGAAGCCTGAACTCCCTGCTGGTGATGATGTATTTGGTATGGTCAAGGACATAGAAGTAATCTTTGGAAAGGGTCCCGGCGGTCAATCAGTTCCGGACGACGTCGCTACAGGACACGCACCCATGTGGAAGAAGAAATCTATATTTTGGGAGCTGCCATATTGGAAAGTCCTACATGTCCGCTCTTCAATCGACATGATGCACGTGGCGAAGAATCTTTGCGTGCACCTGCTAGGATTCCTAGGCGTGTATGGGAAGACAAAAGATACACCAGAAGCACGGGAGGACCAACAAATTATGAAAGACCCAAAGAACATGCATACACAGAACAAGACAGATAAAGGGCGTCACTTAAGTCGTGCCAGCTATGCTCTTACCAAAGCAAAGAAGGGAAATCTTTTTTGAAGTCCTTTACAGTATCAAGGTGCCGTCTGGCTTCTCATCTAATATAAAGGGGATAATAAATATGGCAGAGAAAAAGTTCCAAAACCTGTAGTCTCATGACTATCACGTGATTATGACGCAGTTGCTTCTGATTGCATTGAGGGGGCTTCTACCGGAAAATGTTCGAGTACCCATTGTGAAGCAGTGTGCATTCCTCAATGCAATATCTCAGAAGGTAATCAATCCAGATATTCTGCCAAGGTTATAGAAGGATGTGGTACAATGTCTTGTTAGTTTTGAGTTGGTGTTCCCACCATCCTTCTTCAATATTATGACGCATCTCCTGGTTCACCTAGTGGAAGATATTGCCATTCTCGGTCCGATATTTCTACACAATATATTCCCCTTTAAGAGGTTCATGGGAGTCTTAAAGAAATATGTTCATAACCGTGCTAGACCAGAAGGAAGCATCTCCAAGGGATATGGAACAGAGGAGGTCATTGAGTTTTGTGTTGACTTTATTCCTGACCTTAAGTCGATTGGTGTTTCTGACTCGCGGCATGAGGGAAGACTAAGTGGAAAAGGCACGCTGGGAAAGAAAGCAATGATATGTAGGGACGGGGATTCTTTCACTAAAGCACACTACATAGTTCTACATAATTCCACCTTGGCAGCTCCGTATATCGAGGAACACAAGAATATTGTATGCTCCAAAAACCCGGGGAAGCCTGAATCATGGATTACAGATGAACACATGAAGTCTTTCGGTGGTTGGATGCGGACACATCTCTTGAATGACACCACTATTGGACATCAGCTATACTTGTTGGCCGCATCACCATCTTCTACTATATTGAATTTCCAAGGGTACAAAATAAATGGGAATACATTCTACACGATCACCCAAGATAAAAAGATCACCAACCAAAATAGTGGTGTCCGCTTTGATGCAACAAATGAGAATGGACAGAAGGACACATACTATGGTTACATAGAGGAGATATGGGAACTAGACTATGGAGTCTCTTTTAAGGTCCCTTTGTTTTGCTGCAAATGGGTCAACCTGAATGGGGAAGGTGTAAAGATAGACCATTTGTACGGAATGACAACAGTGGATCCCAACAATCTTGGGTATAGATATGAACCATTCGTCCTAGCCAATGATGTGTCTCAGGTTTTCTATGTGAAGGACATGTCCTCCAGACCGAAAAAAGAAAAAATATGCAAACGAATACATCATATGATGAGCCAAAGCGTCACATAGTTCTTTCAGGGAAAAGAAACATCGGGGGAATCGAGGACAAGACAGACATGTTAGAAGATTATTATAAGTTTGATGAAATTCCGCCCTTCATAGTGAAAACCGACCCAAGCATTCCGTTAAGTAAAGAAGATGATCCATGGTTACGTTTGAAGTGATCATAAGGAAGGACATATGCCAAGAAGTTCATGCTCATATTGTGTAACTCTAGTTCATGTCTGGCAGGGATATCTTATGATGTTTGCAATTTTCCAAGTTTAATAAATGTATTGAGTGTTAGTCCCGGTTTGTGGCTTGACCGGGACTATATATAGGGGGGCCTTTAGTCCCGGTTTTGTAGTCTCAGTTTTTAATATTAATAAATGTCTTAAGTGTTAGTCCCATTTTGTGGCTGGACCGGGACTAAAGGGGGCCTTTAGTACCGATTCGTAGAACGACTTTCCCGAACTATGAAGAAGTTGTCCCGATTCGTACTTACCATTAAGATCTGATCTCCAAACGCGTGTGGTCACATATTAAGGAGTGCCTCTATGACCAGTTTCTTGGAGATGCCGGAGGACTGGGATCCGGAGGCATCTCCCTGAAACTAGTTGTAGTGGTGTCCCTTCTCTCGCACACCATGTTGCAGCTTGTAACTTCTCAAACTAGATCAATACACCTGCGATCTAACTAATTTCACATATTAGGGAGTGCCTCTATGACCAGTTTCTTGGAGATACCGGAGGACTGGGATCCGGCGGCATCTCCCTGAAACTGGTCGTAGTGGTGTCCCTGCTCTCGAAAACAATATTGGAGATGCCTCAATCTGGCTGGAGGACTAGACTCACAAGGATGCCTATTTATAGTACAAGCAGCTCGGCATAGTGTCGACACTTACGACATAATGTCGACACTCACCCCTATTATTAGTGCTGACTCGTGTTTTGTCCCGGTTGGTGTCTCCAACCGGGACTAAAGGTTCATCTTTAGTCCCGGTTGGTGACACCATCCGGGAGAAGGTACACGCCGCACGACATAATGTCGACACTCACTCCTATCATTAGTGCTATCTGGCCAGCCTGCCGAAATCCCTCCAACCGGGACTAAAGATGAACCTTTAGTATATTGAAAATCCGAACAATGAAAATCCTTCATGTGGTGTCATATTATGTGACAAAGTTGAAAGGAAAAATACCAGACTTGGTATATTGATCATGTTTCGAAAAAACCTTCAAAAAATGACCTATCATGTTCGAGGTTTCATGGATTTCGGTCCAAATGACCGATGTTATGTGCTGAATCACGGCATAGTTTGTGATGATGTGCCCATATTATGCATGCATATGGACATTGGTATGGAGAACAATGTTGCAGGAGGAAGTTTTCCTTTTCGTCGCACGGAAAAGCCCTTTTCCATTTTCCGAGCGAAAAAACGGGTCGTTTTGTGAAGTAACCACCAAAATGCTGTTTCAGAATGCTACCATAACATTTTTCTAAAATACTAGACCACCTTACATGGACTATCTCCTAACCGGGACATCTCAAACCTTTTCGTCCATCCCGGGTAAAAAGGACAAATGTCTGCCGAATCGATAGGAAGTGGGTCCGGTTTGTACTATAGGTACATGATCTAACGCCCGTGATTTTTTGAAAAAAAAATTTCTAGACTCGCAATATGTGGTTTCTTCGGAGATCCAATGCAATTTCTAACGATGCTCGTCCCCTATCTTCATGCACGCCGGTTCGACCATAGTTAGAAATTCAAAAAATTCAAAACGGGCATAAGAAATTCAAAAAAATCCGAACAATGAAAATCCTTCGCGTGGTGTCATATTATGTGACATAGTTAAAAGGAAAAATACCAGACTTGGTATATTGATCATGTCTCGAAAAAACCTTCACAAAATGACCTATCATGTTAGAGGTTTCATGGCTTTCGGTTCAAATGACCGATGTTATGTGCTGAATCACGACATAGTTTGTGATGTTGTGCCCATATTATGCATGCATGTGGACATTGGTATGGAGAACAATTTTGCAGGAGGAAGTTTTCCTTTTCGTCGCACGGAAAAGCCCTTTTCCATTTTCCGAGCGCAAAAAACGGGTCGTTTTGTGAAGTAACAACCAAAATGCTGTTTCAGAATGCTACCGTCCCATTTTTCTAAAATACTAGACCACCTTACATGGACTATATCCCAACCGGGAAATCTCAAACCTTTTCGTCCATCCTAGGTAAAAAGGACAAATGTCTGCCGAATCGGTAGGAAGTGGGTCCAGTTTGTACTACAGGTACATGATCTAACGCCCGTGATTTTTTGAAAAAATCATTTTTAGACTCGCAATATGTGGTTTCTTCAGAGATCCAATGCAAGTTATAAATGAGCCATTTTTTCCCGCCATTTCTTCCCGCCATTTTTCTTCCCGCCATTTTTTCCGCCAGTTCTTCCCGCCATTTCTTCCCGCCAGTTCTTCCTACCAGTTCTTCCCTCCAGTTATCTTCCTGCCATTTCTCACTATATATATATGTAGGGTTGGCCTCCATTGTCATTGCACATCTCTAGACTCATATCTGCAACCTCATCACTCTTTCCCATGACTTCCACCATAGCACTAACCCCCAGGGAGGCGGAGGTGCTTTGCGCCTCAAACTACCCCTGCCCTCCGGGCTACTGTATCCCCGTCGGCTGGATGCTGAGCGCCGGAGGCGTGCCGGTTCCTCCTGTCCCTCTAGGTGTGGCGCGCGAGATGGCCATCACGAACCACTACTACTTCGAGCTCACGCCAGAGCAGCGAAGGAATCCCAGATGGCATGCCGACTATTTCCCGACTTGGGAAGCCTTCTTCGGGGATCGGCGTGAGAGGGCGCTCGCCAGGCACGAGGAGGACGGCCCACCTCCTCCGAACAACTACGAGGCCGGTCGTCGGCTGTGGTGGCGGGGCCGGACTCTCTAGAGCGTCCTGGCCTACGACAAGGCCGCCGACTCTAACCCCCACCTACGCTACCCTCAAGTCCATCCCACACGTACTCAGCCTTCAAGGTTTAACTACGGCGACCCCGACGATGACAGCGATGATGGTCGCGGCGAGTACGACGACTATAGTATTACAGGTGTAGGCAGGAGCATGAATGAATCACTCCAACATTGCAAAACTAGTTCGGCCAATTGTGGCTTAATCTGGCCATGTATCTTAATTTTCAGTTCTTCTATGTAACTTAGTGTTAGTTGCGTTATGTACTTTAATTCCAGTTCTATCCTAATAAAATTTTCTTCCCGCCCATTATTTCCCATCCTTTTTTCTCGCCCATTAATATATAAAAAATATAAGTTAATTCAAATCCAAATTAAACATAGAAAATGGTTTTGAATTAGTTATTCAAATCCAAACACTTTTTATTTTTAAAGTTTTTCTAAATTCCAAATTAATATTCAAAAAATATAAGTTCATTCATTTTTAATTTTAAATGGTTACATTAATTATTTTTAATTACATAAAATGGTTTTGAATAAGTTATTCAAATCCAAACACTTTTTATGTTTAAAGTTTTTCTAAATTCCAAATTAATATTCCAAAAATATAAGTTAATTCATTTTTAATTTTAAATGATTCATAGTTTAAATGGTTACATTAATTATTTTTAAAAACAGATAATGGTTTTGAATTATTTATTCAAATTCAAACACTTTTTATGTTTAAAGTTTTTCTAAATTCCAAATTAATATTCAAAAAATATAAGTTAATTCATTTTTAATTTTAAATGGTTACATTAATTATTTTTAAAATTAGAAAATGGTTTTGAATTAGTTATTCAAATCCAAACACTTTTTATGTTTAAAGTTTTTCTAAATTCCAAATTAATATTCAAAAAATATAAGTTAATTCATTTTTAATTTTAAATGGTTACATTAATTATTTTTTGAAAACAGAAAATGGTTTTGAATTAGTTATTCAAATCCAAACACTTTTTATGTTTAAAGTTTTTCTAAATTCCAAATTAATATTCAAAAAATATAAGTTAATTCATTTTTAATTTTAAATGGTTCATAGTTTAAATGGTTACATTAATTATTGTTAAAAACATAAAATGGTTTTGAATTAGTTATTCAAATTCAAACACTTTTTATGTTTAAAGTTTTTCTACATTCCAAAGTAATTATCATTTAAAAAACATTACAAATTTAAACCCCAAAATAAAAAATAAGGCGAGAACAGATAGAAAATTTCTGAATTTTTTTGAAAACAAGGTCATACGTCCCTGTTGGAGCCACCAACCAGGACTAAAGACCCCTGCGCGCGTCCCTTGGGATGATGAAAAAAAGGTGGAGTATACGTCCCGGTTGGTGGCTCCAACCGGGACGTATGACCCTTTAGTCCCGGTTGTTGGCATCAACCGAGACGTAATCGCACTCCCCTTTATACACGACGCCTCTTCTCCTTCTCCTTCTTCCCCGTTCCTCTTCACTCACCCGCAACAGATCGCCGTCGCCGCGAGGACAAGCGCTCGGACGCCGTCAGCATGCCCAACCACCGCCCCGCTGTCGGCCTCCACGCGCTGCCCCGCCGTCGGACTCCACGTGCCGCCCCGCTGTCGTGCCTCCACGTGCTCCTCGCCGGTGCTCCGAGCCTCGCCGACTCCGGCCACCGCCTCCACCGCTGATTCCGGCCACCACGAACCTTGCCGTCAAGTTTTTCGAGCTCCTAGTGAGTTTTTGAAGCTCAAGGCGAGCTCCGTTTGCCTGCTTGCTTGCTGTAGCCGCCGTGCGTCGTTTCCCAGCAAGCTTCGCCGCTCGCTGCCATCGTGACCACTGTTCCGATGACCACAAGTGGGCGGCGCTACCACCACTGGGTCCGCCTCGATCTCCTCTTTCCAACTAGCCTACCCACTAGCCCGCGCGTGCAGCGAATCGACGGATTCGAGCCCAATCCGAGGATCCCCATTGCTGATGTCATGCTGACATCAGCATGAGGCAATATATCCTCTTTTCTTTTTATTAAAATCATTCCTGTAATTCTTTTCTGTAAATAATAATAATAACCCATGGGGCCCAGACATCAGTGATGTCAGCCTGAGGTCATAAATGTTTTAAAATTGATTAAATAAATTCCAAAAAATGATTTAATATTGTAAAATCAATAACTTATTATTTATAAGTCAGAAAAATATGTATATGAAGGGAATATGCCCTGAGAGGCAATAATAAAATATTTATTATGTGTATTCCAAGTATATGATAGATGTTTATTTTGCATGCTATAATTGTATTAATCCGGAAACGTTAATACATGTGTGTTTAATAAACAAACAGAAAGTTCCTAGTTATGCCTCTCTCATAAACTAGTTCGTTGATTAACAAGATGATCATGATTTCCTGATCATAGACATTGGATGTTGTTAATAACGAGATCACAACATTAGTGTAATGGTGTGATGAACATTCATCCGAAGTATAGCATTACGATCAAAGTCATTGAGTTTATATTGCTATAAGCAAACTACGAAGTAATCCTAATCCTTAGACCATGAGATCATGCCAATCACTAACACCGGAAGAGTTTCTTGTTGACATCAAACGTCACTCCATAACTGGGTGATTATAAAGATGGCTTCAAAGCTTCTAAAGTGTTATGTTGAGAATCATGGATCAAGAGTGGAATTTGTTCATCCCGATGACGGATAGATATGCTCTGGGCCCTCTCGGTGATATCACATTGGTTAGCTTGCAAGCAAGTGATTTGATCACTAGAATGTTGTATCACGGGAACGAGAAAAGAGTGCATGTCAGTAACGAGATCAAACTAGGTAATACCGATGATCGAATCTCGGACATGTAATATATCGTGAAACAAAGGGATTAAGATACAAGCGTAAAAGGTTCCGACTATCACAGGAAAAGTCATTGTTGAATGTGTGGGAGTTAGTATGGATCTCCAGGTCCCGCTACTGATTATTGATCGGAGAAGGGTCTCGATCATGTCCGCATTATTCGCGAACCGTAGGGTGACACACTTAAGGGACACTGGCATCCAGTTGGAGCAAATGTTTCATGCCGAAAGAATAAACAAACGCAGGAATTTATTTCACTAGATACCGAAACAGGTTTTCGGGTGAAATTGCATAAAGTGGTTATGCATGTGAAATGGAATTCTAGCAAGGGGTTATTTGTGAATGTTTGTCATTAAAGTAATTGACAAAATTCTGAATAAAATAAAAGAGTTTTATTTAATGAGAGTTTACATTAAATTTGGTGGAAATTTAATGGGAATTTGAGTGGACTTTTGAGTGGAGAAAATTGAAGGGCCATTTTGTGAGTGGAGTGTCCACCCACATGAATGAAGGAGGGGAGGGGGCAGCCCCCATGGCCGGCGGCCACCCTCTTGGGTGCCCCCCTCCTCCTATAAAAGGAGCCCCTCCTCTCACTTGTCTCTCACACCTCCTCGTGAAGGATCTCTCTCCCCCTCTAGAATTTATCCCCCATGGTCTCGGACTAGCGAGATACATGTTCCCGGTGGCTATTCGGCAAGAAAGGGTTGTGCTTCCGCCCAGTGTCTTGTACGTGTGTGCAAGCACGGATGCGCTGCTGCTTTGCGGCGCTAGGACTTCCTCTCGATCTTGAGATCGGCAAGAGATCGTCTACATCAACCACGAGTTGAACTCATTAAGCTTTGTCGGTCTTCAAGGGTATGTTCTCTACGGATATACATCTGCCCGTTGTTTGTATCTAGTAGATAGATCTTGGTACATAGTTCCCATCGTAGGAAAATTTTTGTTTTCTATGCTGCGAACCCTACAGTGGTATCAGAGCCGGATGTATGCGTAGATATTTTACACGGGTAGTACACATATGAGTATGTGGGCGATGATGATCATGTTGTTGCTCCTTTGTTGTAATTTTGGATATTGGTGGCATAGTGGGATGAAGCGGCCCGGACAAACTTTACATGTCCTCGCACATGAGACTTGTTCCACGCTTGACATGCAACTACTTTGCAAGCGAGTTGTCAACAATTTTGTTATCCTCATTGTGGTTCGTGTTCGTAGGTAAGAACGGTTCTATCTCGAAAGCCCTAAGCCACGTAAAACTTGCAATGGATAAATTAGAGGCGTCTAGTTTAGATTGTTGCTGGGCTAGTGTTATGATATGGTGATGTTGTAAGTAGAAGTATGAGATGATACTCTTACAACATACATAACGTGTAATCTCCATAGACCGTACACATATAGGTATGATAGTGATCATACCACGGTGCACATGATAGAGATCATATGCGGGAACCATATCATTTCACTAATAAACATGTGATGTTTGATAGCATCTTATATTGCTTGTTTAGCGCTTTGTTAGCATAATAAGATGATCCCTCTTTTAAATATCAAGATAAGAATGTGTTCTTCCTTTAGTATGCACCGATTATGTTTTCGTCGCTCCAAGACATCACGTGATGATCGGGTGTTCTTGGATCCACAACCATATTTTGGGTGTAAAACAGTTACACACGCGAATACTAAGGTTCTAACTTGGCGAGCCTAGCATGTACAAACATGGCCTCGGAACACAGACCGAAAGGTTAAGCATGAGTCATATAGTAGATATGATGCCCATTTGATGCTCGCCTTTGAAGCTACACCGACTCATGTGATGATCGGACTTGGTGTAGTGGATTTGGTTCATGTAATCACCAAAAAGGCACGAGGGATGTCGTTTTTGAGTGGGAGTTCATTCGTAATATGGATTAGTTGAACTCAATCTATCATACACTTAGTCTAAACTTTACAAATTCTGTTGTAGATGGCACCACCTGCTTTTAATTTCAATGTGTTCATGGAGAAAGAGAAACTAGCAACGAACGGTAGCAACTTTACCGAATGGGCCATGAATTTGAGGATTCTCCTCTCTGCTGCACAAAAGCAATATGTTCTAGAAGCGCAGTTAGGCCCCCCACCTCTTGATGATGCCCCTGACGAGGAGAAGAATGTCTATCAGACTCGTCAGGAGGACCACAACTTAGTTCATTGCGGCATATTGTATGGTCTAGAGCCGGAACTTCGAAAGCATTTTGAAAACGTCAATGCTTTTGATACAATGGGTGAGTTGAAAATGATTTTTGACACACATGCTGCTGTAGAGAGCTACAACGCTTCAGAAAAGTTCTTTAGCTGCATGATGGAAGAGCACAGCTCCGTTAGTGAGCATGTACTCAAGATGTCGGGTTACGCCGATAAGCTTGTGTCCTTGGGAATATCGATTCCCATTGACTTAGGCATCCATCGTGTTCTACAGTCTCTGCCACCTAGCTATAAGAGCTTCGTGATGAACTATAATATGAAAGGCATGAAGAAGTCTCTCCCCGAGCTTCTGTCAATGCTTAAAACTACAGAAGTGGAGATCAAAAAGGAACATCAAGTGTTGATGATCAATAGGAACACTGGTTTCAAGAAAGACAAGAAGGGAAAACGGAAGGGAAGTAAGGGCGGCAAGCCGGTTGCCGCGCCTGAAAAGAAACCCCGAGTTGGACCTAAGTCTGATACCGAGTGCTACTATCGTAAGGGGACTGGCCACTAGAAGCGCAACTGCCCCAAGTATCTGGCAGACAAGAAGGCCGGCAAGGCAAACAAAGGTATATATGATATACATGTTATTGATGTGTACTTGACTAGTGCTCGCAGTAGCACCTGGGTATTTGATACCGGTTCAGTTGCTAATATTTGTAACTCAAATCAAGGGCTGCGGAACAAGCGACCGCTAGCAAGGGGTGAGGTCAAGATGCGTGTCGGCAATGGATCAAGCGTTGATGTGATCGCCGTCGGAACGCTGCCTCTCCACTTTCCGTCGGGATTAGTAATAAACTTGAATAATTGTTATCTAGTGCCTGCACTGAGCATGAACATTGTATCTGGATCGTGTTTGATGCAAAGTGGTTATTCATTTAAATCTGAGAACAATGGTTGTTCCATTTATATGAATGAAATCTTTTATGGTCATGCACCGATGATGAATGGTTTATTTCTTTTAGATCTCAATAATAATGTTACACATATTCATAATGTTGATGCTAAAAGGATTAAACTAAATGATGATATATCCGCATATATGTGGCACTGCCGTCTAGGTCATATTGGCGTTAAACGCATGAAGAAGCTCCATTCGGATGGACTTTTGGAATCACTTGATTATGAATCATTTGATACATGTGAGCCATGCCTTATGGGCAAGATGACTAGAACGCCGTTTTCCGGTTCAATGGAACAGGCGACAGATTTATTGGAAATCATACATTCTGATGTATGTGGTCCAATGAGTGTGTCGGCGCGGGGTGGATATCGTTATTTTGTTACTTTCACGGATGATTTGAGTAGATACGGTTATATCTACTTGATGAAACACAAGTCTGAAACCTTTGAAAAGTTCAAGGAATTTCAGAATGAAGTGGAAAATCATCGTAATAGAAAGATCAAATTTCTACGGTCCGACCATGGAGGTGAGTATCTAAGTTACGAGTTTAGCACTCACATGAAAGAGTGTGGAATTGTTTCACAACTCACACCTGCCGGAACACCACAGCGAAATGGTGTGTCGGAACGTCGTAATCGTACTTTATTAGATATGGTTCGATCTATGATGTCTCTGACGGACTTGCCATTGTCATTTTGGGGCTATGCACTAGAAACTGCTGCATTCACTTTAAATCGGGCACCATCTAAATCCGTTGAAAATACATTGTATGAATTGTGGTTTGGAAACAAACCTAAGTTGTCATTTCTTAAAGTTTGGGGATGCGATGTTTATGTGAAGAAACTTCAACCGGATAAACTCGAACCCAAAGCAGAAAAATGCGTCTTCATAGGATACCCTAAGGAAACTATTGGGTATTCCTTCTATCACAGATCCGAGGGCAAGGTTTTTGTTGCCAAGAATGGATCCTTTCTAGAGAAAGAGTTTCTCGCGAAAGGTGTGAGTAGTCGAAAGGTAGAACTCGAAGAGGTTATTGAACCTTCTCTTCAAAGTATGGCGAGTAGCGCAGCGCCGGAAGTTGTTCCGGAGTTGGCTCCACCTGTTGAAGAGGGAACTAATGATAATGATCATGAAACTCCGAAAGATAGTACTACCGAACCTCACAGGTCTTGCAGGACGCGTGCAGCTACCGAGCTGTACGGAAATCCTGTCATGAATTTCATGGTTGATGAAAATGATGACCCTGCGACATATGAAGAAGCGATGATGAGCCCGGATTCCAACAAATGGTTAGAAGCCATGAAATCCGAGATGGAATCCATGTATGAAAATCAAGTTTGGAACTTGGTGGACTTACCTCACGACCGAAAGGCCGTGGAGAACAAATGGATTTTCAAAAGGAAAACTGATGCTGATGGTAATGTGACCGTCTATAAAGCTCGACTTGTCGCAAAGGGGTTTCGACAAATTCAAGGAGTTGACTACGATGAGACATTCTCTCCCGTAGCGATGCTAAAATCAATTAGGATTATGTTAGCAATTGTTGCATATTTCAATTATGAGATATGGCAGATGGATGTCAAAACCGCATTTCTCAATGGTAATATTGAAGAAGAGTTGTATATGATACAACCAAAGGGTTTTGTCGATCCTAAGGATGCTAACAAGGTGTGCAAGCTTCAGCGATCCATCTATGGATTGAAGCAAGCATCACGAAGTTGGAATCTCCGCTTTGATGAGGTGATCAAAGAGTTTGGATTTGTCCAAACTTATGGAGAAGCTTGTATTTACAAGAAAGTGAGTGGGAGAATGTGGCATTTATGATATTATATGTGGATGACATATTATTGATCGAAAATGATATAGAGCTTTTAAGCAGTGTTAAAAGTTATCTAAACAGCAAATTTTCAATGAAGGACCTAGGTGAAGCGTCATACATATTAGGCATAAAGATCTATAGAGATAGATCTAGGCGCCTAATAGGGCTATCGCAAAGTACATACCTTGATAAGATTTTAAAGAAGTTTAAAATGGAAAATAGTAAGAAGGGGGTCTTACCTATGACACAAGGCACGACATTGAGTAAGACTCAAAGTCCGGCTTCGGCGGAAGAAAGAGAGATAATGGACAAGGTCCCCTATGCTTTAGCCATAGGCTCTATAATGTACGCCATGCTATGTACAAGACCGGATGTGGCACATGCTATTAGTTTGACTAGTAGGTACCAATCGGATCCAGGTTCAGAACACTGGAAAGCGGTCAAGAATATACTTAAGTACTTGCGAAGAACTAAGGATATGTTTCTTGTATACGGAGGTGAAGAAGAGCTCGTCGCTAAGTTTTATGTCGACACTAGCTTTGACACCAATCCGAATGACTCTAAGTCTCAATCCGGATACATATTTCTCATGAATGGCGGAGCGGTTAGTTGGAGGAGCTCCAAACAACCTGTGGTGGCGGGATCAACAACGGAGGCCGAATATGTTGCTGCTTCAGAAGCGGCTCAGGAAGCAGTTTGGATGAAGGAGTTCATATCCGAACTAGGTGTGGTTGCAAACGCATTGGACCCAATGGTGATATATTGTGACAACAATGGTGCCATTGCCAATGCCAAAGAGCCAAGGTCTCACAAGCAATCCAAGCATATTAAGCGCCGGTTTCACTCCATTCGTGAGCATGTCAAGGATGGAGATATAAAGATTTGTAAAGTACATACGGATCTCAATGTAGCAGATTCGTTGACTAAAACTCTCCCTAGAGCAAAACATGATCTACACCAGAACTCCATGGGTGTTAGATACATCACAATGTAACTAGATTATTGTCTCTAGTGCAAGTGGGAGACTGAAGGGAATATGCCCTGAGAGGCAATAATAAAATGTTTATTATGTGTATTCCAAGTATATGATAGATGTTTATTTTGCATGCTATAATTGTATTAATACGGAAACGTTAATACATGTGTGTTTAATAAACAAACAGAAAGTTCCTAGGTATGCCTCTCTCATAAACTAGTTCGTTGATTAACAAGATGATCACGGTTTCCTGATCATAGACATTGGATGTTGTTAATAACGAGATCACAACATTAGTGTAATGGTGTGATGAACATTCATCCGAAGTATAGCATTACGATCAAAGTCATTGAGTTTATATTGCTATAAGCAAACTACGAAGTAATCCTAATCCTTAGACCATGAGATCATGCCAATCACTAACACCGGAAGAGTTTCTTGTTGACATCAAATGTCACTCCGTAACTGGGTGATTATAAAGATGGCTTCAAAGCTTCTAAAGTGTTATGTTGAGAATCATGGATCAAGAGTGGAATTTGTTCATCCCGATGACGGATAGATATGCTTTGGGCCCTCTCGGTGATATCACATTGGTTAGCTTGCAAGCAAGTGATTTGATCACTAGAATGTTGTATCACGGGAGTGAAAAAAGAGTGCATGTCAGTAACGAGATCAAACTAGGTATGGAGATACCGATGATCGAATCTCGGACATGTAATATATCGTGAAACAAAGGGATTAAGATACAAGCATAAAAGGTTCCGACGATCACAGGAAAAGTCATCGTTGAATGTGTGGGAGTCAGTATGGATCTCCAGGTCCCGCTACTGATTATTGATCGGAGAAGGGTCTCGATCATGTCCGCATTATTCGCGAACCGTAGGGTGACACACTTAAGGGACACTAGCATCCAGTTGGAGCAAATGTTTCATGCCGAAAGAATAAACAAACGCAGGAATTTATTTCACTAGATACCGAAACAGGTTTTCGGGTGAAATTGCATAAAGTGGTTATGCATGTGAAATGGAATTATAGCAAGGGGTTATTTGTGAATGTTTGTCATTAAAGTAATTGACAAAATTCTGAATAAAATAAAAGAGTTTTATTTAATGAGAGTTTACATTAAATTTGGTGGAAATTTAATGGGAATTTGAGTGGACTTTTGAGTGGAGAAAATTGAAGGGCCATTTTGTGAGTGGAGTGTCCACCCACATGAATGAAGGAGGGGAGGGGGCAGCCCCCATGGCCGGCGGCCACCCCCTTGGGTGCCCCCCTCCTCCTATAAAAGGAGCCCCTCCTCTCACTTGTCTCTCACACCTACTCGTGAAGGATCTCTCTCCCCCTCTAGAATTTATCCCCCATGGTCTCTGACTAGCGAGATACATGTTCCCGGTGGCTATTCGGCAAGAAAGGGTTGTGCTTCCGCTGCATCGCTGGAGCGAGGAGGCGGAGGTTGCCCAGTGTCTTGTACGTGTGTGCGAGCACGGATGCGCTGCTGCTTTGCGGCACTAGGACTTCCTCTCGATCTTGAGATCGGCAAGAGATCGTCTACATTAACCACGAGTTGAACTCGTTAAGCTTTGTCGGTCTTCAAGGGTATGTTCTCTACGGATATACATCTGCCCGTTGTTTGTATCTAGTAGATAGATCTTGGTACATAGTTCCCATCGTAGGAAATTTTTTGCTTTCTATGCTGCGAACCCTACAGTATAATATACCAAAATGTTCAAAAAATGAAACCTACCTCTTTAAGCTATAATCATGCATTGTTAAGCAACTTAAATGACAAGTTTGATTATAAGAACATAGTAACCCCTCATAGGTGATTCCAAAGTTTCCCCGAGTTCGGGTTTGCGCCCCTGGGAACCCCGTTTAATTTGTCGAGCATTCTTTAGGGTTACTTTTCAATACAAATTAACTTGTCATCTCATCATCCTTGTTTGATCATTACATCAAAGCCATGTGTTGATTGTTCCCTTCTCTTTCCGGCGTTCGGTTCTTCGCGGTAGAATACGAGATCGAGATCAAAGACCGAGGTCAACACCATCGAAGATCGAAGATTTATTGATAGCCATCGTATTGTAGATGCTTAGCCATGATATTAGTTGTCATAGACCCCAGTTGAATCGATGTTGCACCTAGGGTTAGCCGGTGTGTCCTCGCTAGGGCATCCTGAACCCGAGGGTTGATTGATTGCCGCCTTTCTTTCCGCTATTGGTTCTTCGCGGTAGGATTCGAGCCCGATGGTTTCTCCGAATTAGTGTTTCTGATATTGTAAATTCATTTTTATTATTGTGTATGTATATATTAGGGTTTCTCCGAATTAGGGTTTATATCTCTCAACACCGTACCTAACATTCTCCCTTAGCCGCTTTGACTTATCTGTTTTTCCACCTATGCAGAAAATATGGACCCACATGACAAAGACGAAGAAAAGGAAGAGTTGATCCAAGGTGTGATCCGCGGGGAAGAAAATTTAGATGTATCGACGTTTCTGAACAACTCCGGTGAGGGTGATCCTCTTTTTGCCGGAAGAGACGACTTGTTTGAGGTTGAAGGTGATGCCTTCCGCGAGGGAGAAGGCGATGCCTTGTGTGATCGAGAAGACGACCGCTCCGGCGAGGTGCATGTAATATAATTAATTCATTAATTAATCATTTGCTATCTATATAGAAATAGTAACAACGATCTTTCTTATTTTAGCCCTCTGGATCGAAGAAATCTATTGAAAAGAGCAGACGAGGCCCAACCAAAAAGTTGGAAGACCATGAGAGGTTCAGGATCGAAGATATCGGTGAAGACGACAAACCGATTGCTCCCGAAGTTGTCACAACCAAATTTGTGGCACAATGCGGAGTAATCGTTAGGGACTTCATCCCGATCACCATTCAAAATTGGAATAGGCCTTCTGATGTGGAAGAAGAGGGAACGTCTTTATTTCTCCCTACCGTGGCCAAAGATTTACTGTGGAAGAGGCTCATGGTTAATTTCAAACTACCGAAGATAGAGCTAGATCCAAATGCGGAGGATCCAGTTGAGGACGCCTTAGAACATGCGCGAGCCATGGAGGCTAAGGTCAGGGAGTGGGCTATGAAGAAGATGGCCCAGTGTTTCACCAACTGGAAGAAAAGATTGCACCTTGACTATGTCGTGAAAGAGAAGACTCCGGATTTCAAGAAGATTCAGTTTCATAAGATAGAACCATTCTGGGCTGAGTTTGTTAAGTACAAGACATCAGAAAAAGCTAAGAAAATGTCTGCAACGAATAAGCTGAATGCTGCTAACAAGAAGTATCACCATACTATGGGGCAAGGTGGCTACAGGGCTGGCATTCCTAAGTGGGAGAAACTTGAGAATGAACTGCGTGCTAAAAAGATCAACCTAGAGACAGACGATTGGATCGAACGTGCAAGGAATTGGTTTTACAGGCATGGGGGCACGTTGGACTCGGAAGGGATGTGTATATATAACATACGACATAAAGAAGACCCCTTGCCAATCAAGAAGATGAGAAAAGCAGTAAAGGCTGTTAAAGATGGGGACTTCATTCCCGATAGAGAGAATGATGAGCTCACACTCGCCCTTGGAAATAAGGAACATGATGGACGAACACGAGGCACAAGCGGCTCCAAACCATGGAGGACTAGTTTTTCGAAGAGAGGAAGAAATATCCTGATAGAAGCCGTCAGAGGAGAAAGGACAAGGCGGAAGTTGAAGCAGATATTCAGAAAGAGCGAATGCGTATAATTGAAGAACTAATAAAGCAACAACAAGATGAAATTAACGCACTTAAAGAGCAACGTACTACCGGCCCATCTCAGCAGCACATGGTGGTAGAACCTGCATTCGATGCTACCGGCCTATCGAATAATCGAAAAAGCAGTGTGGCTTCCACCGAGGTCCCAGGTGATGACAATGACGATGACGATGGTGCACCGACGATGGCTCATGTTGGCTACCCAGTGGATGATATCACACAGATGACACACTGCGAGCTACATTTCAAAGTTGTGAACATATCAATGAAGGTGGCGGTCGGCTATGCCATACCAATTGGACCCACACCAACTTATCACTGTCATCCGGTTCCACAGGGTTACTCTGTTGTCGGGGTGGATGAAATCATGCCCACCTTTGAAGTTTTGGATCTTGACTACCCTGCAGGTGAAGGGGATGTGACTGTACTGGGAGACGCAACAAACATCACCATTCTATGGCTAGAGGAATGTATCGTGCTTCGAAATCACACGCCAAGGCCATCTTCGCCGCCGCCTCACCCGTCTCCAGCGAGGTCGTCGCCGCCATGACAGCCGTCTTCGTCGCCTCACCCGGCTCTATCGCCTCACCCGGCTCCGTCGCCTCACCAATCTCCGGCGCAGCCATCGTCGTGGCAGCCATCGCCGGCGCCTCAGGATAAAAAGCGTAAGCATACCACCGCTACTCTGCGTCGTGGTAAGCGATCTCCGAAACGTAAACAAGAGCCTCTTCCAAAAGCACCAAAGGTTCCTCCCAAGAGAGCTTGTGACTGTACTGAAGAGGAGACTACGGCTATCATTGATGCGGAAACGACAGCGTTTTTTGCTAAGCTGAGGCGGCCGAAAGAGCCAGAGTTCCCCAGCACCAAATAAGAAAAAGGCAGAGTGTTCAAAATGCTAAAGACTCTTCATCAACCCGAGCCAAAGCTGTCATCAGACTATGAGCGTTCTATTCTCAAGTCACATGCGGCAAAACAAGCCTCGAAGAGCAGTACTGATGCAAGCAAGAAATCTGTTGCCCAGCTCGGAGAACAAGCAAAACAGTCTTGCGCCCCTCTCAAGGTGATTTCCCATACCAATGTGGGGTCGAGCAAATATGCGGCCGAAGAGCAGTATGATCTAGAGGTAGTTGCACAATACGGAGAAGCTGCCGCTGCTCAAGGTATGAGTATTGCCCAGTACTTATCCCAGTTAGAGTACTTCCCCGTGAGTGAAGTAGCATACAAATACCAGTACGGCAAACCTCTCGTCAAACCTGAGGAGGTAAATAATCTTCCAACAAAAATGCAAAGATTGCATAACTGGTACATGCATGCCACAAAGGCCGGGGCTAACTGGATAGTGTTGAGGGTTACAAAAAAGCATCATGGGAAAGAAATAGATGACATGATATCCATTGAATTTGATGAACTATTTCAATTATTCAATCAAAACACCTTGGACAAATCGATCATCAGTGCCTATTGTCTGTAAGTACTAATTCTATAATTAATTTAGTCTCTAGCTATCTCACCTTATTTATTGCATGTATATAATCATACTATAATTGCAGAATGAAGATCCTCGAATGCAGCAGAGGACAAATCTATGACATTGGGTTCATTGACCCATATTGGGTTCATCAAGCTAATCTCAAAACAAACCCCCAGGATACGGAGGATAATATCATACAAGCGTTAAGGTTTCAAGAAACCAGAAGGGAAATACTATTTCCTTACAACTTCGAGTGAGTGTTATTGTCTTGTATACACTTTCTATTTCGCTTACTCGATGTTAAGTATATAATTGATTAGTTATGCATGCGCAGCTTCCACTATATTCTGTTAATCATTCAACTTGACAAAGGGTGTGTACTAGTCATCGACTCGAAACATAAACCCCTTGAGCAGTGGAAGGACATGCAAATGCTTCTCCAGCGGTAATTCTAATCATTACAACACTATATCGGCAACGTTCGTGAATTTTATGATATCAAGTAATTAATAACTTCTTTTATTCGTTTTCTTCGCCGGGCAGTGCTTGGAAACGGTTCACCAACAAGGCTAGGGGTGTTTGGAAAGAGGAGCTTACATTTCAACCACTAGATCTAAGCACCACTAGCTATATCCGCGCATCTCTTTGATTCTAGTTTTGATACCGTTATTATCATGCTTGATTATTTTTTTGATTGAACTCTGTTCTCATAAAGTGCCTGACGCAGGGACCAAGGAACAATTTATGTGGATACTATGTTTGCGAGTTTATCCGTCAGAAGTGTTGTGAGAAGGGAAGAAATTTAGAGCAACTCCACGTACGTAAACAATTTCTATAGTTTTCAATTACCATCAAATTGTGTTTAGTTTCATTCATATAGGCTGACTCCTTTTTTAAATCAGATCGCACGTCTACGGGACGGTCTTTTGCCAAAGGATCGCGTACGAGCAATTCAGGAGGAATTGGCGGGATTCTTGGATGCAGAAGTCCTAAACCTAAAAGGGGAATACTATTCGGGTGTGTATAAACAATAGGGATTGTACAAAGAGCTTATATTGCATGTAGTGCATGAACTCGATCCGTGTATCGAATTTAATATGTTCGACACTTGGATCTATATTGTCATGATGATCTTGTGTAATATAATAGTTCCTTCATTTATGAGTGCAAAACACTAAATAAACAATAAAACAATATAAATGAATTCTCTGTCGCGGCACAAAAAGTGGCCAAAATGTTGCCGCGGCAACAAAATGTTGCCGCGGCAACAAAAGTTGCCAAAATGAATTCTCTGCCGCGGCAAAGAAATGTGTCAAATATCTGTCG
This sequence comes from Avena sativa, assembly GCA_916181665.1. Taxonomy (NCBI): domain Eukaryota; kingdom Viridiplantae; phylum Streptophyta; class Magnoliopsida; order Poales; family Poaceae; genus Avena; species Avena sativa. The sequence continues at coordinate 18,743,190 of OV702299.1, forward strand.
CAGCAGATGGTTATTTGTCCCGGTTCGTGTTACGAACCTGGACGGTTGCTCCCCCCCCCCTCGCCCTCTGCCGCGGCCACGTGTACTCCCTTTTGTCCCGGTTGGTGGGGAAACCGGGACTAAAGGTTGGGGCTTTAGTCCCGATTGCCCCGTCCCGGTTGGGGAACCGGGACTAAAGCCCCTTACCAACCGGGACACATGGGGATGTTTCCACTAGTGTTAGTTCAACACTTTTTGATTTGAGCAACAGAAGATGTTCAAAAAAATCGGTTTCTACCTGCTGGTCTGTTTTGACAGATTTCTGCCATTATTTGCATTTGCTTCTTATTGATTCCTTTTTGAGTTCTCTTTAGGTGAATTGAGCTTTTTGAAGGATTTACTACAGTATCTTGTGTTTTTAGTGAAAAACCTTGTTGTTCCAAAGCTTTTCCAGGGGTCTAATATCTTTTGAATACACTAATGTTGCTAATGAAGATTGTGTGAAGTTTTGTATGAAGGAAAAAAATTCAGGTGTAGAGAGAGAATGATGCAATGAGATGAAGAATGGACAAAAGATCAAGCTTCAGGATGCCACCACGGTGTCACCCCAAAAAATATCCAAGAGGTACAAGCGTCAAAGCTTGGGGATGCCCAAGGCATCCCCTTCTTCATTAATAAAAATCTCAAGTCTGTCTAGACACTTCGTTTTTATTCTTTCATGCACAGTTGTGTTGTTCTTGGAGCATCTTAGTTTTCGTTTGATTTTCTTAGGTTGTTTAGTTTGCTTGAATAAAGTAGTTTGGACCCCCGCTCTCGATGTGTTGTTTTGCAAATAAGTTTGCTTGGTGTTGGAAAGGAGTAGTAAGTTCTTGCTTGAAGTGCAAGAGGACCTTGCATTGACCGTGACTTAGACTTTAACATGACATGCTAGGTGTTGTTTTGACTTTATGCTTAGTGATTATTGTTGTAGGATGTCTTGTTCCAAACAATTGGGATTGCTTAGTGTTCCTTGAAGAAATTATGCGTTGTTTTAGCATGCAAAAGCATAGTATTGTGGTATTCTCCTTGGCACATGCTTACAACATGTTATGACTCTCACAAGTCACCATTAGCCTCTATGATCATTTAGTCCTTGACTTGTAGTACTACTCTTTGCTTTGATTAGTAATGCTTTGTTTCACTGCATGATTACGGCCATTATTGCTCTCTTAGTTGGTTGCTCCCAGTCTTTTGCTAGCCTCCACTTGTATGAGTAAGCTCTACTGATGCTTCCAACTCCCAAGAAACCAAGTTTTTCCAAAGTGTGCACTATGAACTCCTATTCATGGTGTGTTACACCATTCCAAGTATATTCTTGATTTCAACTATCTTCCAATTAAAAACTATTTTGTTATGTCAAAACTTAGTGATTAAAGCCCTCACGAACTTGATGCCACACTTTATTCTTTTCCCCTAATAAACTTGAACCATTGTGACAACTTTTTTTGTATATTTTTGCACTTATAAGTTGGAATTAGCAGAATCGTGCTGTCATGGGGAACGTTTTCAACATTGCACTTGTACTTTGTACTCAGTTGATATCATGCTCTTTTGTCTATGGATGTCACCGGTGTGAAATAAAGAGGAAACTTGCAAGTCCATGGAGTTTGTATTCTGTGTTAGAGAAACGACTGGGCCGCTATCCTAAGCCATACCTAATCATGGTGGAAACTTGCAGCATCACTATAATGAGCTATCTATGAAGCATCCTCAATAAAAAAGCTATGCATATGGTAAATAAAAAGATTGCTAAGATGCTAATTGTCTGCTTGCCTTGTCATTTTGGTTATGGAAAATCTCCTGTACCATGTGAAAGGGGTACCCCGTTGGAGGTTCTCAATGATATGCAAATACTTACAATGACAAGAACTTACCTGGACCCAAAGTTGAGTATGCATGAGGTGTGACCCTCATATTCAAGGGACTTGAGATTGCCAACTTATAATTCATCAAGCATATACTCCAGCTTCGCCACTTTAACCTTAACCACTTCAAGATGCTTATGATAGGGGCAATGAGGGATGAAAGCTAATAAGTACCATAATTTTTGGAAGCTCTTTTTGAAACTTGTAATCCCTGCTTCCTTTACAAAAAGGCCTTTCTTTCACCATTATTGAGTCTCCACCTTATACCTTTAGGCACCATTAAGAGAGAATAGTTGGCACTCTATGTGCAGTGTTCCAAATCTTATTAATTGATGCATATTGTTATATTACTTGTTCTTGTGCTATCTGTTTCTAGTCACCCTTGTGAACTTTGAAGGTGTCCTATGCATCTATATTGCTACTCTATGAGGGACAAGCTGATTGCCACTAAAAGAACATTTCCTATCCCTAGTGATTTTGGTGTCTATAACAACACACATATCGGACTAATTGTTTTCCAAGTATACCACATGTTGTACATCAAGAAATCCCTGACTTATTCCTTCCAAAAAGGAGTACCCTGCAGATCTACATTTTGTCTTTGTGATGTCCGGTAGTACCGGAGAAATCATCCGATACTATCGCTCAGAGCCCGCAGAACCGGTTTTCACTACTGGGCCTGACAGAGGGTGTGGGTGAACTGCCCAAAAGTTTATGTCGCGCTAGGTACCAAAAGGCGGTAGTACAACATTTTGCTACTGGTCAAGACAGAAGGTTTGGGCAAGTTCACCAAACGTCTCAGTACTGACTAGTACCAAAAAATGGTAGTACCGCATTTTGGTACTGGTCAAGACTGAAGAGATGAGGCCAATGATGTAATTGTTAATAGACTCATCAAGGAACGTGATCATGCTATTGCTAAATATAAAAAGGCTAAAAGGACAAGATTGAGTTTGGTGTGGTTCATGAAAAACTTGCCGAGGACTTTAGTTTGCTTGACAAGGCTCACAAGGCTTTGTAAAGTGAACTCTTGTCACTCACAAAGTCCCATGAAACGCTTCAAACTCAATTGGCCAATATTCCTTCAACTAGTAACTTCATTCCATCTAGTAGTAAAACTATTCTTGAAGAAAATGCTAGGTTGAAGGGGGAGCTAGCCAAGGCCACATTTCCACAAGGTAACAAGTCCATTGATGATCTTTTGAGTAAGCAAAGGCCTAGTGGTGAGAAAGGGGGCATTGGTTTTGTCTCAAAGACCAAGAAGAAGAACAACAAGAAGAAGGCTAAGCCCGCACAAGAGAAAAACAAGGTCATTGTGGAAAGTAAGACCACAAGTGGTAAAACTATGTCTCATGATGACTTTGCGGGAAGTGCTAACCCTCACTATGTTCTAATGCGTGATTATTATGGTGATGTGTATGCACAATATGTTGGCCCATATGATGGTTATATTGCTTGGTATATTTGGGTCCCCAAGACCCTTGTCGCTAACAAAAGAGGACTCATTGAAAAATGGGTACCTAAAAATTAGCTTGATCTTTTGTAGACATATGCTTCCAGAGGGTCAAAGTGGGTGCTTGATAGTGAGTGCACAAGTCATATGACCGGAAGCTCGTCTATTGTCAAGGACTTAAAGCCAAATGATGATCAAATAACCGTGACATATGCCGACAAGTCAAAGTCTAAGGTAATGGGTTTCAGCAAGGTAGTGGTTGCTCACGACATTACACTCGTGAACGTCATGCTTGTTGAGACCCTTGGATACAATTTACTTTCAGTTTGTGCTCTTGGAAAGATTGGTGTTGCCGTCTTTATTGATGATGATATTGTGGTCCTCATGTGGAGCAAGTCTCTCAAGGTCGCTTTTCTTGGGTACGTCGAACATGACTTGTATGAGGTGGACTTTTCGGGGCAAACCACTACAAGTGCGATGTGCTTATTCAGAAAGGCCGATGTGGGTTGGTTATGGCATCGCCGACTAGCCTATGTTAATATGAGAACTTTGCAGAGTCTCCACAAGGAGGTCCATATTGTTGGACTAAAAGAAAATGTTTCCTTTTCCAAAGATCGTGTTTGTAGGGCTTGTGTTCTAGGAAAGATGCATGATGCTCCCCACAAGCCAAAGAACCGCATCAAGTCAACCAAGATCTTGGAGCTCCTTCATGTGGATCTCTTTGGTCCTCCATCTCATGCAAGTCTTGGTGGGAAGAAATATTGTTTGGTGATTGTTGATGACTTTTCAAGATACTCCTGGGTATATTTCTTCAAGTTAAAGAGTGAGACCCAAAATACCATCATCGACTTCATCAACATGGTTCAACGTCAATACAATCTTCCCGTGTTGATTATAAGAAGTTACAACGGCACCGAGTTCAAGAACTACACCTTGAATGATTTCCTTAGTGATGAGGGGATAAAACACCAATATTCCGCTGCATATACTCCTCAACAAAATGGTGTGGCCGATAGGAAGAACCGGACTCTTATTGAGATGGCTAGGACCATGTTGGTGGAGTTTAAATCTCCATACAACTTTTGGGCTGAAGCCATCTCCACCGCTTGCCATGCACCAAACCGGCTCTACCTCCGCAAAGAAATCAATAAGACTCCATATGAAATACTTACCGGCAACAAGCCCAAGATCTCTTACTTCTGGGTGTTCGGTTGTAAGTGTTTCTATCTCATAAAAGGTGTTCGTTTGTCCAAATTTGAGTCTAAAGCATTAGAGGGTATTTTTGTTGGCTATGGTCTCGAATCTCACACATATAGAATCTATGATAAGCTCTCCGGAGCCGTCATAGAATCTTGTAGTGTGACCTTCGAAGAATATGATGGTCCCCAAGGGGGGCGTGTTGATGCTTGTGAGGCAGATGATGAAATGCCTCAGGATGCCATAGGAAAAATGGGTGTCGGATATATCCGCCCTATTGAGGAACCCCTTATGGAGGATCGATAAGAACTATGCTCTACTCAAGTGGAGCCCTCATCTTCACAACATCAACAAGCTCCATCCACCGAGGAGGGCAATGACCCAAGCCAAAGACAAACTGTGGACCCTCAACATGTTGATCAATGTGACAACTCTAGTGAAGAGGAGCTTGATTCATACTCCACGATGTCAAGTGGTGCCAAGTCAATTAGTCAAGGAAGATCCGTACAAACTGCCTTGAGACAAGCTCAAATCGATGCTAGAAGAGTGCTTGATCAAGACCAAGGTCAATCTTTGCCTCTTAATGAAGAGAATGATTCCGGTAATAATCAAGGTCAAGTTGATGGTCAAGATGAGGACCAAAATAATGAAGTGGGTCCTCCAAGAAACAACAAGGAGATCCATCCTCGTCGTGAAGATAGAAAGGAGAGAATGTTGGAATTAAGAGACCACTCTCTACAAAATGTGGTTGGTGACCTAAGGAAAGGCATTTCCACAAGAGCACAATTGAAGAGGTTCAGTGAACACCAAGCACACATCTCCATGATTGAACCAAAGAAAGTGTGGGAAGCTCTTGAAGATTCAGATTGTTTGGAAGCTATGCACAAAGAGCTCAACAACTTTGAGAGAAACAAAGTATGGAAGTTAGTTGAGAAGACAAAGGATTGCCGCAATGTTATAGGCACGAAGTGGATATTCAAGAACAAGCAAGATGAGCATGGAATTATAGTAAGGAACAAGGCAATATTCGTTGCACAAGGGTTCTCTCAAATTGAAGGCATTGATTATGGAGAGACATATGCCCTGTGGCTCGCCTTGAGTCCATCTGTATCCTTCTTTCTTATGCGGCACATCATAACTTTAAGTTGCAACAAATGGATGTAGAAAGTTCATTTCTTAATGGTCCATTAAATTAGTTGGTATATGTAAAGCAACCCCCGGGATTTGAGGATCCCAACTTCCCAAACCATGTCTACAAACTTGATAAGGCGTTCTATGGGCTCAAGCAAGCCCCACACACGTGGTATGAGCACCTTAGAGAGTTGTTGTTTGACCGTGGATTTGAGGTTAGGAAAATCGATCCCACTCTTTTTACTAAGAAGTTCAATGGGGAGCTTTTTGTATGCCAAATATATGTTGATGATATTATCTTTGGCTCATCTAACAAAGCTTTTAATGATGAATTCTCAAAGCTTATGACTAGTAGGTTCCGGATGTCTATGATGGGGGAGTTGAGAGTATTTATTGGTTTTGAGATCAAGCAAGTTAGAGGAGGGAAATTCTTCAAACAAGCCAAGTATACTCAAGATATGCTCAAGAGATTCAATATACAAGATTTAAATGGAGCTCCTACTCCCATGGAGACAAAGACTGATCTAGAACAAAATCCAAATGGTAAAGATGTGGATCAGAAGGTATACTGGTCCATGATTGGCTCTTTGCTTTACCTTTGTGCATCTAGACCCGATATTGTGTTGAGTGTAGGTGTTTGTGCAAGATATCAAGCGGCTCCTAAAGAAAGCCATTTAATGGCTGTCAAGAGAATCTTTCGATATTTAGTTCATACCCCATATTATGGTCTTTGGTATCCTCGAGGGTCAACATTTGCTCTTTTTGGGTACACGGATTCGGATTGGGCGGGTGATAAGGATGATATAAAATAAACATCCGGGGATTGCAATTCCTTGGTAGGTCCTTGGTATGTTGGTCTTCTAAGAAGCAAAATTGTATATCTCTCTCCACCGTCGAAGCCGAGTATGTGGAAGCTGCTAGTGCTTGCACCCAATTGCTATGGATGAGGCAAACTTTAAAGGAATACGGTGTCCTTTGTGACAAATTTCCTCTTCTATGTGACAATGAAAGTGCCATCAAGATTGCATACAACCCGGTGGATCACACAAGGACAAAGCATATTGAGATTCGTCATCACTTCATTAGGGATCATGTTGCTCGAGGTGATATTGATCTATTAAATGTGTCAACCAAAGATCAACTTGCCGAGATTTTCACGAAGCCACTTGATGAAGCAAGGTTTTGCTTTTTGAGGAATGAACTAAATATCATAGATTCAAGGAGCTTGACTTGATCACCTTGCATTCTCACCTATGTCTTGACTCTTATTTGGTTTAGGTGTAGGCATGGATTTAGGGGGAGTGCGGTCCTAATTGATTGGACTATCCCTCCCCCCATTATGCCCAAAGCAATCAAAATCATTTGTCTTAATATAATTTTGTGATATGTGAGCTTAAATGATGAGTTTCGGTAATGGAACCAAGATATATCTTTGTGGTGCCAAGCCGAGTATACTCAAATATGGTGGCCTAGGCCACCTCCCTCTCTCATTCTAGAGGTTGGTGCTTACTCATGTTTGTCATTTGTTTTTGAGTTATTTTTCGTCTTAAGATCATCCACTCTCATTTGGCTCTTCATATGTTTTTTTATTTTAGAGTGCATGTGTCCATATCAGTGTGAATCCCCTACCCTAAGCCTTTCGTACCCCCCTACAACCTTAGTGCACTCTGCACAAGAACCTTCCCATTTACCTGGCTTTCTGTTCTGGTGGACACGGTACTATCGCGAAAAGGGAGCGGTACTACCGCCCTGGGTCAGGATCCAGGTCGATTCCTGGAAACTTCCCAGGTGCGGTACTATCGGTCTCTTCCACGGTACTACCGGTACCCGGTACTACCGGGTAGAGGAGCGATACTACTGGGCCATGTCAATTTTTAGGTCGTCGATTGGAAAACTTACCAGGTACGGTACTACCGGTTGCTCTCCATGGTACTACCGGCAAGCGGCACTACCATGCGTATGTGCGGCAGTACCGCCCAGCGGTACTACCGTACATACCCCCGGTATACCGCTTGGCTGCCTGGTTAAGGGTGAAGATGCGGGGAGGGCACCCCTCAGTGCCCCATTGTTCCCCATCTCCGCTCCTAACCACCGCCGCCACCAGAGCGGAAATCACCACCGGAGCCCCGTCCTCTCCTCGTTTCACCGGATCCGCACTAGATCTAGCCTCCTCGTGGGCTCCTCCTCGATCTCCACCGCTATGGACACCGGTACTACCGCCCTTCTCTTCTTCTCTCTTGTTTTCTCCATTGAATCTAGGGCGACTTTGATTCTTGGTGAAAACAAGTATTTTTGAGGTTGTACCATGTGCAAGTTACCAAATATTACTCCTTGTCCGATGAGATCCACTTTTTGGATGATTTTGCTGCCCGTCCATGGATCGATCCTACCCGATCTCCACTGTAGTTTCATGACCGGTAGTACCAGAAATCTTTCCGGTACTACCGCTCGTGATATCCGGTACTACCGACCAGTACTGGCAGCAAAATTTTCTCCAAAACTTGAATTTTGTTGTGTATTCGTTTCCAGGTTCTTGTGCCCTTATCCCACTGCTATCTCCCTCATTCTTTCACATGTGCAGGGGGTTCCCAGGGTTCACGCAAACGGTCCAAAGCTCGACATGAAATCGAGGACTTTGAGTCAGAGTCAGAGACAGAATCAGAGGAAGAGATCATGCCTCAACCTAGCAACCGTCTGAAGCTGAAAACCACTCTGGGCCGTCGTGGAGGGGGTGTTAAGCAAAGTGCTGGCCGTGGTAGTGCTCCTCCTCCTCCCCCCTTCTAGTCATCGCAAGAGTCAGAGTTCAAGGCCATCTGGGCCAAAGAAGTTGACTGATTTGTCTAAGGCTGATTTTCTTGCCCCGTGGTCCATCAATCCTTATGTTGCTGCTCGCTCTCATTCTACGGAAAATAGTCTCTTCTACACCGACTTCCAAGAGCGTGTATACTTTGAGGTACTCAAGAAGAATGACAAGCTTGTGGTCCCTCAGAAGTGGATAGAGATGAATCATGTGAACAAGAACTTGAACTACTTTGGTGAAGCCCTTGATATTTGCACCAATATTGGCTTGCTTCCCATTATGCAGTTCCGGTGTGACTATGACCCCATGCTCATTACTCAGTTTTATGCCACCGTTCACTTTGCCAAGAACCAGTCTCGGACTATCACCTGGATGATACAGGGCGTTGTTAAGCAAGCAACTTTGGCTGAGTTCGCAGCAATTCTTGGGTATGAGGACCATGTCAAGAACACTCCTGTTGGCTTTCGTTGTCACAACAACCAGCGTCCCATGAAGAAGGATGTTCTTGCTCCACTATACATCTGTGGGCGCGGTATTGCTGGGAAGATCAAGGGGATTCTCCCCATGTATGATATCTTGCACTGTATATTCCGTGGGACCTTTGCCCCCCGTGTTGGCAATGTTGATGAGATGCATGGGTTCATGGTGGACCTCATGATCACCTCTTTCCACAACCGTGATTCCGGCCAACCAATGGATGTGATGGATGTTATTTGGAATGAGATGGTTAATTCTACCTACACTCGGAGGGTTCCTCCTTTTGCTCCATACATAATGGCACTCATTCTCAGCAAGTGCCCATCGATGCTCAAGATATTTCTTATCAATGCCTTGTTACTCACTGGCACAAGAATTTGTTGATCAAGACTCATCCTAAACCTTGCAATGCGGATGGTCAACTAGTTGATGAGGATGAGAACCCACTTGAGGATGAGTCCGGTGATGACGATGATGCCCAGGATGCTGATTTTGTGGCCTCACGCCGCAAGCACGTCCAACCATCATGGGCCAAGAGGATTAAGGCCAATCTCAAGAAGGTATTCTGCTTCCAGGTCGACAATCAGAAGCGCATGTATGAGGCCCATGTCTATGCCAATAAAGCATGTGCTCGTCAAAAAGAAGCAATGGAAGCTCAAGGATTGACCATCTCCGAGGGATCAGAAAACAACATCACTCCTGAAGAGCAATGGATCTCCAAGCATAGCCACTGGGATGATGATGCCACCTCCTCCTTCCATGCTCCGCCTCCTCATGACCTCCGGGATATTAGTGTTGCTCTTGTCCCTTTTTGGCATCTTGATGCCAAAGGGGGAGAAGAGTCACATTAGGCTTGTCGGATTTGCATGGGAAAAGTCACAAGCTCGTTCTTGCATTTGATCTTATTTGCTTGTGAACTTTATTTTCTACTTGCCTCTTATTATGTGTGAATCTTATGAACTAACTATTTGTGCTATGCATGTTAATACTATGTGGCTATCTTATGGATCCATCATTTGTGTGGTATGGTTATTCTCATATGGATCCATCTTATGTGTTGTGTGATGATATTATCTATTCCTTTGCATTGTGTTTCTCATCACACACTTTTGTGCAAAGGTATGTGACTATACTCTTCCCGGTAGCTTGTAAAATAGAAGGGGGGCTTGATTCTACTTATCTAGGGGGAGCCCCATCTCTATTTTTCAAAACCTTGTTTGTCATCACAATTCTATCATGCAAAATGTGTGTTGTCATCAAACACCAAAAAGGGGGAGATTGAAAGAACATTTCCTATCCCTAGTGATTTTGGTGTCTATAACAACACACATATCGGACTAATTGTTTTCCAAGTATACCACAGGTTGTACATCAAGAAATCCCTGACTTATTCCTTCCAAAAAGGAGTACCCTACAGATCTACATTTCGTCTCTGTGATGTCCGGTAGTACCGGAGAAATCATCCGGTACTACCGCTCAGAGCCGGCAGTACCGGTTTTCACTACTGGGCCTGGCAGAGGGTGTGGGTGAACTGCCCAAAAGTTTCCATCGTGCTACGTACCAAAAGGCGGTAGTATCACATTTTGCTACCGGTCAAGATAGAAGGGTTGGGCAAGTTCGCCAAATGCCTCAGTACTGACCGGTACCAAAAAAGCGGTAGTGCCGCATTTTGGTACCAGTCAAGACTGAAGAGATTGGCAAGCTTGCCACACGCCTTAGTACTGATCAGTACTAAAATGCGATAGTACAGCATTTTAGTACCTAACGCAATAGGAGGTTCTGGCCAGTTGCCAAACGCCACTGCCCTCCACGGTACCAAAACGCGGCACTACCGCATGTGTCCGGTAGTAATGTGCCTTATGGCCGGTACTAGCTCCGTGTGGTAGCACCACATTTTGATACCGATGGAGTCTGGTGGGCCGTGTGCCTTAATGGTGCATCTCTGGTACCTAGCCGATAGTACCGGTGTTTTCCGGTACTACCGCTTGGAAATCCGGTACTACCGCTGCATTAAATGCTCAACGGTCAGATCTGCTCAGGGAACTATAAATACCCCTCCACCTACCTTGGGATAAGGTGCTCGTTGCATTGAAGACTACCACCTCCATTTGAGCCACCAAATCGCCAAGATCTCTTCACTCCACCATCCAAAGTCTTTGATCTTTGGAGAATCGAAGGAGGAGGCCTTGATATACTACTTCACCAAAAGAGATCTTCATTTCCCCCTCATTCATTTGAGGGCCCCCATTGCTCTAGTGTTTTTCTTTGGAAACCCTAGTTCTAGATTTGGTTCTTACAAGCTTGTCTTTGATTGTCTTGACAGCTTGCTTGTATTTGGGAGCCTCCAATTAAGTTGTGGATGTGTGCCCCGAACTTGTTGTAAAGGTGTTGGCTTCCACCTCGAAGGTTGCCGATATAGTGAAAGGTGGATCGATCCCGTTGGGTGAGATTCATCGGAGAACAAGGGATGCCTCTCGTGGCGTTGGTGGTTTGAAACCACCCCCTCTCCAAACGTAGACGTACTTCCCCTCAAAAGGAAGGAACTACGGGAAACAAATCCTTGTGTCTCCGTGTCGTCCACTCTGGTTACTTCTATCCTTTACCGCACTTTACTTACTTGTTCTTGCATAGTGTTGTGTTGGCTAGTGCTTGTTTATCATATAGGTAAATTCACCTTAGTTGCATTATCTAGAGAATTTACCTTTCTTGTCAAACCTTAATTTGAAAAAGAAGAAAATTTGAAGTAGCACCTATTCACCCCCCCCCCCCCTCTAGGTGCCCATACAATCCTTTCAGCCACTATGCCATGTTTTCTGTATGTGAAACAAACAAACATTTTTCAATGCATGTTATTCATGATATTTGTTTGTAGCCTTTCATGTTGCATGCATAGTTACTATGTCCTATTGTTAGAACTCCATATTTCATGCACATGTTTAGAGTTCTTTGATCCCAGCTTTCAATGCTTGCAAATGGTTGGATCTTTATTGTGAGGGTGCATGTCACCTAAAAAATTGTTCTTTTTATCACTTACCTACTCGAGGACGAGCAGGAGTTAAGCTTGGGGATGCTGATATGTTGGAAACGTATCTATAATTTTTGATGCTCCATGCTTGTTTAGTATCTACTTTGCTTTGCTTGTCGACACTTTGAGGTGCTTTTTACATGTTTTCTGGTACTAACCTACTAACAATTTGCAACAATGCCAGATGCATGTTTTCTGCTGTTTTTGGTTTCAGAAAAGTTAGTAAAGAAATATTCTCGGAATTGGATAGGACAAACGTCAAAGTCAATTACTTTCTGTGGGGAACAAGAAGTCCATAGGGGAGGCGAGGAGGCGTGCCAGGGCGGCTAAGCCTCCCTAGGTGCGGGTGGGCCCTACCCCGCGCCTGGGTAGGGTTTTTCCCCTCTGGCCGCCACCTCAGCCTCCCACTTCGCCTATAAGAATCCCCCAATGCAGAAAACCTTAGCACCCGATCAAATATCCACGAAACCGTCTGTGGCCGCCGCCACCATCGTCACTAGATCAGGAGGGATTTGAAGTTCTTCCCGGCACCCTGCCGGAGGGGAGATCATCCCGGAGGACTTCTCTCCAGTATGATGCGTGAGTTGTTCCACCTTGGACTATGGGTCCATGTAGTAGCTAGATGTTTGTATCTCCTCCTTTGTGCTTTCATGTATAGATCTTGTGAGCTCCGTTCATGATCAAGATCTAATCTATTTGTAATCATGCATGTTGTGTTTGCGGGGATCGGATGGATATTGAGATTATTATGTTGGTTTGATTAATGGTTTTGTCTTTATGATTCTATCGTATCTGTGTTGTTTGTGATCTTGCATGCTCTATGTTGTTAGTAGCTATCTTGGCCAAGTAGTTGCTAGTGACTCCAAGAGGGGGTATTTATGCTCGATAGTGGGTTCATGCCTCTAGTTTCCAAGGGAAGTGACATAAATCTCTTCGTTTGTAGATGTGATGTTGCCACTAGGGAGAAAACAACGGTCTCTTGTTCATGGAACATGTAGACTGTTTACCTTACACACTTTGTTTAAAGCAGTTGTCTGTTGCTTGCAACTTAATACTGGAGGGGGTTGGGATGATAACCTGAAGGTGGACTTCTAGTCATAGATGGAGTTGGATAGCGGTCTATGTATCTTGTTGTATTGCCCAATCGAATCTCATAGGATCTTTATGACTAGTAATTGCATTGTTATGTCTTGCTCAGTTCCTGTCAATTACTCAGCTGTAATTTGTTTATCCTTCATGCCATGTTGTTTATCTAAGGAGAGCACCTCTAGTGAACTATGGACCCCGGTCCAATCTTTACCATCAATACACCTTCCACTATTACTTGTTTACTTGCTGCAAACCATTACTCTCCACACCATACGTTTAATCCTTTGTTACAGCAAACCGGTGAGCTTGAAAACCTCAGTGTTCGTTGGGACAAAGTCTTAAGTTTGTGTTGTGCAGGTTTCCATGTTGCTTGCAACACCTTTGAGACGTTTCCTTGCTCCTTCTGGTTTGATAACCTCGATCTCTACTGAGGGAAGACTTTCTACTCTGCTCATCACACCTTGCTCGTGGGGTTCACCAACAAGTGCACCTACATCAACTAGGCGCATCAGTGGATTATTAGTCATAGATACCGTTGGATTACGATCTATGTATTATGTTGTAGTGCCCAAGTAAATCTCATAGTGATCATCGTGTCATGTACATGTATTGTTATGCATTCTCTATTTGTCAATCGTCCAACCGTAATTTGTTCACCCAACATGTTATCTATCTTATGGAGAATACCTCTAGTGAACTGTGGACCCTGGTCCATTCCTTCCCATTGATATACCATCTATTGTTTACTATTTACTTTCAAGCAATTACTATCTTCTACACTATATGTTTAATCCTTTGTTTTCAGCAAAACCAGTGAGCTTGACAACCTCAATGTAAGCTGGGGCAAAGTATTTTGGTTGTGTTGTGTGGTTCCACGTTGCTAGCAACACCTTCGGGAGTTATTTCTTTCTCCTACTGGTTCGATAACCTTGGTTTCATAACTAAGGGAAAACTTGCTACTATGCTCATCATATCTTGCTCTTGGGGTTCCCAACAGGTTCTACATCAATAGAGCCGTCATCAACGGTCATAAAGCAGGGGAGAATAATGATCATAGACAAAGTCCCATGTTAGAACTACTTTAGACCCGAAGAGGTCCATATTGAGTTTCCAGAACTATTCCAGTTATACAATCTCGATGCCCTGGACAAATCTATCCTCAGCTGCTATTGTCTGGAAGTTGTTGAATTAATTGTCTACATATTCAGTTTTTCAGTTGTTCAGTTCATTACATGTAATTATCCTCATTATATCCTTTTGTACTTTATTATTATGCAGATTAAAGATCCAGGAATGTAAAATAAGAAGAATCTATAATATTGGGTTCATTGACCCACATAAAGTACATATAAACACGCTAACGTCAAACCCCGAGGAAACAGAGCAAAACATTTTAAGGTTTCTAACGAAGCAAAATTTATGTGACCACATACTGTTTCCTTAAAATTTCAAGTGAGGGTCTTACTCTGTTGTACACATTCACTTTTGATTACTCGATGCCAAGTGTAACTGATGAGTTACTGATGTCACTGGATTCTGCTAGACATTCAACTTGATAAGGGAAGAGTTGAAGTCATGGACCCGTCAAAGAGAAACCTGGAAGATTTCCGCAGCATGCAGGACATGCTTTAGAAGTAAGTTTGGTGCTATATTGGTCTTTTCGTTGATTTCCTGAGATATCAGGTAATGAATAACTCATTCGTTCATTTTCTTCGCCGGGCAGGGTTTGAATCCGGTTCAAGCGCGAGGTTATGGGTGTATTTAGTCAGAAGCTGACGTTTATGGCGGTCTCGGTAAGTAGAACATGATATGTCCACACATCTCTTTACTTCTAGTTTGAATGCAATAATGATGCTAGATTATTATTTTGATTGAATTCTATTCTCGTAAAGTGCGCGAGGCAGTCACGGGGGTCGAATCTATGTGGATTCTATGTTTGCGAGTTCATTTGCACGTTTACCACCGAGCGCAATGATTATAGAGTCGACGTAAGCAATACATTCACACCATCATTTTATTACCGTCACTTTTTATGATCATGATTGATATTCATATTGATCTCATTTTTCTTATATAGTTCGAGAGAATGCGGGATCAAATCCTACCAGAGCAACGCGTACTAGGAATTGCGGAGGAGCTAGCGGGATTTATTTTCAAAAAGATCATAGACAATGCTGGAGAATTTAGTATGAATAGGCTCTACTGATCTCCATTTAATCAAACAAACGGGCTCTAGTCCCAGTAATTGTGATCTTCATGTAACTATTAAAATTGTATATATTTGTATGCTCGATATCGTAATACAAGTTATCTTATATATGCACGAACGTGTATGAGATGTGGTTGTGTAGAAATAATTAAAAACTATTTTGAAATGAAAAAGAAATCTATAAAATAATACAAAATAAATTCTCTGCCGCGACAGAGAAAGGGCACAAAATGCTGCCGCGGCAGAGAACCACTAGTCTCGGTCCTTAACACCAACCAGGACTAGTGGGGGTGCACCCGGAGCGCGCCTCGGTGGCCACATGGACAACCATTTGTCCCGGCTGGTGAATTTGTCGGGACTAGTGCTTGGTCCTCTATTCCTGCTTGGTTAATCCCGGTTTTGAAACCGGGACTAGAGGCCCTAATGGCCCGGGACTAGAGGCCATGTTTCCACTAGTGCTTGTTGTCTTTGTCTTCAGCCTCTAGGGTTTCAGCCGGCGTAGTTTAAGACCCCTCCACGAGGGCGAGGACTCTGGCACCATGCAGGACATGGAGCATCAGCGCCTTCCATGGGAGGAAGTTATCACGCGTCAGCAGTTGTGCGGGAGGAGATCCTTGGGCCACAGCCAGGTTGGTCGGCGAAGAGGTTCCAACCATGGATGCGATCAGAGGGAGAGGTTTTTGGGCTTTGGTTTTTGGATGTAGAGCGGCGGTGGCGGTGGCTGATCTAGATGATCAACAATGGCGGTGACAGAGATCTTTGTTAGGTTTTGGTTTTGGGGCGACGGTGGCGGTTGATCGCGGAGACCAACGGCGGCGGTGGCAGAAAAATTTATAGCGGCGGCTAGGGTAGGAAAGAGGGCAGCTCTGATACCATATTGTCGATCTAATCCTGGCAGAAACGATGATCTCGTTGGAGGCCTCGGGTATGTGTTATATAGTATAGGAAAAGCCCCTGGCGTTACACATTACATGGGCCGTATATTAGGGTGGAGTACTACTCCACCCTATATACGTAAATGGAAAAATACAACCACATATTGTTTAACACATTCAAGCAACATTAGAGACTCTTCTGTAGCGGTAATCATTTATGATGTAACTGGTCTGCGATAGTTGAGGTTCAGACATATGGCTATGGCCAATATCTCTTAGTAATATTATAGCATGGTTACTGGAATGACTGCATTTGTTTCAAGACAGTTTTTTAGCAATAACCGTAGGGTAAACAACGCATAGTATTTTATTATTAAAAGAACCCAAACACACCCACCAAGTCTTAAAAAGGAAACATGGACAAAGACAAATATTTAAAAAATAGAAAAACAATACTAGCAATCTATAGTAAGCTGTCAATCCATCTTGACAAGTCAGTGAAGTGTTTGGCCTTGGCCCTATGCGTATGCAGAGTCACCTCATGAATAAATCTCCTCTTCCATCCTCTGAACGATGGTAAAACCCCTAACAGATGAAGTAGAATCTAGCAAACTAACAATGTTCAGGGTTTACACTACTTTAGCTGAGGGTATTTTGTTTCAGTGTTAAGCTTCAACCACAAAACTTTGTCTGATGATATTAAGAAAATAACCAGCCTGTATCATCCTCGTGCATCCACATACTCATCCAACCTTGTGTGTAGTCAGGCAATCATTTCTTCATACATCGAAGTGGATTGATGAAGTGAACACAAAAAGAGGTGGCGACATGCTCATCATTCTCGTTGTGAATAAAACAGACCTTGACCAGAGGTACGCGTCTCTGAACAATTTACTCTGAAGTCTTGAACATCTGATAGGAATACCATCTATTCATTAAGGTTAGACAAAAACAATTACCACATCTGATGTACATGGAAAGCGAATGTCCTGCTGTAACTAGATATATGTTAAAAAACCTAGCATATATTTATTATTTCTGTACTGTAATGCCATAAGATTCAGAACACGATGTTGTCTAAAAATACAGTTAAGTCTTAATGTTACATATAAACACTATCAATACTTGTCAAATTGTAACAGTGGAAATATAATGCTTAGGTCACACTTTTCTGCCTAGGCATGTTACTGTGATTCTTTTAGCTTTATTGTTCTATTATGCTAGAGCAGAAACTACAATGAATTTTATGTTGTCAGCTGATGTGGTGACAGTGTTTTATTGTTGCTAGGGAAATTTGTGAAAATCCATGTGTGCTCATTCAGACTTATTAATCCCAACCGATCCTTATATTGTTCATATTGCCAAAGATATGTACAGGATTGAACACAAGGATAACTATGCATTATGCCTTTATGTTTGTAAAATATTCTCACTTTCTGATATCAATTGTTTTTTCAAATATTATGAACACTGACTAGTTTTGGGCCATCGATTCAGATTTATTCAAGAGAACCTACTTGTGCATTTCTTACAGGTTCGTCTATTGGAAGCCCTATTTTCAGCTCAAGTAGTACCTCAGTTTTTACTATGTGTCCATGCATAATTGGCTAGATATTTTTAGAACTACGATGTTCCATCAGGATATGAGAGAAATGCAATGGAAACTGTGAAGATCAACTCTTTACACCAGGCTTTCTAAACTGCCTTCATATTTTACTCTCGGTTTGTGTTTGATCTTAACTGCATGCTTTCTACGGTGCCTCAATTCATACTTTACTTTTGGATGGCCGATAGCTCTCCCTTATTGTGTAGTACAATATTGATTTATTCTTTTTTTTTGGAAAGTGTTTGATTGATTGCAAATTGTTCAAGATATTCTTGGTCAATGTTTGTATCACTAAAACGATTATAGGTAGATTTGAATCCTATGGCGCATATAGGAAAAATGCTGCACTAAAATTTATTCTGTGGCGCATATGGCATATGCGTCACAGAATGTTGAATTTTAGTGGCGAGGATTTAGTGGTGACTCCCATATACGCCACAGAATTCCAATTTGGTGCGCCACTGATAGCGTTTGTTCTAGTAGTGTATGTTCTCTTTATCAAAAAAGGTATCTATATTCTTTTTTGTTTTCTGACGGTCCAGGGGCGGTATGTATATGTTGTTGAATTATGTGAAATAGAAATTCTAAGGAGTTCCGTCTATCTTTTTATATCCATAAATGTTTGTGTGGACTTATGTTTGCATGTACGATACTTTGTCGATTAAAACGATGAGAGACCGTAGAAACACATGGGCATTCAACTAGTATAAACTAACTACTCTTGAATGATCTGCATGAGTTAATTCAAAAAAAAAATCCTTGTACTCCGTGTACTCTTGTCATGAGGTTTCCTTTTCTTTTCATTGGTATCAACAACTTTTTTATCACGCTCTTCGTGATGTGCCTATATTTCTAGAATTATAAACAAAGTGGAAGAGTGGATATTATTATGTCAAGCAGATTTGTCTTACAGTCAGTGAGTTAGCACATTGGTAGTATGCCCAATCATCAATATTGGCACTGGAACTCTGAACCACTTATGATTTCTCTTATCCAAATAATAGTTATGCAGTATATTATCTCAATTCTTGAATGAATATAAGAGCTTTGCATTTTCTGAAATTCGTATATATCAGACTACTTATCAGAAACTTAAAGCGTGTGCATGACCAATTGACCATTCTAATTGCTGTTATTTTTTCCTATTTTCAGATGTACATCTCTCTGATTGGAATGTAAGATGGTATTTTTTCTTTTAACCATGCCAGTCACATAATATAACTTCCTCCTCTTGTCTGCTTGTAATCGGATCATTGTCACATGTTTGTAGGACCGAAAGTGCTCATGAAAAAAGGCTTCTCAGACTAAAATGGGCATATTGTATTTCTATAAAGAAGTGCCAAAATATTAAAAAAAATTGTTATGTGCAACATATTTTGTCATCTGCTTCCATACATGTTTGTAGGACCGAAAGTGCTCATGAAAAAAGGCTTCTCAGACTAAAATGGGCATATTGTATTTCTATAAAGAAGTGCCAAAATATTAAAAAAAATTGTTATGTGCAACATATTTTGTCATCTGCTTCCATGAAGTACAATTAATGCATATAATTGAAGCTTCAAGTGACTTTTCTAGTCCAGCTATTTCGATGTTTAGTGTTGCATGTTCTGTTCATTGACTACTTGCATACTATTAGTGCTAACTGTTAAGTCCCTTTTCACTTAGATACACAATGTTAGGATCTCTGAACATTCGCATTTATGAAGTTGCAAGGAACTTGGTCTTAGTTTCTAACAAAAGAAATGATCTGACTGAGATACACAGTTTTTTCTAGATCGAAGGCAGAAAGTGCCCGACTTTGAGTTAACAAAGCCCCAAACGGTCAAGGTTTACAAAGTGCTGAAGAAGGCAAAGACAAACAAGCAATGAAATACAAAGATGAAGCCAAGCTTGAAGCGAAGCCCTTGTCATGCCCACGAGTCGCCCGGAGAGGAAGAGGAGTTGGAGAGGACGCCACAGAGAAAACCTATGCCGCCGTGGACCACCAGGGCCAACCATGTCGATCGTCCGTTCCACCTCTAGAGAAAGCACCCTGCTTTCTGTCCTTGGATCGAAAGGCGCCGTACCGTCGAGAGGTAGAGAAGCTCACTCTTAGCACACTCGGACATTCAGACATGTTGCCAGGGAGGGATTGAGCATTGTCGCCTCATCTATCCGCCACCCACGAACACCACCGTCACCCACAGCACCACCCATCAAGCAAGACATAAACTGCCGGAGAAGAACACCACCAAAGATGCGGTGCAAAAATGTTGAAAAAGCACGGCATAAACCCAATGGCTCGAAACAGAGGAAGGCTGCCAGAGAGGAGACCACTTCCCCTCTCGCCCAGAATCGAGGGCGCCGCCGCCAGCAAGCATGACCTGCAAGAACAACTAGGAGCTCGGCCACACCACACCACAACAACTGGAGAGCAACCGCTACAAGCAGCAACCCATCCAGGGAAAAGCTCGACCACCACCCCCACTATCTAAAGGTGACGCCTTCAAGAAGGGAACGACGCTGGAGCGCTGCCGCCGCGCAAATAATTTAGGTTTTCACCCGAGACAGGCAATTTGGGGAGGGAGAGGGGAGCAAACCTCGAAGTCGCCTTCGGGAAGGAGTAGGACGCCTGCAGCACCGCTTCCGGCAGCTTCCGGCAGCCAAGGGTTTCCCCCGTTCACTCCAATCAACAGCTCCGCCCACCAGCCGAGTAGACCAGGGCGCTCTAGCGCCGAGGAGATGTGATGAGCTGCGCAAGATGGCGCCGCCATCTTCAGATCTGTTCGGAGGTCAGGAGACCCCCGCACGCCCCACACCCGCCACCACCTCGCTGCCCAGGCAACCGAGGGAACGCCCTGCAGCACCCAGCGAACGCTGCCTACCGCCGGATTGACGCTGCTGAAAGAACATGTTGGGCCCCCATGTGTGGTTTTGGTAATTAATGACAATCTTTATGGACTAATGTGTGTATTAAGTTATACTTGTAGGATTTTTCCATTGGCATCGCTTGGAGCATGTGTTGGCTTCAAGGTCGATGAAATGCAAAGAAGATATGTTGGGCATGCTCAATATGCGAGGTCGATGATGAGAAATTAAGAAAGGCGTTCCATCTTGAGAAGGGCAAGATCGTCTATATCAAGCTCAAGTGGAATGCTCAAGGCAAAGGTATAATATTGATAGGTTTTCCCTTTTGCCGGTCTCACGTTGTGTGTGTGAGACCGGGTTTAGGATAGATAACCGTTCTATCAAGAAGGGCTCTCGTATGAGTAATTCGGTCACATCGTTCGGAGAGAGCTCAAACCTTTGCATACTTGCATCATCATATTTGGTTGTTATTTGGTCTTATCCATGTGATGATATAGAGCTTGTGGTAATATCCATAACAAGCTCTTGTTCATCTAAATCGGATCTCCCATTTGTATCTTGTTGCGATTTTGATTTATGCGGCTTTTCGGTTTCTCACCAAGTGAGGTATATCACATTATTCTACTTGATACTTTCTCAAGACCTTGTCGCCCTCTATCCAACGCAATTTGAATCGGGTCAATCGGAGCTTCCAATCAAAAGTTATCGCGGTTTGAATATTTGCCGTTTTAAATGAAAAAGAAAAAGAAAAACTGGGCCGAGCGGTACTACCGCGGCCCAGTACCGCTCGGGCCTGGCGCGCACAGCCCATTCTCAGTTTGGCCCGGCACCCACTTCCGGTCCTACCGGACCGGCCCGATAGTACCGCCCGGATGGGCCGGTACTACCGGCCGGCCCAGAAAAATGACTAGATATTTTTAATCTCAGATCCAGATTTCGTTTTTGACCAGCCCCGAGCCCATCTTCTCGCGTTGCATGCCTGCGCGTTGCTTGCATAGCCGCCACCTCGTTCCCGTGCACGCGCGCCTGCGTTGACCCGCGCCGGGGCCCACGCGCTCCCTGGTTTCCCGCGCGCGCAGTGCCGCTGCTCGCTGGCCCCGCCTCGCAGACGCTGCGTTGGCGCGCGCCCGCTCCCGCACCTGCGTACGTTGACCGCCTGGGAAGGCTCGCCCGCGTGCGCGCCCTGCCTCTCGCTGGCCCGCCTGGCCCTGGCTGCAGGCGCTGCTTGGTGCGCTGCTGCTGCCTTGCTAGCTGCCGCTGCAGCCATCGCATGCGCACGCACGCCGAGTGGGCCAGCTGCTGCTCTGCTTTTTTTTCTCTTCTTGGCTCGTTCGCTCTTGTTCGATCCGATTTGATTTGTTCAGTCCGGTAGTACCGGTCCGTCCAGAAAAAATAGCCCCAACGGTTATATTTTCTGGGGCCTCTATTTAAGATTTGCCCGTTTTCAGTTTAGATAACTTCTTGATTATCTATTAGGCTAAACTTTGTTCACACTTGCTCTAGATCTTGAAGCTTGCCTAATCTTTTCCCTCCAATGATTCTTGCCCATATTTGAGTGGAAAAGAGAGGAGATCTAGCCTCACGTTTTGACCTAACCGATTCATCTCTTTATGAGTGCATCTTTGGGGATCTAGATTTTGGGGGATTTTGTGTCTCTCTTTGATTTCTCCTCTCTTGTTCCCCCAATAGCTTTGGTAGCTTTGTTGGAACTTGAGAGTGAGGGATTTGAGCATCTTTATGGTGTTCTTGCCATTTGTATTTGTTGCATCGGTTTGAGTTCTCCTCGGAGGATTTGGTTTGAATTGCTCATTGGAGCTTGTCCCTCTTGGGTTCTTGGAACCCTAGACGGTTTTGTGGCCTTGGTGGCATTGTAGCCTTGGTGGCATTCATTGTGGACTTTTGTGGCGTTTGTTGGGAGCCTCCAATTAAGTTGTGGAGTTGTGCCCCAACCTTGTGAGAGGTTCCGGTTGCCACCGACAAGTGCACCGATAGTGGAAGCGTGGATCAATCCCATTGGGGTGAGATTCACCGGAGAATAAGGGAGGCCTTTTGTGGCGTTGGTGGTTTGATACCACCCCCTCTCCAAACGAGACGTACTCCATGTTGGGAGGAACTCGGTAAAATATCGGTGTCCCCGCGTGCCTTGGTTATCTCTATACCCGAGCTCTTTACTTATGCACTTTACATTGTGATAGCCTTCGTGCTTGAAGTACTATATATCTTGCTATCACTTTGTTGCTTGTATTGCTTAGCATAAGTTGTTGATGCACATAGGTGAACCTTAATTGTTCTAGGTTGTGCTTAACAAAGTAAACACTAGTTTTATTCCTTTATTGAGCCACTCTAGGAAAAGTTTTAATCGCCTATTCACCCCCCCTCTAGGCGACATCCGTATCCTTTCAATTGGTATCAGAGCCCGGTCTCTCATTTTAGGCTTCACCGCCTTGAGAGTAAAGATGTCGGCTAGAGGATTAGTGCACAATGACATGTTTATATTCGATGGCACAAATTATGATATATGGAAAAATCGCATGCTCATTCATTTTCGGGACATAGACCCAAATTTGGAGCGTATTGTAGATATGGGTTTTTTCTCCTCCTATGGATTTCAAAAATCTATCTTGTGAGGATGAGAAAAACTTATATCTCCACGCTCAAGCTTCTAATGTGTTTGTTAATGCTTTGAGCTATGTAGTTACCTCCTCAATCATTCCTTTTTGGAGCGCTCATGAGTTATGGACAAAACTTCAAGATAAATATGTTGTGTCCAACATTATTGAGGATGATTGTGTTGCTTCCACTTTCGGTCGAAATGAGTTCTCATCCTCTACCACTTCACCAACATGTGACTTTTCACAAGGTAATGATATGATGAGTGGTGATAGAAATTGCAATTTGGATAGTGTGCTTACTATGTGTAATCCCTCATATCTATCTAGTTGGAATGATCTATCTTTGGACTTTAACACTTCTAGCACTACAAACTCCTTACATGTTTGTGTTAATAGTCCGTGCATATCATGTAGAAATGACTTGAATAAATCTCATGATGATATGCTTGTGTTGTCTTGTTGCCATGATAAAAATGCTTCAATTTCCTCTAGTACTTGTGTTGCTAACCATGTAGAGGAAACCGAAGATTCTATGGGCCAAGACATGGTTTTGAATGAAGCC
Source organism: Avena sativa (assembly GCA_916181665.1). Taxonomy (NCBI): domain Eukaryota; kingdom Viridiplantae; phylum Streptophyta; class Magnoliopsida; order Poales; family Poaceae; genus Avena; species Avena sativa. The sequence continues at coordinate 18,766,956 of OV702299.1, forward strand.
ACAAATGCAATCTCATCTTCGCCTTCTTCCGGTACCCACCTATGCCTTATGGCTAGGGATTCTAAGGTAACTCCTACTTTGGAACCCATTACCTCTTGTGATGAGGAGGATGTGGATAATGGGGAAGAAGAGCTAGATATTGATGATTTATATGGAAAGGGTGAGATTGTTTATCGTGCCCTTGTCAACAAGGATATTGCTTGCTCTAACTTTGTTGAAATCTTGGACTTTGCTATTAAGAGCAAAGAACTTATTGATAAGTTAGAAACACAAATTGAGGTGGCAAGTGATCTCAAACATAAAAATGATGAGACTCAAGTTGCTTATGCTAAACTCCTTGAGGATTTTGAGCACCTCAAAAATGGCTCTAGGGTCATAAAGGGTGAGCTCATCAAACTCACCGAGTCACATGAGCAACTTAAAGCCTCATATTCAAAAGAGCTTGCCAAGTTGCCCTCACCTCTCGCTAATAATGATGATGCTTGTGCTACTAACTCTATTTCTTGTGAAGCATCTATTTTGGAGGAGAATGTTGAGCTAAAGGCTCAACTTGCGTTGCTAACTAGCAACTATGGGAAATTAGAAGAAAGTCATGTTAAGCTCTCAAGCTCGCATGAGGATCTTCTAGTCTCCCATGGTAGGCTAAAGTTAGCTCATGAGGCCATCGTGTCAAAGGTAACATCTAGTGGGCCTCATGTGGACATTAGCACTACATCTACTCCAAATGTTATATTGCCATGTGCTAGTCCTTGTAGTTCATCCTCTCACAACCATAATATATCTCGTGATGAATTACATTCCGTGCCTTGTTGCTCTAACAATGTAGCATCTACTTCCTCTAGTGTTTTTGTTGAAACTAACCATGTAGAGGAAATAAAAGAGCTCAAGGCTCAAGTCACTTCTTTGAAGAATGACTTGAAAAAGGGTCATCAAGGGAAGGCCGCACTCAACAAAATCTTGAGTGTGCAAAAATCCCCCCAATGACAAGAGTGGACTTGGATTCAACTCCAATGTCAAGAACAAGTCCACTATCAAGTTGAAGCACAAGGACAACAAGAAGAATGGCCAAGATCAAGACAAATATCCGGCCAACATTGTTTGCTTCAAGTGCAAGGAAGAAGGGCATCATGTCAAACATTGCCCATTAAAGAAGAAGTCCCTTGGCAAGAAGCAACAAGGGAAGCGGCCTCATGCTCTACATCTTGTTAGAGATGGGCCTCCTCCCAAGAAGACTCAAGCTCTTCCTCAAGTTGTTTCTTCATCCAAAAATAAAGATGGCAAGAGTAGAACTTGCTACATATGCCGTAAGAAGGGGCACATTTCTTCCTCATGCACTATTGGTATCTCCTCATCCCATCATATCTTGATTGATGATGCCTATTCTCTTTGTAAGGATGAGGTTGGCAATGTGTTTGCCAAATTTGTTGGTACTCAATGTGGGTTCAAGAAAAGAACCATTTGGGTTGCCAAGCCTATTGTGACTAACCTCTTAGGACCCAACTTGGTTGGGGACCAACAAGCCAAAACTTGATCAATAGGTATTGTTGGAGGGCATTGGAGTCTTGGCTACATCATGAAGAATTAAGGGATCTTCATTATTAGTTTTTGTCAAGCCAAGTCATGTGGATTATATTGCTCCTATTATATTTCCAATGTTCCTCCTTGCGGTAACATATGCTTAACTTATTACATTGTAAGTTACTCGCCCCCTTGTGCATGTGTTGGTTTTGTATCTTCCATGCCTTTGTACATGTTGTGCTATCCACTTAATTATCTTAAGATATCAAGAATATTTGTGTATGATTAGGTGGCACACCATGTATGTGTGTTTATTATGTTTGAGCCTTGCTTGGTTATATTTGGTATCTTATTTGGCTCTTGTGAGAGATTAATGGATTATCCCATTTTGGGGGAGTGTTATGCTTGGGCATTCCACAATCCTAAAATTGTGTGTACATGAGAAATACCACCTAGTATTTATATTGGATTATTGTCTAGTCTCTATGTGGTACAATTCTCATGATAAATGTAAGTTTTATAATGTCCATTAATTATCTCTATTTGTATTATTTTGCCTCGTATTGGTTTTTATGGTAGTGTCACATTATGGGGGAATCATATGCTTAGTGCATATTACAATCCTAGAAAATGTGAATATTCGAGGTTGTGTCACTTAGAATTGATATTGATAATTATCTAGCACCTATGTGACACATTTTCTCATACAAGTTCCAATTTGATTGAATGACTTTATTGATCTTATTTTGGATCTTGTATGTGAGAGAGGTTCTTGGTATGTGTTTCCTCATATTTAGATATATATTCTCATGGAAACCATTTTCTTCAAGTTACTCTAATCACTAGTGATTGTGTGACTATTGGAAGCTACCAATAATCTTGCTTGAAGTATCATGCTCAATTCTTATATTTAGTTATATGCTTCTTGTTGTGACTATGATCTTGGATATCTATGCAAGCTACCTTTGGGAAATTATTCCCAATATTTCTTGTCCTTGGACAATGAGTAATTTATGGTAGAATTTGTTGATCATATTCACTTTGGCCCTTGATTAATATTATCCTATCTTTGTCCAAGAAAATGTTTTGTGTTGTCTCCCAAGACTTCCTTGCTTCTTGTGGATCTTCTTATTTTATTGGTATCCTCTTGTGTTTTACTTACTGTAGGTGCAAGTGATGATCCCATTTGTGTGCATTTTGAATTTAAAAAGAAAATCCTACATAATGCACTATCTATGGGGGAGCTCTCCTATATTATTTAGAACACTCATATTTATGCTTCATTGTTTGATCCATATCGGGTTTTATGTGCTTGGAAGCCCAATCCTTTCGTTTTGGTATTTTGTGCCATCATGAGAAGTTTGGGGAGTTTGGTTTCTTGTTGGAACCTTGCTTGTTGTTGGGAGTTGGTTTTGTCTCATTCCTTGTTTCATGATTTGACCATTTTAGAATGAGATAAATCCTTGAGCATTTTTATTTCTATCTATCTTTTGCTCCTTTTGGTTTTTTCCTAGTTCATTTGTTGAACTTGTGATCTTTCATGTGTTGAATTGGTTCTTTGATACAATTTGGACATCGTTTGTCATGTCACACTCTTGTGTGTGCAATCTCGATTTACTTGGTGTTTTGTTCAAATTGTATTTCCTTTTGGTTCTTGAAAGCTTTATGCATGCATATTTACTATATGATTATATTATGGCATGCTTGCTTTCTTTGATCCAATATATAGGGGAAACTCCACCAATTCCCATCGGCTAAGTTGTGCATGAAATTCAATTTCATATCAATGTGCACAAAATTATGTGGAGTCTCTCCTATGTATTGTAGTTTCTCTAACTACTTTGGACCCAATAAGTTTGGGGACCATATTGTACTTAAATGTGTCTTAGGTACATTGGAGATATATTGGATACTTGTCTCTCAATTTTGAAGAAGTGATGCTTAGAAGAAAATTTGAGGCAAGCTATAGGATGATCAACGAATTCATATCCTCTACATCCTACCAATTATATCTCGGTAACAAGTATCTCTTGCTCATGCATATTTATATTGCTTCCAACCTTTTGTAGGTTGCATCTTGGCATGAATTTTTGTTATTGTATTTATTGTTGTATCTCTAGCCATGGTATTAAGAGGACTCTATATTGTATATGTGTATAAGTTGAGATGAGTACATGTAGTTGGGACTATACAAAATCATGCATATGATCCTCCAATCCCAAATATGTCAATCTAGCAATTTTATTGCCTATCATTTCATCAACTTCTCTCATGTGCAATAGTGAGATTTTTGCTAGTCTATTCTATCTTATGATACTTGTTGCCTTTCTCCATATATTCCAACTTTCTCCTTTTTCCCTTGGTGATAGTTGTAATATATGTAGTGTGTTGGTGTTTGAAGTTCATTAATGTACAATAAGATAGATTTGAGCCTTTGGCCATGCTTTGAAGCAAAAATCTTATTGGTATATATTATGACTTCATTTTTGCTTTTCATATGCCTTCTTGTATATCTTCTTTATGTTTGCATATTTATTTGTTGGCATATGTCTCTGTGATGTTTTCCACTTATAGACATATACACATATGAGAAGATAATTTTAATTGATTTTTAATCCTTGGATGCCACCTTTTATTTCTTTTTATTCTTTGGTGGCTTCCAAATTTATTTGCCTATGAGTGATTGTTCCTCTTGTCTACATCTTCGGACACTCATATTTGTTCTCTCATGCCTTGTATTGTTAAATGAATTTGGATGATTGAGGATTCCATGACTATGCACTTTGTTCCCAAATGCAATTATCATAATTGGTGCATGCTCTTTGGGGAGCTCATCTAAATCATTTAATAATACTCATTTGCATTCTTTCACATTTGTTGTGTTTTAAATGCTTATGGGGGAGCAAGGATTCCATATTTGTGCATTATGTATTCCAATACATTTATTTTGAATTATGCAAAAATCTTGGGGAGCTTCTCTATTTGTTATTTAAAACACTCTTTTGCTCATATCATAATATCTTGTTGTCTCCATTTGGACTCATTTGTTGTTTTCAAATTGGTTTGTCGGACCTTGTAGTTGCTTGCATCATTTGACTTTATTTTTGCAATCTTAGGGTCCTCGATATAGTTCTAACTCCCTCCCAAGTATTCATCATTGGATATGTGCGAAGGCACACCTTTGGAGGAATTATTACTATATTTGCCTTTTAGAACTTGTCACCCATTTCGGCAATCGATGCCAATGGGGGAGAAGTTTTAGAGGGTTTAAGGGAAGTTGGTTTATGCATTGAGTGTTCTTGTGCATTTGCCTCTCATGCTCTTGCATTCTTGTTGTTGCTTAGCATGTGGTATATATAGAGGAAACTCCACCAATGATAATGATTGGCAATATATGCAATGAAATTCAAGCTCATCACACATGCATAGATTGTGGGGGAGTTTGCTCTATATATGGTGGTGGTACCAATATCACATACTTTTGTAGTATTTGATATTGATATTACCATTTTATTCATTAATATTCCTTAAATAAACCCTCTTAAAGGGATTGTCATCAATTACCAAAATGGGAGAGATTGAAAGAACATGTTGGGCCCCCATGTGTGGTTTTGGTAATTAATGACAATCTTTATGGACTAATGTGTGTATTAAGTTATACTTGTAGGATTTTTCCATTGGCATCGCTTGGAGCATGTGTTGGCTTCAAGGTCGATGAAATGCAAAGAAGATATGTTGGGCATGCTCAATATGCGAGGTCGATGATGAGGAATTAAGAAAGGCGTTCCATCTTGAGAAGGGCAAGATCGTCTACATCAAGCTCAAGTGGAATGCTCAAGGCAAAGGTATATATTGATAGGTTTTCCCTTTTGCCGGTCTCACGTTGTGTGTGTGAGACCGGGTTTAGGATAGATAACCGTTCTATCAAGAAGGGCTCTCGTATGAGTAATTCGGTCACATAGTTTGGAGAGAGCTCAAACCTTTGCATACTTGCATCATCATATTTGGTTGTTATTTGGTCTTATCCATGTGATGATATAGAGCTTGTGGTAATCTCCATAACAAGCTCTTGTTCATCTAAATTGGATCTCCCATTTGTATCTTGTTGCGATTTTGATTTATGCGGCTTTTCGGTTTCTCACCAAGTGAGGTATATCACATTATTCTACTTGATACTTTCTCAAGACCTTGTCGCCCTCTATCCAACGCAATTTGAATCGGGTCAATCGGAGCTTCCAATCAAAAGTTATCGCGGTTTGAATATTTGCCGTTTTAAATGAAAAAGAAAAAGAAAAACTGGGCCGAGCGGTACTACCGCGGCCCAGTACCGCTAGCACTACTAGGAAAACGGCCTTTAGTGGCGCACCTGAAAAGGCCATCTGTGGTGCACTAGCAGTGCGCCACGGGCCTCACGCTACGGCTATCTCCTAGCCGTGGCGCACTACCTGGTGCCCCACGGTTGTGTCGAGATAGGCGTGGCGCACATGCCAGTGCGCCACGGAAAGTAGTCCAGGTGCGTCACGCGTATGAAACGATAACCGTGGCGCACTAGGTGCTGTGTGCCACGGATATAAATTTCAAAATTCAAAAAAAAAGCAACAGATCTGGATCTCGTCGTCAGTGTCGTCGCGCGTCGGTGCAGGTCGCCGTCGTCGCCTCGTCGTCGCCTCGTCGTCGTCACCTCGTCGTCGTCGTCGGAACTGCAAGGAGGAGGAGGAGAATAGGAGGAAGAGGAGGAGAAGAAGAGGAGGAGGAGAAGAAGAAGAGGAGGAAGAGGAGGAGAAGAAGAAGAGGAGGAAGAGGAGGAGAAGAAGAGGAGGAGGAGAAGGAGAAGAAGAGGAGGAGGAGAAGAAGACGAGGAGGAAGAGGAGGAGGAGAAGGAGAAGAAGAGGAGGAGGAGGAGAAGAAGAAGAGGAGGCCTTGTCGTTGTCGGAACTACAAGGAGGAGGAGGAAGAGGAGGAGAAGAAGGAGCCCGCCGTCTCGTCGTCGGAACTGCAAGGAGGAGGCCGCCGCCATCACCATGTTCACTTCAAGGAGGAGGAAGAGGAGGAGAAGGAGAAAGAGAAGGAGAAGGAGGAGAAGAAAAAGGAAATGAGAAGGGAGGAAAAGGAAAAGGAGAGAAGGGGAGGGAAGGTGGGCGGGGTGGGGATTCGAAATTTGAATCCCGCCCAAACTTATCCGTGGCGCACTAGGTGGTGGTGCGCTACGGGTAAGCCGCCCTCTATTTTTTTTTCTGCAGGAAAAAACGGTCTTTTGACCGTAACTTTTTACTCTATTCAAATTTTGAAAATCTAAAAATCGCTAAACGACCGTAGGTGGTTGCGAGCGGATGCGAAATCTCGTTCTCGTTATTTTGGTATATTATACGATTTTTTTCGATATCGTATGCAAAAGTTACGGCCTTTTTATCGTGGCATGACTTTTTTTTGCAAATAAAGTCAAAACTCATGTTTGTTAATTTTACTAGAAGCTATACCACATTACCTACCTAAAAATGAAAAGATTTAATTTTTTGAAGTGTTTATCATTTTCTTTTATTTTTTGAAAAACCTAAAAAGGCGATCCAAGGGGGGGGTGGAGTTGGTGCAGGATAGTTAGGCGTAGGGCACTACGGCAAGGTGCCCTACTACCAAGTTTATACATCTGTGGCGCACATGCCATAGTGCGCTCACAGAAGTGTCTGGCCGTTTCACAACAGAGAGGGGCATGCGCTTAGGCGTAGCGCACCCCCTCCATGTGCGCCACGGTTGACACTAACAACCGTAGCGCACCTACCCTATCTGCGCTATGGATGTTTGGCGTGCGGCCAACAGGGCCCTGGCCCACACACATCTGTGGCGCACTATGGTCATATGCGCCACGGTTGTTCTAGTTACTAGTAGGGCACTGCCCATAGGTGAGCCACGCCTGTTTTAGCCGTGGGGCACTTCAACCATGTGAGCCACGGATGTGCTGATTACCTATAGCCATTTTCCTAGTAGTGGCTCGGACCTGACGCGCGCAGCCCATTCTCAGTTTGGCCCGGCACCCACTTCCGGTCCTACCGAACCGTCCTGGTAGTACCGCCCGGATGGGCCGGTACTACCGGCCGGCCCAGAAAAATGCCCAGATATTTTTAATCTCAGATCCAGATCTCGTTTTTGACCAGACCCGAGCCCATCTTCTCGCGTTGCATGCCTACGCGTTGCTTGCATAGCCGCCGCCTCGTTCCCGTGCACACGCGCCTGCGTTGACCCGCGCTGGGGCCCACGCGCTCCCTGGTTTCCCGCGCGCGCAGTGCCGCTGCTCGCTGGCCCCGCCTCGCAGACGCTGCGTTGGCGCGTGCCTGCACCCGCACCTGCGTACGTTGACCGCCTGGGGAGGCTCGCCCGCGTGCGCGCCCTGCCTCTCGCTGGCCCGCCTGGCCCTGGCTGCATGCGCGCTGCTGCAGGCGCTGCTTGGTGCGCTGCTGCTGCCTTGCTGCTAGCTGCCGCTGCAGCCATCGCATGCGCACGCTGCTCTGCTTTTTTCCTCTTCTTGGCTCGTTCGCTCTTGTTCGACCCGATTTGATTTGTTCAGTCCGGTAGTACCGGTCGCATCCGGTACTACCCGTCCGTCCAGAAAAAATAGCCCCAACGGTCATATTTTCTGGGGCCTCTATTTAAGATTTGCCCGTTTTCAGTTTAGATAACTTCTTGATTATCTATTAGGCTAAACTTTGTCCATACTTGCTCTAGATCTTGAAGCTTGCCTAATCTTTTCCCTCCAATGATTCTTGCCCATATTTGAGTGGAAAAGAGAGGAGATCTAGCCCCACGTTTTGACCTAACCGATTCATCTCTTTATGAGTGCATCTTTGGGGATCTAGATTTTGGGGGATTTTGTGTCTCTCTTTGATTTCTCCTCTCTTGTTCCCCCAATAGCTTTGGTAGCTTTGTTGGAACTTGAGAGTGAGGGATTTGAGCATCTTTATGGTGTTCTTGCCATTTGTATTTGTTGCATCGGTTTGAGTTCTCCTCGGAGGATTTGGTTTGAATTGCTCATTGGAGCTTGTCCCTCTTGGGTTCTTGGAACCCTAGACGGTTTTGTGGCCTTGGTGGCATTGTAGCCTTGGTGGCATTCATTGTGGACTTTTGTGGCGTTTGTTGGGAGCCTCCAATTAAGTTGTGGAGTTGTGCCCCAACCTTGTGAGAGGTTCCGGTTGCCACCGACAAGTGCACCGATAGTGGAAGCGTGGATCAATCCCATTGGGGTGAGATTCACCGGAGAATAAGGGAGGCCTTTTGTGGCGTTGGTGGTTTGATACCACCCCCTCTCCAAACGAGACGTACTCCATGTTGGGAGGAACTCGGTAAAATATCGGTGTCCCCGCGTGCCTTGGTTATCTCTATACCCGAGCTCTTTACTTATGCACTTTACATTGTGATAGCATTCATGCTTGAAGTACTATATATCTTGCTATCACTTTGTTGCTTGTATTGCTTAGCATAAGTTGTTGGTGCACATAGGTGAACCTTAGTTGTTCTAGGTTGTGCTTAACAAAGTAAACACTAGTTTTATTCCGCCTTTATTGAGCCACTCTAGGAAAAGTTTTAATCGCCTATTCACCCCCCCCTCTAGGCGACATCTGTATCCTTTCAGCTGCCCCCCTCCAAAGGCCGCTGCCCTGGATCCAAGGGCCCTGCCAAGGACGAGGTAGGAAGCACCCTGACCCAACCCCCGCAGCCCAACAACGGCGAGGCCGAGTTGGAGGGGAGGAGAGGGAGGGGGCCGCCGAGCAGCATCCAGCGGCAGAGCCTAGCTCCCCACCCAGCAGCCCGCCTCCAAACCGCCGCGCGAGAAGCTCTGGGAGCAGATCCCCACCGTCCCCCTCATCGACGTCGCGGGCTTGGCCAGCAGGCGCCTTAGGGGATGGCGAGGGGAGGGGGATGGAGGAGGTGGTGGCGCAGGGCTAGGGTTTCGCCCACCTGGTCGCCTTGGAGGAGGCTACCCGAGGAGCGGGTCTGACCAAGTCACTGAGATACGCAGTGATGATGTCGTTTTGACAACTTATGATGTCCTCAAAGTAGTTCTCTCACATGATTCTAATAAACATGTTGGAGATCACCATTTTTTGAGATGTCAAAAGAGGTAATGTTAAATTTTCTCAGGAAGTTTGGCCATATATGATATCGACCGGTTATTTATTAAAAAAGATGACTATGTATGACATTCTCACACCTCTGATTTAATATGTGTCCTTAACTGGATAAGGAGTGTTGTAGCTTTTATTGTAGACATTCTGTAGCCCTCCCCCCCCCTCCCCAAAGGTGTCGGGCAAGGCTATTACCTTATTTGAGATGAGGGGTATTTATCATTGCACTTTAGGTCATATGGTTGCTTCGAAGCAGAGAAGGGATGCTCATACTTATATATTTACGATTACTCTTTATTGTGTTCTTCCAAGTTATGATTATGCTTTTTTTCTTGTCTCAAACGTTATTCCTAAGTTAACTTATGTTCTGATTTATGTCACTTATTGATGTATTAGATGGATAGAAATACCAGATCAACAGAGATGTCAATCTAGGATAAAATTAATGATCACAAAGATTCTTAATATGGCATCATCAACTATGTTGTATTTATCTATATAGACTAAATTTCGGTTACATAAGCTCAATTGGTCCACTTAATTTACTTCCTTTGACCTACATCTACTGCCTCTCAACTAATATGCTCTTTACTTGGAACCAAATGCTCTTTTTGTTAAAGTGGGCACAATGCAGGTTTTGGGCCAAATTATGTTTCTATTATTGCATATCTTGGTAAGAAATGTATCATGATTTAGAGTACTCACAAGATGTCTAGAACACCCTTTTGCATATTTTGTCTTAATCAGTGTACGAGGTTTGAGCCATCTAACATGCTCAAGACCGAGTCTGCATTCACTAAATTCTCTGGGTACTATGGATCAGGTGCAGATGACTCAATCCATGGGACTCTGAGGTCTACGACCATAACTCTGATGAACTGCCTAAGGATTATTAAGAAGGTACTCCTTCTATGCTAGGTACTTCGTTCTGATGGTCCGTTCTGGGTAGTGATCATTGTGACCATCGTGTAGCTCGTGTTTGATATTTCTTCTTAGACCGTGAATAATGGAACAACTAGCTCTGTTAGTTATCTCTGAACCATGTGTTTGTACCTATATGTAATATATTTCTGTACTCTGAAACTCATACATGTAATATATTTCTCTAGTCTGAAACTCATATATAGTGTATTTCTATCTTTCTTTTTAAAAAACATGCTATGCTGTGTTCTGTTCTTCATAATTCTTTTATGTAGTCAGTAAAAATAAAACGGATAGATGTTCATTCTTTTTTTTTGCTTGCTTCTCATCGATTTCTATAGATGCTTTATAACGTTTTCCTTCCTCTTGCCTCTTAAATCGTAATTGTTTTTCATGCATGGTTAAATCGTAATTATTTGGTCGCTATGGCTATATAGAAATGAAAGATTTTTAATAATATTGTGTCTTCTCCCCTGCAGGTTATATATCGGACCACGGCTATCCTTTGATCATGGACTATTCTTCAACGTATGAAGTTTCGCGACTTGTTTATGAAGTGATGTACGCGATTGGAGGACATGGCGAGAAATATTTTCTTCCGACATGGATGACCGCGTGGTTTGCGGATTGATCTGCCATAACTCGGGGCCGTCTTTTTGGTTCCGATTTTTGTATTTTAGTCTACTTTCTTTATTTTCTAGCTGTGTGGTTTGTGCAGCTGTGTGCATCTTAGTTATGCAGAGATCGGGTATAAACATTACTCAAAGTAATAAAAGCGTCCATTTTCAAAAAAAAAGTTTAATATAGTAGTTTATCGAATCGTTTACAAGCGTGGTATATAAAATAGAAACTAGTGTGAAAGACACGGGATCGTGAGCCAAGGCGCACCTCTAAATTTAGTGGCTATAAATGCCGGCTATCCTCGTCGTCTTCAGATCACACACCTTAACCTTCATTTTCTTCCTAATCTACACAATTCTAGGCGAAGAAAACCTCTGCGGAAGCAATGGTAGAGAGGTACCCGATGACCCTGGGGCGGCGAACGGCTTAGGCCGCCGGTCACTCCATCCGTCGGAGGCGCGGCTTCTCCACGAGACCAGCTACCCGGTGCCGCCAGATTTCTAGTGCCTGATGACCTATAAGCTCGGGCGGCGTACCAATGCCGCCGGTGCCGGAAGGGCATGGAAGGATCGACGGGATCCATATGGCCATCGCCGGCATGGACCTCGAGGAGACGGAGCACCCCGATAACGAGGCATACTTGGACAAGTACTTCCGCGAGCGCTGGCTGGCCTACCATGAAGGCAGAGGCCCGGCGCCAGCGCGCAACAACACTGTTCACCCTCGCCACTGTCCTCGAGCATATCACAGCCAGCAACAACCCGCGACTGGTGTATACGCCGCGTTCTCCTCCGTCCTTCTCGCGGCGCCGGGGCTGGCCTCCTGGATGCCTAGGAGGATCGTCAGCATCGAACGAGCGCTCATCCTGCTCGGCATCCAACGACTCACCGCGCTACACGACGTCGCTCCGGCCAATGAAGCCGGATCTTGAGTCTCCGCCGCGCACGTGCTCGCATGGGATCGTCATCAACAAGCGCCGTGCTCCAACGCTGTCATGCGACCATCTTCGCCTCCATAGGCCGAAGAGGGAAACCGACACCGGTGGGCCGCTGCGCACGCCAAAGAGGGAGTCGGCAGAATGGGCCTCGATGAAGGCTGAGGAGGACTTCCTCTCCAGATGGCCACGGAGACGTCTCTCAATCATGTCCCGCCGATGACGGCCCCGCTGCATGCGCCTGGTACAGGTCGAACTGGGAGACGACGGAGGCCGAACGCCTCCATCGCCTGTAGGAGCAGGCCGAGCGCGAGGCCACGTGCGCCGCTCGCCTTCAGCGCGCCTATCAGGGCATCAATATCATTCTCCTCGACGACTCCGAAGAAGACGAGGGCAGGCTAGGGCCCTCGTCACAGTATTGGCGCAGAGATGCCTGGCAGGGCTGCAACTCCCAGCTATCCAGTGATGATGACGACGGCAACCACACTGTGTTCTACCGCCATCTCAGCATGAACTAGCATTTCCCCCTTTATTTATGTTTTTTTAGCCTAATGTAAGTCGAATTCGGTTATAATGTCTGAATTTGACAAAATATGTATGAACTCACCTATATTGTAATGCAGTCCCCTAAATTAGTACGAAATTTTCTTAGTTTAGACAAACTTTGGGCGAATTTTAGGAATTTCGTGAACCAAATCTGGAAACGCGAGTGTTAATTTGGCTATTCTCAGGCCGAAGTTGCATTCTTATGGCTTTGTTAGTCCTTGATTTCAGTTGAGAATGCCCAATAAGTGTAGGTGCCGTGCTCTTACACTCTATACAAGCATGCGGAAAATAAACAAGTGGATGAAAAAAGTTTAACAGTTTCGGACTGATGACAGATTAATGTTTTGATACTCACTCGCTTCTCTGGAAGTAGTACTAGTACATGGAAATATAAGAAAGAATCCTCTTAGCTTAAATGTTTTGGGAGACATCCACCGGAAAACGATGGATGCAGCTAGCCCAGGGGCCATCCACACCTGAAGATGATCGTATACACACCCACCCAACCGTGCTGCACTCATACCCTGCACCGAATCCGATCATCCACACCCTGTCGCCTTTCTTCATCTGGCCTTTAGCCTCAACTAGCATGGTGGCCCTCGCGATTGCGAGGGCATCGTCTTTACTTTTTAAAAAGGATGAGCGTTGTATCTACTTGTGTAAAAAATAATTAGGAAATAGATTTATTGATTTTCTACACTTGCACATTATATATATACTTCATATAGTATTCTTTGTTGGTAAATAATTATTATGATGTTTCCAAAGATAGTAGATTGAATCGATGTGTCATATTTCCACGACATTAGATTTTAGATATAGGTAAATATTACATTTTTTATTTATCTTGTAAGGTTAGCAATCAGATTGCAAAAAATAATTAGGGGCAACTTGAGCAATGACCTATGCATGTTTAGAAAACTTGAGGAATGTTGAAATAATATTACTAAATGAAGTAAAGACTAAGTAGTGTATCTTACAATTAAAGTGTATTCTTCTTTTAGTGAGTAATTGACTAATTCACAAACCTATAGATTATGGTAGATTATGTATGCTTAATATCGATTTCCCATTAGAATATTGTTGTCAATAGTATTATGGATTGGTTCTTGAAATAAGATTAATATACTTTGAGGAGTTTGGACCATTGGAGTTTGTAAGTATGCTATTTTTTATGTCAAAATGGAAGTTTTAAGTTTTTGGAAGGGGCCTAGTTGCTTCTTTGACTGCGAATTCCTCTAACATTGAACCTACTCTCAAACAAAACTCTAGGGTGTAGTTTAGCTATGCTAGATTATTGTGCTATTCATGACAATATCGATCCTAGTGGCTTAGAATTTGCTATGTAGAATAAAGGTATATATTGGCGCTGTTTAGACATTGATTCTCTTGTATGGCACATATATCGCGCAATAATCCACGGAGCTAGTGGTTTTCCTCTGGCTCGTCTATTTTTCTCGTCAGTTTGGCAAATTCAGAAACCTTGACATAGGTCTTGTGAGCAGTCGTTCCCTTGCAGCCAAGTGTTTGTTGATCTTAGGGTCCTACTAATCAAATTGTTCTTCTATCATATTCGATAACTTGTGGTATTAATTCAACCTTAAGTGCTACATTTTATTACTTTTATATTTTCATAAATAGTCCTATAGACATATGAATTAGCTAGTTTTTGGATCTTCTACTATATTTTTCTTGCCACCATTTGCTTTTTAATAAACCACCATGTTATAGGGCAGTAGCACTCGTATGTCCTGATATATATCTTGACACAATACTATGATTCGACGTCAACGACATGAGCCTTGATTTCTCTGTACGATCAAATATGGGAGTCTAAGATAAATAAAGTATAATATTCCTAATGCTCACAAAATATATGACACAAATTTTTAATCCAACTATAACTGGGCAGCAGACATTTATTGTTAATAAGATGCATTAAGGTTATGAAAAAAGAATAAACAATATGCATTTTGATATCACACATAAAACTGTAGAGATTTTAATATTAGCTATTACTTGACCTCTATGTCACTTCCAACCGTCGAAGTAAATCATGCTGGATTAAAGCTAAAAATAGTTTAGACATACACTTACATAAGGAATATTTCCAACATACGTACTGATTTGTTTTTCTCAAAAATGGAATGTCTATGACACTTCAGGCCATTGTAATAATGCATGTCTAGCAAGAACTATTTTTGGGTGATGTAGTCTTCTGCTTCTGATCAGTCTAGACCTCCATCTCTACTTGACCAAACATAGATCGCAAATACCTGTCTGCGTTGCTACCTTGAATATATAGTTCATGTTAGCTTTTAGAATTAACTCGGATGCCCGCGATCGATCATGGAAAAAGTGGTCTGGCAATATGTAATTTATTTTTTCTGTGGAAGTTTGTGTTTTTACAATCTTCATTATCTGCTAACGTATAATCATGTGGTTTGCTCTTATCTTGTGGCATATCTAGTATGCTATTTTTTCATAGGAACTATTTGTTACATAGAGTCTTAGCTATGATTTACTGTTGATACGGCTTCAAAAATTAGCTTGCCAGTATGAATCTCCAGAAAAAAACTTTCACCGGTAAAAATACAAATATAGAGAATTTGAGTCTGCATGACATTACAAACTCCTATATATTTTAATCTTGACAAACTAAGATATCCTAATTAATTGGCAATACATATATGTGTTAGACAAAGAAAATGTATACATTTGAACGGGCTAATATACCATGAAAATATGCCTCGTGCAATGTATTAAACGGATGTGGTTTTCAAATTTAATGCAACCCACTTGGTCTCACGGGAAGAAATTATACAAAGCCTTGATTAAAAAACTGAGCCTGGCCGGATATACATACACACAATGGAACCTTCAGGGTTTTTTTTTAGTGTACGTCGTTAAATTGAGACGTGTACGTGCTTTCACAAAAAAAAAATGAGACGTGTACGTGTACGCATGTCCTATGTGCACTGGATGTACATACTTTTTGTTTGACGTGGTACCTTCGTGCTGATGGTAGGCTCTACCAATTTCACGTGACATAATACTTCTTTTGTACACATATATGTGCTACGTAACACTACTTATATTTTAATCTAAGATTAAATCTTAACCGTAAATTACAGATCTAAGAGCCAAAATTAATTCTAATGATGTGGATTAACCTGGTGTCTTCTAAAAACTTCTTATATTGCTTTTAGTATATAATAGATAGATGTATGCAAACTCATACCACACTGATGCGATTGACTGATTTCCAAACCGATGCATCGTCATCCGCGATAGGCTCGACATCCTTGTCGAAAGATTGAGCCCGTGTTGTACTGAGTTGATAACTGCTGGTCCACCGACATGAATGCAGAAATGCTCGAATGTAGTGCAGAAGTTGGGAATGTATGGTGCCATCCTCTTCCAATAGAGCACCTTCTTAGCCACAGAGAAGAGCAAAAACTTGAGAAGCTCTGATATCGGTAGGACAAGAGGTGCGGTTGCGATGATATTCGTTTTGAGTGCATCTCCAGCAATAGCCATGAGATCTAGGTTGCCCTTCTCATCCTCCTCTTGATACACACACCGGTAGGCAGAGTTGTTTGCAGCAGTGATCGTCCGCATGGCATGTGCGAGCCGAAACCGAGCCTTGGACCTGGATGTGGATAAGAGCTTTGCGGCACCGCCCATACGGAACAAGATGTTAACCAACTGCATGGAACGCTTATTTCCCGCATAATAGGATGGTCCAATTGTCTCAGTTGACACCACCAACGCGTGCGACCCCCAAGGCATGGTATGCAGGATGTCCCTCGCGAGTCCCATTGCGGTCACCGCCGCGCTGCACCCCATTCCAGATAGGTTGATGACACGAAGGTCAACTCGCAACTTGTATCTATTCATGCACTTTTGCTTCGGTCCCCCCACCCCCTTCCCCTTCCTCTCTTTCAAATTTTGACAAACAAAAACTCGATTTCGATTGTTTAGAGGACTGTACAAACCCATCCGAACTTCATATGGTCCTCTTAGACGTATATTCACCATATACGTACGCTCATGTGCCTGCGGAAGGCGAAAATCAGAAGTTATATAACAACAAAAAAAATTAAAAATATGACATACAAAGACATAGACCGCGATAATAGGAGGTGGGATCAGCCGATCGAAACGTGGATTATATCCAGTTCGACCGAGTACACATATACAAAGATAGACGTGATTCCCATATGGGTTTCGACCGGTCAAAAAAATAACAAGGCCCATGTAGCTTAAGTTTAGGGTGGGGGACCGAAGCACACCTCCTATTCATGATATTGTCCGCAATGCATGGCACCGGGGAAAAGGCACTGCAATTGGTGATAAGAATATCGATGGCGGATGGCATGAAGGTCGATGCACGTCTTGGCCAAAAGATCATCGATAACCGAGAAGACGACCAACTCGGACTCAGCGCATGCTTCACTAAGCCTGTGGTATGGCTCGATATACTGTAACGCAGGCGGGACATGTGTCTCGTCGCTCATACCGGAGAGCTCAAGAACACGTGCTATGAAGTTGACAGTAGAATCGGTGAGTATAGGCGAGAGACGTGCATGCTCGAGGAATGTGGCCTTTGGGCATCTAGAGTTGTAGCTTGGCCGTAAGCAAGCGTAGTCAACAAGGTACACGGTTCTAGGACGGAGTGCAATGTAATATGGCTGCCGTGACGGTCAGAAGAACTATGACCAGGAGTAGGTGGATGTGACTGATGGCACTGAGATGGGGCATCGGCTCGTCTGCACCGGCAAGCCATTGTGCAAATTTTATGAGGACAGCAGCTGCGAGTGCCGCGGTGGTGACAATATAAAAGACGATGATGCTGGCTACTCGTTGGTATAACAGTCTCAAGCACTTCACATGAGACCACGAACTCATGTTGTTCGATTAGTGTAGTGTAGCTGCAGTGTGCGGAGGACTACCTATAAGGATTGGATGATGGAACTATCATGGTGGGATATATGTATAGAAGGGCGTGATACAGTGCCCTTGTAATGTTGTACTCCTAAATATTTGGGAAAAGCATACAACAGCGAAAGTCTCAACTGTCTTGGCCTCGGGCCCTAACGTACCATGTTGCACTTGGTCTAGCGTCATAGACTCCCTAGGACATCAGTGTGCTAGAAACCCTAGGGGCTACTCTCCTGTAGGACATGAGCGTACGTATGAGCAGCATGCTGACTTTTCAACCATTTGATAACATATTATTCATGTTGGATACGACTGTGTAGCCCATGTTTCTCATATGGTGCAACAGGACCCTATACACTTTCATTTAGATTACTAGCTAAGAGGACGTTAGAACATAAATATTGAAGATGTTCTGGGTGTACCGACCAACTAATGTGGTCCATCTATTTGATTGCGTTTGCTATACCATTAGAAATAAACACAGTCAAATATTCAACCGTAGACATGTTCAGAAACAAAAATCAACCATAGGATATTGGCCACGATGATGTGTGCGAGCTCAGTGCATGTGTAAAAAGAAAGAAAATTAGGGTATCTACGCGTTTAAGTAGCAATCAGCATTCACCTCCTATACGTTTTTTTTGAAAAATCCAGCGGCTTTTGATGTATTAGCAGAGGGAAACCCGGTACAACTTGTACAAGTGATGCGCCCCCCGAACGAAATTACGTCCTAGAGAGAAAAAGAAAAAGACCATTGTCAGGAGCCAACCACCCTCGTACTGCTGGTTCGGCACACCTGCAACGCAGGCGACGACCCAGCCAACGAAGGGCCATCATTGCAGCAACTCTTTTCGAGGCCGCCGCCTTGACAAGCCGGCCAAACTTTGTGACAGCCAAACACTAGTGGAAACGAGGCCTTTGGTTGAGCCTAGAAATGAGCTTTAACACCGGTTGGGCCCGTACCAGCATGGCCCGTGCAGCAAAAAGAAACCCCCTTTAACACCGGTTCGTGGCTTGAACCGGTGTTAGGGGGGAGGGGGCTATATAACACACCGCAGCCCACATCCACTCTTCCATTTTTTCACTCTCTCATTTTGGAGCCTAGCAAGAGGGTGAGAGGTGTGCTAGTTTGTGTTTTTTTCGTATGCACAAGAGGTGTTCGGTGAAATGCCCGAGAGCTCAAAATAAGTTTTCTCGTTGCTCTTTCCTTCTCGGTCGAGGTCAGCAATTATCCTTTCATGTGTCATTGATGTACTATATATAAATGGTCATCTCCCTATTAATTTTTGATATATACTATATATTAATGCAGATGAACCGGCAATGGATGTACGGTGACCGACGCACTTCCGAGTACATTACGGGCCTCCAAAATTTCATCATTGTGGCTAATGCAAACCATGGTCACAATGATTTTATGTGCTGTCCGTGTGTTCACTACCAGAACAAGAAATACTACTCAAATACCAGAACCATTCACGCCCACCTGCTTCGATCCGGTTTCATGCCCAGCTATAATTGTTAGACCAAGCACGGAGAAAAAGGGGTTGTGATGGAAGACAACGAAGATGAAGAGGATGATGACAACTATCATAATATGTATCCTGAATATGATGATACTGCAACGGGGGTAGATAATGAAGATCAAGAGGCAGCAGATGGGCCCGCTGATGACGATCTTGGTCGGGCCATTACTGATGCAAAGGAAGAATGTGAAACTGAAAAGGAGAAGGAGAAGCTGGAGCAGATGTTAAAGGATCACAAAACATTGTTGTACCCACCTTGCGAAGATGGCCACAAAAAGCTAGGTACCACACTGGATTTGCTGCAATGGAAGGCAGAGAACGGTGTGACTGACAGCGCATTTTCAAAGTTGTTGGTAAAAATGAAGAATCTTCTTCCAAAAAATAATGAGTTGCCCGACAGTACATACCAAGCAAAGAAGGTTGTCTGCCCTCTAGGATTATACGTGCAGAAGATACATGCCTGCATTAATGACTGCATCCTCTACCGCGATGAGAAGTACGAGAATTTGGATGCATGCCCGGTATGCACTGCACTATGGTATAAGATCAGAGGAGACGATCCTGGCGATGTTGAGGGCGAGGCCCCTAGGAAGAAGGTTCCTGCCAAGGTTATGTGGTATACTCCTATAATACCATATTTAAAACGTCTCTTCAGAAATAAGCTTCCGATTGCATTGAGGGGGCTTCTACCTGAAAATGTTCGAGTACCCATTGTGAAGCTATGTGCATTCTTCAATGCAATATCTCAGAAGGTAATCGATCCAGAAAGCCTACCAGGGTTACAGACAGATGTGGCCCAATGTCTTGTTAGCTTTGAGTTGGTGTTCCCACCATCCTTCTTCAATATTATGACGCATCTCCTGGTTCACCTAGTAGAAGAGATTGCCATTCTCGGTCCTGTATTTCTACACAATATGTTCCCCTTTGAGAGGTACATGGGAGTCTTAAAGAAATATGTTCATAACGGTGCTAGGCCAGAAGGAAGCATCTCCAAGGGCTATGTAACAGAGGAGGTCATTGAGTTCTGTGTTGATTTTATTCCTGACCTTAAGGCGATTGGTGTTCCAGAATCACGACATGAGGGGACACTGCGTGGAAAAGGCACCCTAGGATATAAAGCAATGATATGTAGGGACGGGCATTCTCTCAATCAAGCACACTACACGGTTTTACAAAGACCTATCTTGGTTGCCCCGTATATCAATGAACACAAGAATTTAATACGCCTCAAACACCCGGGGCAGTCTGATGAATGGATTATAAGTGAACACATGGCGAGTTTTGGCGGCTGGCTGCAAAGACTTTTCACGAATAACACCACTGTTGGGGATTAGCTATACTTGTTGGCCAGGACACCATCTTCGACTGTATGTACATTCCAAGGGTACGAGATAAATGGGAATACATTTTACACGATAGGCCAAGATAAAAAGAGCACCAACCAAAATAGGGGTGTCCTCTTCGATGCAGCAGAAGACAATGGGCAAAATACCACGTATTATGGGTTCATAGAGGAGATATGGAAACTTGACTATGGACCTAATTTTAAGGTCCCCTTGTTTCGATGCAAATGGGTCAAGCTAACAGGAGGAGGGGTTGAGGTAGACAAGAAGTACGGAATGACAAAATTGGATCTCAACAATCTTATGAAGGTAGACAAGAACTTAGACGAACCATTCGTCTTAGCCAATGATGTGGCTCAGGTTTTCTATGTGAAGGACATGTCTACCAAACCGAAAAAAGGAAAAAAATAAGCAAACAGATACATCACACGATGATCCAAAGCGTCACATAGTTCTTTCAGGGAAAAGAAACATCGTGGGAGTGGAGGACAAGACAGATATGTCAGAAGATTATAATAAGTTTGATGAAATTCCGCCCTTCAGAGTAAAGACTGACCCAACCATCCTGTTAAACGGTGCTGATACTCCATGGTTACGGCCGACACGATCATAAGATTGACTATATGTATTAATTGAGCCATTTTTCTTCCTGCCATTTCTTCCCGCCATTTTTTCCCGCCATTTTTCTTCCCGCCATTTTTCTTCCCGCCAGTTCTTCCCGCCAGTTCTTTCCTCCAGCCATTTCTCACTATATATATATGTAGGGTTGGCCTCCATTGTCATTGCACATCTCTAGAATCATATCTGCAACCTCATCACTCTTTCCCATGGCTTCCACCGTAGCACTAACCCCCAGGGAGGCGGAGGCGCTTTGCACCTCGAACTACCCATGCCCGCCGGGCTACTGTGTCCCCATCGGCTGGATGCTGAGCGCCGGAGGCGTGCCGGTTCCTCCTGTCCCTCTAAGTATGCCGCGCCGGATGGCCATCACGAACCACTACTACTTCGAGCTCACGCCGGAGCAGCGGAGGAATCCCAGATGGCATCCTGACTATTTCCCTACTTGGGAAGCCTTCTTCGGGGATCGGCGTGAGAGGGCGCTCGCCAGGCATGAGGAGGACGACCCACCTCCTCCGAACTTCAAAGAGGCCGACCGTCGGCTATGGTGGCGCAGACGGACTCTCTAGAGCGTCATGGCCTACGACACTGCCGCCGACTCTAACCCCCGTCTGTGCTACCCTCAAGTCCAGCCCACACGTACTCAGCCTTCAAGGTTCAATTACGGCGACCCCGACGACGAAAGAGGTGATGGCGGCAACGAATACGATGACTACAGTGGCGAGTATTACAGGTGTAGGAAGGAGCATGACCAAATCACTCCAACATTCCGAAACAAGTTCGGCCGATTGTGACTTAATCTGGCCATGTATCTTAATTTTCAGTTCTTTTATGTATCTTTATTTTCAGTCGTGCTTTATGTAACTTACTGTTAGTTGCATTCTGTACTTTAATTCCAGTTCTATCTCATTCACAAAATGATCTATCTCATTCGAGGTTTCTTGGCTTTCGGGTCAAATGACCAATGTTATGGCTAGAATCAAGGCATAGTTTGTGATAATGTGGCCATATTGTGCATACATGTGCATCATGGCATGGCAAACAATGTTGCAAGATGAAGTTTTCCTTTTTGTCGCACCAAAAAGGCATTTTCCATTTTCCGAGCATAAAAAACAGAAGGTTTTGTGAAGCAACCACCAAATGGCTAATTCAAAAAACTACCACCACATTTTACAAAAATACTAGACCACCTTATATGGACAATGTACCAACAGGGGGATCTGAAACCTTTCCGTCCATCTCTGGTGAAAAAGACAAATTCCAGCCGAATCGGGAGGAAGTGGGTCAGATATGAACTACCGGTACATGATACGATGCTCATGATTTTTTACAAAAATCATTTTTAGGTTCACAATATGATATTTTATCAAAAATACAATGCAAGTTGAGCGAGGCTTGGCCCCGAGCTAAGAATCTTCATGCCCGTTGTTCGACAAAGTTTGACGATAGTTTAAAACGGGGATAAAAAATTAAAAAACGATCAAAACAATGCGAAACCTTCACGTGGTGTTAAATTATGTGACATAGTTATAAGGAAAAATATTATGTCTCAAAAAAAACTTCACAAAATGACCTATCTCATTCGAGGTTTCTTGGCTTTCGGGTCAAATGACCAATGTTATGGCTAGAATCAAGGCATAGTTTGTGATAATGTGGCCATATTATGCATACATGTGCATCATGGCATGGAAAACAATGTTGCAAGAGGAAGTTTTCCTTTTTGTCGCACCAAAAAGTCATTTTCTATTTTCCGAGCATAAAAAACGGACGGTTTTCTAAAGAAACCACCAAATGGCTAATTCAAAAACTACCACCACATTTTACAAAAATACTAGACCACCTTATATGGACAATGTACCAACAGGGGGATCTGAAACCTTTCCGTCCACCTCTGGTGAAAAAGACAAATTCCTGCCGAATCGGTAGGAAGTGGGTCAGATATGAACTGCAGGTACATGATACGATGCTCATGATTTTTTACAAAAATCATTTTTAGGTTCACAATATGCTATTTTATTAAAAATCCAATGAAAGTTGAGCGAGGTTTTGTCAGATTCCAATGTATACAAAAGATGCGGCATTTAAATATCCAATCAATTCAAAAATGTTAATACAAAATAAATTATGATTTTCTCTAATAAAATAGGGTTAGATTCCTTTTTAGATGCTTAATATTTCTTATGTTCGAAGTTTTAGGGTTTGACTATTTTATTTTTGTTTGAATTGAATAATCAAAATTTATATGTAAGTGTTTTAATCATTTTGAAAATTTTCATCTAAAGTAAATATAAAATGTTTTTATATGAATGGATAGATATTATTTTTCTGAAAATTATGACATATTATTCATATTTTTCTGAGTTGAAATGAAAAAGATATGAATTTTCTAAATTCTATCCTATTTTTTGAATTAAAAATGCCCCCACCCCTTTAATGCACGAAATAAATGCCCCCTTTAACGAAATAAATGCGCCCCCCCTTTAACACCGGTTCCTGGCTGGAACCGGTGTTAAGGGGGGTGCGGGCGCGAAACGAATTCTTTCCCCTTTAACACCGGTTCGGAACCGGTGTTAAAGGGGGGGGGGGTATAAAGGCACGCGCCTTCCTCTTCTTCTTCCCCCAGCCAGAAATTGATCGAGCGCAAAGAGGAGCAGAGCAGGAGCCGCGGCGGAGAAACAGACGCCGCCAGGCTGCCCGACCACGCCTTCGCCGTCCGCCGCCCGCCACCGCGTCCGTGTCGTCCGCCACTTCCCGTCTGGCCGGAATCGAGCAAGAAGCACCGTTGGCCACCGCCATTGTCACCATCGATTCATCACCGTCTGACCTCGCCTTGCCTCCCCGTCACCATCGACGCGTTCACGGTGAGCTTGCGGTCCCCCTAGACCTCCCCATTGTCTCCCTCCCTCTCTGGTTTGAGCTGCCGCCATGCGTCTGCAGCCGCCGCCATTGTTTGTCGTCGCCGGCCATGCTCTGGTGGTCAATCCACAGCGGCGCCGCCACTTTTTGGCTCCCCGCACTCGTCCGCTTCCAGTGCGCTACTCCTCGTCGCCCCGCGAGCCCTGGATCAGTGGATCGATCGATGATCTGCAAGGTTGCCATGGATAACGTCAGCATGACGTCATGCATGTGCAATATTCTTTTCCTTTTCTTTTTATCAATTCTATAAATGAATTCTGTAATTATTTTCTGTAAATATTTTATGAAATTAATAAAAGTCTGACATGTCCTCGCCCGGTGCCGCCACTCCCCGCCGACCCCGCCGGCCGACCCCGGTAGTTAATTAGTTATTATTATTTATTAGTTAATTAGTAGTTTAGTGTTAGTATTAGTTTAGGGTTTATTTAGTTTAGGGTTATTAGGGTTTATTTACTTTAGGGTTATTAGTTTAGGGTTATTTAGTTTAGGGTTATTTATTTAGTTAGTGTATTTTAGTGTATTTAGTTTAGGTTATTTAGTGTATTTTATAGTTAGTATTAGTTTAGGGTCATCACCTTGCTGCTCTGCAAGCGCCGCCGCTGGCCATTGTCGTTAACGTCGCTCCGGTGACCCCTAGGTAGTGGCGCCGCCCGTTTTAGGTAGGCCGCATCACGCTGAGGCGAACCCGCTACCTCGCGCGCCCTAGGTGGCTCTCCAGCGCCGCTAGCCGCCGCTGTCTGGAGCATCCTCCGGTGAGCCCGCGTGGCGCCTGTGTGGCTGTGACGTGGCCACGGTCCCACGCGTCAGCCATTGTGGTTAGCCCCTCTCACATGCATCCGGGATTTCTTCGAATTAGGTTTTGGAACCCTCAGAACTCGTTTAAAATGATCAAGCATCCTTAGGGTTCTAATTTCATTTGTGTATTTATTTGTGTATTTTTGTATGAATAATATGTATATTTGTGTATGAATCCAAGTCCACTTGAATGATTACTCTCTTACTCTAGATAATATTATTGTTTTAGAAACTATGGATCCACTCAGTAGAAACCTTGAAGATGAAGAAATAATGGAGAACATCATCCACGAGGACACCTCACAATATCTGAACTTGGAGGGACATGATGACAGCTCAAGTAGTCATGGAGAAGATGACGACTCCGGTGAACGCACTTTAGTTATTACAAAGTCCGTCGAGGTATATGCATGGATTAATCCTCTGCTGACTTCCACCGATTGATTTGTATATATGTACATGTATTAATTAACGCTTCTTTCTTATTTTAGCCCTCTGGATCGACCAGCCAACAACAATCTTCTTCTACGAAAAAGAGCAAGCGAGGCGCGAGCCATCGGCTGAAAGATCGTGCAAAGTTCACAATCGAAGCAGTCCGTGTTGATGGCAGGCCGATGGAGCCCAAGAAGGCCGCAGACAAATTTGTATGTCGGGCTGGAATTCTTGTTAGGTACCAGATCCCAATCATAATTGAAAATTGGAATAAGCCAAAGAAGGACGACGGTACCTTTGTCGATGAAAGATCCAAAGAAACGCTTTGGAATTCGCTGTTGGTAAATTTCACCCTTCCGCCAGAGGAGGATGAAAACAAACCGGTTATAAAGGAAAAGGTCAAAGAGTGGACTCTAAAAAAGATGGCTGACGCTTTCCGCAACTGGAAGACAAAATTGAACAAATTTGTCAAAGCTCGCGAGACTCCAGATTTTGAAGACGCATATTATGTGAAGATAAGACCTCACTGGCCCGAATTTGTGGCATACAAGGAAGGTGCTATAGCTACAAAGAGGTCAGAAACCAATACGCTAAATGCCCAGAAGAAGGAATATCGCCAGAGGACGGGGTCAGGTGGCTACATATCTCAGAGGCCTAAGTGGGAGGAAGCTGAGAAGGCCCTCCGCGACAGAGGGATCACACCCCAGACACATGGGTGGGACCTACGTGCAAAGACTTGGTTCTACGGAATCGGGGCAAGGTTGGACCTAGAAACAGGATTGTGTATCTTCCCAACCCTCCTTGCCAAACCCGTCACTGAACTCATCACGGCATACGAGGAAACAGCCGCCAGGACCTTCCATCCCGATAGAGAGAATGACCAGCTCACACGCGCCATCGGTAAAAAAGAACACCCTGGACATACACGAGACACAGGGGGTATGACGTGGAAGGATGGATTTGCCGAGTGGGGCGACTCTTACAGATGGCGTGGCAGAAAAGAAAAAGAGCGTATAGAGCGGATGACACAGATAGAACATGCACTTGTGGCGCTGCAGGCACAAGTGAATGCACAAAAGAGCCAACAAGCTACGGGCCCATCTCAGCGGCACGAAGAGCCTGCATTGGAAGCTGTCGG
This sequence comes from Avena sativa, assembly GCA_916181665.1. Taxonomy (NCBI): domain Eukaryota; kingdom Viridiplantae; phylum Streptophyta; class Magnoliopsida; order Poales; family Poaceae; genus Avena; species Avena sativa. Next base: position 18,793,322 of record OV702299.1, read on the forward strand.
TGGCCCAGACTCTGCGCGGAAAAGCAGCGTGGCTTCCACGGAGAACGTGCAGCCCACGCTTGAAATGGCGGGTCCTCGATACCCCGTGGATGAGATCATGGAGAGCGAACACGCCGAGCTGCATGTGAGATTAATGGGCTTATCCATTAAGGTGGCTATCGGCTATGCCTTACCTCCTGTAGCTGGTGGAACTTACCACTGCCGACCGATTCCAGATGGCTATGCTATTGTCGGGGTGGATGAGGTTTTGAAGGAATATGAGGAAGCACAGCTTGACCATGCTACAGGTGAAGGGGAAACTCAACTCAAATTTTCAGTGAAAACAACCATTCTTTGGAAGAAGGAACACATCGTGCTTCCAAATTGGAGGCCACTGGCACCCCCGCCGTCTCCGCAGCGTCAGCAGTCTGAGCCGCCTCAGTCGTCTCCAAGAAGTCATCAGAATACTCCTCTGTCATCTCCGGTGCTTCAGCCATCTCCTGCGCGTCAGCCATCTTCGGCGCGCCAGCCATCTCCTGCGCGCCAGCCATCTCCGGCGCTTCAGCCATCTCCTTAGCGTAAGCGGAAGAGCACTTCCACGAAGAGCATCACTAGCACTGCCACGAAGAAATCCGCAGGAAACCGTACGCCAAAGAGTTCAAGAAACTACGTCCCGCAGCCTTCCGCCAAGCCATTGCCGGTTTTACCGTGGAATCGCAGCGACGAGGAGACCAATAGGATCTCGGAAGAAGAGGTCAAGAAATTCTTTGCACCTAGACGGGTCGAGCCAAAAGAGAAAATAGATCCGGCGGTGGTGGAGAAGTTTTACAATAATCTTTTGAAACCTGAAACCCCACTTGTGCCGGACTACGAGCGCCAGATTTTGAAGGGGGATGCAAGGCGGAGGGAGACTGAAAGTAGCAGTCGTGCGGCACCCCAGAAAACAGTTCCCATGCTCGGAGAGCAGGAAAAGCAATCATGTGCCCCGCTCCAAGTGTTCGACACACGGAACGCTCCTCCTGTAAATGATTACGAGGCAGAGCTACAAAGAAAGGCCAATGAGATGGGGATGACTTATATTGCCTACTTAAACCTCATGGGTGACAACATTCCGACAAGCGATGTCAACCCCATACAGCCATGGAAGTATGGGAAGAATCTCGTCAAGAAAGATGAGCTCAAGAATCTACCAACAAAGATGCGAAGATTGCACAAGTGGTACCTTGATTTCTACAAGACGAGAAAGGAAGAATGGATCACAACGCATATAAGAGATCAGATTTTCTTGTGTGGAGACGACGAGATTGACTTCAACATTTAAGACTTGCATTTTCTATTCAATCAGAAGGAACTCGACAAAGCTGCCATCAGCCTTTATTGTGTGTAAGTACTATTTCTGTAATTTCTATCTCATCTCATTCACTTCATTAATTGCATATATATATATATGCTCACCATATATGTATATACTATTATGCAGGAAAAAGGTTATGAAATGCATGAAAGGAGGCCCTTTTGACATTGGGTTCGTTGACCCAAATAGAGTTCATGAAGAAGTGGTAAGACACAAACCCGGGCAAACAGAAGATTTCTTGCTAAGGTCTTTACTGAGACAACAAACCAAAAGGGAAATACTATTGCCTTACAACTTCTCGTGAGTACTGTTACCCTCTCTTGTACACATTCTGTTTCGGCTTAGTCAATGTTAAGTGTAACTGATGATGAGTTATGCGTGCGTAGGTTCCACTTTATTCTGCTAGTCATTCAACCTGACTCAGGAAAAGTCCTTGTTATGGACTCGTTACGAAAAGAAAAAGAGCTATGGGTAGACTTTAGAGAGATGCTCCAGAGGTAATTTCAATCATATTATCGCACTAGATCGGCAACTTTCGTGACAACAAGTAATTAATTACTCCTTTATCCATTTTCTTTGCCAGATAGGGTTTGGAAAAGGTTCACGAGCAGGGCCATGGGTGAATGGTCAGAAGAACTAAAATTTGTAGACCAAAATGTAAGTAATACTAGCTAGCTAGCTAGGTCTGCGTATGTCTTTGATTCTGCTTCCAATTCCATTATATCATGCTTTATTGATTATTATTTTGATTGAACTCTCTATTCTCATAAAGTGCACGCATCAGGGACCCGGCAATAACTTATGTGGATACTATGTTTGCGAGTTCATTCGCAACACGATATGTGCGACGGGCCAAACCGCACTAGAACAACTTAGAGTAAGTAAACAAAGTACACAACATTATTTTATTACCATCAATTGTGTTGAGTTTTATTATTATATATATATTGACCCCATTCTTCATATATATTTATATCGAATGGATGCGGGACCAACTCCTACCATTTGACCGCATACGAGCCATTCAAGAGAAATTGGCGGGGTTCATACTTGATGAGGTCGTCACGCCTGGCGGAGAACTCTTTAGATATCCAAAAACTCTTTAGATGCTTGAACGTGTTTGTCTTGTACTTGATGCTTCAACGTTTACGGAGAATACCACACAATAACGATTTTTGTGTATAATAATAGTTGCTTAATTATTCATGTACTCATATGTACCGATGACGATGTATGTGTATATACCGCTTTCGATCGATTCCCCCTCCCCCCGTCCCGGCCCGTCCCCGCCGCGCTGCAGAAATACGCCCAGAACGGGGCGGCGGCAGAACTCTGCCGCGACAGAGATTTAGGCCGTTTTCCTGTCGCGGCACAAAACCATTAACACGAACCGGTGTTAAAGGGGGGGGGGGGGGGGGGGGCTGAGCGCTGCGGCAGCCCCACGTGCGCCACCCTTTAACACCGGTTCGTATAAGAACCGGTGTTAAAGGGGGGGGCTCTAACACCGAACCCCCAACAGCGGTTCCAGAACCACTGTTAGAGGGCCTTATGAACCAGTGTTAGAGGCCACCATCTGCACTAGTGAAAACCCCCGCGGATATTCATGGAACCCAAAGTGTTGTCTTCAAACAGATAGCAACGTCGTGCCGCCACCGCCAACTCAAGCGGGGTTTGGGTTTTCACCTAGAGATACCGTGATGAACTTGGCGTGTGGCGGTGTTCCACGAGGATGATTCCAAATAGGAATAACGACGTCAGAAGGTGCCATCATCGATGACACTGGCCCAGAGACAGTGTGAGGCAATAGCCCGAAAGACCGTCACCGGTCGTGTCTCGGGGAGGCTCCTAACGGACAGTTGCTGACACAATCTCCACCACCGACCACCAACATCCTGCACATACTGCATCCGCTAGGGCACCTCATGTTGTGACGTACACGTCATGCCAGTTCGGGGTACGCGAGATCTGCGCACAAGCTGCCACCGATCCGGGGCCACAATCCCGATATCCTAGACTCCCGATGTTCATCCTATGACACCCACCAACCGAAAATGGGAAACCCGAATAGCTACTGCAACTCCCAATACGACAAAAGAGGGCCACAAGCTAGCGACACTGTTGGGTCGCGGCCAACCCACACCACGTCGGCGTTGGATTAACCTAGGCAACCTCTAGCAAAAACCTCGCTTTCAACGATGCAGCGCCATGTCGGAGAAGACTATGATGCCGAGGAACACCTAGAATGGTTGGGATCTAGACCCCCTACCATCCGAGTGGCAGCCCAAACGCAGCATATCTGTGCTAGGCACCAGATCCACAACTTCCCGTGTCAGGCTACCACTCCACCTGGCTGTTCATCGATGCCAATGTCTGGAGCCACTTCTCCGGCTCACCATATGCAAATCCGCTGCTGCGCCGCGAGCTCGTACCGTAGGGTAGCCCCAACCGCCACCACGACTGTCATCCCTGCTGAAGAATCCTTGGGTTGCCACCCTAGCGCACCCTCTCCGCTGTCCGCAGCACGCCGACCAGGGCGCCGTGTTGCACCAGCCAGAGGCCCTGCGCATGAGGAAGGCCGACGGCCGCCACTAACAACCGCATGGGCTTTGCCCAGTGGAGACACCCGATGGAGCCGAGACGTACCGAGGAGGGAAGGGTTGAGGCGTGGTGATTCGCCCGTGTCGCCGCCACCGTATCCTGTCTTACTCCTAGACAACAAACTATAATATATTTATTTCTATTGATTCAACTGTTGAAATTCAGGCATCAAAATGTGTGTTTAGTAGTTAAACTATTTGAATTTACAGAAATGCTGATTCTTTTGTTTACATATACATTTTCATTTCAAGTTTATTCTTCCTTTGTTTAATTGGTAGTTGCTCCATTGATCAATTATATGCAAATTGGGGCTTAAAAATATGTGGTCGGGTATACTACTAGAGAAAAGCCTATGCGAGGCGCACCTAAAAGCTTATGCGAGGCGCATAGGCGCATATGATATGCGAGACGCATATCGATATGCGCCTCGCATATGTGAAGTATAGGATGCGCATATCATATACGCCTCGCATATGTTTTACAATGAGCCTCGTATATTTATAGTATATGCGTCTCCTATAGTATCCTATATGCGTCTCCGGTAATATTTTCGAAATTCAAGTTTTACAGACCACTATAAATAATAATATATAGATATTCAAATATACAATATAGTCCAGAATACAGTATAAAGAGCACATAATTTTTCAGAAACTTGCAATTTGCCAAAGCATAATAGAACCAACATGAATACAATACATTACACATCAATCATGACATACAAGTTTATACATCAAGTGTTTGTGCCACAAGTTCACAATCACATTACACATCAATCATGACATAAAAATTCCGGATTAAATCAGCTACAGTACAAAATAAGTTTGAAAGACATACGGCCATAGAAGCAAGAGCTGGATATGGATCAGGGGCTTCATAGAGCTTCTGATAGATGTTGAGAAATGCATTTTCTCCAAATTTTGCTCTCTTTATGAGATTGTCAACTTCCTCTTGGTAACTCTTGAGCAATGAGTTGAACAAACTGAGCTTGTCATCTGAAGATGCTTTCTTGAAATCCCGAGTGTTCTCAGCAAGTCTACGCCGGTTCTTCTGGCTCGTCTCTTGATTCTCTGCGATCTTCAAACCCTGCTCATCCAAACCACCTCTTTCTTTCTCCAAATCGAAGTCTAGATTGTACAGAAAAACAAGAGTCAGATTATCCACCATGGATAACAGAAAACATTACATGAAGATATCATCCTGCATTCCACATGAAAGAACAAGGAAAAAGTCAATATGTTCTCTAGGGTGCATGAGCATTCACACTTGCAAGCTATTACTGCATTATAACTTTCTAAACCGCCAAACGGAAACAGCCATAACAGTCAAGCAGCATGTTAGCTCACAGCTAGTCTCCCAACTCGGTAAGGGTGCAAATAATTTCAGAAAACAGCAAACGTTCATGGCATCTGGATCAATCACCAACTACTTGTCCAAATAAATGAAGCTACATAGCTTTTGTTTTGTTTTTGCAGAGTGGCTATATAGCATTGTCTATGCACAAAAACTAATCTCTCTCGATCAGCACAGAAACTAATCTATGACAATAAGAGCTTGCCGAGCTTAAGGCGAATTTAAGTTTGAGATGAAGACACTGTAACCACTCGGTCTGCCTGGCACGAGCATGTCATACAGTTTGAGGCCAACTGAGGAAGTGGCAAGCCAAAAAAAAAATGCTAGCAGATGTAAATGCGAGTGGACAAGGTAAGCATTTCAAGGCAAGTAAGATCTCCAAGTCGCGATTAGTTGAAAACCGGCCAAATTCTCCAACTACGAGCCAGTAGAGGTGCACGCAACTGGGAATCGCGATTCTCCGCTGCTTAAGCCCGCGAACCAATCTAGCATGCCTTCGGGGCTCGCCAATTCGGACCAGCATCGCCATCTAGTCAAACAGAGTGCGGGTGAGATCGACGGTGGACCTTTCCAGAAGCTGCAGACGACGGCGAGCGGCGACGCGGAGGAGGACGGGGGCGGTGGAGGGGGAGGCGGCGGGCGGGGTTGCGCTCGGGGTCGTCGTGGGCGCGCACGAGCTCGACCTTCTCGAGCGGGCCGAACTGGCGGAAGAACTCGGCCACCTCGGCCTTCCGCGCCCGCAGCGGCAGGTTCCCCACGAAGACCTTGCCCTTCTGCTTGAAGTCCTCCTCGTCCTCGTCTTCGTCCTCGAGTGGCAGCGCCTTTGGCTCCGGCTCGGGCTCCGGTTCCAGCGGCGGGGGCGGAGGAGGGTGATGTAGCGTTTTGGGGGGCAGGGGAGGTGGGGGCGGGGAGAGCTTGCTGGAGAGCCAGAGCTTGGAGGCGAGGGGGTTGGGAAGAGGAGGGGGAGGCGGAGGCGGTGGAGGCGATGGAGAGGGGGAGGCGGAGGCGAGCGAGGGAAGACGAGGGAGCCTGGCGGCGGCGGGGATTAGCGAGCGAGGGAGGGGTCGCGAACATGGTTGGTGAGGGACGAGGTGGACACGCGGGGTGGGGTCATGTGGCTGTGGTAGGAGATGGGGTAGGGCCGGCAGAGTATAGGAGGCGCATGTGACAATACGTGCCTCGCATATTGTCAACTATAGGAGGTGCATATGACTATATGCGCCTCGTATATTCGACCACCGATTTTCATCTGGGTCCACGCAACTTATGCGAGGCGCATTTTGCCCATATGCGTCTCGCATATCTGATATATAGGAGGCGCATATGATTAGAATACGCCTCGCATAATCTGGGGCTGCTAGATTTAGTCCGTACAGGGATTATAGGAGGCGCATTCTTATCATATGCGCCTCGCCTATTTTTATACTAGAGGCGCATGGAGAAGGAGTGTGCCTCGCCTATTTTATAGGAGGCGCATATGGTCTAAATGTGCCTCGCATAAGCATGTCTTCTATAGCCTTTTCTCTAGTAGTGGTAGTTGCACTTTTTTTTTGAAAAACACAGAACAGGCCCAAACAGTCACCATACAAATAATTGTCTTTGTGAACAAATTGCATGCATACCGTACCTCTATGAGCACCATCGTGATTTAGCACTCTGTCAAATATAAAATTTCACATATTTTTGTTCAAAACGTGCAAGTTGGTAGTTTGCATGTTTTTTACACGAAGTTTGCAGTTTTGGATTTACACAAAGTTGGTAAATGGAAGATAAGAGAAGTAAATTAAGTCTCCCGTGGATTGGCTTACTGGATTCCCCTAGTTAACGGGGAACCTCCTGGGTCCAATTTTGTCCAAAATATCCGAGGAAGCTGGATTGCTTGGGCTAGCAAGATCTATACCGGACATGGTCATCTCACTGGTCTATGACTATGAGTATGTACTCTGTAAAAACAAAAAACACTTTTGCTTCGGTGTTCCTTCCCTCTCCTTTAATCTTTGATAAGCAGAAACTCGATACTAATTTGTTTTAAAGACAGTATAAACCCACACGAAACCTGTATGGTCCGCTCAGACGTATACTCACCGTACACATGTACTCACGTGTCCGTGGAAGGCAGAAATCGAGAGATATATAGCAGCAGAAACTAAATTTTAAAACGTGGCATTTAAAGACGTTGATCGTGATAAAAGAAGGTGGGATCAGCCGGTGGAAACATGGAATATACCTATCTCGATCGATTACATCTATACGGACGAATAGGAGGCTTGGATATGAGTTTCTATGGATGAAAAGAAAACTAACCCATAAAAACTTAAGTTTGAGGGCGGGAAACATCGAAGCACACCTCGCAGACAAAATCCATTTTTAAAATAGTACAGAAGCAGGACAATTATATATAGGCGGTCTTAGCAGGGGAAGAGCAAAACCCTGCAACATCCAACTGCTCTCATCATAAATCACACACTATATGAACAGCACGAAATCGGGATTCTTTAGCCAGACGGAACGTGCATAGCACATCCAAGAAACTGATGATGGAGCTGATTCCTCTGTCTGCAGTTCTAATGATGCTGGCGATCACGCTGACCATGGGCTCCCTGGCATGGAAGGCCACCTACCGTCATCGACATTCACAATGCTACCTCCTCGATTACGTATGCTACAAACCATCAGATGACCGCAAGATGACGACGGATATGGCGGTTTCGGTGCTCGAGCGTAATAAGCAGTTCGGTGTCGCTGAGTTACGTTACCTCTTTCGCCTGTACTCCCGCGCCGGTGTCGGTGAGCAGACCTACATCCCATCATGCGTCTTCGCCGGCCGCGAGAACTTTCGCAATCACCAGGATGGGGTCGATGAGATGGACGCCTTCTTCAAAGATGCTATTGCTGGACTCTTCGCCAAGACAGGGTTCAGCCCCCGGGATGTCGACGTGCTCCTCGTCAACGTCAACGTCTTCTGCCCGGAACCATGCCTTTCGTCCAGGATTGTGCAGCACTATGGCATGCGCGAGGACATCGCGGCGTACAATGTCTCGGGCATGGGCTGCAGCGCCACGCTGGTCTGCTTGGGCATCGCCCAGAATGTCATGCGGGCGCGGGCACCACGTCCGGTATTGGCGCTCGTTGTTTCGTCGGAGGCACTCTCGCCCGGGTGGTACTGTGGCAAGGACAGGTCCATGATGCTGGGCTTTGCCCTTTTCCGTTGTGGCGGGGCAGCGGCGCTGCTCACCAACAATCCCGCGCTCTGCGGCCGTGCAAAAATGAAGCTACGTCACATCGTGCGTGCCACCGTCGCGGCCAACGACGATGCTTACTCTGCCATCCTGCAGCGTGAGGACGCGGACAACATTGCCGGGTTCAGCATCAACAAAACCCTACCAAAAGCTGCCGTCCGAGCATTCGCTACCAACCTGAAACGCCTCGTGCCACGCATCCTCCCTGCTAGGGAGCTCATCCGACTTACCACTGACTTGATCCGTCAGAAAATGTTGCGCCGAGAGCGTGTCAAGATCAACGTCAACCTGAAGACTGGGGTCGACCACTTCTGCCTTCACTCCGGCGGGGTCGCAGTGATCGAAGCAGTGAAGAAAAACTTCGGGCTGGATGAGGTCGACGTGGAGCCGTCAAGGATGACGCTGCACCGCTGGGGAAACACGTCGGCCAGCAGCGTGTGGTACGTGCTCTCATACATGGAGGGGAAGGGGAGGCTGAAGAGAGGGGACAGGGTGCTCATGGTGACATTCGGTTCGGGGTTCAAGTGCAATAGCTGCATGTGGGATGTGATGGGCGATATAGCGGACAAAGGTGCGTGGGAGGAATGCATCGATGAGTACCCGGTGGAGAGCACGGCGAATGTGTCCCTGGACAAGTACGGCTGGATCAACGATGCTGATCATGACGACTCCAGCTTCTTTTAACTTGTAATAATTACGCATGCGACTCGATGCTATATCATCACTACGTACGTAGGTACATACTATTCGGAGGTTGAATAATGGTTCGTCGCTGCAAAGTCAGTGTCAAATGTTTACTTCCACTCCGTATATATTTGAGTTGTAACTTCCATGGCCCTTGCAAGTGTTAATCTATCTATCTATCTATCTATCTATCTATCTATCTATCTATCTATAGCTGAAATTAAAAAACAAACAATGGCCAGGATTGATCTGTTTCAAGCTAGAGCTATTAAACGGTGGACACACTAGTGGAGAACGGGCCTATAGTCCCGGCCAAGGGCTTTTGTCCCGGTTTCCAAACTGGGACTAAAAGCCGGGCTTATAACTCACATGGGACGTCTTTACGCAGAATTGAAAAGAACACTACATCGTTACACAGAATAGCTCTCATGCGACGTTTCTGAAGTGGCAAATAGCTCCCATGCGACACTTCCACTTAACCTTATGATACCGTCAACGAATTCGAATCAGCTGTGACCCACAGCCTGTCCACATCACGACTAGACCCACCTGATGTCCACCTCATATCGTGGGACCCAGGCTGTGATAGAAGAGAGCCGTTGGCCCGATCCATCCTAGTACCCGAGCCCTCTCTCCACCGTTCCAGCATCTCATCCCCTTTCGTTTTATTCTCCGGCGAGCAAGCGCGTCAACACCGGCGAGGGATGTCGAGCTCTGCTTCAGCCTCCTTCCGCTCATGGCCTCGATATGGTGCGGTGCCAATGACGAGGTGCCCCGATTGCCCCCATACCGCGCCCCTGAAGCGGCTTGTCACATCCACCGATAAGAACGACAATATTGGCCGGGAATTTGTGAAATGTGAGAGCAAGCACGAGCCGGGGAAGGTGAGATCTGAGTGTTCCGAGCGCCAAGTTCTCGCTTTTCTTTCGAAATTTCATGCATTTCATTGAATTTGGGATTTAGGGTTCATCTCTGCGATTTCAGGAACTGCCAAAATGTGAGCATTTTGAGTGGCTTGATGAGTACATAGAGCGAATTGGGGTGGAGGTAGCATCCCGGAAGCTCGAAAACCCGTCCGTGGTGGAGCAATTGGGATCTGGCAACTCCATTTCCGCTGGTACTACGGTGGATGAGGAAGTGAAGGCCGAGCTAAAGAAGATGAACAAGCAGCTAAGGAAAATCATCGAATTGAAGAAGCAGGACAATCTGATGGCCGATTTTTTTATTTTTGTGTAATTTCTCTCGGATTTGTTTATCTCCTGATAATTAGTCATTAGACAATGCAATCAGTGTTCGAGTGATGCTTTGTTATCGTAAACCTGCGGAGATGGATGTAATGGTCTATGTCTTTGCCTTGAATAAAATGCAACACAAATTCGGACAATTTTTGAGCTGCTACCTTTTGTTCCTTCAGTTTCGTCAGTGTACAGGGGAGGGGAGGGGTTGAAAAGTAAAAAAAATCATCGATGAGGAGTGATTGAAAAAGTCCAGGTCCAAATAGAACTTAGCCAGGCCAAAATGGTCGTATCTAGGCCCAATAGTAACTACTTATAGATTGGGCAAAAAAATAGTACTCACGTTACAATCTAACTAGGGATGTGTGGATCTACAGATACTCATGATCAGGTCGCAATCTTTTATATTGTGCGAAATTAAATATATAAATAAAGGCCAAGGACATCCATTTAACTAACAAGCTGAGCACTTTAACTTGGGCGCCCCTTTAACTTATGTAAATGTGTAAATGTGTTGTTTGAAAATGAACCGTGTGTTGCATGTGTTGTTTGAAAATACTCAACCATCATAACGTTAACTTATTCTTCCTTTTGAGCTTTTCTAATTTTACTCATTTTATAAATATTGCACGAGTATTATATGAGAACTTTTTTGTGTCTTTTGTTTTATGCACTAAGGGCGCCTAAACCCTAACCCTAGATACTACATGGGTTTAGGGCTGCCGGCCAACCTCGCCAACGGGAGGCTGCCCTACTCCATCTGCGATGGGGGCGGTGCCACTCGGGCAAACGCCGCCGCCGCCTTCCACTCCGCCGCCCTCTCCCGTCTCTCCCGCCGTCTCTGCTCCTCCTCAAAGGCCCAACGAGCTGCCTTCCGTTGCAGATCCTCCTCCCGTTCACGCCTTTTCTTCCAGGCACGTGCGACCTCCTTCTCCGCTTCCTTCTCGGCAGCAGCTGTAGGGGTTCGTAGCATGGAAAACAAAAAATTTCTACCGCATGCACACAAACAAGCCAAGATCTATCTACTAGATTGTAGCAACGAGTCGATAGAAGAACTCACCCTCGAAGATTCCAAAGCGGTTAACGAGAGTAGATTATCGTGGGTGATGTAGTCGTACTCTTGCCGATCTCAAGATCGCGTAGACGATCCTTCCAGCGCTGTGTTCCGGCAGCGCTTCCGCAGTCGTTCACACATTCGGTACTCGATGAAGACCTTCCTCTCCCTTGTTCCAGCAGGAAGCGGAGGTTGTAGCACTCTCCTCGTGATTCCAGCAGCACGACGGCGTGGTGTCGGAAGTAGAGGGAAGATCTCGCATGGCTTCGCCTTAAGCCGGAGCGGGTATGGTGGAGTATGAGAGAGGCCTTGGCGATCTATGGTTTAGAGGGCACCAAGGGGAGGGTGTGGCCGGCGGCTAGGGTTTGGGGAAACCCTAACTCAGCGAGTTGGAGGAGCCCTAGGCGGCGGCAGCACTTGGAGGTGGTGGTGCCAGCGACTTGGGGCTAGGGTTTTGGGTGAGTGGGTAGGGGCAGCCCTACCCCTCCTTATATAGGTGGGAGGGAGGCGGTTGGGAGGAGGGATTCCTCCTCCAACTCCTCCTCCTTGGCCGGCGGGTGGAGGGAGTGGGACTTCCTCCCCAAGTAGGTTTCCTACTCTCCCTCCACCAAGCAAACTTCGGATTTGACTTTTCAAATTGGCGTTTGACTTTCAAACTTGGATTTGATTTCTCTCATCATATTGCCTAGCCAAGTGACCTAGTACATGATGCAACCATTCCACATTGTCATGACACATTCATGTACCCTTCCCCCTCCGAAGTGTCGGACCTTCCAGACCCTTCTAGAACATTCCTGGTGAAAACACCGGAATCATTTCCGAACTCCGAAACAGGACTTTCCTTATATGAATCTTATTCTTCGGACCATTCTGGATCTCCTCGTGATATCCCGGATCCCATCCGAGACTCCGAACAACATTTGGTCTCTTACTCATCATTCCATAACTACTCAACAACATCGAATCCTTAAGTGTGTCTCCCTACGGTTCGTGAATTATGCGGACATGACCGAGACACTTCTCCGATCAATAACCAATAGAGGAATCTGGAAATTCATATGGCTCCCACATATTTCTACGATTACTTTGCGATCGAATGAACCACTTACATACGATACCAATTTCCCTTTGTCTCACGATAGTTTACTTATCCGAGGTTTTGATCATCGGTATCTCTGCATACCTAGTTCAACCTTGTTACTGATAAGTACTCTTTTCTCGTTCCCGTGATATGTGATCCCTTGTGAGCCAGTCACATGCTAGCAAGCTAATTGGATGACATTCCACCGAGAGGGCCCAGAGTATATCTATCCGTCATATGGATGGACAAATCCCACTCTTGATTCATGTGCCTCAACCCATACTTTCCGAACATGCAATGCCACCTTTATAGCCACCCAGTTACGGCGTGGTGTTTGATGTCATCAAAGCATCCTTCCGGTGATGGTGATTAACATGATCTCATGGTCGAAGGAATTAGGTTACTATGTATCTGAAAGCTTATAGCAAACGAACTATTAAAATGACTTGATCTTTATGCTACGCTTATCTATAGGAGTATGTCCATCACACCATTCTCCTAATGATATGATCTTGTTGTTAACAACATATCAATGTTCATGATCGGGAAACCACGATCATCTATTAACCAACAAGCTATTATTATAAAGAGGCTTTACTAGGGACTCTAATTTAGTTTACAAATCACACAAGTATTAATGTTTTCGGTTAATACTATTATAGCATGAATGTAAACATTTATCATAAACACAAAGATATAATAATAACCACTTTTATTATTGCCTCTAGGGCATATCTCCAATAGTCTCCCACTTGCACTAGAGTCAACTAATCTAGATTACATGGTAATATACCGAACAGCCATGGCGGTTTGGTGCTGGTCATGTTTTGCCCTCATGAGAGGTTTAGTCAATGGATCCGCCACATTCAGATTTGTGTGTACTTTGCAAATCTTTATGTCACCATCTTGGACATGCTCTCGAATAGCGTGAAAACGTAGCTTGATTTGCTTCAGCTTCTTGTGTGACCTTGGTTCTTGCGCATTGGCTATGGCACCCATGTTATCACAATAGATAGACATTGGGTCCAGCGCACTTGGAACCACACCAAGCTCTATAATGAACTCCTTCATCCATATCGCTTCTTATGAAGCCTCCGAAGCAGCTATGTATTTCGATTCAGTTGAAGATCTCGCCACAACCCTTTGCTTTGCACTCCTCCAGCTAACTGCTGCACCATTCAAAGTAAATACGTATCCAGATTGAAATTTAGAATCATCCGGATCGGTGTTCCAACTAGCATCAGTGTAACCATTAACAACGAGCTGTTCATCACCTCCATAAGAAAGAACGATATCCTTAATTCTTCTCAAGTACTTAAGGATGTTTTTGACTGCTGTCCAATGATCCACTCCTGGATTACTTTGATATCTGCTAGTCAAACTAACAACATATGCAATGTCGGGTCTAGTACATAGCATGGAATACATCAGAGATCCTATGGCTGAAGCATAGGGAGTCTTACTCATCCTTTCTCTATCTTCTGCCGTTGCAGGACTTTGAGTTTTACTCAAGGTCGTATTGGGCAACATGGGCAAGAAACCTTTCTTTCTATCTTCCATTCCAAACCTCTTTAGAAATTTGTCCAAATATGTACTCTGTGACAATGATATTAGGCATCTTGATCTATCTCTATAAATCTTTATGCCTAATATGTAAGCTGCTTCACCCAAATCTTTCACTAAAAACTATTATTCAAATAATCCTTGACACTATTAAGAAGGTCTACATCATTCCCAATCAACAATATGTCATCTACATATAGTATTAAGAATGCTATAGAGATCCCACTCACTTTCTTGTAAATACAAGCTTCTCCATAAGTTTGTATAAAACCAAAACTTTTGATTACCTTATCAAAATGTTGATTCCAACTTCGGGACGCTTGCTTCAATCCATAAATGGACCGTTGAAGTTTGCATACCTTGTTTGCATCTTTAGGATCGACAAAACCTTTGGGTTGCATCATATACAACTCTTCATCAATGTCTCCATTGAGGAACGCCATTTTGACATCCATCTGCCATATCTCATAATCATAATATGCAGCGATTGCTAACATAATCCTCACAGACTTTAGCTTCGCTACTGGTGAGAAAGTCTCATCGTAGTCAACTCCTTGAATTTGTCGAAATCCTTTTGCGACAAGTTGAGCTTTATAGACAGTAATATTACCATCAGCATCTGTTTTCTTCTTGAAAATCCATTTTGTTCTCGACAGCCTTCCGGCCATCCGGTAAGTCCACCAAAGTCCATACTTGGTTTTCGTACATGGATCCAATCTCGTATTTCATGGCTTCTTGACATTTATTGGAATCTGGGATCATCATCGCTTCCTCATATGTCGCAGGGTCATCGGTGTTATCCACCAACATGACACTCATAACGGGATCATACCAATCAGGAGTGGTACGAGTTCTCGTTGACCTGCGAGGTTCCGTAGTAACTTCAATCGAAGTTTCATGATCGACATCATTAGCTTCCTCTCTTATTGGTGTAGGCACCACAGGAACTACTTCCGATGCTGCGCTACTCGTAAGTTCGAGAGAAGGTTCAACAACCTCGTCGAGATCTACTTTCCTTCCAGTCACTTCTTTCGAGAGAAACTCCTTCCCTAAAAAGGATCCATTCTTGGCAACGAAGATTTGCCCTCGGATCTATGATAGAAGCTATACCCCATAGTTTCCTTCGGGTATCCAATGAAGACTCATTTTTCTGCTTTGGGTTCAATCTTATCCGGCTGTAACTTCTTTACATAGGCTTCGCAACCCCAAACTTTTAGGAACGACTATTTAGGTTTCTTCCCAAACCATAATTCATACGCTGTCGTTTCAACGGATTTAGATGGTGCCCTCCTTAAAGTGAATGCGGTTGTTTCTAATGCATAACCCCAAAACGATAGCGGTAAATCTGTAAGTGACATCATAGAACGAACCATATCTAAGAGAGTTCGATTACGACATTCAGACACACCATTACGCTGGGGTGTTCTTGGCGGTGTCAATTGTGAAAGTATTCCGCATTTCTTCGAATGCTCGCCAAACTCGTAACTTAGATATTCACCTCCACGATCAGATCGTAGAAATTTAATCTTCTTGTTATGTTGATTCTCTACCTCACTTTGAAATAACTTAAACTTCTCGAAAGTTTCGGACTTATGTTTCATGAAATAGATATACCCATATCTACTCAAGTCATCCGTGAAGGTAAGAGCATAACGATAACCACCGCGCGATGCTACACTCATTGGGTCACACACATCGGTATATGTATGATTTCCAATAAGTCCGTAGCTCGCTCCATCATACCAGAAAATGGAGTCTTAGTCATTTTTACCCATCAGACATGCTTCGCTTCTTTCAAGTGATTCGAAATCAAGTGATTCAATAAGTCCATCGGAATGGAGTTTCTTCATACGCGTCACTCCAATGTGACCAAGATATAGTGCCACATATAGGTCGAGTTATCGCTCAATTTCAAACGTTTAGCTTCAATATTATTAATGTGTGTATTACCACAATCGAGATTTAATAATAATAGACCATCTATCAAAGGTGCATGTGCATAAAACATATTACTCATATAAATCGAACAACCATTATTCTCGGACTTAAACAAGTAACCGTCTCGCAATAAACATGATCCAGATATAATGTTCATGCTCAACGCAGGCACCAAATAATAATTATTTAAGTATAAAACTAATCCCGATGGTAGATGAAGAGGTAGCGTGCCGACCGCGATCACATCAACCTTTGATCTATTTCCAACGCGCATCGTCACCTCGTTCTTCGCTAGCTTCCATTTATTCTGCAGCACCTGTTTCGAGTTACAAATATGAGCAACCGAACCAGTATCAAATACCCAGGCACTACTACGAGTACTAGTGAGATACACATCAATAACATGTATATCGGATATACCTTTCTTCTTGATGTTGCTGTTCTTCAAATCCGCCAAGTACTTTGAGCAATTCCGCTTCCAGTGACCTTCTCCCTTGCGGTAAAAGCACTCAGTATCAGGCTTAGGCCCATCCTTGGTCTTCTTCGCTGGCGTGGCAACTTTCTTACCGCCCTTCTTGAAGTTTCCCTTTTACTTAGACTTGCCTTGCTTCCTGAATTTGGTGGTCTTATTGACCAACAACACTTGGTTCTCTTTCTTGATCTCCACTTCTACAGATTTCAACATGGAGAAGAGTTCTGGCAACTTCTTGTCCGTGTTTTGCATATTGTAGTTCATCACAAAGTTCTTGTAACTTTGTGGTAGTGATTGGAGGACTCGGTGAATCCCCAAAGAATTAGGAATCACTATACCCAAACTTTGGAGTTTATTTGCGTGCCCAGACATCTTAAGCACGTGCTCACTGACGGAGCTGCCCTCTTCCATCTTGCAGTTAAAGAACTTTTCAGAAGCCTCATAACTCTCAACTGCCGCGTGAGCCTCAAATATCATTTTGAGTTCACGGACAATATAATGTGGGTCATGGTTCTCAAACCTTTTCTGAAGCTCTGATTCCAAACCATAAAAGATAGCACACTGAACTGTGGAGTACTAATTCTTCCGAGTGAGGTAAACATTCTTTACTTCATCGGTAGCAGTAGCTGTAGGCGGGTCACCCAGCGGTGCATCCAGCACATAGGTCAAATTACCAGCATTGAGGACAATCCTCAAATTGCGGAACCAATCCGCGAATTTGCTTCCATTCTTTTTTAACTTTTCTTTCTCTAGGAACGCATTAAAATTTATGGTATGGGCTACCATTGATCTACAACATATTTGCAATAGTTTAGACTAATTTTATGACAAATGGAGTTCTAATTAATAGTTAAATTAATCTAGGTGAACTCCCACTCAAAACAATATCCCTCACATTGTTTTAGTGATCACACGAACCAAATCCACCACATCAAAACCAATCATCACGAGAGTTGATGTAGCTTCAATGGCGAACAATCAACATATTCATCATATCTACTATATGACTCATGCTTTACCTTTCGGTGATCCGTGTTCCGAGACCATGTCTGTACATGCTAGTCTCGTCAAGATCAAACCTTAGCTTCCGCATGAGCAAATCTGGCTTGCTCACGTTGTATACACTCGCAAAATCTAACACACCCAATCATCACGTGGTGCTTCGAAACAACGAGCTTTAGCAATGGTGCTTACTAAGGATGAACACTTTAAAACTTGAAATTTGTGTGCTTGAGGGATCATCTTATAATGCTACCGTCGCAAAACAAGCAATACAAGATGCATAAAGGATTAAAATCACATGCAATTCATAATATGTGATATGATATGGCCTTTCTTCTTGTGCTTTTGATCTCCATCTTCAAGCACGAACATGATCTCCATCATCACCGGTATGGCGTCAAGGTCAATGGCGCCGTTTCATGGTTGTCGTCCACCAGTTTCAACTATTACAACTACTTTGAATAGACACGCGGGTCTCAACGGAATTTAAAGACAACCATATGGCTCCTGCTGGTTGCCAACTTACAATAAGGAACATTGCATACATCATATATAATCACAATCATGGCCATATCACATCACAACACACCCCTGCAAAACAAAGTTAGACGCCTCTAATTTTCTTTGCATATTTTACATGGTTTGGGGATTTCAATAAGTGTCGTTCTAACTTACGAACAAGAACCACAACGTTGATGCTTGAACTATCAAGTGCCCATTGTAAATTGAATCTATACTATGATGGGAGAGACAGACACCCGCAAAGCCACTTATGCAATACAAGTTGCATGTTGAGCGTGGAGCAAGTCTCGTGAACGATGTCATGTAAGGTTAGCTCGGGCCGCTTCATCCCATGATACCGCAAGATGCAAAGTACACAAAAGGCAATTGATAATAAAAGCACCACCGCCCACAATGACCATTGTGTTCTACCCGTGCAACAGATCTACATATAGACACGGCTCTGATACCACTGTAGGGGTTTGTAGCATGGAAAACAAAAAATTTATACCACATGCACACAAACAAGCCAAGATTTATCTACTAGATTGTAGCAACGAGTCGATAGAAGAACGCACCCTCGAAGATTCCAAAGCGGTTAACAAGAGCAAATTCTCGTGGGTGATGTAGCCGTACTCTTGCCGATCTTAAGATCGCGTAGACGATCCTTTCGGCGCTGTGTTCCGGTAGCGCTTCCGTAGTCGTTCACACGTTCGGTACTCGATGAAGAACTTCCTCTCCCTTGTTGCAGCAGGCAGCAGAGGTTGTAGCACTCTCCTCGTGATTCCGGCAGCACGACGGCGTGGTGTCAGAAGTAGAGGGAAGATCTCGCAGGGCTTCGCCTTAAGCCGGAGCGAGTATGGTGGAGTATGAGAGAGGCCTTGGCGATCTACGGTTTAGAGGGCACCAAGGGGAGGGTGTGGCCGGCGGCTAGGGTTTGGGGAAACCCTAACTCGGCGAGTTGGAGGAGCCCTAGGCGGCGGCAGCACTTGGAGGTGGTGGTGCCGGCGACTTGGGGCTAGGGTTTTGGGTGAGAGGGTAGGGGCAGCCCTACCCCTCCTTATATAGGTGGGAGGGAGGCGGTTGGGAGGAGGGAGTCCTCCTCCAACTCCTCCTCCTTGGCCAGTGGGTGGAGGGAGTGGGACTTCCTCCCCAAGTAGGTTTCCTACTCTCCCTCCACCAAGCAAACTTCGGATTTGACTTTTCAAATTGGCGTTTGACTTTCAAACTTGGATTTGATTTCTCTCATCATATTGCCCCGCCAAGTGACCTAGTACATGATGCAACCATTCCACATTGTCATGACACATTCATGTACCCTTCCCCCTCCGGAGTGTCGGACCTTCCAGACCCTTCTAGAACATTCCTAGTGAAAACACCGGAATCATTTCCGAACTCCGAAACAGGACTTTCCTTATATGAATCTTATTCTCCATACCATTACGGATCTCCTCGTGATATCCTGGATCCCATCCAAGACTCTGAACAACATTCGGTCTCTTACTCATCATTCCATAACTACTCAACAACATCGAATCCTTAAGTGTGTCTCCCTACGGTTCGTGAATTATGCGGACATGATCGAGACACTTCTCCGATCAATAACCGATAGAGGAATCTGGAAATTCATATGGCTCCCATATATTTCTACTATTACTTTGCGATCGAATGAACCACTTACATACGATACCAATTTCCCTTTGTCTCACGATAGTTTACTTATCCGAGGTTTTGATCGTCGGTATCTCTACATACCTAGTTCAACCTCGTTACTGATAAGTACTCTTTTCTTGTTCCCGTGATATGTGATCCCTTGTGAGCCAGTCACATGCTTGCAAGCTAATTGGATGACATTCCACTAAGAGGGCCCAGAGTATATATTTCCATCATATGGATGGACAAATCCCACTCTTGATCCATGTGCCACAACCCATACTTTCCGAACACTCAATGCCACCTTTATAGCCACCCAGTTACGGTGTGGTGTTTGATGTCATCAAAGCATCCTTCTGGTGATGGTGATTGACATGATCTCATGGTCGAAGGAATTAGGTTACTATGTATCAGAAAGCTTATAGCAAACAAACTATTAAAATGACTTGATCTTTATTCTACGCTTATCTATAGGAGTATGTCCATCACACCATTCTCCTAATGATATGATCTTGTTGTTAACAACATCTCAATGTTCATGATCGGGAAACCACGATCATCTATTAACCAACAGGCTTGTATTATAAAGAGGCTTTACTAGGGACTCTAATTTAGTTTACAAATCACACAAGTATTAATGTTTCCGGTTAATACTATTATAGCATGAATGTAAACATTTATCATAAACACAAAGATATAATAATAACCACTTTTATTATTGCCTCTAGGGCATATCTCCAACAGCAGCCAGCTCCTTCGCCTCCGCCTTGAGGGCCTCGTCGGAGGGGCCGGAGTCGGGGAGGTTGCCTCCGCGGCGGGGACGGGGGTTGTGGACGAAGTGGCCTTGGGACCAGGGGTCGGCTTGGGCTTTGCGTCGCCCCCCCTCCGTGTTGCCATGCCTCGGGTGCGTGGGCGCCTCCTTCTCCCAGATCTGCCTGTGGTCTGGGTAGTTGTCCTCGTCGCTGACCTCGGATTCTGAAGGCCATCGGAGGGGGAAGGTCGCCATGGTCGCTCGCCGGAGAGGTGTTTTTTGGGGCTGTGAGGAGGCAAAGGAGGCAAAGTGACTCGAGGTTGAAGATGAGGAGGCAAAGGCGTTGCGCCCTATTTATTGAGGGCCGGAACCATGAATCAGCGGGGCTCAGCGTGAAGGGCGGCGTGGGAATGCTACGTAGCGCAGCCGCGTGCGCTGCGTTACGTGTAGGCAGCGGGCGTAGCCGCGTGCGTGATCAATGCGGTCAGTGCAAAAAAAATGCTAGGATGCGACGTGACCCTGCCCTGCACCGTCGCCCCCCCTGCATGCATGCATGCATTAATGGGAAAGAGAGAGAAAACGTCCAAAGTCAGGTGGGCTCCTAAGTCACGCTGAGTGCAAAGTCCCACGCACCGCGCACCGCGTCGGAGCCCGCTGAGCATTCACAGCCTGACAGTCCCAAGTCCCACGCACCATGTAGTTCTAGGTTTTGTCTAAGTCAAACTTTGTCAAATTTGACCAACCTTGTAGATAAATATGAACATATAATACACAAATTATGAATATATGTTCAATTATGAAACTAAGTTTAAAAACAAATTAAGAGTTGTCATCGCATGCAACCTTGTTCATACTGCATACAGAGTAGCACAAGGGAAGAAGAAATACTTAGTCTTTATTAGTCGCATGTAATTACAAGTTCACAATATTTTTACACCGCATGCATGCATGGAAAACAACCACAGAGGAAAATGGACCATTTAAGTAATTCCAGGATAGTAAATCAGGGTAATAAATGCATAAGTTAGCCTACTAGAAAAATTATTACTCCACCAAGCATATCCAACATAATACTAGCATTTATAATATCAATTTTATATAATATAAAAGGATGTGTTATGGTGAATCTAATTATATTTATTACATATTTTATATTTTGATATTTTTCTTATATACGTAGTCAAAGTTTATAAATATTAACTTTTACTAAACCCGAAACGCAGAGCAATTTGGGACAGAGTAGAATGGAGGGAACTAATGCATAAATCAGGGAGTAATTTTTGGAGTTGCATGTTTTTCTATCGCGCATGAACACGAGGAGAGTAAGTTTGACTGAAGAAAAAAGTTAGACATATATTTATTTAATGCAACGGAGAGAGTAAATACGCTGCAGCGCTGCTACGTCGGTTGGCTGCACGCAAAATAGCTAGACTGCGACGCAAGAGGCAGCTGCATGGCATGCATGCATGGTGCAGCCCGCCCCGCCTAGCGCCCTCGCATGCCACGCTCAGTCCAACGGTCAATGGAGTATGTCACGCTGTACCTTATCTGTTCATCGAAAAAAACGATGCGAGTCTCAATCAGATTTCAAAATCATCCATCCCACGGATCGCCAAGAGCTAGCTGCGAAATCCTTCTAAGAGACGCCAACCAATCCGGTTACAGAACAAGCCCTCCCACGGATCGCCCAGAGCCACCCGCGGAATCCTTGTAGAAGACGCGATCGGACGGCCACAGTGTCGAGTTAGGGTTAGATCTACGTTCCTCATTCGGCCTTAGGGTTAGCTCGGTTTAGGATGCAGTCAACGGGGTTTTCACAAGTTTGACCAGACATTCAAACGTGCATAACTAATTCAAAAAAATCAAAAAATACAAAACCTTCGCATGGTGTCATGTTATATGACATAGTTGTGAGGAAAATATCAAACTTGGTATATTGATCATATTTCAAAAAACCCTTGACAAAATGACCTATCTCCTCCTAGGTTTTCTGGATTTCAGGTCAAATGACCAATGATGTGGCTAGAATCAAGGAATACTTTGTGATAATGTTCCCATATTGGGCATACATGTGTATAATGGGATGACTAACAATGTTGTAGTACAAAGTTTTCCTTTTCGACGCACAGAAAATCCATTTTCTATTTTCTGGGTGCCGAAAGAGGGGGGTTTTGTGAAGCAACCACCAAATTGAAGTTTCAAAATGGTAACATCCTATTTTTAAAAAATACTAGACCACATATCATGTACAATGTCCCAACTTGAGTATCTCAAACCTTTTATTTCATCCCTGGTGAAAAAGACAAATCCTGCCGAATCGGTTGGAAGTGGGTAAGATATGAACTACAGGTACATGATTTTATGCTGATGATTTTTTGTAAAAATCATTTTTAGGTTCACAACATGCTATTTCATCAGAGATCCAATGCTAGTTTAGTGAGCATCAACCCCTAGCTAAGAATATTTATGAAAACCCTTCAAAAAGTTTGACCAAACATTCAAATGTGCATAACTAATTCAAAAAAAAATCAGAAAAATACAAAACCTTCGCATGGTGTCATGTTATGTGACATAGTTGTGAGATATCAAACTTGGTATATTGATCATATTTCAAAAAACCCTTCATAAAAGGACCTATCCCCTCCGAGGTTTTCTTTATTTCGGGTCAAATGACCAATAATATGGCTAGAATCAAGGCATAGTTTGTGATAATGTGCCCATATTGGGCATGCATGTGTATAATGGGATGACTAACAATGTTGTAGTACAAAGTTTTCCTTTTCGATGCACAGAAAATCCATTTTCTATTTTCTGAGTGCCAAAAGAGGGGGGGGGGGATTTGTGAAGCAACCACCAAATTGAAGTTTCAAAATGGTAACATCCTATTTTTCAAAAATACTAGACCACCTAGCATGTACAATGTCCCTACTTGAGTATCTCAAACCTTTTATTCCATCCCTGGTGAAAAAGACAAATCCTGCCGATAGCTACAGGGAACATCCAATTGTGTCCATCTAAAGCATTGCGTGCTGGTAGTTAACCATTCCACTTTCCAGTAAAGAAAGATGAGTCTATACTCAAATATGGACGGCACCCTGCTTTGAAGCCATTGATGCAAGGCTTTAAATCCATGAAGAATTTAGAGAAGAATACTTTCCCATCAGCTGTTACCTCAGTATCTATCTCCACAACACTGTCAGGTGACCTCTTCTCTACTTCTGCTTTGAAGTTATAAAGCATTCGAAAGGTATTTGCCCAATCACCATATAGATCCTTCATTGCCCTTTGCTTTGCCTTCCACACTGTAGTACAATTCAGCTTAATTGGGTACTGCTTTTCCAAGTCTATTTTTAGTCTCTTTGTAGTGTTGTTTGGTGTTGTGGCTAAAATAGGCTTGATTTTTTCTGCAACCCATAATTGTGATGTCATCTTTGTAACTGTTTGAGAACTTGTAATCCAGTATGAGGTTTTGGAATTTGATTCACTCTTATTGTCCTTCTATCAGGTTGGCATCTAGAAGATATATACCACTTGCAAGGCCTGGCACCACCATCATAACCTATGCATTTTGCATAGAACTTCTTTTGATCAGTCCACATAGTCTTGGTAGCAAACTCACGTTTGACTGCATATGTCCTGAAACACATCCTGAATTCATCCATGCTTGAAAACAATCTCCCAACTTCAATAACTGGGTCCTCTTTGTCATAAACTGTTACTAGCTCATCATCATGTGCATCATCTACATGAACTGCATCATTTTCCAACAACTCTGGATCTATATCTGCCTCTTCATCTCTTAAAAGGTTGTCACCATCATTTGCAGCTTCATACCTCTTCTTCTCCTTGTCTCTGTCATCTATAGGAATGCCAAAAAGCTTTGCCATTGCAATGTCATCTATTGGTGCAATGAACAAATTAGTCCGGTCATGTATCTGAACTGAATTCCAATCAACAGTTACAATCCTTTGTGCAGCCCCTTGTGCATTAGCATCTACAGCCTCCCTTGTGCATTAGCATTAGCCTCCATTGTTAACACTTCCAACTCAGTAAGTATAGGCATTACTTGACTTTGTGCAGCCCAATCATCCTCGACCATGTGAGCAGCCAGCTTCGAGCCCACATATCCAACCCTTGAATCAGGTTCCAGATCAATGAGCTCTGCTAAAAACAGAACAGTTTTGCTTGTCCAACCGTTTTTCTCATCGATTTCATCAACTATATGTTCCCCTGTCTCAACCCTAACATAGTCACATTTGTAATCATCAAATCGTAACAAAGAAACTTCTTGCTCTGGCCCCCAAACCACACTATCCATAATTTTTCCCACCATTTTCCTCACCCCTCCTCTCCCATGTTTATTAGCTCCTAGGGATCAAAATGTTCTAATTCCACCTCCCATTTAACAACTGTGTCTCTATTAATGATCTACGTGCTTCCATCAACTAAAACAACCCTAGAGGGAAAGAATTTGATGCAAAATTCAAACGGGTGCCGCGCAACATCGTCTCCCCTATTTTTGGCGAGCACTGTCAGCTAGTGGAAGCGAACAAAGAGCTCAACCTTAGAGAAATTAAGTGAAGAGATACGTGATATACCGATAGGAAGTCCCCTCTCCATGCTCCAACTCGTTCCCCCTCGCCCCGTTCAGCACACCCCGGCCTCCACAATCTAGCATCAATGGGCACGCTGAGATCTCGAATTGAGAAGAATGGGAGAGGAATTAGGTTTCAAATGGCACTCACCACCTTCGTCGTCGAACGAAAGTGCTGCCGCCTAAAAGAATTGCCCTGCTGCCGCCGCCGGAGCCGAAAACGATGGGTGAGGTCTGCCGCCGCCATCAGGGAAGCTATAGTCAGTGTGACGCGCGCGCTCGGTCGGAAGCGGTAGGTTTGACTGGCTTGACTGGCTGTCCAAACCGACCGGTTTGGATTAACCCTAATCTTAGAACAAAGTTAAATGTGTCCTTAAGGACCGTTTTATGGCCCGTGTGGTCCTGGACTATTAGCTGCCTCAGAAGCGTGGCATGCGAGCTATTCTTTGCAACGATGTCATGTTCCTTCCAATTCCGCGTAAATACGTCGCATGGGAGCTATAAGCCCCTAAAGGCCTAAGCACTAGTCCCGGCCCGGTTACCAGCCGGAACAAATGACCCTCCACGTCTCCGACGATTAACGTGCGGGGTGCAACACCTTTAGTCCCGGTTTGGTTTACATTGAGTCTCTGCCGAGGCAGAAGTTTGGGCATTTTTTATGCCGCAGCAGAGAATTTATTTTGTTTTATTTTCTTTATTTCTTTTTTCATCAAAATAGTTTTTGTATATTTCTACACTACTACATATATACCGTACACGTTCGTGCATATAAAAGATAACTTATCTTATGATCGAGCATATAAATATATACAATTTTGATAGTTACATATAGATCACAATTACCGGGACTAGAACCGATCTATTCGATTACATGGAGATTAGTAGCGCATATTTACACTAAATTCTCCGGCGTTGTCTATCATCTTTTTCATAAAAAATCTCACCATCTCCTCTGCAATTCCTAGTAGGCGTTGCTGTGGTAGGAGCTTTTCCCTCATGGCCTCGAACTGTATAAGAAAAGAAGATCAATATGAATATCAATTATGATAACAAAACTGATGGTAATAAAATAAAATTGTGAATGTATGGCTTACGACGATGCTAAAATCTTTGCGCTCGGAGATAAACGTGCGAATGAACTCGCAAACATAAAATCCACATAGATTTGTTCCCTGTGGCTGCCTTGCGCGCTTTACGAGGATAGAATTGAATCAAAATAATAATCTAGCATCAGAATTATATTGAAACTAGAAGTAAAGAGATGTGTGGACATATCACGTACTACTTACCGAGACCGAAGTAAACGTCAGCTTCTTACTAAAGGAACCAAAAATTGCAGTCTTGAAACTCTTCCAAACCCTGCCCAGCAAACAAAATGAATGAATGAGTTATTCATTATTACCTCATATGTAAGAAATCAATGAATAGAGACCACAAATGATGGAAATAACATTTGTATCATATCCTGCATGCTGGGGAACTCCTCCATGTCTTTCTTTAATGAGTCAAAGACTTCAACTATTCCCTTATCAAGTTGAATGTCTAGCAGAATTCAGTGAAAGCTACACATGTTTATATATATACGTCAGTAACTTATCAATTGCACTTCACATCGAGTAAGAAAAAATGAGTGTGTACAACAAAGTAAGACCCTCACTTGAAGTTGTAAAGAAACATTATGTGGTCGCAGAAATGTTGCTCTGTTCGAAACCTTAGAAGGCTATTTCCCATCTCCTCGGGTTTCTCCTTTAGCGTCTTTACATGTACTTTATCTGGGTTAATGAACCCAACACCATAGATATTTTTTCTTTTACATTCCAACATCTTCATTCTGCATAATAGAGGACAAAAGGATATAATGGATAATTATATGTAATAAACTAAACAACTGAAAGAACTGAATTCAACAACTTACAGAGAATAGCAACTCATGATAGTTTTGTCGAGGTCATAGAAATTGGATAACTATAAGAGTTCTGGAAACTCAATATGGATCTGCTCGGGTCGGAAGTAGTACTCCTATGGAACTTTTGCTATGATCATTGTTCTATCCTTCTTCACGACCTTCAGGTACCATTCATGGAGATTCCGCATTTGTGTTGGAAGTTCTCGGAACTTATTTTTGTTGACCAAATCCATCCCTGAGACATATCTAGCGACTACAATAGCCTTGGGTAACTTGTCGTCCTCGAAACCTAACAATTCAGCAACACTCACATTCATAGCGGCCGCCCACTCCACAGCTGCTTCCATATCTATTGTCTCCTCCCATTGTTGGGGAACGTTTTCGGATAACACCTTGAGGGGTTGGATCGATTTTTTGGCCTGTTGTCCGAGCAGGGGAACGTCTAATCTTTACCGCTTGCAGTTTTGTTTGATTTGCTCCCTCTTGCACTTCTACTTGATTTTCTCTTCGCCACTTCCTTCTGATGTGTGCGTAGATAGTCATCGACGGAGGTGCATACGCTTATGGTGCAACTCATATTGCAATTTTGTGTTCAGAAAATCAAGTGCATACACTTTTTTCTTCTAGGTGTATACCGGAGCGGGCTCGGGTTTCTTCTTTTCAAAATGCGCATCACATTCGCCCTTTGAGATCGCTGCGGTTTTCTTGTCAGTACCATCATAAGGTCTGATGAGAAGATTCTTATGAGCTACTGTTGGGAGGGGCGACATTTTTAGTTCTGGGATGCTGCGTTGGTTAGTACTCATCTACGGAGCATGCTTCCACTTATTGTCCTTAGCAGGCTGACCCTGCGGCCGAGATCGAGATGGACTCGTGTTGTGGTGGTCGTAGTCATGGGGTGGGCGTCTTGGAGGTGAAGGTGGCCTTCAATGACTTGGAGGCAGCGTTATCCTTGGCGCCAAACCTGGAAGCTTGATGTTGTTATTGTCCCATAGAATGATACCACCCGGTACTTCTCCAAGTGTCCTCTCACCTTTATGTCTAGGGATGTCAAGATTCATTGTGTCCCACCCCGTTACGATTTGATCCACCCCGACTTTAGCATAGTCAGCTGGAATCTCACGGCCATGCCAGCATGCGTCAGGTGGACAAAGTAAAGCACATCCGACCGCCACCTTCATGGATATGTTCTTCACCTTCTGATGGAGCTCACAAGATATCTTCTCCTTGATTCCATCCACGGGGTAGCCAGGACCGCCATCTATCATCCGTGCATCATCAGTCGGGACCTCCGATTTAGCCACGCTGCTTCTCCGCTGAGATGGGTTGGCGGTAATATCGAGTGCATGATCTTGCAGGTGCGCTACTCCTCTAAGTTCGTCAATCTACTACTACTTGTCAATTCTTGCTAGCAACTGGTTGAACCTGTCTCCCTCCTCCTCCTGTCGCTGCTTTCCTCTTGCTTGGCTTCTATATGTACCTTGGTCTTTGTGAAACCCAATCTCCCACGTATAACTAGGGCCAAGGCCTCGTACTCGTCCTCTGTGTTCGTCATTTCTGAGGACCTTTGTCAGCAATTCGTTCTCTATATCGGGATGGAACTTTGTTTTCCCGTCTTTAATTTCTTTCACCACTTTCAGCCATGACTTCCGAGGTACCCTAATCCCGTCACTGCAAACAAGGTCCCCTGTGAGTTCGTCATACTCACTCCCATGCCCAAGGAACCAATTTCTTGCCATCAAATCCCATTCTTCGTGAATTGGTTCTAGAATGATCCCTTTATCAGACAGCTATTTATCTTTTTTCCCACTTTGGCATGGCAGTCGCGTAGCCCCTGGCGATGGTGATATTTATTTTTTGCAGCATTTATCTTATTTTTTCTGACTTATTCTGAGCATCTTCTGACTTCTTGTACTTCACAAATACATCCTAGTAATGCTGCTGCTTCGCTAGATATCCTTCGAATTTTGGAGTTTTCTTGTCCTTCTGATACTTTAGCCATAATGCTTTCTTCCAGTTCCGGAGTAGTTCGACCATCTTCTTAAGGTACTACTGCTTGACTTTCTTCCTTAGTGCAGTTGTCTCGGCACCACTCTCAAATTCTGGCAGTGTAAAATGTGCCATGAGGTCATTCCAAAGTCCCTCTTTGTACCTTTCGGCGACGTAGTTACTCTCTTCCGCCTCTTTGGGCTTATGCCACTCTCGAACAGTGATCGGGATGTGATCCCTAACCATAACTCCTCCGCATTGTTTTTTAAATACAATTGCAGCCTTTTTGGGTTCCAATGGTTCGCCTAGTGCTGATACCGCCGTAATTGTATAATTCGTACGCGCATCCAACTTTTTGGCCGGGCCTCGCTTGGAATTTTTGCTCAATATGGAGGCCTAAGAGAAGAAACATTCGTCAATATAATATATATATATACAACTCGGAATATACAGCTACCCCCGGACATCTAGTGATCACTAGACATCATACATATACCTCGCCGGTCTTCGTTAAGGGAGCATGAGCTTCTCCATCATCGGAGTTGTCGGCTCCTCCATCATATGAGCCGGCGACTTCTCCCTCTCTTTTGTCGACCTCCTCTCCCTCACTGGATGGGTTTAGATACCTCGAGGGAGATTTGGATAGATCGGCGTCGTGGATTATATCCTTGAGAATTTCTTCTTGTGCTAGGTCTCTACAGATTGGACTAGGTGGATCCATAGTTTATGCAAAATGCTAGATGCACAAAATATTATTGCAAAATGCACACAATATTGGAACATAACAAAAAATATTTCTATACACAAATATTTCTATACTAATATTTTTATACAAATATTTCTATGCACAAATATTTAAATGCAATAATATTTTCTATGTAATAATTATTTCTATGCAAAATAATATTTCAATGCAATAATATTCCCATACAAAATATTTCTATACAAATAATATTTCTATATAATATTATTTCTATACAATATTATTTATATAATATTATTTCTATAATATTATTTCTATATTATATTATTTTTTATATACATATATAATATTAATCAACTATATACCTATATAATTATCAACTATACAATATTTATCAACTATACAATATTATTTCTATCAACTCTAATTATCAATTATTTCTATACAATATTTATCAACTATTTCTATACAATAATTATCAACTATATACCTATATAACTATTACCAACTAATTAATTTCTATCAACTATGGAAATAGTGGGTTGCCATGGTGGCTACAACTCATGGTTTTATACCATTGAATTAGATAAAGAGAGTAGACAATGGTAGACATCGTTTTACAAAGCAGCTACCACCATTTCTTTCGAGCACACATACATGCGGTCTTGGAGTCACAAAACACACCCATGTTTTACTGTGCATGACCCGACGTGCCTAACATGCATCCTTCATCCATAACCGTGCAAAGCACATATGTGTTCCATGATAGCCTAGCAGCCAGAATTTTCTTGTTAGATCTTATAGAACAAAAATAGAATCATATGAGAAGGTAGTTCTTGATTGTACTCATATCTCACGCCTATATCTTCCTCCAGGACGTGATTCTTGCTTTTGGATGTTGCAGAGTCAAAACAAGGACGTCGATTACATGAATTCGCGTGGGAAATGGTGTGTAAGACGGGTGTGCCCACACGAGAAGCTTTTAATGGCACCGGCTATACGAATGAATGCATGCACCGTATCCGTATGAGAACATCATTTTCTCATTCTTCTCATGTTCACGAGAGGAGCAAGGTCATTGAATGAACCGTAGCCGTCTGCGAACATCGTTTTTACATATTGTTGATGTGCACTCGCGGTTCACGGTCATTGCATGCACCGGTATAAGTGGTCATTGCATGAACCATAGTAGACAAGATAGTAGCGCATGGTGTACGACTTGATTAGCTCGCTACTCAACACTATTAATCAGTCGTTGACAGCATCCATGACAAAGAGAGCACATGTACCACGATCGAACGATGACCACCTCATGTGCTGCAGCCCTCATAGGCATAAAATCCGCATTGATATACTAATATTATTTCTATAAACTATATACCTATCAAAATTATCAACTAACTACCTAATATAGAAATACTAATTAATATAAAAACAAACTAATTATTTACCTATAGAGGAGGCCAGAAGTGGGTGGCGGCCAGCGACGAAGCGTGGGGCGCAGGAGGTGGCGGCCGGCGCAACGGGAGAGGCACGGGGTGGCGGCCGGTGGCGGTGGTGGCATGCGCGGCGGTGGCGACCGGTGCGGAGGGGCTCAGGGAGGCGTGGTGGCGGTGGAGGGGTTCGCCGGCCAGATTTTGGCAGCCTGGCGGCATCGCGTGCGTTAATGGTCTCCAAGTCCCGGTGCGTGGAACGCACCCGGGAATGAGGCCGCAATGAATACCCCCCTCTAGTCCCGGTGCATGGCACCAGCCTTGACTAAACGGGGTCACTAGTCCCGGCTGGTGCAACACACCGGGACTAGAGGGGTGGGGGGTTGGGGGGCTTTTCGGCACCCACGCGCTACCCACCCCCTTTAGTCCTAGCTGGTTATTTGGGCTGGAACTAGAGGCCCAATTTCCGCGCGCTGGGCCAAAACCAACGAGCGCTATGCTATTTTTTTAAATTGCATTTATATTTTTTAAACATTTGAATTATAATTTTTTTGCATACTTATGAATTTGGGAAGACTTTGAACATGAAAAGTGCTTGAATTTGAATAAGTAATCCAAATACATTTTTATTTTATAAAATAATTATTTTAACTAGTCAAACTATTAACCATTTTGCTAGTATCAATTTAAAAATGCATTAACTTTTATATTTTGCATATTTTTGAATCTCACTACACTTTCAACATGAGAAGTGTTTGAATTTGAATAAGTAATCTAAATCCATTTTCTGTTTGATAAAATAATTATTTTAACTAGTCAAACTATTAATCATTTTAACATTAACTATTCAAAAATTCATAAACTATTATATTTTGCATATTTTTGAATCTCACGGAACATTTAACATGAAAAGTTCTTGAATTTGAATAAGCAATCCAAATCCATTTTCTGTTTATAAAATAATTATTTTAACTAGGAAACTATTAATCATTTTGCCATTATCAATTTAAAAATGCATTAAATATTATATTTTCCATATTTTTGAATCTCACTAAACTTTTAACATAAAAAGTGCTTGAATTTGAGTAAGTAATACAAATCCATTTTCTATTTTATAAAATAATTATTCTAACTTGTCAAACATATGGGGATATACCGAGTGGGGTATGCCCAGAAGGACGTTCCCTACTGGATCTAACTCTCAGCGAGTGGCCTGCATGATGCCGACTGGATCACGACCCAAGAAGGAGCCTGGCGACTGGAAGCTGGAGGCCCAAGAGTATAGCTAGCCCCAGTCGGATTAGGTCAAGCCTCTGAGTCCTTAACTGAGTCGGTTGAATATCTGTAAACCCTAGCGAAGTACCCCTATATAAAATTCCCTAGGGTACCCTCTAAAGGACACGTTCCATCATACACCCCAGCGACTCGCCGCCTAGCCGCCGATCTTACCATCTTTGTAATCTCTCGATAATACAATCTAGCAGGAGTAGGTCTTTACCCTCCGAGGGGCTGAACCTGGTTAAAACCTTGTGTCTTTGCCCTCATCTCGCATCGCAGATGGCTGGCCGCCCTTGCCCCTCCTACTACTACTCGCTGCCAGTCACAACATCTGTTGTGGCCATTCCCACGACAGTGGAGCCCACCATGGGGCCTGGACGGTCCGGCCTGAGTTCTGTGGCGAGACCCTACTTGTCAACCAACCGGTAAATCGCCACCGGCCGCATGGTCGCATGCGGCGAGATCCTTCAGATCTTGCCCAAATGCTACGTCCCGGCGTCACCGCCGGTCACGCACAACGTCATCATGCCAGTCAGCACCATCAACCTCTTTGTCGGCTTCACGGACGTCATCGCCTCTAAAGACTCGGTGCTCATCGGGGAATCACCACCACACGACCGGCTCTTTGAGAGCCAGGTCTACACCTTCCACCGCCTCGCCTACAAGTACGACTCGGCCAACAACGACGTGGCTGAAACCGACTTGTCCGCGAATGACACGGCCCTCCACGACGACGCCTACTCAGCGAACCCTACCTCCATCGGGTCCATCACCGCCGCTTCGCAAGAACGATCCATCGCGCGAGTCTCCAACGCGGGAGAGTTCGAGGACTCCTCCATTCTCGAGATCTTCGACTCTGACTCCGGGTCAGAAAATTCTAGTCGCTTCATCGCGACCTACATGGCGAGCGGCACGAGTGCCCCGCCAGACCCCTTCTCCACGCCAATCCCGTCGACCGCAACAGCGACAAAGGTCGAGGAAGCCCGCCTACGCCCGGAGGAAGCAGTGTGCAAGGAGCAGGCCGAGCGCGAAAATTTCGCCTCGAGCAGGCAACGTCACAGGAGCTATCGCTCTACCATCAGCGCCGCATCAGGACGCGCCTAAACCCTAGCGTTCAGGGCCGCACCTTGAACTTCGACAAAGACAATGATCCTATAACATCCCAAAAATATTAATCAAGATTATAAAGTTTCAATCACCCAAGTTTAGGGCTAACAAAAGCTTTTGTTATTAAAAATCAATATGAATGCATGTGTGTTTGTGATGAATGCATGAATGCTTGCAATGACTTGTTTGATTGCTATGAATGGAAAGTATTGGTTTAAATATGAAAACAACATCATCTAGATCATTTCCAAGGAGAATCAAATCAAGAGAAATTCAAAGATAAACAATATAAGCAAATGGTCATTTTGGCCAAACTTGTTCGCTAGACCACTTTGAGTGTTTCTAGTCCAATTTTTCTAACAGAAACAAATCCAATTCTTTTCACCCCTTGCTAGACCAAGTGAAAGTGAACCCAAGCCCACGTTGCAAACCAACAGAAATAAATTCCAAGTCTATTTAAATGACATTTCAAAACTGAATCAAGTGTAGGTACTAAGATCACCATTTCTCAAAAACCACTCAAACCGGTTCACCTTGACAAATCCAAGCAACCAGATACTACCAAGCATGTGACCAGAGCACCCACCAAATTTCATTCAAAAATTTCAAACTTGAATTCTTTCGGCCATTTCATCAAACACCTGGAGACACATTTCAAACTCTGCCTAACTATACTATTTTGAGTAGTGATCATTCAAACCCTTGTCCCCAATTCTTACCCCTTGTCTCCCCCAGTGAGCACAGAAGCATTGAACAAGCTAGAACTCTACCATTACACCAGTGCTGAGCCAACCAAGCCCCCCATTGCCGGCCGACCATGGCTAGCTAGCAGGAGGCAACGCCACGCTCAACCACGATGTCTAGGAGGCAGCTGACCGTCCACCGCCACCCCCTCTCTAGCCCTTGCCCGTAGCCAGGCCATGGACCACGATAGCACAGCCGCGCCGACTGTCTCTGCGCCGCACCGAGAGTGCACCATAGCTCTGCACCCGACCAGCTCGCATACGCCGCGCCTCACCCTCACCGTGCGTGCACGCACTCGCCTTAACACCACCTAGCTCCCAGACATCCCCGTTTGCCACCGCGCGACCCGTAGTCACTGTGCATCGTCAAAATTGTCGTCGGTGCCTCTTAGAGAACCAACCTATACCGACCAACCTCGACCACCCCTTTCCGCGCCATTAAGCTTTTGAGCATCGCTAGGAGAGCACGCACCGGCCTACACCCTCCGCCATGCCAATAACTCGCTGTTCCGTCAACCCGGTCGAGCTCTGCCCATGCCACACTGCCTCTCTCGATCGGCTATAAAAGGAGGCCACCCTATCCCCAATTCGCCACACCATCTCACTCCCCACCTCTCAAAGAGCACCGCTGACCCTTCCCCGGAGCAAGGCTAGCTCCAGATCGCTAGAAATTCACCGGAGTTTGCCGCGGAGGAGGAGAAGCGGAGTCGTTGATTGGAGCCGCCCTAGGAGCCGCCGTGACCACCGTTCGAACCGTCGTTGTCGACAATGTCGTTCGCCCCCAACGCCCGACCCTAGCTGGAGCCCTGGTGAGCCTCACATGACCCCCACCGCCGCGTTAGGATTTAGAACTCATCGGAGCTGATCGTCGTCGATGATGAGCCCTAGCCGGTAGATTAGATTCTAATCGTAGGGCCTGGATTGGATGACACCGCTTCGCGTAACTAGAGACGCTGACACGTGGGGCCATCACTTAAGTCAGCTCGGGCGCTGCGCTGTGCGCAGTGGGCCGGCCCATTTAGTTCCCGCGCAACCCAGTAGATTCAAATATAGATTTTTCCAATTTAGTTCAAACTCCAGTTCAGGCAGTAACTTTAAAAACCAATTCAGAGAGTTTCAATGAACCAAATTGCATGAAACCAATTTTGTTAGAAAGGTATTGAAAATATTAATCGAAGACCATTGGATTCAAACCATTTGAAATTATAGATCATCTATAGTAAAAATAATAAGGCAGAGACTTTTCTGCATTCAAACAATTTTCAAAAATCAACCATAAATGCTTTTGAGTTGATTCCAACTCTCAAATATCACATTTGACAAGATATTTCTGAATATGTAAAAATATTTAGGTTACATGCAGTAATATTGGACAAGTATTAAAATAATGCCCCATAGGCATTTCTATCCACTTTAATAATGTAAAATAATAATGTTAAAACTTATTAAATTGTGACACCACTTTAAATCACATTCCCAAGTATTAAAATATGTGGTGATGACATGTGTCAACATGATCCCATATTTTAATTGGAGAATATTAAATCTTAAGTAGTTTTCCAATGAGTAGAAATTACTTTTCTTAAATAAAATAAATAAGATTAAGTCTTTAACTCATGTGATGATTGTGATGATGCTAGATCATCTAGTGCGAAACTTGTGTGCCTAATAGAAGTAGTAAAGTATTGTTTGGTGATTGTGTACCTCGTATTTACTTATATATGCTAGTACCGATCAAGGATACGAAGAGGAAGGAGACTACGAAGAAGAAGGAGAAGAGAACTTCAATCACTGCAGTACTCAAGGCAAGATAAGCTAAATCATGCAAGCCACCCTTGCAAGCTAGATAACTTATGCAATGCATTAGGCATGCTTTGATTATGCAACCTTGATTATACCAAATCCAAGTTTTACTTGCAAGCTTTATTATTTTATTTCTTTATCAAAATTCTTTATTTGCTTTTACTTAGTGACTTGTGAATTGTGGAAAGATATTAGAGGTAGCATAAAGAGCATAAAACTTGGCCTAAGCTAGTTAGAACTAGATGTTATACAGAGGCATGATATTAGATTTGGATAAGTTACACTTGACTAGCACCCCTCATTAGATATTACCCCCAACTTTAGTGGCTAGTGCTAAGCATAAAACTGGATCACTTTAGATGGGAATACTTGGTGAAAATTATTATGAAAACCTTAGAAGGATGAGTCATTCTAATGAAATGTTTTGACATGTGTTATGAACACTAGATGATTTTGATGATGAAAATGTTGAGGCGTGAGCCTTAGCCTTTTATAAAACTGATGGTTGGGTTCAGATGCGATACCATTCCAATTTTACCGTACAACCACAATACCCGAATTTGGGTAGGGCTTGACTAGAAGTTTATATATCTTACTATGGGTTCCCTTGCAAAAGAGGTTTGAGCTGAGGCTACCTCATGATGAATGTCCACCTGTGCAGTTCCCAAGATGACAGATGGTCATGGTTGGGAGGCCAAACTCATAGGGGAGGTGCCTATACTAGGGTGTGTAATTGAAAGGTTAAGATTGATTATCCGCATATTCAGTATGGTGATTCAGGATTGTTCCTGACGGATGTATCGAATGTTGTGGTGAAAGTGTACCACC
This sequence comes from Avena sativa, assembly GCA_916181665.1. Taxonomy (NCBI): domain Eukaryota; kingdom Viridiplantae; phylum Streptophyta; class Magnoliopsida; order Poales; family Poaceae; genus Avena; species Avena sativa. Next base: position 18,830,163 of record OV702299.1, read on the forward strand.
TCTGTAGAGTGTCAAACTATTCGAATAGCCGCGTCTGTGGTTATGGACAGTTGGAGTGGCCATACTGTTCCATTGTCAGATGTTTTCAAAATGACTTGTGAAATGAATCATGACTTTGACTTGATCACAACAGGGTTGTGACATGAAAGCTAAGTTTCCACTTAGGTGTTGTAGAACATTAAACTAGTTTTATTTACTTCTAAACTCAGTTAGAGATAAACCTGCCTTTTTGCAAATAAACCTAGAGCTTAGGATTTCTACTCAAACTACCTTACTTGTTAGTCTTAGTTTGCGTACTTAAAGAGTACTCATGGCTTTGTCCCTGGCTATTCCTATGGCCAGACTATAAGGAGTACTACCAGGATGATGGACAACAGGAAGTGTATGACAACTAGGATCATCTCCCATTGTCAGCATTGCCTGTGACCCTGAAGATGGAGCTTCGACCATGCTACCCTTATTATTATTCCGCTGTGTTGATTGTATTAAGACTAGATCATGACATCCTTTATTTGTAAGACCTTTATTATGGTTTGTAATGGATGATGAACTATGGTACCAATCTGTTATGTCTCGCAAAAATGGTAATCCTGGGATTGCGATGTATGGCATAACATGCATCTGGGATTAAAAATCCGGGTGTTGACAAGTTGGTACCATAGCCATCCTGACCGTAGGAGACCCTAGTTAGAATGGACGCTTGAATCAAAAACTTAGTTTCAAAAAAGTAGTGAGTATTTATGAAAACCTATTTTCGTTCTTATCACTTAGATTCTTTCATGAAAATTCATGTCCTTCAAAAATTCTTGCAAAGCCTACATAAAATTTGACACACTTGATCACTCTACTAACTTACTTATCCTACATTCTTATAGATGGACGTGAAGTATAGCAAGTTCTACCAGTTGGGCAATGGAGGAGAGCTCATATTTGAGCGCGATTTAGACCGACTCTTTGTTGGGGATATGCTATATGGGTATCCTCATAGCATGTCTCCTATCCGGATAACCCGGGTGGCCCACAGTTAGTAGCATGGCCCATGGCCTGCTGGGCGACCCAGTTAGATGGATCTAGAAGGGAGGCCCATGCCGGATAAAGGAAGGCTACAGAGGAGTCACCGATGTACCCAGAGCCTTGGAGTGCAAGACACGCTAGACTGATTGTATACCGTGTAGAACTTTGTAACCTATCCGGCTAGGACTTCTCCCTGTAACCCTAGGACATGGCGACTATATAAGTCGGGCCTATGGGAGCCTTTAGGGCATAACCTCAAATGTACAACTCGTACTCGCGCACAGCGAACCCATCCCTGTAACTCGGCGTATTGCCATTATAGTGATTTATAGCAGGAGTAGGATTCCGCCACTGTCGTGGGATCTGAACCTGGGTAAGATGTGTAACCTCGTACCCGTCAACCGTCTGTCTTCCCCCATGTCTCTAAACACGCACTGTGAGGACCCCTCCATGGCGTACTCGTCGACAATACCACAACAGTTGGCGCCCACCGTGGGGCAAGAGGCGCTTCAGGATCTTCAGCGGACGAGGACCAAGATCTTCGCGAGAATCAGCAAAACCGTAGCCATCGGTCGCATTCTCTTCTCCGGCAACATTCCGATCGTCCCTCCCGATGAGTTCTGGATCCCGGCGAAGATGAAACCTACGCGGTGCTCAATCGTTCCCATCAGAGACATCCACCTCTTCATTAGCGAAACCGCCTCAAGCACTAGTCCCCTAGAAGTCGGAGGAGCATCAAGACCCGCATGGACCGCCTATGGGAAGGATATGTTCGCGGAAGGATCGATGTCAGATCTCTCTTTGGAGTTTGCCAGCAAAGATCAGAAAAATTCAAGGCCCACCCAAACTGCCCCTGTGCAGGATGTAATGGTGGAAGATCGCTGCAAGTCTGCCGGCTTCGCCCGTGCGTTTGGACAACAGAGATCCAAGTTCGTTAGCGTGGTTACTATCTTCAATCTGGAGCGTTGCATTCAGAGAGAAGGATAAAACCCCCGTGATTACCTTGCCAGGTGGATCCGTATACGGGCCGACCTGGCACATTACCCCAATGCTGATGGCATGTATCACTTTGGGGAAGGACTGGACCAAGGAACACTTCTTCGACATTCACTAAGGCGGCAGCAGGCTTCAAGACGCCTCACCTTCGAAGGCATGGTGAACACCGTCAACAACTACGTGGAGGCATCCCAGACAGTACTTGTGCTCATAGACGGTGCACCTCCGCATCAGCCACCACCACCACCACCTCTGATTGTCGTCGCTCCAGCTGCACCACCACCTCCAATCATCGTCGCAGTACCTGCACCCCCACCTCCAGTCGTCATCGCTGCTGTTGCACCACCACCGCCCATCATCGAGGAAGCCCCGGCACCCTCCGACTCCGTGCTTGACGCGCTCTATGCCGATATCAGCGCTGACTCGGAGTAGATAGACTTCAGCCCGGAGGAGCTAGACTCTGCCATGCAGGAGATGGAGGAGTATCTCCAACACAACGAGCAGGCCGACCACGTCGTCACGTCCCAAGGGGTGTTCGTCGCCATTGGGACCGTGATGGAAGAAGACCAACCTGGACAAGCTCCGCCTAAGTTGCTAGACAAGGAGAAGGGACTACCTGTTGCTGCTGACAAGGATCATGCAAAGGTCATGCCCCCTCCGCCTAACCTAATACAGCAGCCACAGGAACTCAACATCGGTCCGAGTAACAACAACACCGCAAACCCGCCACCTCCAGCATCTATGTCTGCTGCTGCCCAAATTACTCCGGCTGATAGAGTGATGTACGACAACCTGCTCGTCGAGCCCATGACTGTAGCTCATATCCAGAGCGTGGTCCAGCTTGACAAGAAGCGCCAACAGCTGCTGGAGGAAGCGCAGGCCATCACGGAGTAAGGCGCAAAGCTGGATCGAGATCTGGCCAACACATATAAGTCAATAGAGAAAGCTAGAGCCATGGAGGCTGAGTACAAGACTCTGCTCCAGCAGCAGAAGGCTAAGAAAGCTTCGGCTCGTGTCATCAACGATCCTGGTGTATGGAGAAACCTAGGATGTCCCCCCTCGAAGCCGCCACAAGTAAATCCATACATTGACAGCGAAGGCAGGCAGGTGATGCCCACTCCTCTTCTTAATCTCGCCGTCACCAAGACCCTTCTAGAGCAGGATAGATCACCCGCGACAGTGGAGCAGCTCAATGACATTGTGGCCAAGGCAATGAAACAACAGGAAAAGGCCACCTCTCAGAGCCTTGAGTCTGACCCAGCGTTTTCCAGTCTAGTCAGCATAAGCCGCCAAGGGATCGATCTCCTCAGGATGTCGGGTCCCAGACGGGTTCGTCATAACAAATACGGAGGGATGCGCGCAACTGGAAAGATGCTATCCCCATATCCTTCGACCATGGAGGAAAGGCTCATCCTCGTCGCCCATCTCTGCCGCCTCGATCCCCCTGACATCACGAAGACACCAACGCTCACCATCGCACGGATATGCCTCTGCCAAGACATCACGACATCGTCATCCGCGACAACACGGAGCAGACCCGTCATGATGGAGAGCATAACAAAGGACACAAGAGCAGGTCGCACCATGACCCTCTGCTTCCGACAAGCAACCGCGACAAGCGTGAGGCGTCGCAGGAGGGTAACAGCAAGAAGGATAACCCACCGCCACCTCCGCCTCCGTCACCCCCTAGCAGCCACCATGGAGGAGGAGGCCCGTGTCGTTCACGCAGCCCATCCCCTAATGGCAAGAAGAAGAAAAGAATCTCGGAGCCATATGATTAACGTTCATGTCTGGACAAGATCCATGAGGCTCAGGAAGGACCATACCTAGGACCACGTTGCTTTGGACCTGTGATATGGTCCGCAACTTACCCCAAAGGTTTCCAGATTGACAAGACCATCAAGCCCTATGATGGCACCGCCAAGCCAGCTACATGGTTGCAGGATTACGACAACGTGGTAGAGATCGCCGGGGGTAACCCCGACGTCGCCCTCAAGTACCTCCCATTGATGTTGACGGGCACAACCCGGCAATGGATTGACGACTTGCCGGAGAAATCCATCTGCAATTGGTTGGACATGCAAGAAGCGTTCACCAAGAACTTCGAGGGTATGTACAAATGTCCCTGTACTATTGGTGATCTATAGCGGTGCTTGCAGGAGAAAGACGAGACATCTTGTGCCTACCATTCTCGATGGCTGGATATGAAGAATTCTTGTGCAGGAGTGCACACTCAGACTGTGATGGCCGCCTTCATCGATGAGTTGGAAAGGGGCACGTTGCTTCGACATAAGTTGAAGCGCCTACAGGACAATCACCAGCTAGATCTCAATCATATGATCTAGTTGGCTAGTGAGTTTATGGTTGCCGACGATGATGCTCGAGGATCCATGCCGGCAATGGCCGTTCCAAATCAAGCTCGGAGGAACAGCAACACAAAGCGAAAGAACCTGCCAGAATAAAAGGAAAACTCCGACATGGTCGCCATGACATTTGCAGGACGAGGTGAAGGTGGAAAACATGGCCGAGGACGGGGGCCTGGTCGTGGGCAGCAGCGAGGTAGTGAAACTAACTCGGCAACGCTCCGTGTTCCCCAAACCTACAAGGAGTACCGCGATATATCGTGCCTTGTACACCTCGACGCCAACGACAAATCCACTCACACCAATCGCCATTGCAAATTCGTCAACGACCTCAAGGAAGACCCGGAGTCTGGATACAAGCAAAGTCAGAAGAACAGACCGCAAGCCAAGGGCAAGGGAAAGAAGAAGGACGAGGAGTCCAGGAATTCAAGTGATATGAATGAGGATGTTGACCCCAAGCACGCTGCCAAGAGCGATGGCAAGGGAAAAAATCCCTTTGAGAAGAAGGCGGCCATCTTCCACACTTTCCTTGGCACCCCCACTGTCCGGCAATATAAAACCTCTATCATGATACTGATGGCTACTCTACCCCCAGTTCCCCAGTACCTGCGCTGGTCGGAGATTCCAATTACTTGGGACAGGAAGGATCACCTAGATCTCATCCCTACTGAGAACTAGTATGCCATGGTCATCAACCCCTTGATTGACGGCAATGAGTTCACCAAATGTGTGGTGGATAGTGGAAGCAGCATCAACATTATGTACTTGGATACACTTCACAAGATGAACTTGACGGAGGAAAACCTAAGGCGGACTAGCACCACCTTCCACGACGTAGTTCCTGGTCGGGAAGCTCGGTCCCTTGGGTGCATCACACTTCGGATCGCTTTTGGCAACGTCAATAATTACCGCCAAGAACACATGATCTTCGAGGTGGTCCCCTTAAAAAGTGTGTACCACGTCATATTCGGACGCGACATCTTCCACGCCTTCATGGCCAAGCCATGCTTCGTCTACAAGAAGCTCAAGATACCTGGACCATACGGTGTTATCATCGTATCCGGAAGCTTTACCAAAGTAAGGGACTGCGAGATTGGAGAAGAAGCCTTTGCGGAAGCTGTCCTCTACATCGAAAAATTCAAGGAGATCCAGAGCAAGGTCGATGCCTCCGAGATGTCGGCGTCAAAGAAGCAGATTTCTGACTACACCCCGGCATTCAAGGCCGCCATCGAGATGAAGCCGGTGGAACCTGTGGTAGGCGATGCCTCCAAGACCACCGCCATTGGGACGAACCTGGACCCTAAATAGGAAAGCGCGCCCGTCGAGTTCCTCCGTGAGAATAGGGACATCTTTGCCTAGCAACCTGCCGACATGAAAGGTGTACCTAGGGAACTTGCCGAGCACAGCTTGAATATTGATCCAAAATTTAAACCAATGAAACAACCTCTACGATGCTTCGGAGACGAGAAGAGACGCGCCATTGGCAAAGAGATAGCTAGGTTACTTAAGGCTAGTTTTATCGGAGAAGTCCTTCACACCCGATGGGTGGCCAATCCTGTACTTGTCCCCAAAGCAACATTACCCGCACATTGCTAGCATACAAATTTATGTGGACGGACGAAGCAGATGCAACATTGAAGAAGCTAAAGGAGATACTTTCCTCGGCTCCTATCCTTGCAGCACCCGAGCCTATTGAGCCTATGTTAGTATACATGGCGGCCACCAACCGGGTAATTAGCATCGTCGTCGTGGTAGAGCGGAAGATACCATAGCATGAGTATGGAGTTCAACGACCAGTTTACTATGTAAGCGAGGTCTTGACGGAGTCCAAGCAACATTACCCGCACTACCAGAAGCTAGCTTATGGAGTGTTCCTCGCTTCTCGGAAGCTGAGGCACTACTTCCAGGAGCACCCCATCACAGTTGTGAGCAAAGATCCACTGTCCGACATCATCAACAACAGCGATGCCACATGAAGGGTCGTGAAGTGGGGCATTGAACTTGTCGCCTTCGAGATCACCTACAAGATACGCGACACTATCAAGTCACAGGCCTTGGAGGATTTTATCGTAGATTGGACGGAGATGCCAGATGCTACCCCTATACCAGAGCCAAAATACTCGGTGATGCACTTTGACGGATCAAAGCTACTCAATGGCTTGGGGGATGGTGTACTATTACAGTCACCAACCCGGGAAAAGCTACACTACGTTCTGCAAATCCATTTCGAGGCTACGAACAATATGGTGGAGTATGAAGTACTCATTCATGGACTACGCGTAGCCAAGGATATTGGCATCACGCGCATAGTTTGCAGTGGAGATTCCGACTTGGTTTCCCAGCAGGTGGCTGGCACCTGGAACGTGCAGAACCCTATGATGGCGGGATATCGTGACGGAGTGGATGAGATAGCCAAGAGCTTCTTGGGCTACGAGGTTAAGTATGTACCAAGGGATGAAAATGAGGCGGCTGATCTGCTGTCAAAGCTTGGATCAGGGCGCAAACAAATTCCCCCTGGCGTTTTCCTAGAGCATCTACGGACACCATCCATGAAGGGAGCGGACATCGACAACCCAGACACAGTTGACCCTTTCGTTCACATAGTGACAAAGGTCCCTCCGGCTTGGACAAAACCGTTCATGGCATATATTGTACACCGAACTTTGCCTGACGACAAAGTCGAAAGACAGCAAATAGTACGTCGAGCAAAGGGCTATACCATAATCAATGGACAACTCTATAAAAGAAGCACCACTGGTGTTTACCTTAAGTGTGTTTCCCATCAAGATGGTATTGAAATCCTACGTGAGATCCATCTCAGAGATTGCGGGCATCATGCCGCTCCTCAATCGTTGGTCTCCAAAGCCTTCTGGCAAGGATTCTACTGGCCGACCGTGAAGGCGGACACCGACAAGCTGGTTGAGATGTGCTTAGGATGCCAGTTCTATGCCCGACAACCACATGTTCCAGCCAAAGAATTGCGAACAATACCAATAACTTAGCCGTTTGGAGTATGGGGGCTAGATATGGTTGGTCCGTTGCATATGACACCATGTGGGTTTACGCATCTGCAAGTGGCAGTTGATAAATTCACCAAATGGATAGAATCTAAACCCATTAGAAAGCTTGATGGGAAAACTGCCCTAAGGTTTGTCAGGGATCAAGTGGTGAGATTTGGTCTCCCACATAGCATCATCAACGACAACGACAGCAACTTTTCACTCGGAGAAGTGGAAGCTTATTGTTGGGAGAAGGGCATCCGACTGGACCTTGCTTCTGTGGCACATACACAATCCAATGGTCAGGTTGAGCTAGCCAATGGGTAAATTCTGCAGGGAATCAAGCCACGTCTGGAAGCACCATTGCATAGAGCAGTTGGATCCTGGGCGGAGGAATTACCATCTGTGCTGTCAAGTTTACCAACTACACCCAACAGATCTACCGGCTACACCCCTTACTTCATGGTATATGTAGCAGAAGCCACCCTGCCTTCCGACATCCTTCACGATTCACCAAGAGTTGCCTCCTACGACGAAGATGACGCTGAAGAATCCATATCCCTAGATGTGGACCTTCTCGAGGAGGAGCGTGTTTTGGCATGACAAAGATCTTCCATCTACCAGCAGAATCTACGCAGCTACCATATTCGCCGCGTTCGGCATCGCTCGTTTAAAGAGGGGGATCTGGTGCTCCGACTTAAGCAGAAGAAGTCACACAAATTATCCCCGCCATGGGAAGGACCGTTCATCATAAGCAAGGCGCTACTCAATGGGTCTTACTACCTCGTTGACAATCGTGAACTTGAGGATAGACCTAACGAGGATCATAAGCGTACGCGGCGTGACCCGGATGATGACTACCCGGAGCTTGATCGGCCATGGAACATAGCATAGCTACGTCCTTTCTACACTTAGCATTTTTTATCTATTGTGTATCTCTTATATGATCAATGAAATAAAGATCTCTGGTTCACTCATATTTCTGAGTCTTTCACCTCCTTTAGTGTTCATTTTTGGATCGTATAAAACCTCTATGCACAAGCTTTGCGTTTGCACTTGTGAAAATTCCGCTTACGGGCGTTAGCTTTATTTTTCTGATCTACACATTCTTTTTTGTTTTTATGTGGATTCTGGAGTAGTGTCTTTTGGCACTCAAAGTCGGAGATTTTGTGCTTATGTTTTTGACGGTGCCGTTGGGTATCATCTCCTGAGCACATGGTTCTGACAACGAGTTTTCCGACTCACGAAAGGTCAAGCATACAAACCAAATTAATGGATAAGCCAGCACTTGCTTAAAAATATATACATGCTGGAACTAGTTCTTGAGTAGCAGGAAAATACAACCATTGTTTTTCCGCCTTAATTTAACAAGTAGTTTTTTCCACATACAACATTCCAGAGGAAACAAATATTACATATTGTTTTCTTCATTCCTCGGGTGCAGGAGACCTGGAAGTAGCGTCGTCAGCGGCAGGAGAGCCATCCTCTTGGAAGTCGGTGGTCTTGAGGGTCTCAGAGGAGCTTTGGTCATCGCCGTCAATGATATCGAGCAGCACGAAGACTTTGTGTTCGACCAACTCAGCAACCCTTGTGTCATAGCCCATGAGCGATGCCCAGATAGCCTTATGGTCAATTTTCTGGCCATCATCGTCTACGTCGGGAAGACCTGAGGTTACTATGTTGATGTCGGCATCTTCATAGTGCGCCTTGACCATCGATAGTGCTATCCTTGCACCATCCTGTGTACATGAAGCTTTCCTGCTTACAATACGCTCGGGGGCTTGGCACAAGATCTCTGAGTACTTCATCACGGAGTCCACCGCTTTGATGTTAATCTAGAGAGGCTTGGCTATATCCTTGGCCTGCTTGGTGGCGGTGCTGATAAAGTTGCCAGCAAGAACCATGCATTCCTTTGGCGGAGGAGGCGACTGGGTTAATCCAATGGGAGCTGCAATTCCGACAAGGGAGCACATGAGTTCAATAGCAAAAGTTCAAAGTATCTAACTTACAGAAGTACAAGACAGAGAAATCACTTACCAAAGATGTTCGCCTCAACTTGTTGGAGTGTATCCTCCATGGAATCCCTCTCTTGTCGGAGGATCTTGTATGCTTCAAGATTCCGCTGATTTTGCTCATCGGCAGCTCTCTTCTGCTCCTTCAGCATTGCAATCTCCTCCTTCAAGCGGTTGATCTCGGTGTTGGCAGACTCCTGCAACACCGCCATGGACTCGTCATGCATCTTCAAGGTATCAGTCCTCTCCTGCTTAAGGATCTTGTTTTTTCTATCCAGCAACTCAATGTGCTTGGATTGCTCAACAATGTCCTTGGCCTTGGCAATGGCTTCTGCAAGGCGGATAAAGAATGATACATAGTGCGTATTCGGAGAGCGATGGCACAAGACCAAGTCAGAGTACGAAAACTAAAGGAAAAATAGAATATTGCTCTTGGTGATTTGATCCTTCAAGAAGGCAGTTTTACCCTTTTCAGCTTCCAAATCCGCGCGCATCTTCTGGAACTTGTCATTGGCGACGCCTCTCTGAGCATTCTCATTATGTGGAAAGAAGATTTAAAGATTTTTAGTCTACTTGGAGCATCTAGCCGGATAACTATCCACCTAGAGGCTTGGGGGCTACAGTGAGAGTTTTAAACTTGGCAATATGCTTTAGTCTTTCTTTAAGCATCTAGTCAGAACTCATTCAGTTTTCAACTAGAAGCTTGGGGCTACAGTATAAAGTTTTTTAACTCAGTCATATGCTTAGTCTCTCTTAAAGCATCTAGTCGGAACTAATTCAGTTTCAAACCAGAAGCTTGGGGGCTACAGTATCGAAATTTACAAACACTGTGTATGCTACTCTGAAAGTATCTAGTCGGAATAATTCATTCAAACTACATACTTCGGGGCTATAGTGAGAAGTTTTCTACCTTAATCACTCTTGGAGCATTCATATGCAAAGAACTATGGTTTTCCATCTAAAAGCTCAGGGGCAACATGGGGATACTACTTATGAAAAGCAAAAGGCAAGCAAAGACTTACAAGTGCAATGATCTTGAGATTGGTGGCGCTCTCGGCAAATATCTAACTTAAGTAAATGTTATTTCCTCCCAGGATATCAGCTTGCTTGAGGAGCTCCTCAAGACCACAAGTCGGAGAGGTTGGCACTGCACCAGGAGCCAGAGTAGAGCTACTCGGCGTAAGCGCCGGGTAGACTATCTTTGGGAATTCCGTGGATGTCCTAGGTGCAGAGGTACCGCCTTCGGCAGACGCTCCACCTACCGATGGCATCCTTAGCCGGAGCTTCAGCCATTGTGGTTGCGGTACTTTGTTGTGCCGCCTTCTTATCGACAACGACGAGCTCCGCGGAGACAGCCGGGTCCACTTCCATGACGGAAGGGCCAGATGCCTCCTTAGCTTGGGAGCTTGTCAGTGCAGCAGCAGGCTGGACGCTAGGAGTAGTGGGGGCGATGGCTGGAGATGCTTGGTGCGACACATCTCGCTGCAACATATATTTTATGTTTTTAAAAGCCCCTAAGGTTTTGGAGGTCTTCTTCGAACTCAAGCCAGCCTCTGAAACGTGCAAAAGTATAAGTACAGGGAAAAGATGAACAATGGACAATGTCAGAGGAAAAGAAGCTTACACGATAGTGGGTGCTTTGGTAAAAGAGATCCCGGTAATCTTTATTTTCTCCGCCTCTAGGGCAGCAGTGGACTTTTTGGAGGCTCTACCCTCCGTCTTCTTCTTACCTCCGTCGGCAGCGTCAGAGGTGGAGCTCTTTCGCTTACGTGCTAGCGGGACATCATCGTCGGACACGACGGTGACTTCCTTCATCTTGGGGTCATAGATTTGGACAGCCATGCTATCCTCCTCTAGACTGCTAAGCTGGTAAGTGAAATCCCAAAGTGTTAAGCAAGATGGTAATGGCTAGACAGAAGAACTGGAGTATATGTCAACCACGGAAAATAAACAGGTACCTCTGGGCACTTGCCCTCCTCAAACATGTCGTAGGTGATGGTGAAGCCACACTTCCTGTCCTTCACCTTGACGATGTCCTTGAGGCGGAGCTTGACGGAGTCACTCGAGAAATTGTCCTCGGAGATGCGGAGGCTATCCTTCCTCTCATTAGAGTACTAATGTATCATCTTGGAGCGGTGCTGTAGAGGCTGGATCCGCCTGACGAACCAGCACATGTCTAGATCCAATCTGGTTAGACCCGTCTCCAAGAACCACTCTATCCGCCTTATGGCATGGGAGGCATCGTTATCGAAGGGAAGGATAGCCTAGGATCTCCATGTCGGGGCTTCGGCAGCGGCTCCGTCGACAAAGTCTGGATACGTTGCTTCTCGGCCAACCAGAGGGATATCTGGGCCGTAGAAGTACGTCCGTTGCCAGTTCTTGCAGGACTCATGGCCAACGATGTCGGGGAACCGCCGACCAGGCCAGAATCATCCCACAGTTCCTGAGCTGATCCTTGCCAGCTCCAGCTTCCCTCTGGACGGTAAAGAAGTATATAAACAAGCCTACACCTAATCCCTAGGTAACCCTCACAAAGCGCCACATAGTTGCTAGGCGTGAGGATGCTATTGGGGGAAAGGTTCTGAGGTTGAACCCGGTAATGGTTGAGGACGGCTAGGAAGAAATTGGAGATGGGTATGGAAATGCCGCGTACCAATTGCGCTTTGAGGTACACCTTCTCTCTAGCTTGGGGATAAGGGGTGACCTCACCGGCTGGCGCCGCCTGCCAGACTAGTCCCTCCGTCACGGGGAGATAGCCTTCGATGACCAACTCCTTGATATCACTATCCGTGATATCTGAGCCTCGCCAGTCCCCCTTGTGGGAGTCGCCTTCTTCCTCCAGTAGCTCTAGCATCGCTGGAATTTGGTCACCGCCGGTGGATTCCACCATCGCGCATTTTGGCAGCACCAAGACCTCTAGGGAACATAGACGGAGCCCGCCAGCTTCGCTGCAGCATCGCCCGCCGCCGCCATGGAGGGAGTAGAACTGCTGCTCTCCATTGAATTGGGAGAGGGGGTGACTGAGAAGATTGGGAGGCTAGGGTTTTTTGCGTGCCTGCGGAGGGCTCGAGGAGATGCTTGTAGGAGGAAGACGATGATGTAGGAGAGGAATGAGGTGAAAAGTAAAAATCTACAGCTGTTGTAATTTATAACACATGGCGTCACGACTTGTGCAAAGTGATCGAGTGGTCAGCAGATGGACGACATATGCGGGCGCGTGCGCGGAAATTTCGCCACGTTCCCAACCTCCATCGCCAACGGTTCTTATCCTTCGTGCGGGAAAAACGGACATGATTGTGTTCTGTGCATGTGTGAGTTACGAGGTGCTGATGACCTATGTCTACGTCACCCTAGCTGACACGAGCAGGTGAACCATCACGTCAGAATATTCCGGCATGGACGGATCCAGTCCGGCTACGAAAGAGTACGATGGAAGATTCAGCAGTTCTCCAACTGACAAATTGAAGACGAACAAACCTTGCAGGGTTCTTGGGAGGATTACAAGATATTGCGTGACGATTTGCTGACATCCATCTAGACGGAGCATTCAACCTGAAGAGGCAAGACGGAGAAAGATCTCGGAGTTCTCCGGGGGCTACTGGTGGGGATATGCTATATGGGTATCCTCATAGCATGTCTCCTATACGGATAACCCGGGTGGCCCACAGTTGGTAGCATGGCCCATGGCCTGCTGGACGACCCAGTTAGATGGGTCTAGAAGGGAGGCCCATGCTGAATAAAGAAAGGCTACGGAGGAGTCACCGACGTACCCTGAGCCTTGGAGTGCAAGACACGTTAGACTGATTGTATACTATGTAGAACTCTGTTACCTGTCCGGCTAGGACTTTTCCCTGTAACCCTAGGACCTGGCGACTATATAAGTCAGGCCTATGGGAGCCTTTAGGGCATAACCTCAGATGTACAACTCATACTCGCACACAGCGAACCAATCCCTGTAACTCGGCGTATTGCCATTATAGTGATTTATAGCAGGAGTAGGATTCCGCCACCGTTGTGGGATCTAAACCTAGGTAACCTGTGTAGCCTCGTACCCGTCAACCATCCGCCTTCCCCCACGTCTCTAAACCCGCACTGTGAGGACCCCTCCATGGCATACTCATCGGCAATACCATGAAACTCTCGTAACTTCTTGAGCACCCGCACCCAAGTTCTTCGGAGCACAGCTCAACAATCAACAAGGAGGAGAATTGCAATGGCTGATAGTTGCAAGCCTAGAGGCAAGATGGAAGCACCCACCTCGGAGGGGATCCAATTCATCTTAAGAGCTAGACGGACTCGTCAGGGCTATGCAGGAAGCTCTTGCCTGTCTATGTGGGCAAAGCATCAATCAGATCAAGGGCACCTGCTTTGAGTTCTACGCAAGGCGTGATGCTATGGGACAGCCATTGGAGGTGCCATACCACCTAGAGCTGAAGCATCAGGTGGATCATCTCAGCTTCATGCTGTATGATAGGCAGAAGGAGTTGGACAATGCCCGCTCCTACGCCAACCACAACCATGCCATTGCAGTCAAGAAGGACCAGAACCTTGCCATCCTTGCGAAGGAGCGCAAGACAATTCACCGTCTGCGTGACAAAAATGATCGCATCATGGCCTACCTTCGTCACAAAGTGTCAGACTTGGAGGAGACCATCCATGAGCGAGACATGCAGCTTGAGGAAAGGGAGAATTTAGGGGAAGATATCCGTGGAGACCCTTACTCCTACCTCAGCAATAATGATGATTACCTGGAGGACCAAGCCATGGACTTCCACACTAATGATGATGATTCTGCCTTCATTGATGATGATGAAGCCATCAATTCTGATGAGTAGTAGCACTTGAGCACTATCATAGGTGTGAGTTGTATCCGTTCCCACTATATCATAGTTTCACAGAATGGTTCTTAAAACCATATGTTACCTTAGTGTGGTGTGTGTTTGTATTTGGTGCTATGAATGAATGAATGAATGAATGAAAAGCAAGTTGCTAGTTTGCAAAACCTGAGTCAAACTTAAAGTTTAAAAACTTTTCAAAAACAAATCCATGAACCTTAGAAATTTCCCTCTTGTCTCATGATCTCTCTCAATCTTCAGATGCCTCATAGAGGAAGCAGCTCATCTCAGGACCCAATGGTACAAATCTTGCAAATGTTAGTTTCAGACTGTGAAGCTGAAAGAGCCGAACATCAAGCCAACTTAGCCACCTTTCATGTAGAGGTCCCAACTGATAAGGTAGAGATCCCTGCGTTTATAGTGCTAGTCCCTGGATCGAATAGCTAGCACCCACAGTTTAAGATGTAATATCAAGAAACAAAGGTCATATTACAACTTATAACCTGGAATAAAATAATTCATTACATCTTACATAGCTCATATGTCTATCTCATTACAATGCAGTAGATATAACTATATAGCATGGAGTCCTTCATCTTCATGTGCCATAGGCAATCATGTTGGTTGTAGACTTCTAATCCCTACTCAACAAACTTCACTAACATCAAACAAACCTGCAACATAATAAGTTACACCCACAAGGGTCAATACATTTGAATTGTATTGGCAAGTGATACCATAGTATAATAGTACTATCTAACATATATATGAATTTGGCTAAGTGTATCTTAGGCTTGCTTTTCTCAAAATAAGGTTTTCCTTATTATTTGAAAACACTAAGTTTTTGTTTGTCAAAAAACATCCAAGGAACCACCAATAGTAATTAGTGAACCTTTACCCTTGTTCAACCACAAGTTTTTATCTTAGAAATTGGGATGAGGAGATCCTTGATAGCTTCAATGTCTTTGATGCTCAAATTGTCCGTTGTCGGGGATACGGCTAAGTACTTAGATTTTACCCTCTCGAGAGGTGGTGCACTCTCCCCACAAGACTCGACATGCATCGAGACGGGACCTTTCAGAAGCCTTCCCTTAGACCACCATGGATGCGTTCCATCCTATCACCCTACCACCAACTCTGCATATGGCTAAGTTATTGCAACCTATGTGGTCAAGAAGAGCCCATATGCCATGTGCTTGCACTAGAAGCTTCTCAACACTAAGTATCTCAAATATCTCTGTTCCTGGTGGCCATCCACAAGTGAGATACACCAAGGTAAGTCATAGAAATGGGCCCTGGGTAACTACTCAACACAAACCATTCTTCCCATTCCACCCAGGTGATGCATTCACATAGTTGTTTTATTAAGCAAAAACACAAGTCATAGACTTAGAAATATTTCATAGCATGAATAATCCACCCTTGTTTTATATTAGCTAAGATAAGCATACTAGTAGCAAGACTCTTAACTTAGGGAAAATTCTACTAAGACAACATCTACTAGGATTTCCGAAGGCATAGCATATATACGTAGAAAAATTACATGCAAGTATTACTCAAAATATCACTAATGCATAGTCAAAATAATAGGAAAAAATATATGAAGCACCACTTGCCTTTTTAGTAGAGAATCTAGGTACTCTCCTTGATCTTGCAATTGTCACACTCCTCAAAGTTCACTACAATTCAATCAAGCAAGCACACATTCAAAACTAGCACTCAAACAAATAACAAAACACTAAAAACAAAGAAATGCATGCAAGCATGCAAAAGGTTGATTTATTGAAAAAAGTGGTTTCTAACAAGGTTCTAAACATTTTAAAACACCTACGGTTCTTTTATAAAAGTGGAGAATTCATTTAAAACCAAGTTAGTGGAAATAGGCCTTTTAAATCATTTTTGTTTTACTAGAAATGCTTTTATTCAAAGTAATAATTCCTAGTGTTAAACAAATTTATTTTTAAATCAAAATGTTAGTGTTTATGGTCAGAGGGTTCAAAACAAATCCATTTGCAAATGTTTCACTCGAAAATCATTTTTAGAACAATTTTTATATCCAAAATAGTCCTATTAATGTTTCTGCATAAACACCTAATTTTTTCGAAGCAAATTACCAAACCAGGGACTTATTTGCAAAGCAGACATTTTTAATTTTTGGACAAACATATCAAATGTTATGATTTTTGCAAGTTTAAACATCCAAAAACATTTCTGGAATTTTGAACAGACAGATCTGGCCACGTGTCTATTTCTAATTGCCCCATACCGCTTCAGGTGGATCGAGAAACGAGCACCATTGGATCTAATTGGCATCGCATGACGCAGAAAAACCAATACCGCTTTGCTAGATAATCTAATCTGGACCCTAGGATGCAGATCCAATGGATCTGGGCGCTTTAACCAGAGATGGGCGGCGCTGGCGACGATGCCGGCGGCGCTCTCTCTAAAGCGGTCCGACGATTCTAGGAAGAGAGAGTAGGGAAGGAGGGTGTTACTAGAGTCACCGTGGCGAGGGGGTGCTCAACGTGGCAGTGGCTGGTGAAGGGGCGCACGGGATCGACGGGGATTGATCACTGGAGTTGATTTCGTCATCGGGCACGCACGGTCGTCGTCGGAGGTGAGTTCCTGGGGCGTAAGAATTCAAGGCAACGTGTCAGGGAGATGCGGACGGTTGCAGTGGTTGCGAGGGAACCTACCAGAGGGCAAGGGGCGCAATGAATCATCGGCAACTTCTCGCCGGAGTTGCAAGAGACGACGGTGGCATGCCGGCAAAATCGTTTCCGAACATCTAGGGAATGCCCAAGCAAACAAGGACTACTGGCATGTGCGCACGACGAAGGCGAGCAAGTCTGCGTGAGCTAGGGGCAAGGGGGTGTCTGGGCTCGTCGGAATTGGCACCGGAGTGCGACGGAGACAACAACGGTGTGAGCAAAATTCTTGGCAGCCAGGGGCTCTCTGGGTGTGGCGTCTGAGGGGAAATGGAGAGGAGGCGGAGAGGATTAAGAGGGCGTGGTCGCGGGGAAGTACTACTACGCCATTTAATCGAATTGACTCTAAGGAATTATCGGTAGGAAACGGTCGGGGAGGGGGAAAAGAACTGGTTTGGCGCGCGGGTGAAGACGATGACGCCAACGTGGCAACGGGTCCATGGGTCAGTGGGGGAGTGCCGGGTGGGCTTGTTACTGGGCTAGGTTGGGTTGTGCTTGCTGGGCTGGCTAGGTACGTTAGCTTTCTATTTTTTTGTTCTGATTCCTTTTTCCTTTTCTATTTCTATTTTCTGTTTTAATTTGATTCAATTGATTTAAACATCTGTTTGAATTCAAATCTTTTCAAAAAAATTCATTAGGTTTACACTATTTATTAGTGTTTTATTTAGTCCAACTTGGAGTAATCCAAATATTTCCTTATGATTTAATATTTATTTAAATGAGCCTTTTTGTCTTTATTCAAATAAAATTGAATATGGTTCAAACCCATATAATTTTATTCATATAATCATTTGTTCCTTTTTATTATTCAGTAAACTTTTAATCCTTTTTCTTATGGATTTGGCCAAGGTTTAAATTGTCTTTTAAATATTTCTGATTTATTTATTTATTTATTTATTTATTTATTTCTTTGTCTTATAAAATCCATATCTTTTTATTTATAGCTCCAAAATTGGTGTTTCCAATTTGTATAATTTTTATTTAATATTTATTTATCCTTTCAAATCCTTTTAGGATTACTTTGCTCACAATTTAGTGTTGATTTTTTGTTAGGAGCTTTATTAGCCTTGGAATTATTTCCTTTTATCTTACTAAAATCATAAGTTTTTATCCATGGCTCCAAATGGAGTGAAACCAATTTCCATTGTTTTGTAATATTTTTGTTTACCATTTTTGATCATTTAGAAATGTTTTTTGCCAAATTTTTATATGAGACAAAGCCATAGTATTAGAGTGATCTTGGAGATGATTTCTTTCATTAGGGTTTAGAGTTTTGGTTTAGCTTTTCCATGTTTTTTAAATTCAAGATACTTACCATGCATGTATGCATTTGATTTCTTTGAAGTTTATTCGTTGCCTTTTCATTCAAATTTTGTTCAAGTAGGGTTTTGATGTTTCCATTTAGAAGCAAAAAGTTTCTTTTCACCCTAAATTTCAACATTTTTTTTGTTTGTTTATTTTTCACATTTCAAAATTTGGAAAGTTTTGGGATGTGACATTTCAACACATAGCTCAGATGACCCAGAATAATCAGGGCCATGGAAACCAGGAAAACCATGGATCCAAGCTCAAGAACTTCCATAACACCAATCCACCCATTTTTAGTAAGTCTGAAGAGCCATTAGATGCTGATGACTGACTGCAGACTATGGAGAACAACTTAGAAGTCGCAGGAGTGGAGGCCAATGAGAAAGTACTGTTTGCCACCCATTGTCTGGCAGGTGATGCAAGAGCTTGGTGGAATAGCATCCGTACCATGAATGGAGGACAGATGATGGCTTGGGATGAATTCAAAACTCAAGTTCAACCAAACCCATGTGCCACCAGGTTTGATTATGTGGATGAGGGATGAATTCAAGGAGCTGAAGCAGGGAAGAATGACTCTGGTAGAGTACCATGACAGAGATTAGTACTAAAGCCAAGAAGAAAGAGAGATTCTTGAATGGTCTTCATGATGAGATGCGGATAGTGATGGTCAACATTCCCTTTGCGAACCATGAAGCCCTAGTGGATTCTACAATCCATATGGAAGGCAAGATCAACCAAGCCAATGAGAATCCCAAGTGTCGAATGATGATTGAACCAGGAACCCACCATACCCCAAAGTATCGCCCCAACCCGTCTGGAGGATATGCCCCGAGAAACACTTGACCCCCTATGACCCGTCCGAACTATCCCAACCGTGGAGGAGGAAACCCATGGCCCGGAGGAAACCACAACAACAACCTCGGCAACTCCAACAATTTCAACCATGCACCACCCAAAGTCAACAACACCAACAACACCAATACTGCTCCAAGGACTGGAAGCAATGTCGTGCCTATTGCAGGAAAAGGCAATTCTCAGGTTACTTGTTATGAATGTGGAGTTAAGTGTCACTATTCCAATCAGTGCCCCAAGAAGCTTGCAGCAGCCCCCAATGTGAATGCCCCAGCTCAGCAGCTGCTCCGTGTTCATCTTGGAAGAAGATTTTCCCCAGGGAACTCACTTAACCACAACGGCCGTCTATTTCACACGAATGCTGAAGAAGCTCAGGAAGCGCCAGATGTCGTGCTGGGTATGTTTTCTGTTAACTCAGTACTTGCAAGAGTGTTGTTTGATTCTAGAGCATTGCACTCATTTTTTATAGAAGAATTTTCATGCACTGGTAAGATTCAACCAACAAAATTGAAGCATGTTATGATAGTTCAAATACCCGGTTCAACCACCAAAGCTAGGCAAATTTGCAAGGCCGTACCTATCAGAATCCATGGAATAGATTTTTATGCTAATCTAATAGTACTCGGAACCAAAGGTTTGGATGTCAAAACATAATGGATTAATCGACTATGTCAGGAAATCCATAACCATGACTAGTACCGCTGGAGTATCAGTAGAGCGTGTATCTGAAACCTTGCCCCATCAATTCAAGTGCAACAAGAGTCTAGCCTAACCAACCATTGACCAAGTCAGAGTAGTCTGTAAATACCCCGACGTATTCCCAGATATATTGCCCAATATGCCTCCAAATCAGGATATCGAGTTTATCATTGAAAAAATTCCTAGAACCGGACCCATAGCTCAGAGACCTTATAGTATGAACCCGTCTGAATTAGTGGATCTAAAGAAGCAACTGGATGCTATGCTGGAGATAGGCCTGATTCAACCAAGTGTGTTGCCATGGATATCACATGTTTTGTTTGTGGATAAGAAATATGGAGGTAACCGTTTGTGCACGGATTATCGGAAGCGGAATGATGTCACCATTAAGAACAAGTACCCACTTCCGAAGATAGAAGATCTGTTTGACCAGTTGGCCAGTGCCAAAGTGTTTTATAAGATTGATCTTAGAACTAGTTATCATCAACTCAAGATTCGCGTAGAGGATATTCCAAAGACTGCCTTCTCCACTAGATATGGACTGTGTGAGTACACTTTCATGTCTTTTGGATTAACCAATGCTCCCACTTATTTCATGAACCTCATCAATAAGATTTTTATGAACTTCCGGGATAAGTTGGTCGTTGTTTTCACCAATGAAATTCTGATCTATTCCAAATCAGAAGAAGAACATGAGCTACACATAAGGACCATCCTTGAAACCCTTAGGGAGCATCAGTTGTATACCAAGTTTAGCAAATGTGAGTTCTGGTTGCAGGAAGTAGGATTCCTAGGACATATCATGTCGGTAGGAGGAATTGATGTCGACCCTAGCAAGATTAAGGATGTGGAAGAATGGCAAGCCCCAACCACTCAAACCCAAGTTCGTGCATTTCTCAGATTAGCGGGATATTACTGCAAGTTCGTAGAAGGATTCTCGATCATTGCAAGACCCATGAGCCAATTTTTGAAGAAAGATAAGAAGTTTGAATGGACGGACAAATGTGAAGCAAGTTTTCAAGAGCTCTAGAAAAGATTGATCTCAGCCCCAATCATGATTATGCTGGATATCACGAAGCCTTTTGATGTGTATTGTGACGCATCCAAGGTTGGTCTCAGATGTGTGCTAATGCAAGAAGGCAAAGTCATATCCTATCTGTCCCGA
Organism: Avena sativa; assembly: GCA_916181665.1. NCBI lineage: Eukaryota > Viridiplantae > Streptophyta > Magnoliopsida > Poales > Poaceae > Avena > Avena sativa. The sequence continues at coordinate 18,851,114 of OV702299.1, forward strand.
CAACTAAAGCAACATGAGCAAAATTACCCTACCCGTGACCTTTTACTAGTAGCCATAGTTTTATCCCTGAAGACATGGCAGCATTACCTCATGGGTAACCGCTGTGAGATTTATTCGGATCACAAGAGTCTGAAGTATATCTTCACCCAGAAGGAGCTAAATATGAGGAAAAGGAGATGGATAGAGCTAATCAAGGACTATGACCTTGACATTCACTATCACCCGACAAATCCAATGTGGTAGCAGATGCTCTTAGCAGATTACCGTATCGATTGAACACCATGATTCTTAAGGCGCAACCAATTTTGCATAAGGAGTTGGAAGATTTCAGAATGGAACTAGTAAGTGAAGGATTTTTGGCTAGCATATAACTTCAACCCACTTTGATCAGTCAGATCAAGGAGGCGTAGAAAGGAAATGCTACTATCGACGGAATCAAACGTCGTATTGGTATAGGGAAGGTACCCGGATTCACCGAAGATGAAGAAGGAGTTTTATGGTACAAAGGACGTATTTGTGTGCTAGACGATTCAGAGTTGAAGCAAGATATTTTGAAAGAATCCCATGATACTATTTATTCTATCCACCCTGGAAGAACGAAGATGTATTAGGATTTGAAGGAGCAATTTTGGTGGCATAAGATGAAGAGAGAAATCGGAAGCTACATAGCCAAGTGTGATATATGTCAGAGAGTCAAGGTGGGACATCAGAGGCCCGGAGGACTTTTGCAACCATTGCAGATTCCAGAATGGAAATGGGATTCAGTTGGAATGGATTTTATCACCGGTTTGCCTACATCTAGTAGGGGAAATGACTCTATCTGGGTCATAGTGGATAGACTGTCCAAAGTAGCCCATTTCTTACCTGTCAAGACCACTTACCTGAGTTCGAAGCTAGAAGAGTTATACATTGCTAGAATAGTCAGTTTGCATGGAGTCCCCAAGGACATTGTGTCGGATCGAGGAAACCAGTTTACCTCGAGATTCTAGAAGAAAGTCTAGGAAGGATTAGGAACCAGACTGGATTTCAGCACAGCTTATCACCCGCAGACTGATGGACAAAAGGAGCAAGTAAATCAAATACTCGAAGATATGTTGAGATATTATGTGTTAGAATATGGATCAAAATGGGAAGACGGTCTGCCTTTCACAGAATTCTCATACAACAATAGTTACCAAGCTAGTTTGCAAATGGCCCCATTTGAGTTTATGTATGGAAGAAAGTGTCGTACCCCGTTGAATTGGTTGGAAGTAGGAGAGAGTCAGATTTTCGGACCCGACATCCTATGAGAAGCCGAAGAGAAAGTTCACAAAATCAGTGAGCGCCTTAAAACCGCCCAATCCAGACAGAAGAGTTATATCGACAAGAGACATCGAGACCTAGCCTTCAATATCGGAGATTTTGTGTATGTGAAAGTATCACCCTTGAAAGGAATGCAACATTTCCAACTCAAAGGAAAGCTTTCCCCAGATATCTCGGACCCTTCAAGATTTTGAATCACTGAGGAGAAGTATTATATCAACTGGAACTGCCGGAGGAAATGTCAGCCGTGCATAATGTGTTTCATATTTTGCTACTTCGCAAATGCCTAGAAGTCCCGGAGAAGACTGAATTTTTCAAGAATATTGATCACAGGACCATCGAGATCAGCGAGGACCTAACATATCCTGAAGTACCCATTCGTATTTTGGAGGAAGCCTTAAGAACCACCAGAACCCGGATTATCAAGTTTCTCCAGATCCAGTGGAGTAACCATACTGAAGAAGAACTTACTTGGGAACGAGAAGATTACATTAGGACTGAGTTTCCAGATATCTTTAGTTCCTAGTTTTCTTTTTCTCAAATCTTGGGCTGAGATTTTGTTTAAGGGGGGAAGGTTTGTAACATCCCGAATATATTAATCAAGATTATCAAGTTCCAATCACCGAAGTTTAGGGCTAACAAAAACTTTTGTTATTAAAAATCAATATGAATGCATATGTGTGTGTGTGTGTGTTTAATGCATGAATGCTTGAAATGACATGTTTGATTGCTATGAATGGCAAGCATTGGTTTAAATATGAAAATAACATCATCTAAATCATTTCCAAGCAGAATCAAATGAAGAGAAATTCAAAGATAAACAATATAAGCAAATGGTCATTTTTGCCAAACTTGTTGACTAGACCACTTTGAGTGTTTCTAGTCCAAGTTCTCTAACATAAACAATTCTAATTATTTTCACCCCTTGCTAGATCAAGTTAAAGTGAACCCAAGCCAACCTTGCAAACCAACATAAACAGATTCCAAATCTATTTAAATGACATTTCAAAACTGATTCAAGTGTAGGTACTAACATCACCATTTCTCAAAAACCACTCAAACCAGTTCACCTTGACAAATCCAAGCAACCAGATACTACCAAGCATGTGACCAGAGAACCCACCAAATTTCATTTAAAAATTTCAAACTTGAATTGTTTCGGCAATTTCATCAAACACCTGGAGACACATTTCAAACTCTGCCCAACTACACTGTTTTGATTAGTGATCATTCAAACCCTTGTCCCAAATTGTTACCCCTTGTCTACCCAGTGAGAACACAAGCATTGAACAAGCTAGAACTATACTAGTGCTGAGCCAGCCAAGCCCCCCATTGTCGACCGACCATGGCTAGCTAGCAGGAGGCAACGCCACACCCAGCCATGATGTCCAGGAGGTAGCAGACCATCCACCGCCACCCCCTGTCCAGCCCTTGCTCGCAGCCAGACCATGGACCACCCTAGCACAGCCACGCCCAGTGTCTCTGCGCCGTGCCGAGAGCGCGCCAGAGCGCCGCACCTGACCAGCTCACGTAGGCTGCCCCTCTCCCTCACCACGCATGCACACACTCACCTTAACACCAGCTAGCTCCCAGACATCCCCGTTCGCCGCCGCGCGACCCATAGCCACTGTGCGTTGTCGAAGTTTTTGTCGGTTCCGCTCAGAGCACCAACCCGTTCCGACCAACCTCGACCGCCCCTTGTCGCGCCATTATGCTCTTGATCATCGCCAGTAGACCATGCACCGTCCTAGACCCACCGCCATGCCAATAACTCGTTGTGCTATCGACCCCGTCGAGCTCTGCCCATGCCGCACTGCCTCTCTTGCTGGGCTATAAAAGGAGGACACCCCAGCCCCAATTCGCCACACCATCTCACTCCCCACCTCTCACGGAGCACCACTGACCCTTCCCCAGAGCAAGGCGAGCACCGCATCACCGGAATTTCACCGGAGTCTGCCACGGAGGAGGAGAAGCAGAGCCGTTGATTGGAGCCGCCCCAGGAGCCACCGTGACCACCGTTTTAACCACCGTCGTCGACAACGTCGTTCACCCCCAACGCCGACCCAAGCTGGAGCCCTGGTGAGCCTCACACAACCCCCACTGCCGCGTTAGGGTTTAGACCTCGCCGGAGCTGTTCGTCGTCGACAATGAAGCCGAGCCGTTAGATTAGATTCGAAACGTAGGTGAAAGGGCATGTATGCCCCCATGTGTGGTTTTGGTAATTAATGACAATCTCTATGGACTAATGTGTAAATTGAGTTTCACTTGTAGGTTTGTCCGTTGGCATCGCTTGGGCCATGTGTTGGTCTCAAGGTTGAAATATGAAGAAATGTCCAAGGGCTCTGTGCCATTGGATTCATGAAGAAAGAAGGAGCTTGAAGGTTGATCAAGACAAGTGCAAAGATTTGCATCAAGATGGATCAACCTCAAGAAGGGATGAAGAAGGGCAAGCTCAAGATGCGCCATCTCTAGAAGATCTCATGCTTGAAGCTTGCCATCCTCATGCTCATGGAGTGATGAACACAAGTTCAAAGAAGAGGTTTCCCCATGGAGTATGGGGGAGCAATTTGGAAGTCTTCATCTTCATCATGCAAGAGCATCCAAGAAAGGTGTTCCCACTATAGAAGAACAAGATGGTCTACATCAAGTTCAAGTGGGATGCTCAAGGCAAAGGTATGTTCTTGATAGGGTTTTTCTTCTGTCGGACTCGTGTTGTTAGTTGGGCGACCGGGTTTAGGATATATAGCCGTTCTATCAAGAGGGGCTCTCAAGAGGGTGTCTCGTTTGCATCGTTCGGAGAGAGCTCAAACCTTTGCATTCATAGCATCATCTTTCTTGGTTGTTATTTGGTTCTTGTCCATGAGAGGATCTAGAGCTTGTGGTTATCATCATAACTCTAGTTCATCAAATAAGGATTTCACATGCATATCGTATTGCGGTTTTTGATCTTGCAAGTTTTCCGGCTCCACACCTTGGGGGGGGGGGGGTACTTCCCATATATACTTATTGCGGTATTTTGTTGGATTCTATTAGTCGTTATCTTTCCAACAAAATTGGTTTCATCCCGTTTGGAGTTCAGATGCAAAAGTTATTGCATTTCTGGTTTTCTGGTTTCTGGAATTTCCTTGACCGGAAGTTCCAGCTTCTCATCGGAAGTTCCGCTAGGGCATTTTGCCGCTGGAAGTTCTGGTGGAAGTACCGGTTCTTCTTCCGCTCACGATGAGTAACTTCTGTTTTGAAAGTGTTTATTTGACAGAACTTTAGTCGGAATTTCCACCGGTAGTTCCGCTCCCACCAGAAGTTCTGGCCAGGGACCGGAAGTTCCGCTTGGGCCTAGTTGCCATCGAAAGTACCGATTGAAATTCCGGCTCTTGTTCCATCACGCTCAGTAACCTTTTGTTTTGGTTGTGACTATTTGATGGAACTTCTGTCGGAATTTCCATCGGAAGTGTGGGTGGGCCGGCGGAAGTTCCGACCAGGACTCACGTTTTTCAGTTTCTCGCTTTGCAGTTTTTGACCGTCGGCTGTGTGCCACCGGAACTTCCGGCCTCCCACCGGAAGTTTCGGCATGGTCGCGAATGCCCATAACAGGCAGATCTGGGAGCCCTTTAAAAAGGGCTCCTCTTCCCCTTCGTGGGTAACAATTCTTTTCTTGGTTCTTGGCTTTCTCTCTCTCCTCCATTGTTGACCTTGAAGAAGCTTTCCCTCTCCCCTTTCCCTTCCGATGATTCTTGCATATTTTTGAGGGTTCTGAGAGAGGAGATCTAGATCTACAATCCCCCCAAGCTAAATCCCTTCTTTTTGAAGGAATCATTGGGATCTAGATCTTGGAGAGTTTTGTGTTCTCCTCTTGTGTTCTTCATCCCTTATTCTCCCAATAGCTTTTGTAGCTTTGTTGGAATTTGGGAGAGAAGGACTTGCCCTTGCATTTGGTGCATAAGTTTGAGTTCTCCTCGGAGATTCGGCGAGTTCAAGCTTGTGTGCTTGTTTCTCTTGGGTTCCTTGGAACCCTAGACGGTTGTGTGGTTGGATTGTTGACCTTTTGTGGTCTTGTTGACCTTTTGTGGTCTTGTAGCCTTTTGTGGCGTTGTTGGCCTTTTGTGGCGTTGTAGCCTTTTGCGGCTTTGTTGTTGGGAGCCGCCAATTGAGTTGTGGAGTTAGCCCCAATCTTCTACGGGTTCGGTCACTGCCCTCAAGCATCCCATAGTGGAGCGAGTGCCCGCCTTTGGTGGTGCGCACTCGGGAGAATAGGGTGAGCCTTTTGTGGCGTCAGTGAGTTGCGTGCTTCCGCATCCGGGGTGAGGCCTTGTGTGGCGTTGGGTGAGCATCAAGCCACCACACCTCGAGGTGAGCCATTTGTGGCACTCAGAGAGCATTGCGCCATCGCACCTCTCCAACGGAGACATAGCTTCTTTGGAAGTGAACTTCGGGAAACAAATCTTCGTCTCCGTGTCCATCGGTTATCTCTCAACTGAGCCCTTTACTTATGCACTTTACTTTATGATATCCATCGTGCTTGAAGTATTTATATATTGCTATCACATTGTTGCTTGTATTGCTTAGCATAGGTTGTTGATGCACTTAGGTGAACCCAGTGGTTAGGTTTTGCGCTCAATAAATTAAACGTTAGTTTTATTCCGCATTTACTTGAGCCTAAACTGTAATATTTTTAAAAGCCTATTCACCCCCCTCTAGGCGACGTCCATTGCACTTTCAGTAGGGCCTGGATTGGAGGCTACTACATCACGTAACTAGAGCCGCTGACACGTGGGGCTATCACTTAAGTCAGCCCGAGCGCTGTGTTGTGTGCAGTGGGCCGGCCAATTTAGTCCCGCGCAACCCAGTAGATTTAAATATAGATTTTTCCAATTTTGATCAAACTCCAGTTTAGGCAGTAGCTTTAAAAATCAATTCAGAGAGTTTCACTAAACCAAATTGCATGAAACCAATTTTGTTAAAAAGGTATTGAAAATATTAATCCAAGCCCATTGGATTAAAACCATTTGAAATTATACATTATCTATAGTAAAAATAACATGGCAGACACTTTTATGCATTCAAACATTTTTCAAAAATCATCATAAATTCTTTTGAGTTGATTCCAACTCTCAAAAATATATTTGACAAGATCTTTCTGAATATGTAAAAATAGTTCGGTTACATGCAGTAATCTTGGACAAGTATTAAAAGAATGCCCCATAGGCATTTTTAGCCACTTTAATTATTTAAAATAATAATGTTAAACCTTATTAAATTGTGACACCACTTTAAATCACATTCCCAAGTATTAAAATATGTGGTGATGACATATGTCAACATGATCCCATATTTTAATTGGAGAATATTAAATCTTAAGTAGTTTCTCAATGACTAGAAATTACTTTTCAAAAATAAAATAAATAAGATTAAGTCATTAACTCATGTGATGATTGTGATGATGCTAGATCATCTAGTGTGAACCTTGTGTGCCTAATAGAAGTAGTTAAGTATTGCTTGTTGATTGTGTACCTCGTATTTACTTATAGACGGTAGTACCGATCAAGGATACGAAGAGGAAGGAGACTACTACTAAGAAGAAGGAGAAGAAAACTTCAATCACTGCACTACTCAAGGCAAGCTAAGCAAAATCATGCAAGCCACCCTTGCAAGCTAGATAACTTATGCAATGCATTAGGCATGCTTTGATTATGCAACCTTGATTATACCAAATCCCAGTTTTACTTGCAAGCTTTATTATTTCATTTCTTTATCAAAATTCTTTATTTGCTCTTACTTATTGACTTGTGAATTGTGGAAAGATATTAGAGGTTGCATAAAGAGCATAAATTTGGCCTAAGATAGTTAGAACTAGATGTCATACTGAGGCATGAGATTAGATTTGGATAAGTTACACTTGACTAGCACCCCACATTAGAGATTACCCCCAACTTTAGTGGCTAGTGCTAAGCATAAACTGGATCACTTTAGATGGGAATACTTGGTGAACATGATTATGAAAACCTTAAAATGAAGAGTCATTCTAATGAAATGTTTTGACATGTGTTATGAACACCAAATGATTTTGATGATGAAAATGTTGAGGCATGAGCCTTAGCCCTTTATAAAACTGATGGTTGGGTTCGGATGCGATACCATTCCAATTTTACCGTACAACCACAATACCCAAATTTGGGTAGGGCTTAACTAGAAGTTTATATATATTAGTATGGGTTCCCTTGGAGAAGAGGTTTGAGCTGAGGCTACCTCATGAGGAATGTCCACCTGTGCAGTTCCCAAGATGATAGATGGTCATGGTTGGGAGGCCAAACTCATAGGGGAGGTGCCTATACTAGGGTGTGTAATTGAAAGGTTAGGATTGATTATCCGCATACTGAGTATGGTGATTCAGGATTGTTCCTGACGGATGTATCAAATGTTTTGGTGAAAGTGTACCACATCTGTAGTGTGTCAAACTATTCGAATAGCCGCGTCCGCGGTTATGGATAGTTGGAGTGGCCATACTGTTCCATCGTCAGATGTTTTCAAAATGACTTGTGAAATGAATCATGACTTTGACTTGACCACAACAGGGTTGTGACATGAAAGCTAAGTTTCCACTTAGGTGTTGTAGAACATTAAACTAGTTTTCTTTACTTCTAAACTCAGTTAGATATAAACATTCCTTTTGCAAATAAACCTAGAGCTTAGGATTCCGACTCAAACTACCTTACTTGTTAGTCTTAGTTTGCGAGTACTTAAAGAGTACTCATGGCTTTGTCCCTGGTTATTCCTATGGCCATACTATGAGGAGGACTACCAGGATGATGGATAGCAGGAAGTCTATGACAACTAGGATCATCTCCCATCGTCAGCATTGCTTGTGACCCTGAACATCGAGCTTCGACCACGATACCCTTATTATTATTCCGCTGCGTTGATTGTATTAAGACTAGATCATGATATCCTTTATTTGTAAGACATTTATTATGGTTTGTAATGGATGACTAACTATGGTACCAATCTGTTATGTCTCGAAAAAATGATAATCCTGGGATTGCGATGTATGACATAACTGGCATATAGGATTAAAAATCCGGGTTTTGATAGATTCTGAAGCATCCCCTGCCTTTAATAAGGTAGGGTCCCCTGTGTTTACAATGCTAGTCCCTGGATCAATAGCTAGCATCCACAGTTCAGATGTAATATCAAGAAACAAAGGTCATAATACAACTTTATAACCAGGAAGAACTTAATTTTTATTACATCAAACATAGCTCATATGGCTATTACATTACATTGCAGCGGAATAACTATAGTCATGGGTCCTTCATCTTCAAAGTGCCACAGGCAGATGTTGGTTGTAGACTTTGTAATCCTAATCAATCAATCTTCACTAAACCAATCAAACCTGCAACAATACAAGTTACAGCCACAAGGGTCAATACATTTGAATTGTATTGGCAAGTGATACTTTGGTAGTATAGTGGAGTCTATCATCTATATGCATTTTTGGCTAAGTGGAGTTGAGGCTTGCATTGCTCAAAATAGATTTTCCCTATCATTTTGAAAACACTAAGTTTTATTTGGCAAACACCACCAAGGCATCTACCAATCAAGACTGAAGATCCTCTCAAGGCATCTACCAATCAAAGACTGAAGATTTTCTTGGCAAAAACAATTTTCCCAATCTAAGATTTTGAGATCCTTGTACCAAGCCATCTCTCCATCAAAGATTGAAGAATTTCACACAACCCTTGTTCACCCACAAGTTTTAATTTAGAAATTGGAGTGATGAGATTCTTGATTGCTTCCATGTCTTGATGCGCAAATTGTCCTTTTCCAGGGACATGGCTAAGTACTTAGATTTTAGACTCTGTAGAGGTGGTGCACTTTCCCCACAAGACTTGGTTTCCCAAGACAAGATCTTTCAGAAGCTTTCCCTTAGACCATCATGGACGCGCTCCAACCTATCAAACACTACCACCAACTGTCCATATGGCTAAGTTCTTGCAACCTATATGATCATGGCAGAGCCCATATTGCCAAGTGGTTGCACTTGAAGCTTCTCAACATTTGACATCTCAAATCTCTTTGTTCCTGGGTGGCCATCCACAAGTGAGATACACAAGCCAAGTCCATGGCCTTGTGAACCACTCAACACAAACCATTCCTTCCATTTCCACCCAGGTGATTCATTAACTTAGTTGTTTTATTAAACAAAACACAAGTCCATAGACTTAGAAATTTCATAGCATGAATATATATCCCACCCAGGTTTTCTATTAGCTAGGCTAAGCTTGATAGTAATAGGATTCTTAACTTAGGAAAATCCTTCTAAGGATTCATTCTACTAGTTTTCCTATAGCAAGGTCTATACTTAGCGAAATAAAAACCATGCAAGTTTTACTTGGCAAAAACACTAATGCATATTGAAAATAATGGGATAGATAGTATGAAGTATCACTTGCCTTTTTGGTAGAGGGTATAGGTTCACTCTTTGTCCTTGCAACAATCACACTCTTCAAGTCACTACAATCAATCAAGCAAGGCACAAACTCAATCTATCAATCAAGCAAAACAACACACATAAAATCCTAAAGTCAAGGTAATGCATGCAAGCATGCAAAAGATGGTTCTAATTGCAAAGGTGGTCTCCACTAGGCTTCTAAACTTTGTAAGTTCCAAATTGGTCATTTACCAAAATGGCAAAGTCATTTGCAAAGGGGTTTCACTACAAAACCATTTTCAAAACTAAGAGTCATTTTATGTGGTGTAGAAATATTTTTACTAAGGCTTTAACCTATAGGGTTCACCAAATGAGTTGCTATTGCAAAACTTGGTGTTTGGGTCAGTAGGTTTGGTTCAAAATATTTTCTCAAAGTTTTCTTTACAAAAACATTTTCATAACCAAAACTATAGATTTTGATTAGCTAGAAATGGACAAAACTAATTAATCCATTCTAAACTTTTCAAAAATCATTTTCCAAAACATAGGTTGGTTCCTAGGGTCAGTAAGGTCACAACAAACCATTTTGCAAAGGTTGTAACCTTAAATTCATTTTTAAACAATTTTTCTACTCTAAACAAGCAATCAAATGTTTCTGCAAAATCAACCAATCTAGCAAATACTATTTGCTAAAAAAAGGGCAGGGTTGGTTAGGGCTTGCTCTCCTGAATCCAACGACATAAAATTTGTAATTTTTGGACGTGTGGATCCAGAGTTATAAGTGTTTGAAGTTTGCAAATAAATCTGTTTTCAAATTTCTTTTAAACAGATCTAGCGCCACGCGTCGTGTTCTTATTCGCCCGTACCGGTTCGGCCGGATCGAGCTACGTGGAGCGTTGGATTAAGTTAGATCGCACGGTACAGGGCGCGTACCTATTCGCGGCTTAAGTGATCTATCGTACCCGCCCGATCTAGATCGAACGGCTCGCGCGGGTTTGACCAGAAGCTGGCGGCGCTGCGGTGGCTAGCGGCGGCGGAGCAGTCGGTTGATGACGAAGGCGGCGATACAGGAAGCGAGAGAGGAAAAGGGGAGGCTCACCGAGTTTGCAAGAACGTGGGGAAGCTCGAGGTAGTGTCTTCTTGTCGCGGGGCGTACTAGAGTGAGCTCGATTGCTCGCCGGAGTTGTTGCGGGCGGTGGTGCTCTCGGGTTGTCGTCGTTGGCGTCGCTTAGGACCGCGCTAAGGCAAAGGAGAGGCACGGTTAGGTGCGAACGAGGGTCGCAAGTAAGAGAGCATCAAAAAGGGGGCGAGGGGAAGTCTGTGCTCACCGGGAAAACTTGCCGGAGTCGAGGCCGACGGCGGTGGCGAGTCGAGCTTGTCCTTGCCGACGCTGTGAGGCTCGCGCGAGTGAACTGGATGCACTAGTAGGTGCGCCTGGAGGTGGAGAAGCTGCTGGGGTGCTTAGGGATGCAAGGGGCGGTGGGGTTTCGTCGGAATCATCACCGGAACATCGTCGGACAGTGGGCGGTGTGCGGTGCAATTCGTCCAGCCCGGGGGCAGAGAGACGGAGTGGTCTGGGGGAAATGGAAGAGGAGGAGCAGGCGGTTAAATGGGCGTCGTCACAGGGGGAGTAAAGGCCGTGGTTAACGCGAATTCAAGCCGCGAAATCAAAGCCTGCAACGGCCGGCGAGGGAGAAGGCGTGGTCAGCGGGTGGGGAAGAAGAACAGGAGGGGTGGGGTCATCTCGTCAGCGAGTGAGTGAGGGGGAGAAGAGGGGCCACCGGTCATTGGTTCTGTGGGTCATTTAACAGGTGAAAAACGATTCGCCGAGGGAGAGGAGAACTGGGCTGTTTTGCTGGGCCTAATGGGCTGGTCTGTTTCCCTATTTTTTTTTTCTGTCTAAACCTTTTTCCTTTTCTAATTCTTTTCTGTTTTGAATTTCAAACAATTAAACAAATTCAAACAATTCAATCAAACACTCAACTTTGTACTTGAATTTGGTTCTGTTTTTCAACATATTCCAAATCTCAAAATAAAAATAATATTTTAATTCATTTTAGGATCCATTTATTAATTAAATAAAATGGATCTTTAGTTATTTAATAAAATAGGGTTTGATTTATTTAAATAAAATTTCCATTTGAAATCCAATTATTTTCAAAACCAAACCAGAAGGTTTTATTTGAAAAATAAAAGAATACTTGGAAACTTATTTAAATAAATAAATAAGTTTTGGTGTTTTAATTAAAATGGGAAAGCCTTTACTTAAATAAAATTGGATATTTAAATCCTTATTATTTTATTTAAATAATCCTTTACTCATTTTAATCAAAGCAAAACCTTTTAATAAAAGATTTCAAAGTAGTAATAAAATACTTGGTGTTCATTTAAAATGGGAAAAGCCTTTACTTAAATAAAATTGGATATTAAATCCTTATTATTTTATTTAAATAAACTTTTACTCATTTTATCAAAAAAAATATTTTATTACAAAAGTTTGCCCAAAATTAATTTGGCTCACCTTTTCATTTGAAAACAAAGTCTTTTATTAAAAGATCCAAATAGTATTTCCAAAACAATTTATTTTTCCTTTATTAAATGTTTATCTTTTTAATCCCTTTAGGATTATAATTGTTCACCAATTGGTATGGCTTTTGGTAAGGGCTTTATTGGCTTTGGAAATTCAATTTCCTTATCTTTTTTATATTCATAAGGTTTTTGTCTATGGTTCCAAACTAAGTGAAACCATCTCTAAGGTCTTTCTTGATCCTTTGTGATTATTTGTTGATCAAATTTGGTATGGATCAAATCCATGGAATTGGAGATATCTTGGAAATGATTTTTATTCCATTAGGGTCTAGGGATTTGGATTTATGTTCCAAGTGTTCAATTTCCAGATACATTCATTGAGGAATGCATTTCCCTTGATTTGGATTTGTTGAATTCAAACTTTAGCCAAAGTTTGTCCAAGATGGGATTTTAAGTCTCCTTTTAGAAACAAAAGTTTCTTTTCACCCTGATTTTCAACAAAATTTATTTTATTTAATTAATTTTCACATTACAAGATTTGGAAAATCTTGGGATGTGACAGGCTACCACCCTTAAAATAAATCTCGTCCCGAGATTTGGGGAGGCTAGGGTTACAAGTTGGCTCAAACAGCTAGGGTACTACCACCCTTAAATTTTTTCCAACTAAACTACATCTTGGCTTGCTTGGAATCTTGAGGAAAACTTCTTCTTGGAAAACTTCTGCTTAGTGTCCTTTGTTTCCATGCTTGACTCATGGGCCAAGGTTGAGATCCTTCATAGGCTTGTTTATCTTGTTCTTCATCTTTTCTGGACAATTGCTTACATAGTGTCCTGGTTCCTTGCAATTGAAACAGTGGATATCTTGGAGTTCTTTACGTTGCTCTTGTGGACAAGTTGCTACGTAGTGACCTGGTTCCTTGCATTTGTTGCACACTACTTGGCCGATCTCTTTATTCTTCGGGTTCTCTGGGCATCCACTGGGGTAGTGTCCCATTTCCTTACATTTACGACATTGCACAAGGCTCATGTCTTGCTTTGGTTTCTTGGGCTTCTTTGATCCTTTGAATTGGGTTGTCTTGTTTGGAGGTATGAGTGGTCCTTTTCCTTTGTCATCAACATTCTTGGCATACTTGGATCCTTCTTGTTTCCTTTGTTCAACAATGGCATGGATGGGGCATTGGATAGGGACATGGTCGTTTCCTTCACAAAGGTAACAAGTAACTTGAGATGTGGGGCATTGGCCAACTGGATGTTCCTCTTCACAATTGGGGCATTGATCTTCATGCTCCTTGGAAGTGTGATCCTTGTCTCCACAATTAATGCAAGCTGGGGCTCCATCTAGAATAATATTCTTGTCATCCTTGTTGTCATACACTCTTTTGGGATAGTTTTCTTCCATGCTGATCATTTGATTAGTCACCTTAAGCATCAGTTGGGATTGTTCTTCCAAAAACTTTTGCAAGGTAGGGTCTTTATCACCATTGTTGGCTATGAACTGAGTTGTTAGTTGGTTCAACTGGTGTTGGGTTGCTAGGAGTTCTCTCATGTTGACCTCTTGGTTGTTGTTGATGTCATCATCCTTGATGCTGGAGTCTCTTGGAGAAGTCATCTGTTTGGGTTGGAGGGGATTAGAATAGGCAAAAGATTTTTCTAAGGAATCAATTTTATTCACACACATCACAAATCACACAAGCAATGTGCAAGCAATCACAAACAAACACTCCACTCAAACAACAGTTTCAAGCACATACTTAGGCAACAAAATATTTTTGTTACACCACATAAGTTGGTGGGTTTGACTCAACTAAAATATGGTGGTCCATCTATATGGTTCACTTGTGATCTTTCCATCCTTCTTGGTTGATTCTTCTTGATTGAGATCTTTGTATCCTTGGAGAATTCTTGTGTCTTAGTCACAAATCTTCAACGGTGATGATGGCTCCTTCTAAGTTGTGTTTCCTTAATCTTCAAATCTTGAGCAAGATTTCTTGTCTCATTTGTAGTCTTTAGTGATATCCTAGGTTGAAGTCTTTGGTGAACATGTTGAAGATGTTGAAATCATTTAGAGTTGAAGGTGTTGAAGTCATTAGAGTTGAAGGTGTTGAAGAAGTCCTTCGCACACGGTGTAGTCTTGGGGTCATGGGGTAGGCTTTTCCATCAAGTTTTGAAGTAGAAGAGAAGTAGAGTTGAAACCAAAATGGTTGAGGAAAGAGTTTACAAGATTGTTTTTGTAAATAAGTTTTGGAACAAATTCAACTCCTATTTTTTTAAGGGGTTTTGTCCAATCCTAGGGTTACAAATCCTACAGGCAACACAATGCTCTGATACCATTCTGAAGCATCCCCTGCCTTTAATAAGGTAGGGTCCCCTGTGTTTACAATGCTAGTCCCTGGATCAATAGCTAGCATCCACAGTTCAGATGTAATATCAAGAAACAAAGGTCATAATACAACTTTATAACCAGGAAGAACTTAATTTTTATTACATCAAACATAGCTCATATGGCTATTACATTACATTGCAGCGGAATAACTATAGTCATGGGTCCTTCATCTTCAAAGTGCCACATGCAGATGTTGGTTGTAGACTTTGTAATCCTAATCAATCAATCTTCACTAAATCAATCAAACCTGCAACAATACAAGTTACAGCCACAAGGGTCAATACATTTGAATTGTATTGGCAAGTGATACTTTGGTAGTATAGTGGAGTCTATCATCTATATGCATTTTTGGCTAAGTGGAGTTGAGGCTTGCATTGCTCAAAATAGATTTTCCCTATCATTTTGAAAACACTAAGTTTTATTTGGCAAAAACCACCAAGGAATCTACCAATCAAGACTAAAGATCCTCTCAAGGCATCTACCAATCAAAGACTGAAGATTTTCTTGGCAAAAACAATTTTCCCAATCTAAGATTTTGAGATCCTTGTACCAAGCCATCTCTCCATCAAAGATTGAAGAATTTCACACAACCCTTGTTCACCCACAAGTTTTAATTTAGAAATTGGAGTGATGAGATTCTTGATTGCTTCCATGTCTTGATGCTCAAATTGTCCTTTTCCAGGGACATGGCTAAGTACTTAGATTTTACACTCTGTAGAGGTGGTGCACTTTCCCCACAAGACTTGGTTTCCCAAGACAAGATCTTTTAGAAGCTTTCCCTTAGACCATCATGGACGCGCTCCAACCTATCAAACACTACCACCAACTTTCCATATGGCTAAGTTCTTGCAACCTATATGATCATGGCAGAGCCCATATTGCCAAGTGGTTGCACTTGAAGCTTCTCAACATTTGACATCTCAAATCTCTTTGTTCCTGGGTGGCCATCCACAAGTGAGATACACAAGCCAAGTCCATGGCCTTGTGAACCACTCAACACAAACCATTCCTTCCATTTCCACCCAGGTGATTCATTAACTTAGTTGTTTTATTAAACAAAACACAAGTCCATAGACTTAGAAATTTCATAGCATGAATATATATCCCACCCAGGTTTTCTATTAGCTAGGCTAAGCTTGATAGTAATAGGATTCTTAACTTAGGAAAATCCTTCTAAGGATTCATTCTACTAGTTTTCCTATAGCAAGGTCTATACTTAGCAAAATAAAAACCATGCAAGTTTTACTTGGCAAAAACACTAATGCATATTGAAAATAATGGGATAGATAGTATGAAGTATCACTTGCCTTTTTGGTAGAGGGTATAGGTTCACTCTTTGTCCTTGCAACAATCACACTCTTCAAGTCACTACAATCAATCAAGCAAGGCACAAACTCAATCTATCAATCAAGCAAAACAACACACATAAAATCCTAAAGTCAAGGTAATGCATGCAAGCATGCAAAAGATGGTTCTAATTGCAAAGGTGGTCTCCACTAGGCTTCTAAACTTTGTAAGTTCCAAATTGGTCATTTACCAAAATGGCAAAGTCATTTGCAAAGGGGTTTCACTACAAAACCATTTTCAAAACTAAGAGTCATTTTATGTGGTGTAGAAATATGTTTACTAAGGCTTTAACCTATAGGGTTCACCAAATGAGTT
This sequence comes from Avena sativa, assembly GCA_916181665.1. Classification (NCBI taxonomy): domain Eukaryota; kingdom Viridiplantae; phylum Streptophyta; class Magnoliopsida; order Poales; family Poaceae; genus Avena; species Avena sativa. The sequence continues at coordinate 18,867,415 of OV702299.1, forward strand.
GCTATTGCAAAACTTGGTGTTTGGGTCAGTAGGTTTGGTTCAAAATATTTTCTCAAAGTTTTCTTTACAAAAACATTTTCATAACCAAAACTATAGATTTTGATTAGCTAGAAATGGACAAAACTAATTAATCCATTCTAAACTTTTCAAAAATCATTTTCCAAAACATAGGTTGGTTCCTAGGGTCAGTAAGGTCACAACAAACCATTTTGCAAAGGTTTTAACCTTAAATTCATTTTTAAACAATTTTTCTACTCTAAACAAGCAATCAAATGTTTCTGCAAAATCAACCAATCTAACAAATACTATTTGCTAAACCAAGGGCAGGGTTGGTTAGGGCTTGCTCTCCTGAATCCAACGACATAAAATTTGTAATTTTTGGATGTGTGGATCCAGAGTTATAAGTGTTTGAAGTTTGCAAATAAATCTGTTTTCAAATTTCTTTTAAACAGATCTAGCGCCACGCGTCGTGTTCTTATTCGCCCGTACCGGTTCGGCCGGATCGAGCTACGTGGAGCGTTGGATTAAGTTAGATCGCACGGTACAGGGCGCGTACCTATTCGCGGCTTAAGTGATCTATCGTACCCGCCCGATCTAGATCGAACGGCTCGTGCGGGTTTGACCAGAAGCTGGCGGCGCTGCGGTGGCTAGCGGCGGCGGAGCGGTCGGTTGATGACGAAGGCGGCGATACAGGAAGCAAGAGAGGAAAAGGGGAGGCTCACCAAGTTCGCAAGAACGTGGGGAAGCTCGAGGTAGTGTCTTCTTGTCGCGGGGCGTACTGGAGTGAGCTCGATTGCTCGCCGGAGTTGTTGCGGGCGGTGGTGCTCTCGGGTTGTCGTCGTTGGCGTCGCTTAGGACCGCGCTAAGGCAAAGGAGAGGCACGGTTAGGTGCGAACGAGGGTCGCAAGTAAGAGAGCATCAAAAAGGGGGCGAGGGGAAGTCTGTGCTCACCGGGAAAACTTGCCGGAGTCGAGGCCGACGGCGGTGGCGAGTCGAGCTTGTCCTTGCCGACGCTGTGAGGCTCGCGCGAGTGAACTGGATGCACTAGTAGGTGCGCCTGGAGGTGGAGAAGCTGCTGGGGTGCTTAGGGATGCAAGGGGCGGTGGGGTTTCGTCGGAATCGTCACCGGAACATCGTCGGACAGTGGGCGGTGTGCGGTGCAATTCGTCCAGCCCGGGGGCAAAGAGAGGGAGTGGTCTGGGGGAAATGCAAGAGGAGGAGCAGGCGGTTAAATGGGCGTCGTCGCAGGGGGAGTAAAGGCCGTGGTTAACGCGAATTCAAGCCGCGAAATCAAAGCCTAAAACGGCCGGCGAGGGAGAAGGCGTGGTCAGCGGGTGGGGAAGAAGAATAGGAGGGGTGGGGTCATCTCGTCAGCGAGTGAGTGAGGGGGAGAAGAGGGGCCACCGGTCATTGGTTCTGTGGGTCATTTAACAGGTGAAAAACGATTCGCCGAGGGAGAGGAGAACTGGGCTGTTTTGCTGGGCCTAATGGGCTGGTCTGTTTCCCAATTTTTTTTTCTATCTATACCTTTTTCCTTTTCTAATTCTTTTCTGTTTTGAATTTCAAACAATTAAACAAATTCAAACAATTCAATCAAACACTCAACTTTGTACTTGAATTTGGTTTTGTTTTTCAACATATTCCAAATCTCAAAATAAAAATAATATTTTAATTCATTTTAGGATCCATTTATTAATTAAATAAAATGGATCTTTAGTTATTTAATAAAATAGGGTTTGATTTATTTAAATAAAATTTCCATTTGAAATCCAATTATTTTCAAAACCAAACCAGAAGGTTTTATTTGAAAAATAAAAGAATACTTGGAAACTTATTTAAATAAATAAATAAGTTTTGGTGTTTTAATTAAAATGGGAAAGCCTTTACTTAAATAAAATTGGATATTTAAATCCTTATTATTTTATTTAAATAATCCTTTACTCATTTTAATCAAAGCAAAACCTTTTAATAAAAGATTTCAAAGTAGTAATAAAATACTTGGTGTTCATTTAAAATGGGAAAAGCCTTTACTTAAATAAAATTGGATATTAAATCCTTATTATTTTATTTAAATAAACTTTTACTCATTTTATCAAAACAAAATATTTTATTACAAAAGTTTGGCCAAAATTAATTTGGCTCACCTTTTCATTTGAAAACAAAGTCTTTTATTAAAAGATCCAAATAGTATTTCCAAAACAATTTATTTTTCCTTTATTAAATGTTTATCTTTTTAATCCCTTTAGGATTATAATTGTTCACCAATTGGTATGGCTTTTGGTAAGGGCTTTATTGGCTTTGGAAATTCAATTTCCTTATCTTTTTATATTCATAAGGTTTTTGTCTATGGTTCCAAACTAAGTGAAACCATCTCTAAGGTCTTTCTTGATACTTTGTGATTATTTGTTGATCAAATTTGGTATGGATCAAATCCATGGATTTGGAGATATCTTGGAAATGATTTTTATTCCATTAGGGTCTAGGGATTTGGATTTATGTTCCAAGTGTTCAATTTCCGGATACAATCATTGAGGAATGCATTTCCCTTGATTTGGATTTGTTGAATTCAAACTTTAGCCAAAGTTTGTCCAAGATGGGATTTTAAGTCTCCTTTTAGAAACAAAAGTTTCTTTTCACCCTGATTTTCAACAAAATTTATTTTATTTAATTAATTTTCACATTACAAGATTTGGAAAATCTTGGGATGTGACAGATAGACCCCTCTCTCGTGGCTGAGCGCGTGATATGCGAAAACACACCGTTTGACTTCAGTGCCCACCTGCCACCAAGAGAACCAGCGAGCGGAGCTCCCCCACCACCACCCAACCGCACGCCTCCTCCCAACCAGCCAAGAGTCCTCATCTGTCCGCAAGAGCGGGACGCGAACGGCCTCCTAGTATACTCCACCCCGATGCATAACGTCATCGCAGGGCAGGCAATAGTCGTCAACCTCAACTTCATAGGAGAAGGCGCCCTGCAAATCAAGTACGTCTAGGCCCTACTCGCCAAGGCTATCGAGCAACAAACTGCGGGAGCTGACTCGCGGGGACGGATGTACTCCCTCTCATCCGGGAGTAGGGCAGCCTCGAGCGGCCACCCAACGATGGCCAACACCCTTAACTGCCCGCCAACCGAGCCCCTGCAGCACAAACCACGGGTCGTGCACCCAGCGCTCTCCACCAACGACCCGCTACTGCTGAACAATATGGTAGCCACCAACGGGCATCCGATTGACGCGCAGACCCACATCATCAACAACCAAACCAGGCGCACATGCCAGCCCAACGACTAGAGGCACACCCTCACCAACCACAGCGACGGCGAGCCAAGAGGCTCCCTCAGTCGAGTTGGCCCCCCGTGCTACGGACCAATGATCCGAGGCAAAAAATACCCGACCAACTTCAAAGCGCCAAAGGAAATCGAGAAGTACAACCCTACGTACGATCCAGCTGTGTGGCTGGACACATACCTCACGGCGATGGGAATTGCCGGCCACACCGACCTCCCCCTGATGATGGAGGGAGCGACTCGGAAATGGAACAACACCCTCCCCTAGACAACATCGACTCATGGGAGGACATACGCGAGGCCTTCGTCAGGCACTTCGAGGGCTCCTACACCCGTGCCACCACCATCGAGGACCTAGAACGACGCATCTAGGGACCCGTGAGTCGACCCGCCACTAGGTCCATTGGTGGCAGGACCTATGGATCAGCTCCGCCGGCATCCACCCGGACACGGTGATCCATTACTTAAAGAACTCGTGCCGATATGAGCCACTGGTCGCCAAGATCAAGAGGGCGTATAAGATACTCGACAACATCCCTCGCCAAACGATACTTGGAGGAAGACCCGAACCAAGAAACCGACAACGAGTAGGGTGGAAATCGCCGCGCAAGTGGCACGACAGCGGAAGGCGGCGTGAGCTGCGCTACAGCAACACTCGCCTCACCGGCAAGTGCCGCGGTGAAGGGAGTGTCGACTTCATCGCCAACGCCGGATACACGCCACGCGACCCCAAGAGCTTCCACCGTGATGGAGGAAACCACCGCGACAGCGAAAACAACTAGGTGAGGCTGAAAGTAGACCCCGCAGCTCTTCGCAACCAACCCCGTGTCTTCCACATCAGGGAGGGGAAACCCGCGACACACACCACCACCGACTGCCACACTCTGAAGGAGATCGAGAAGGCACGACGATCAAGGGAGGACCCCAATAACAACCCACCAAATGCCGGGGAATTCAGCAACAATGTTAGCTCATTACACACCTTCACCGGGCTCAGCACCAAGCACGAGAAGAAGGTCCTCGCCCGCGCACTCACCATCAACACGGTATCCCAGGTCGACGTTCCCCGCTTCCTCAACTGGTCCGAGCAGCGCATCACCTGGATCCGCGAAAACCACTCGCCATGGATCGAGTACCTCGGGCTAGTCTCCCTGGTAGTTAAGCCCAAAGTGGGCGAGTACTGGCTCCCCAAGACATTGATGGACGGCGGGAGGTCCATCAACATCTTCTACCTGGATATGTTTAGGCGGCTGCAGCTCTCGCAATCGATGATCGAGTTGACTCTCACCACATTCCATGACATCATCCCCGGTCGGAAGGCATACCCGATCGGCAAGGTGACGCTACTAGTCACCTTCGGCACACCAGCCAACCTCCGCACCAAGCGGATAGTCTTCGAGCTGGCAAACTTCAATAGCCCCTACCACTATGTCCTAGGGCAACAAGCATTTGCCAAATCCATGGCGGCACCACACTATGCGTACAGCATGATGAAGCTCCCGGAACCATCCGACATCATTACTGTCCAAGGCGACCCTAACATGGCCATCGAGTGTGAGGAAAAAGGCACACAACCTGCGGACTCTGTCATCGCCGCGGAGACCAACCACGCCGAGGAACTCGCCAGATACGTGAGTGGAGTCGACAAAGACGACCCCACAATCCTGAAGAAGACCAACGCAAAGAACGTCGGGTCGACAACATTCGTGGCCACCACGCACACCCGCACCATCGCGCTGGTCCTAGGCGACACCATCCAGACGGTCACCATCGGGGCAGGCATGGGCCCCGCAAAGGAAAGCGCGCTCATCGATTTCCTCTATGAGAATCGCGACATCTTCGCATGGAAGCCATCTAACATGCCAGGTGTCCCGAGGGAACTCGCCGAGCACAAGCTTAACGCCAACCCAAAGCGTGACCCGTCAAGAAGTCGCTGTGGCCCTTCAATGAAGAGCGCCGCCCAGCAATCGCCAAAGAAGTGCACCATCTACTCGCAGCAGGCTTCATCCGGCCAAGCAAGTACTCCAAGTGGCTGGCAAAACCAGTCCTGGTCATGAAAAAGAACAAGACCTGGAGAATGTATATCGATTACACCAACCTCAACAGTGCCTGCCCAAAGGAGAAGTTCGTCCTCCCATGCATCGACCAGATCATTGATTTGACTGTTGGGGATATGCTATATGGGTATCCTCATAGCATGTCACTTATCCGGATAACCCGGGTGGCCCATAGTTGTTAGCATGGCCTATGGCCTACTGGGCGGCCCAGTTAGATGGATCCAGAAGGGAGGCCCATGCCGGATAAAGTAAGGCTACGGTGGAGTCACCAACGTACCCAGAGCCTTGGAGTGCAAGATACACAAGACTAGTAATAGACAGTATAGGACTCTGTAACCTGTCCGGCTATGACTTTTCCCTGTAACCCTAGGACCTGGCGACTATATAAGTCGGGCCTATGGTAGCCTTTAGGGCACAATCTCAGAAGATAACTTAGTCTCTCGAGTCACCTCGCGCAGCGAACCAATCCCTGTAACTCGGCGTATTGCCCTTATAGTGATTTATAGCAGGAGTAGGATTCCACCACCGTTGTGGGATCTGAACCTGGGTAAGCTGTGTTACCTCGTACCCGTCAACCGTCTGCCTTACCCCACGTCTCTAAACACGCACTTTGAGGACCCCTCCATGGCGTACTCGTCGGCAATACCACGACAGTTGGCACCCACCATGGGGCAAGAGGCGCTTCAGGCTCTTCAGCAGGCGAGGACTAAGATCTTCGCGGGAATCGGTGAAACCATAGCCATCAGTCGCGTTCTCTTCTCCGGCAACGTTCCGATCGTCTCTCCTCACGAGTTCTGGATCCCGGTGAAGACGAACTCTACGCGGTGTTCGATCGTTCCTATCGGAGACATCCACCTCTTCATCGGCGAAACCGACTCGGGCACTAGTTCCTTGGGATTCAGAGAAGCATCAAGACCCACACAGACCGCCTACGGGCAGGATACGTTCGCGGAAGGATCGATGTCGGATCTCTCCTCGGAGTTTGCTGGCAAAGATCAGAAATATTCAAGACCCACCCAAACCGCCCCTATGCAGGATATAAAGGTGGAAGATCACTGCAAATCCGCCGGCTTCGCCCGTGCGTCTGGACAACAGAGATCCAAGTTCGTCGGCGTGGTTACCATCTTCGATCTGGCGCGCTGCGTTCAGAGAGAGGGCGAAAACCCCCATGATTACCTGGCCAGGTGGCTCCGTATACGAGCCGATCTAGCCCACTACCCCGATGATAACGCTTTGTATCAATTCGTGGAAGGACTGGACCGTGGCACGCTTCTCCGACATTCTCTAAGATGGCAGCAGGCAACAGGACGTCTTACCCTCGAAGAGATGGTGAGCACCGTCAATAGCTACGCGGAAGCTGACGCAGCAGCCCAGATGGAGCTTGCGCTCAGAGACGGAGAACCTCCGATTCAGCAGCCGCCGCCACCGCCTCTCGCCGCCATCGTCGCAGCAGCACCATCACCTCCAGTCATTGTCGAGGCCGTTGCACCTCCACCTCCCATCATCGCGGAAGTCCTGGCACCCTCCGACTCTATCATTGACGTGCTTTATGCTAATTTCAGTGCATATTCAGAGGAGATAGACTTCAGTCCAGAAGAGCTAGACTCCGCTATGCAGGAGATGGAGGAGGAGTACTCGCGCAACGAGCAAGCCAACAACACCGTCACGTCCCGAGGGGTGTTCATAACCATTGGGACGGCGATGGATGAAGATCAACCCGAACAAGCTCCGCCTACAGCACTGGAAAAGGGGAAGGGGCCACTTATTGCTGCTGACGATGATCGCGCAAAAGTCATGCCTCCTCCGCCTAACCCAGTGCAGCAGCCGCAGGAACTTGGCACCGGCCCGAGCAACAACAACACCGCAAACTTGCCGCCCCCAGCATGTGCGTCTACAGCAGCCCAAGTTACTCCAGCTGATAGAGTGATCTACGACAATCTCCTCGCCGAGCCAATAACCGTTGCTCATATCCATAACGTGACCCAGCTTGAAGAGAAGCGCCAGCAGCTGCTGGAGGAAGCACAGGCCATGCAGAGCAAGGCGCTAAGCTAGATCGAGATCTGGTCAACGCGCAGAAGTCCATAGAGAAAGCTAGAGCAATGGAGGCCGAGTACAAGACTTTACTACAGCAGCAGAAGGCTAAGAAAGATCCGGCTCGCGTCATCAACGAGCCTGGTGTACGGCGCAACCAAGGATGGGCTCCCTCGAAGCCGGCATAGGCCAAGCCATACATTGACAGTGAAGGCAAGCAGGTGATGCCCACCCCACTCCTTAACCTCGCCGTCGCCAAGACCCTTCTGGAGCAGGATAGATCGCCTGAGGCAGTAGAACAGGTCTATGACCTAGTGGCCAAGGCGGTAAAGCAGCAGGAAAAGGCCACCTCTCAGGGGCTTGAGTCTGACCCAGTGCTCTGCCAATCTAGCCAGTATAAGCCGCCAAGGGACAGATCTCCTCTTGATGTCGGGTCCCAGACAGGTTCATCAGAATGAAGACGGAGGGATGCACGCAACAGGAAGGATGCTATCCCCATATCCTCCAACCATGGAGAAAAGGCCCGACCTCGTCGCCCATCGCCACCGCCCCGATCTCCCCGACATCGCGAAGATTACAATGCTCAGCATCGTACGGATATGCCCCCACCAAAGCAGTGCGACATCGTCATCCGCGACAACACGGAGCAGACCCGTCATGACAGAGAGCGCAACCAAGGACACAAGAGCAGGTCACGCCATGACCCTCGGCGCCCGACAAGCAACCTTGACAGGCATGAGGAGTCGCAGGAGGGTAAGAGCAAGAAGGCTAACCCACCGCCACCTCCGCCTCCGTCACCACCAAGCAATCACCATGGAGGAGGGGGCCCGCGTCGTTCACGCAGCCCATCCCCTGTTGACAAAAAGAAGAAGAACCCAGAGCCGTACGATGCACATTCGCGGATCGTTAAGATCCACGAGGCCCGGGAAGGACCATACCTGGGACCACGTTGCTTTGGACCTGTAATACGGTCCGCAACTTACCCCAAAGGTTTCCGGATTGACAAGACCATCAAGCCCTATGACGGCACCGCCAAAGCAGCCACATGGTTACAGGACTATGGCAACGCGGTGGATATTGTCGGAGGCAACCCCAACTTCGCCGTCAAGTACCTCTCATTAATGTTGGTAGGCACGGCCCGTCAATGGATCGACGACTTGCCGGAGAAATCTATCTACAACTGGCTGGACATGCAAGAAGCGTTCACCAAGATCTTTGAGGGTACATACAAGCGTCCCTGCACTGTGGGCGATCTACAGCGGTGCGTGCAAGAGAAAGACGAGACATCTCACGCCTACCTTTCCCGCTGGCTGGATATGAAAAATTCCTGCGCAGGAGTGCACGCTCAGGCCGCCATGGCTGCCTTCATCGATGGGTTGGAAAGGGGCACGCTGCTCCGACATAAGCTGAAGCGCTTGCAGGATAATCACAAGCTTGACTTGAACCAGATGGTTCAGTTGGCTAGTGAGTTCGCAGCTGCCGACGACGATGCTCGTGGCTCCTTACCGGCAACGGCCGTTCCAACTCAAGCTCGGAGGAACAGAAGTACAAAGCGGAAAACTGCTCCAGAAGAAAAGCAATCTACCGACATGGTCGCTATGACTTTTGCAGGACGAGGGGAAGGCGGACAACGTGCCCGAGGAAGGGGAGCTGGTGGTGGGCAGCAACGAGGAACCGAAACCACCTCGGCGCCGCTCCGTGTTCCCCAAACCTACGAGGAGTGCCGCGATATGTCGTGCCTCGTACACCTCGACGCCAACGGCAAGGACACCCATACCAATCGACACTGCAAGTTCGTCAACAACCTCAAGGAAGACCCGGAGTCCAGCTAGAAGCGAAGTCAGAAGAATAGACCGCGAGGCAAGGGCAAGGGGAATAAGAAGGAGGAGGAGTCCAAGGATTCAAGTGACATGGACGAAGACGTTGACCCCAGGCACGCCGCCAAGAGCGACGACAAGGGCAAGAACCCCTTCGCAAAGAAGGCTCCGGTCTACCACACTTTCCTTGGCACCCCCACCGTCCTACAATAGAAGACCTCTCTGAGAATCCTGATGGCCACTCTCCCCTAAGTACCCCAGTACCTGCGCTGCTCAGAGGTTCCAATAACTTGGGACAGGACGGACCACCCAGACCTTATACCCATAGAGAACCAGTACGCCATGGTCATCAACCCTTTGATTGACAGCGTGGAGTTCACCAAGTGTATGGTGGATAGTGGAAGCAACATCAACATCATGTACCTAGATACACTGCAGAAGATGAGCTTGACAGAGGCAGATCCACGGCGTAGTTCCTGGTCGGGAGGCTCAGTCCCTTGGGTGCATTACACTTCAGGTGGACTTTGGCGATGTTAATAATTACCGCCAAGAGCGCATGACCTTTGAGGTGGTCCCCTTCAAAAGCGTGTACCACGTCATATTCAGCCGCGACATATTCCACACGTTCATGGCCAAACCATGCTTCGTCTACAACAAACTCAAGATATCCGGACCAAACGGTGTCATCACCATATCCGGAAGCTTTACCAAGGCAAGGGACTGCGAGATCAATGAAGCAGCCATTGCAGAAGCTGTCCTCTACAGCAAAGAATTCAAAGAGATCCAGAGCAAGGTCGATGACTCAGAGATGCCCGCGTTGAAGAAGCAGATCTCCGACTCCGCTCCTGCGCTCAAGGCCGCCATCGAGACCAAGCCGGTGGAACTTGTGGTAGGCGATGCCTCCAAGGTCACCGCCATTGGGACGAACCTGGATCCCAAATAGGAAAGCGCGCTTGTCGAGTTCCTCCGTGAGAATAGGGACATCTTTACCTGGCAACCTGCCGACATGAAAGGTGTACCTAGGGAACTTTCCGAGCACAGCTTAAACATTGACCCAAAATGTAAACCAATGAAACAACCTCTACGACACTTTGGAGATGAGAAGAGACGCGCCATTGGCAAAGAGATAGCTAGGTTACTTAAAGCTAGATTTATCCGAGAAGTCCTTCACACCCGATGGGTGGCCAATCCTGTACTTGGCCCCAAAAAGGGAACCAATGAATTAAGAATGTGCGTTGATTACACCGGCTTGAACAAAGCATGTCCCAAAGATCCGTTTGCTTTGCCTCGCGTTGACCAAGTCATTGACTCGACGGCTGGCTCGGAAATTTTGTGTTTTCTCGATGCATACTCAAGATACCACTAGATCAAGATGAGGAAGTCGGAACAATTGGCCACTTCGTTCACTACCCCATACGACACGTTTTGCTATGTCACGATGCCCTTTGGGCTGAAAAACGCAGGTGCTATGTACCAGCGGACAATGCAACGTTGCCTTCACGACCAAATTGGTCGGAACGTTCACGCCTATGTGGACGATATCGCGGTGATTTCTAAAAAGTCAAATGACTTAATCTCCGACTCAAAAGAAACCTTTGATAATCTTTGGAAATACAACATGATGCTCAACCCTAAGAAGTGCGTCTTCGGGGTTCCAGACGGCAAATTGTTGGGCTTCATCGTTTCCCAACGTGGAATCGAGGTCAACCCGGAGAAAATCAAGGCCATCTTAAACATAAACCGTCCGACATGCCTAAAGGACATTCAACGACTAACAGGATGTGTTGCAGCAGTTAGTCGGTTCGTCAGCCGACTTGGAGAGAAGGCTCTGCCGCTATACAAGTTGCTGAAGAAGGCGGACAAATTCATGTGGACGGACGAAGCAGATGCAACATTGAAGCACTCATGGAGATTCTTTCCTCAGCGCCCATCCTTGCAGCACCCGAGCCTGGAGAGCCCCTGTTAATTTACATGGCGGCAACCAACCGAGTTATCAGCATCGTCGTCTTGGTAGAGAGGAAGGAACCAGGCCATGAGCACGGAGTTCAACAACCAGTTTACTATGTGAGCGAGGTCTTGAAGGAGTCCAAGCAGCGTTACCCGCACTACCAAAAGATAGCTTATGGAGTATTCCTTGCTTCTCAGAAGCTGAGGCATTACTTCCAGGAGCACCCAATCACAATGGTGAGCAAGACTCCACTGTCCGACATTATCAATAACAGTGACGCTACAGGAAGGGTCGCGAAGTGGGGCATTGAACTTGCCACCTTCGATATCACCTACAAGAGACGTGACGCTATCAAGTCACAAGCCTTGGCGGATTTTGTTGCAGATTGGATGGAGACGCTAGATGCTACTCCATTGCCAGAACAAGAGTACTGGGTGATGCACTTTGACGGGTCAAAGCTGCTCAACGGCTCGGGGGCTGGTGTATTGCTACAGTCACCAAAAGGAGACAAGATACACTACGTTCTGCAGATCCACTTCGAGGCTACAAACAACATGGCGGAGTATGAAGCACTCATTCACGGACTACGTGTAGCCAAGGATATTGGCATCAAGTGCATAGTTTGCTGTGGAGATTCCGACTTGGTTGCTCAGCAGGTGGCTGGCACCTGGAATGCGTGGAACCCTATGATGGCGGCATATCGAGAAGAAGTGGACGAGATAGCCAAGAGTTTCTTGGGCTACGAACACTACTGGAAAAACCATCTTCGGTTTGATCAGAACAAGCCCAGCAGTCCCGGCCTGGCATAGCCCGTGACTAGTGGGAGCACTAGTCCCGGGCCGTGAGGCCTCTAACGGCTAGAAACGGTCATAGTGACTAGTCCCGGGCCGGACCAGGTCATTAGTCCCGGTCCGTAATACGGCCCGGGACTAATAACCTGGAGCAGGCCAGCTGGTCCTTTCGTGGACTATTAGTCCTGGGTCGTATCACGGTCCGGGACTAGTTGTCCACGAATATAGAATCTGCCTCCTGTCCTGCTGCCCTAAAGCATATGGTGGCCATTTTTCTCAAAGAAGCAAGAGAGTTCATGCCATTTTTTTCTCAAGATTTAGTTTGCAACACCTAAATCCAAAGCTTTGAAAAGTTAGAACTTCATTCTTTCATCTCTTATTGCTACTTTAGCTCTATAATGCTCTAGAAGTATAGAGATATGGATCAAATGCATGCATGCTCTAGAAGTAGCTAGAAGGATTTTGATATATATGTGTAACAAATTTTTATTAGGCACATAGTTACTGAAAATTGAAATGTGTAATTTTAGAGTTTCAGAGCTTAGAATGGAATGAGGTTTTCACTGATAGAACAATAATAAAAAACTCCACATTTATCATGTTGATTGTTTTCTGCAATTCACAAATTGGTGCATGTAAATTTTTCAAAATTCAAAATTAATGCTCTAGAAGCTCTCAATATAACTTGTAATAATTTCATCATGTTGTGTAATGGTTTTTGATATACTTTTACTATAATTCAGATGGTCCAGGAATGGATGTACGGTACTGACCGACGCTCTGGCGAGTTCATTAATGGCGTGCATGAATTCATCCGTGTTGCTGATGCAAAAAAGCGCAATGGTTTTATATTCTGTCCATGTAATGGATGTAGGAATTAGATGGATTACTCTGACTCAAAAACCCTTCACAGCCACCTATTGAAGTCCGGCTTCATGCCTAGTTATAATTGTTGGACCAAGCATGGAGAGAGAGGGGTTATAATGGAAGACAATGAAGAAGAGGAGGAGGATGACAACTATCATGGTTTCCCTGAGTACGGAGATACTTCCATGGGGGATGCTGAAGGGGAGGATGAAGAAGAGACACATGATGAACCCGCTGATGATCTTGGTCGGACCATTGCCGATGCACGAAGAGATTGTGAAACTGAAAAGGATAGGGAGAAGTTCAATCACATGTTAGAGGATCACAAAAAGTTGTTGTACCCAAATTGCAAAAATGGTCTGAAAAAGCTGGGCAGCACACTGGAATTGTTGCGATGGAAGGCTGAGTGTGCTATACCTGACTCCTCATTTGAAAAGTTGCTGAAAATGATGAAGAATATGCTTCCAAAAGATAACGTATTGCCTGCCAGTACGTACAAAACAAAAAAGGTTGTCTGTCCTCTAGGTTTAGAGGTTCAGAAGATACATGCATGCCCTAATAACTGCATCCTCTACCGCGGTGAGGAGTATGAGAATTTGGATGCATGCCCGGTATGCACTTCACTTCGGTATAAGATTAGACGAGATGACCCTAGTGAGTTGAGGGCAAGCCCCCTCGGAAGAGGGTTCCTGCGAAGGTGATGTGGTATGCTCCTATAATACCACGGTTGAAACGCTTATTCAGAAACAAAGAGCACGCCAAGTTGTTGCGATGGGATAAAGAGGAACGTAAGTCAGACGGGATGTTGAGACACCCCGCTCATGGGTCGCAATGGAGAAAAATCGATAGAAAGTACCCGGACTTTGCAGATGACGCAAGGAGTTTAAGGTTTGGTCTAAGTACAGATGGCATGAATCCCTTTGGGGAGTAGAGCTCCAGTCATAGCACCTGGCCCGTGACTCTATGCATCTATAACCTTCCTCCTTGGTTGTGCATGAAGCGGAAGTTCATTATGATGCCAGTGTTGATCCAAGGTCCGAAGCAACCCGACAACGACATTGATGTGTACCTAAGGCCATTAGTGGAAGAACTTTTACAGTTGTGGCATGAACCCGGGATACGCGTGTGGGATGAGCACAAGCAGGAAGAATTTAAGCTCCGAGCATTGCTTTTCGTAACAATCAATGATTGGCCTGCTCTTAGTAACCTTTCAGGACAGTCAAACAAGGGATACAATGCATGCACACACTATTTAGATGAGACTAAAAGTATATATTTGGAACATTGTAAGAAGAATGTATACAATGAGCATCGTCGATTTATTTTGGACAAGCATCCCTTAAGAAAGAAAGGCAAGCATTTCAACGGTCTGACATGTCACCAGACAAAGCCTACGGAGCGTACTGCTGCTGATATATTTGATATGGTCAAAGATTTGGATCAACTGGTAACCTTTGGAAAGGGTCCTGGAGGCAAATCTATTCCGAAGGACGCTGAAGGACACGCACCCATGTGGAAGAAGAAATCTATATTTTGGGAGCTACCATATTGGAAATTCTTAGAGGTCCGCTCTGCAATTGATGTGATGCATGTGACGAAGAATCTTTGCGTGAACCTGCTAGGCTTCTTGGGCGTGTATGGGAAGACAAAAGATACACCGAAAGCACGAAAGGATCATCAACATATGAAAGACCCAGATGGCCTGCATCCAGAATGGTTTCAAGGTCATGCCAGCTACGCTCTTACCAAACAAGAGAAGGAAATATTTTTTTAATGCCTAAGCAGTATTAAGGTCCCGTCTGGCTTCTCATCGAATATAAAGGGAATAATAAATATGGCAGAAAAAAGTTCCAAAACCTAAAGTCTCATGACTGCCACGTGATTATGACTCAAATGCTTCCGATTCCATTGAGGGGCTTCTACCAGATAATGTTCGAGTACCCATTGTGAAGCTATGTGCATTTCTCAATGAAATCTCTCAGAAGATAATCAATCCTGAAGATCTACCACGGTTACAGAATGATGTGGTCCAATGTCTTGTCAGTTTTGAGTTGGTGTTCCCACCATCCTTCTTCAATATTATGACGCACCTGCTGGTTCACCTAGTCGAAGAGATTTCCATTCTCGGTCCTGTATTTCTACACAATATGTTTCCCTTTGAGAGGTTCATGGGAATCTTAAAGAAATATGTTCATAACCGTGCTAGGCTAGAAGGAAGCATCTCCAAGGGCTATGGAACAGAGGAGGTCATTGAATTTTGTGTTGACTTTGTTCCTAACCTTAAGACGATTGGTCTTCCTCAATCGCGGTATGAGGGGAGACTGAGTGGAAAGGGTACTCTAGGAAGGAAATCAATAATATGTAGGGATGGACATTCTTACACCGAAGCACACTACACCGTTCTACAGAATTATATCTTGGCAGCCCCATATATCGAGGAACACAAGAAAATCTGACGCTCCAACAACCCTGGAAAGCATGACTCTTGGATTAGAGATGAACACATGAAGAGTTTCGGCGGTTGGTTGCAACATCTCATCAAAAACAACACTCTTGGAGATCAGCTATACTTGTTGTCTAGGTCACCATCTTAGACTATATCGACTTTCCAAGGGTACGAGATAAATGGGTATATATTTTACACGATATCCCAAGATAAAAAGAGCACCAACCAAAACAGTGGTGTCCGCTTTGATGCAACAAACAACAATGGGTCAAAGACCACATATTATGGTTACATAGAGGAGATGTGGGAACTTGACTATGGACCTACTTTTAAGGTCCCATTGTTTCGGCGCAAATGGGTCAAGCTGATAGGAGGAGGGGTTGAGGTAGACAAGAAATACGGAATGACATCGTTGGATCTCAACAATCATGGGTACTTAGACGAACCATTCGTCCTAGCCAATGATGTGGCTCAGGTTTTCTATGTGAAGGACATGTCTACCAAACCTAGAAAAAGAAAAAATAATAAAAAGAATACATCAGACGATGATCCAAAGTGCCAGATAGTTCTTTCAGGAAAAAGAAACATCATGGGATCGTGGAGGACAAGATAGACATGTCAAAGATTGTGATAAGTTTCATGAAATTCCGCCCTTCGCGGTGAAGGATGACCCAAGCATCATGTTAATGAATGAAGATGCTCCATGGATACGACGGGATCAGAAAGGAACACACGCAAAGAAATGATATGTAATAATTGTAACATTTTATGAGTGAAGATGCTCCATGTGTCCATTTTTATAGTGTTGTCTGCAAACAATCTTGAGTGTGTTAGTCCCGTTTTGTGGCTGGACCGGGACTAAAGGAGGGCCTTTAGTCCCGATTCATACTTACCATTAAGATCTGATCTCCAAACGCATGACGTCCAATATTAGGGAGTGCCTCTATGACCAGTTTCTCAGAGATGCCGGAGGACTGGGATCTGGCGGCATCTCCCTGAAACTGGCCGTAGTGGTGTCCCTACTCTCGAAAACCATCTTGCAGCTTGTAACTTCTCTAACTAGATCAATATGCCTGGGAGCTAACTAATTTCACATATTAGGGAGTGCCTCTATGACCAGTTTCTCGGAGATGCCGGAGGACTGGGCTCCGTCGGCATCTCCCTGAAACTGGCCGTAGTCGTGTCCCTGCTCTCGAAAACCATCTTGGAGATGCCTCAAACTGGCTAGAGGAGTGGACTCACAAGGATGCCTATTTATAGTAAAAGCAGCTCAGCATAATGTCGACACTCACGACATAATGTCGACACTCACCCCTATTATTAGTGCTGACTCATGTTTTGTCCCGGTTGGTGTCTCCAACTGGGACTAAAGGTTCATCTTTAGTCCCGGTTGGTGACACCATCCGAGACAAGGTACAAGCCGCATGACATAATGTCGACACTCACCAATATTATTAGTGTTGCCTGGCCCAGTCTGCCGCAATCCCTTCAGTCACGGTTGGTTTCTCCAACCGGGACTAAAGATGAACCCTCTCTTTATAGGCATTTCCCTCTATTTATTAGGTAACACTCAAGACATTTATTAATATTAAAAACCAGGACAAACCGAGACTAGCTAACACTCAGGACTAAAGCCACCCCATTTAGTCATAATCATGCCTAGTTCTATAGTATGCAGCTTCAGGGTCTTCTTCGTCATCGTCATCGTCACCTGCCACTCCGGGATCCTCAGCCCATCCATGGCATATACCAGGGGCCATTCCAGCCTCGGATTCACGGCAGGCGGGGGAGGGGTCTCCTGGAAGACGATGCCACTACCGCCGAGCCGGTGTGGGGCCTTTTTGTGGCTCTGTGGCGGGTGGACTCGTGGGAACCGCAGGAGAGGATGGTCTCCCCCGGCGATGTAGCGCATCACTCCGATGATAGTACAGTTCGCCCACCACAGACGACGGCCGGCTTCATTGTGGTTCACCAGGGACGGGCCATCACCTTTGTACCTGGCGAGCTTCCTTTCCCTCCTATTAGCGAAGAAGGCATTCCAGGTGTCGTAGTTTTCGGGATTCCACTAGGGATCCATCCGCTGCTCCGGCGTGAGCTCGTGGTAGAAGTGGTTTGTGATGGCCGCCTGGCGTGCGGAACCTTGAGGGACAGGAGGGACAGGAACCCCTCCAGCTCTCAGCAACCAGCCGGCGGGCGGCCGGTAGCCTGACGGACAAGGGTAGTTGGAGGCGCACAGCGCCTCGGTCTCCTCGAGGGTCAGAATGGCCCAGTAGGCGTTGTCCATTGTTCTAAGAGAGGAAGGTGTGGATGTGTGGATAGCCATGGCGCGATTGCCCTAAATATAGAGGGAAAGGGCGGGAAAACTTGGCGTGAAGCTTTGGGAAATGGCGGGAAATATCTTTAGTCCCAGTTAGTGACTACATCCGGGACTAAAAGCTCTCGTAGAAATAAAAGGGCGGGAAAACTTGGCGGGAAGCGGTGGGAAATATCTGTAGTCCCGGTTTGTGACTACAATCGGGACTAAATGGATATTATATTAAGGTTCTTTATATTTTTTTGATAATAATAGACATATTATTTGTTTTATTTGTATAATTACAATAAAAGATATGATTTTCCAAAGTTTTTATATTTGATTTGAATTAAAATATAAAATTTACAAATGAAATAATTTATAAATGATGCAAACAGATAAATGGGTATTATATTAAGATTGTTTTTATTTTTCTGATAATAATAGACATATTATTTGTTTTATTTGGATTATTACAATAAAAGATATGATTTTCCAAAGTTTTTATATTTGATTTGAATGAAAAAAAGAAAATTTACAAATGAAATAATTTATAAATGATGCAAATCGATAAATGGATATTATATTAAGATTCTTTATATTTTTCTGATAATAATAGACATATTATTTGTTTTATTTTGATTATTACAATAAAAGATATGATTTTCCAAAGTTTTTATATTTGATTTGAATTAAAAAAAGAAAATTTATAAATGAAATAATTTATGAATGATGCAAACAGATAAATGGATATTATATTAAGATTCTTTATATTTTTCTGATAATAATAGACATAATACTTATTTTATTTGGATTATTACAATAAAAGATATGATTTTCCAAAGTTTTTATATTTGATATGAATTAAAAAACAAAATTTACAAATGAAATAATTTATAAATGATGCAAACAGATAAATGGATATTATATTAAGATTCTTTATATTTTTCTGATAATAATAGACATATTATTTGTTTTATTTGGATTATTACAATAAAAGATATGATTTCCAAAGTTTTTATATTTGATTTGAATTAAAAAAATAAAATTTACAAAAAAACAATTAGTCACGGGCGGTGGATGGACCCGGGACTAAAGGGTGCCTGCGCGCGCGAAAACTAAGTGGCCTAAAAAAACCCTTTAGTCCCGGGCCATGGCTTAACCCGCGACTAAAGGGGGGGTCTTTAGTCGCGGGTTAAGTCACGGCCCGGGACTAAAGACCCTTTAGTTCCGTCCCGTGGCTTAGCCCGGGACTAAAGGGGTGGTCACTATATATTTCGCGCTAGGGCAGGTGCTGCCCAGAACTTGGCATTCTCGATGCAGCGAAGACGAAGCACATAGACGCCCGCATCGAAGACGACGCCGGCGAGGTGTTGTCCGCTGCCGCCGTGCCACTCTGCTCCGCCGCCGCCGTGCCGCTCTGCCACCACCGTCCACCGTGCCTTGACGTGTTGCCGCTCCGCGCCGACGCATCCTCGCCGCCGCGCAACGCCGACCGCCTCTTCGCGCGCGTGCCGCCTCGCCGCCCCTCGTCGGTGAGCTTGATCGAGAGGTCGCACGTGCGCGGGTGGTTTTTTTATAGTTTTTTGTTATAGTTTTTGTATAGTTTGTTATAGTTTTTTTTATAGTTAGGTTTATTATAATTTGGATTATAATTAAGATTATTAGGATTGTTATAATTAGGATTATTAGGATTAGGATTATTAGGGCTTTTGTTATAGTTTTTTATAATTAGGATTATAATTACGATTATAATTAGGATTATTATAATTAAGATTTAGTTATTAGGATTAGTATTAGGATTATTATAATTAGGTTTATTAGGGTTTTTTGTAATAGTTTGTTTCTATAGTTTTTTTCTATTAGGGTTTTTTGTTTTAGTATTAGGATTATTATTTTAATTAAAATATTATAATTAGGATTATGATTATTGTTTTAGTTATTTTTTGTTTTATTTATTAGGATTATATTGTTTTATTTATTGTTTTATTAGGGTTATTTTTTTGTTTTAGTTATTATCATTATTGTTTTAGCACAAATAATATTAGGATTATTATAATTAGGATTATATTATTTTAGTTATTAGGATTATTGTTTTTTCTAACCTGTTTAACTCTCTTTTTGTTGTAGATAATTAAGTCACGGATCCATCCGAAGATCCTGGTCGCATCGGTGAAGGTTTCTTCAGGGCATGATAAGAGGTGAAATTCCTCTTAATATTACTACCGGCGCCGAAGATATTTTGCTCGAGGAAGAGATATTCTCATATCTGAATCCATCCGGTGATGGACTAGAGGAAAACCTAATGTACCAAGGGGAAGACCAGATGGACGAAGGGCAAACAAATAAAAACAATAATGATGGCCCCTCGACAGGATCCGGCGAGGTACATATATATATATATATAAAGGATGGCTTCATGATCAATCTCTTTGCCGTCATCGTCGACGTCGGGGATACCAGAGGTCACCGTATCGATGTCAGCACCTTCGTAGTGTGCCTTCACCATTGACAGCGCCATCCTTGCGCCAGCCCATGCACATGAAGCTTTCCAGCTTGTGATACGCTCGGGGGCTCGACGCAGAATCTCCGAGTACTTCGCCACGGAGTCCGAAGCCTTGATGTGTATCTGGAGGGGCTTGGCAATCTCTTTGGCTTGGGTGATGGCGGTGTTGATGAAGTTGCCGGCAAGAACCATGCATTCCTTGGCTGGAGGAGGCGATCTGGTTAAACCCATAGGAGCTGCAAATTCCAACAAGGAACGCATGAGTTCAATAATTCAAAGTATCCCGACTACAAGAAATACAAGGCGGAGAAATCTTACTGAAGATGCTGGCCTCAGCTTGCCAGAGGGTGTCCGCCAAGGATTGTTTCTCTTGTTGGAGGAGCTTGTACGCCTCGCCATGGCGGTGATTCTGCTCATCGGCATTCGCTTTTGATCTTTCAAGATCGCGATCTCCTCCTTCAAGCGGTTGATTTCCTCGGTGGCGGAGTCCTGCAAGGCCTTCATTGATTCTTCATGCATTTTCAGCATGTCTTCTCTCTCCTTTTTAAGGATCTTGTTCTCGCTTTCCAGCTGCTGGATATGCTTGGACTGCTCGACAATGTCCTTGGCCTTGGCAAAATGTTCTGCAAAGCCGGAGAAAGCAAAGTACACAGTGAGTACTCGGAGAATATAGGCACAAAACCAAGGCGGAATGCGCAAAAAGAAAACAGACTCTTGTTTTTGATGATTTGTTCCTTCAAGATGGCAGTTATACCCTTTTCGGCTTCAAGATCTGCGCGCATCTTCTGGTACTTGTCGTTGGCCATGCCCCTCCGAGCATTCTCGTTCTGTGGAAAAAAGAAAAAAGTTAAACCGTTGTTTAGTCTACTTGGAGCATCTAGTCATAAATTTTCCACCTAGACGCTCGGGGGCTACAGCGAGAGTTTTTTACTTAGCAATATGCTTAGCTTTTCTTTAAGCATCTAGTCGGAGCTAATTCAGTTCTCGATTAGAAGCTTGGGGGCTACTGTATAAAGTTTTTAACTCGGATATCTACTTAGCTTTTCTTTAAGCATCTAGTCAGAACTAATTCAGTTACAACTAGAGGCTTGGGGGCTACAGTATTGAAATTTATAAACACTGCGTATGCTACTCTTAAAGAATCTAGTCGGAACATTTCATTCCATCTAAATGCTTGGGGCTACAGTGAGAAGTTTTCTAGCTTAGTCACTCTTAGAGCATATAGATGCAAAACCTATGGTTTTCCGTCTACATCCTCGGGGGCTATAGTGGGATACTCATATGAAATGCAAAAAGCAAAGTAAACTTACAAGTGCGATGATCTTGAGGTTCGTAGCGCTCTCGGCTAGCAGCTTGCCAAAGGAAATGCTATTTTCTCGCAATATTTCTGCTTGTCGGAGGAGCTCCTCAAGACCGCACGTCGAAGATGTCGGTGCTGCTCCAGGAACCATAGATGTGCTACTCGGCGTAAGCGCAGGGTAGACTATCTTTGGGAACTCAAAGGGTTTCTGGGGAGCAAGGGCACCGCCTTCGGCAGAAGTACCATCTTCCACCACCGCCTTGCCGCCACCGATGGCATCCTTAGCCGGAGCTTCAGCCATTTGTTGAGCGGTGCTCTCCTGCGATGCCTGCTCGCCGACAACAGCAAGTTCGGTAGAGGCGCCAGAGTCCACTTCCATGACGGAAGGGCCTGATGCCTCCTTAGCTTGTGAGCTTGTCGGGGCAGACGAGGGCTTGACGGCAGGAGTAGCAGGGGCGATGGCAGGGGAGGCGTCGCGATGCAGCATGTCTTTGATATTTCGAGAAGCCCCCGGTGTCTTGGAGGTCTTCTTGAGGCTGGTCGTGGCTTTCTTCCTGAAACGTGCAAAATGCATAAGTACAGGAACAGAACAGATAAATAGACAATGTCGGAGAATGAGAAGCTTACACTAATGGGGGTGCTTTGGCAAAAATCTCGGTGATTCTTCTCTTTTCCGCCTCCAGGGCGGCGGTAGTCTTTTTGGAGGCTCCACCCTCCGTCTTATTCTTCTTGCCTCCGTCGGCAGCGTCAGAGGTGGAGCTCTTCCTCTTCCGCGCCAACGGAGCTTCATTGTCGGACATGACCGTGACTTCCTTCATCTTTGGATCGTAGATTTGGGCAGCTAGGCTGCCCTCCTCTAGATTGCTAAGCTGTTAAGTAGGAAGTCACCGTGTTAGACAAAATGACATTTGCAAGACGGAAGAACTAAAGTATATGTCATACACGGAAAATAAAAACCTACCTTTGGGCACTTGACGTCTACGAACATGTCGTAGGTGATGGTGAAGCCGCGCCTCTTATCCTTCACCTCGACGATGTCCTTAAGACGGAGCTTGACAGAGTCGCTCGAGAAGTTGTCCACGGAGATGCGGAGACTATCGCTCCTGTTGCTGGTATACTCGTGCATGTACTTCGCGTGGTGCTGCAGATTTTGGATTCGCCTGATGAACCAGCACATGGCTAGGTCCAAGCCGGTCAAATCCGTCTCTACAAACCATTCGATCTGCCTTATAGCGCGAGAAGCGTCGAGGTCGGAGGGAAGGGAGTCTTGGGATCTCGATGTTGAAACTTCAGCGGAGGCTCCGTCCACGAAGTCCGGGTACGTTACTTCTCGGCCCGCCAAGGAATGTCAGGGCCGTAAAAGTACGTTCGCTGCCAATTCTTGCAGGAATCGTGGCCGACGATGTCGGGGAACCGCCGGACAGGTCGAATCTTGAAGCTTATGGTGCCGCAGTTCCTATGCTCCTCCTTACTATGTCCGGCTTCACGTTTGATGGTGAAGAAGTACACAAAAAGGTCTAACCTAGGCCTTATCCCTAGATATCCCTCGCAAAGTGCCGCGAATTTGCTAAGCACTAAGATACTATTGGGGGAGAGGTTATGGGGCTGGACCCTATAGTGTTTTAAGACGGAGAGGAAGAAGTGGGAGATAGGCATGGAAACGCCTACGTACCAGCTGAGCTTTTAGGTACACCTTTTCTCCAGCTTGGGGAGAAGGTGTCACCTCACCAGCCGGCACCGCCGGCCAGGCAAGCCCCTCCGTCGCGGGAAGGTAGGCTTCGGCGACCATCTCTTGGATATCGCGGTCGGTGATGTCCGAGTCGTGCCAGTCGCCCTTGTGCAAGTCTGGCTCCTCCTCCAGTGGCTCTAGCGCCGCCAAATTTTGGTCGCCGCCGGTGGATTCGATCATTGCCGATGCGGGGATGACCAAGCCCTCCGGGGGCACGACGACGGAGCTCGCCGACTTCGCCGTGGCTTCGCTCAACGCCGCCATTGCTGGAGAAGTGCTGCTGCTAGCCATGGGGTGAAGATTGGGTGCGACTGGTGCAGATGGGAGCTAGGGTTTTTTCGAGGTTTCTCGCGGAGAGCTCGAGGAGACGTGCGGCTGGAGGAAGAAGGTGATGCAAGGAGAATGAGGTAAAAAGTGGAAAATTCCCCACGGTTACTATTTATCATCCTCGGCGTCAAGATTCGTCTTGATCGGACGGTTGCCACGTAGACGACGTGTTCACGAACGTGGGCGGAAATTTCGCCACGTCTCCAACCGTCGCTGCCAATGGTTCGTATCGCTCACGCGGGAAAATCGGATATGATTGCGTTCTCTGCATGTGTGAGTTATGAGGCGTCGCTGACCTAAGCCTACGTCGTCCTAGCTGACATGGGTAGATGAGCCGTCACATCGAAGATTCCGACATAGACGGATTCAATCCGACTATGGAAGAGTACAATGGAAGACTCAACATTTTTCCGGCTTACAAGTTTAAGACGGAGAAAGTTTTGCAGGGTTCTTTGGGAGGACTACAAGATATTGCTTGACGATTTGCCGACATCCAACTAGACGGAGCATTCATCTAAAAAGGCAATACAGCGCAAGATCTCGGAGTTCTCCAGGGGCTACTGTTGGGGATATTCTAGATGGGTATCCTCGTAGCATGTCACTTATCCGGATAACCCGGGTGGCCCATAGTCGGTAGCATGGCCTATGTCCTGCTGGGCGGACCAGTTAGATGGATCCCGAAGGGAGGCCCATGTCGGATAAAGGAAGGCTACGGTGGAGTCACCAACGTACCCGGAGCCTTGGAGTGCAAGATACACAAGACTAGTAATAGACGGTGTAGGACTCTGTAACTTCACTAGTGCAGACCCCCCCCCTCTAACACCGGTTTGGAGGGCCCTCTAACAACGGTTATGAGGGTTCGGTGTTAGAGGGGGCCCCTTTAACACCGGTTCTTATACGAACCGGTGTTAAAGGGTGGCGCACGTGGGGCTGCCGTAGGGCTCAGGCCCCCCCTTTAGCACCGGTTCGTAACACGAACCGGTGTTAAAGGTTCTCTGCCGCGGCAGGAAAAAGATATAAATCTCTGCCGCGGCAGGAAAACGGCCTAAATCTCTGCCGCACAGGGAAAACGGCCTAAATCTCAGTTGCGGCAGAGTTCTGCCTCTGCCCCGTTCTGGGCGTATTTCTGCGGGAGGGGGGAGGGGGAATCGACCGGGAACGGTATACACATACATCGTCATCGGTACATACGAGTACATGAATAATTAAGCAACTATTATTATACACAAACATCGTCATTATGTGGTATTCTCCGTAAACGTTGAAGCATCAAGTACAAGACAAACACGTTCAAGCATATATACAACGTTCATTTTGGTGGATATCTAAAGAGTTCTCCGCCAGGCGTGACGACCTCATCAAGTATGAACCCCGCCAATTCCTCTTGAATGGCTCGTATGCGGTCAAATGGTAGGAGTTGGTCCCGCATCCGTTCGATCTGAATATATATGAAGAACGGGGTCAATATATATAAGAATAAAAATCAACATAATTGATGGTAATAAAATAATGTTGTGGACTTTGTTTACTTACTCTAAGTTGTTCTAGTGCGGCTTGGCCCTTCGCACATATCGTGTTGCGAATGAACTCGCAAACATAGTATCCACATAAGTTATTGACGGGTCCCTGATGCACGCACTTTACGAAAATAGAGAGTTCAATCAAAATAATAATCAATAAAGCATGATATAATGGAATTGGAAGCAGAATCAAAGAGATACGCAGACCTAGCTAG
The DNA here is from genome assembly GCA_916181665.1 of Avena sativa. Lineage (NCBI taxonomy): Eukaryota > Viridiplantae > Streptophyta > Magnoliopsida > Poales > Poaceae > Avena > Avena sativa. The sequence continues at coordinate 18,892,550 of OV702299.1, forward strand.
CTAGTATTACTTACATTTTGGTCTAGAAATTTTAGTTCTTCTGACCATTCACCCACGATCCTGCCCGTGAACCTTTTCCAAACGCTGTCCGGCAAAGAAAATGGATAAAGGAGTAATTAATTACTTGTTGTCACGAAAGTTGCCGATCTAGTGCGATAATATGATTGAAATTACCTCTGGAGCATCTCTCTAAAGTCTGCCCATAGCTCTTTTTCTTTTCGTAACGAGTCCATGACAAGGACTTTTCCTGAGTCAGGTTGAATGACGAGCAGAATAAAGTGGAACCTACGCACGCATAACTCATCATTAGTTACACTTAACATCGAGTAAGCCGAAACAGAATGTGTACAAGAGAGGGTAACAGTACTCACGAGAAGTTGTAAGGCAATATTATTTCCCTTTTGGTTTGTTGTCTCAGTAAAGACCTTAGCAAGTAATCTTCTGTTTGCCCGGGTTTGGTTCTTACCACTTCTTCATGAACTCTATTTGGGTCAACGAACCCAATGTCAAAAGGGCCTCCTTTCATGCATTCCATAACCTTTTTCCTGCATAATAGTATATACATATATGGTGAGCATATATATATACATGCAATTAATGAAGTGAATGAGATGAGATATAAATTATAGAAATAGTACTTACACACAATAAAGGCTGATGGCAGCTTTGTCGAGTTCTTTCTGATTGAATAGAAAATGCATGTCTTGAATGTTGAAGTCGATCTCGTCGTCTCTGCACAAGAAAATCTCATGTCTTATATGCGCCGTGATCCATTCTTCCTTTCTCGTCTTGCAGAAATCAAGGTACCACTTGTGCAATCTTCACATCTTTGTTGGTAGATTCTTGAGCTCCTCTTTCTTGACGAGATTCTTCCCATACTTCCATGTCTGTATGGGGTTGGCATCGCATTTGGGCAAGTTGTCTCCCATGATGTTCAAGTATGCAATGTAAGTCATCCCCATCTCATTGGCCTTTCTTTGTAGCTCTGCCTCGTAATCATTTACGGGAGGAGCGTCCCGTGTGTCGAACACTTGGAGCGGGGCGCATGATTGGTTTTCCTGAAGCACCGGAGATGGCTGACGGGCAGGAGATGGCTGGCGTGCCAGAGATGGCTGGCGCGCCGGAGATGGCTGCCGCGCAGGAGATGGCTAAAGCGCTGGAGATGGCTGCCGCGAAGGAGATAGCTGAAGCGGCTCAGACTGCTGACGCTGCGGAGACGGCGGGGGTGCCAGTGGCCTCCAATTTGGAAGCACGATATGTTCCTTCTTCCAAAGAATGGTTGTTTTCACTGCAAATTTGAGTTGAGTTTCCCCTTCACCTGTAGCATGGTCAAGCTGTGCTTCCTCATATTCCTTCACAACCTCATCCACCCCGACAATAGCATAGCCATCTGGAATCGGTCGGCAGTGGTAAGTTCCACCAGCTACAGGAGGTAAGGCATAGCTGACAGCCACCTTAATGGATAAGCCCATTAATCTCACATGCAGCTCAACGTGTTCGCTCTCCGTGATCTCATCCACGGGGTATCGAGGACCCGCCATTTCAAGCGTGGGCTGAACGTTCTCCGTGGAAGCCACGCTGCTTTTCCGCGCAGAGTCTGGGCCGCCGGCAGCTTCCAATGCAGGCTCTTCGTGCCGCTGAGATGGGCCGGTAGCTTGATGGCTCTGTTGTGCATTCACTTGCGCCTGCAGCACCACAAGTGCATGTTCTATCTGTGTCATCCGCTCTGTACGCTCTTTTTCTTTTCTGCCGCGCCATCTGTAAGAGTCGCTCCACTCGGCAAACCCATCCTTCCACGTCATACCCCTGTGCCTCGTGCATGTCCAGTGTGTTCTTTTTTACCGATGGCGCGTGTGAGCTGGTCATTCTCTCTGTCGGGATGGAAGGTCCTGGCGGCTGTTTCCTCGTATGTCGTGATGAGTTCAGTGACGGGTTTGGCAAGGAGGGTTGGGAAGATACACAATCCTATTTCTGGGTCCAACCTTGCCCCGATTCCGTAGAACCAAGTCTTTGCACGTAGGTCCCACCCATCTGTCTGGGGTGTGATCTCTCTAGCGCGCAGGGCCTTCTCAACTTCCTCCCACTTAGGCCTCTGAGATATGTACCCACCTGACCCCGTCCTCTGGTGATATTCCTTCTTCTGGGCATTTAGCGTATTGGTTTCTGACCTCTTTTTAGCTATAGCACCTTCCTTATATGCCACAAATTCCGGCCAGTGAGGTCTTATCTTCGCATAATATGCGTCTTCGAAATTTGGAGTCTCGCGAGCTTTGACAAATTTGTTCAATTTTGTCTTCCAGTTGCGGAAAGCGTCAGCCATCTTCTTTAGAGTCCACTCTTTGACCTTTTCCTTTATAACCGGGTTGTTTTCATCCTCCTCTGGCGGAAGGGTGAAATTTACCAACAACGAATTCCAAAGCGTTTCTTTGGCTCTTTCATCGACAAAGGTACCTTCGCCCTTCTTTGGATTATTCCAATATTCAATTATGATTGGGATTCGGTCCCCAACAAGAACTCCAGCCTGACGTACAAATTTTTCTGCGGCCTTCTTGGGCTCCATCGTCCTGCCATCAACACGGACTGCTTCGATCGTGAACTTTGCACGATCTTTCAACCGATGGCTCACGCCTCGCTTGCTCTTTTTTGTAGAAGAAGATGGTTGCTGGCTGGTCGATCCAGAGGGCCAAAAGAAGAAAGAAGCGTTAATTAATACATGTAGAAGAAGATTGTTGATGGAAGTCAGAAGAGGCTTAATCAATGCATATACCTCGCCGGACTTTGTAATCACTAAATTGCGTTCACCGGAGTCTTCATCTTCTCCATGACTACTTGAGCTGTCATCATGTCCCTCCAAGTTCAGATATTGTGAGGTATCCTCATCAATAATGTTCTCCATTATTTCTTCTTCTTCAAGGTTTCTACTAAGTGGATCTATAGTTTCTAAAACAATAATATTATCTAGAGTAAGAGAGTAAACATTCAAGTGGACTTGGATTCATACACAAATATACATATTATTCATACAAAAATACACAAATAAATACTCAAATGAAATTAAAACCCTAAGGATGCTTGATCATTTTAAACGAGTTCCGAGGGGTCCAAACCCTAATTCGGAGAAATCCCGGATGCATATGAGAGGGGCTAGCTACAGTGGCTGACCAGAGGCTGTCGGCGTTGGAGAGCGACCTAGGGCGCGCGAGGTAGCATGATACGGCCTACCTAAAACGAGCGTTGTTCGAAAGAGGAGGCCGAGGCAAGCATTATAGTGGCGGTGCCGCCTCAGTATGGTCACCGGAGCGACGACAGCGACGACAAACAACTTGGCAGAACAGATACAATGTGGAGGGGATATCCCTTTTATAAAGAAGATCAAAATAAGCAAGAAAAACCGCGGAGAACCTACACTTGCCACCGAAGTCAATGAGCCAAGATCAGGATGAGTCAGAGCTCCACAATGACGCCCCCAAGAGGGTAACGACCAACGAGACCTATGGTAAAGTGTTTTCACCCGGAGCCCTGTGACGAAGAAGGTAGCAGCATCGGCGGCCCCAGAGACCTATGGTAAAGGGTTTTCCCCGTCTTCTGCCCCGCCCGTTGTCCCCAAGATAGGCCCCAGACCGAGGGGAGAAGCCACGACGCTCGCCAAAGAGCTGCCCACGCAGTCCACCTTCTAAGGCCGCCACCGACATCCGCGAACTCTATCCACCACTCCGATGACCAACGACACATCGCATCCTTGAAGAGAGGGACGCCATGCCGTTGTTTCCAGCGGACACACCTGTAACCCGAGAAGGACCATGCATACACCCCGACATCGCTGGCATACCGCGCGAGCTCGCACCCCATATGGCCACCACCGGACCTCGCACACCACCTAGGACGCCCCCGCAGCTGAGAGGGGAGGCCGTCCCCGTACCGCGCCTAGGCCTGGGCCATCCCCCACTGCTCTAGCGTCGCCCGCCGCCCAGACACCAAGGAACGCGCATGTCGCCGCCACTGAAAACTGCCGGCCGGTGCCACTGCGAGCTCCACCGCCGCCGCGAGCTCCACCGCCACCGCGAGCTCATTGGGACAGCAACGCAAAAGGGAGGAAACAGAGGGGACCAGGAGGTCTGCTAGCTCACCACGAGCACGACGGTGGGCTTCTTGTAGGCGCCGACGTCGTCGTCGGCTTCGGTGGCGCCCGCGCGGTGGCAGTGGCGGTGTTGGCGCGCGCGAGGGCGACGGCGGCTCCGATCGAGTTGGCGGTGGCGGCCGACGCGAGGGCAGCGACGGCGAGGGCTGGACGGCGCCGGCGGCTCTGCTCTCTGTTTTTCTCTGCGCGGCGGGTTCGATCTGGCTCTAGGGGAATAAGTAAGGGGAAGGCGTGCATTTAATACCCCCCTTTAACACCGGTTCCAGCCACGAACCGATGTTAAAGGGGGGGAATTCGTTTCGCGCGCGCACCCCCCTTTAACACCGGTTCCAGCCACGAACCGGTGTTAAAGGGAGGGGGGTGCACACGCGAAACAAAATAAATGTGCCCCCCCCTTTAGCACCGGTTCGTGGCTGGAACCGGTGTTAAAGGGGGGGCTTCTTGCATTAAAGGGGCATTTTTAATTCAAAAAATCGGATATGAATTTAGAAAATTCATATCTTTTTCATTTCAACTCAGAAAAATATGAATAATATATCGTAATTTTCAGAAAAATAATATCTATCCATTCATGTAAAAACATTTTATATTTACTTTAGATGAAAATTTTCAAAATGATTAAAACACTTACATATAAAATTTGATTATTCAATTCAAACAAAAATAAATTGTCAAATCCTAAAACTTTGAACATAAGAAATATTAAGCATCTAAAAAGGAATCTAACCCTATTTTATTAGAGAAAATCATATTTTAATGCCGCATCTTTTGTATTAACATTTTTGAATTCATTGGATATTTAAATGCCACATCTTTTGTATACACTTGAATCTGACCAAGCCTCGCTCAACTTGCATTTGATTTTTGATAAAATAGCATATTGTGAACCTAAAAATGATTTTTGTAAAAAATCATGAGCATCGTATCATGTACCTGTAGTTCATATCTAACCCACTTCCTGCCGATTCGGCAGGAATTTGTCTTTTTCACCAGAGGTGGATGGAAAGGTTTCAGATCCCCCTGTTGGTACATTATCCATATAAGGTGGTCTAGTATTTTTGTAAAATGTGTTGGTGGTTTTTTGAATTAGCCATTTTGTGAAGGAGATATAACTGGAATTAAAATACAGAATGCAACTAATAGTAAGTTACATAAAGCACGACTGAAAATTAAGATACATAAAAGAACTGAAAATTAAGATACATGGCCAGATTAAGTAACAATCGGCCGAACTTGTTTCGGAATGTTGGAGTGATTCAGTCATGCTCCTGCCTAATATGTGACCGCACGCGTTTGGAGATCAGATCTTAATGGTAAGTACGAATCGGGACAACTTCTTCTCATAGTCCCGGTCTATCCACAAAACAAGACTAACACTCAAGACATTTATTAATATTAAAAACTGAGACTACAAAACCGGTCCCCCCTATATATAGTCCTGGTCAATCCACAAACCGCGAAAGATATCCTTCGGTCAAGCCACAAACCGTGAAAGACATGAACTAGAGTTACATAATATGAGCATGAACTTCTTGGCATATGTCCTTCCTTATGATCGCTTCATACGTAACCATGGAGCATCTTCTTTACTTAACGGAATGCTTGGGTCAGTTTTCACTATGAAGGGCGGAATTACATCAAACTTATTATAATCTTCTGACATGTCTGCCTTGTCCTCGATTCCCACGATGTTTCTTTTCCCTAAAAGAACTATGTGACTCTTTGGCTCATCATATGATGTATTCGTTTGCATATTTTTTCTTTTTTTTGGTCTGGAGGACATGTCCTTCACATAGAAAACCTGAGCCACATCATTGGCTAGGATGAATAGTTCTTCTAAGTTCTTGTCTACCTTCATAAGATTGTTGAGATCTACCGTTGTCATTCCGTACTTCTTGTCTACCTCAACCCCTCCTCCTGTTAGCTTGACCCATTTGCATCGAAACAAGGGGACCTTAAAATTAGGTCCATAGTCAAGTTCCCATATCCCCTCTATGAACCCATAATACGTGGTCTTCTGCCCATTGTCTTCTGCTGCATCGAAGCGGACACCACTATTTTGGTGGTGCTCTTTTTATCTTGGCCTATCGTGTAAAATGTATTCCCATTTATCTCGTACCCTTGGAAAGTACATACAGTCGAAGATGGTGTCCTGGCCAACAAGTACAACTGATCCCCAACAGTGGTGTTATTCATGAGAAGTCTTTGTAGCCAGCCACCAAAACTCTCCATGTGTTCACTTATAATCCATTCATCAGACTGCCCCGGGTGTTTGAGGCGTATTAAATTCTTGTGTTCATTGATATACGGGGCAACCAAGATAGATCTTTGTAAAACCGTGTAGTGTGCTTGATTGAGAGAATGCCCGTCCCTACATATCATTGCTTTACATTCTAGGGTGCCTTTTCCACGCAGTCTCCCCTCATGTCGTGATTCTGGAATACCAATTGCCTTAAGGTCAGGAATAAAATCAACACAGAACTCAATGACCTCCTCTGTTACATAGCCCTTGGAGATGCTTCCTTCTGGCCTAGCACTGTTATGAACATATTTCTTTAAGACTCCCATGTACCTCTCAAAGGGGAACGTATTGTGTAGAAATATAGGATCGAGAATTGCAATCTCTTCTACTAGGTGAACCAGGAGATGCGTCATAATATTGAAGAAGGATGGTGGGGACACCAACTCAAAGCTGACAAGACATTGGGCCACATATGTTTGTAACCCTAGTAGGCTTTCTGGATCGGTTACCTTCTGAGATATTGCATTTAGGAATGCACATAGCTTCACAATGGGTACTCGAACATTTTCAGGTAGAAGCCCCGTCAATGCAATCGGAAGCAATTGTGTCATAATCACGTGGCAGTCATGAGACTTCAGGTTTTGGAATTTTTTATCTGCCATATTTATTATTCCCTTTATATTCGACGAGAAGCTAGACGGGACCTTGATACTGCTCAGACATTCAAAAAAGATTTCCTTCTCTGCTTTGGTAAGAGCATAGCTGGCAGGAGTTAAGTGGCATCGTTTACCCTTCTCGTTCTCAGGATGCATAGGCTCTTTAGGGGCTTTCAGACGTTGCTGGTCCTGCCGTGCTTCCGGTGTATATTTTGTCTTCCCATACACTCCTAGAAAGCCTAGCAGGTTCACGCAAACATTCTTCGTCACGTGCATCACGTCGATTGAAGAGCAGACCTCTAAGACTTTCCAATAGGGTAGGTCCCAAAATATAGATTGCTTCTTCCACATGGGTGGGTGTCCGGCATCGTCATTCGGAACAGATAGACTGCCAGGACCTTTTCCAAAGATTACTTCTAGGTCCTTGACCATACCAAATACCTCCTCACCGGTACGGAGGACAGGCTTCCTCCGGGGTTCTGCCAGACGTTTGAAATGCTTGCCTTTCTTTCTTACTGTATGCAGGTTCGGAAGAAATCGGCGATACCCTAGGTACACAACCTTCTTACATTTATCCAAATGTACACTTTCAGTCTCATCTAAACAGTGTGTGCATGCATTGTATCCCTTGTTTGTCTGCCCTGAAATGTTACTAAGAGCAGGCCAATCATTGATGGTTACGAAAAGCAATGCTCGTAGGTCAAATGGCTCCCCTTTGTGCTCATCCCACATACGTACACCTGGTTTACCCCACAGCTGTAAAAGTTCTTCAACTAATGGCCTTAGGTACACATCAATGTCGTTGCCGGGTTGCCTCGGGACTTGGATGAGCACTGGCATCATAATGAACTTCCTCTTCATACACAACCAAGGAGGAAGGTTATAGATACATAGAGTCACAGGCCAGGTGCTGTGACTGCAGCTCTGCTCACCAAAAGGATTCATGCCGTCTGTACTTAGACCAAAACTTAAGTTCCTAGCGTCACATGCGAAGTCCGGGTACTCTCGCTCGACTTTTCTCCACTCTGACCCATCAGTGGGGTGTCTCAACATCGCGTCTTTCTTACGGTCTTCCAGGTGCCATCGCAACAACTTGGCATGCTCTTTATTTCTAAAGAGACGTTTTAACCGTGGTATTATAGGAGGATACCACATAACCTTGGCAGGAACCTTCTTCCTAGGGGCCTCGCCCTCAACATCGCCAGGATCGTCTCGTCTGATCTTATACCGCAGTGCAGTGCATACTGGGCATGCATCCAAATTCTCGTACTTCTCACCACGGTAGAGGATGCAGTCATTAATGCAGGCATGTATCTTCTGCACGTCTAATCCTAGAGGGCAGACAACCTTCTTTGCTTGGTATGTACTGTCGGGCAACTCATTATTTCTTGGAAGAATATTCTTCATTTTTACCAACAACTTTGAAAATGCGCTATCAGTCACACCGTTCTCTGCTTTCCATTCCAGCAAATCCAGTGTGGTACCTAGCTTTTTGTGGCCATCTTCGCAAGTTGGATACAACAATGTTTTGTGATCCTTTAACATATGCTCCAGCTTCTCCTTCTCCTTTTCAGTTTCACATTCTTCCTTTGCATCAGTAATGGCCCGACCAAGATCGTCATCAGCGGGCCCATCTGCTGCCTCTTGATCTTCATTATCTACCCCCGTTGCAGTATCATCATATTCACGATACATATTATGATAGTTGTCATCATCCTCTTCTTCTTCGTTGTCTTCCATCACAACCCCTTTTTCTCCGTGCTTGGTCCAACAATTATAGCTGGGCATGAAACCGGATCGAAGCAGGTGGGCGTGAATGGTTCTGGTATTTGAGTAGTCTTTCTTGTTCTGACAGTGAACACATGGACAACACATAAAACCATTGTGACCATGGTTTGCATTAGTCACAACGATGAAATTTTGGAGGCCTGTAATGTACTCGGAAGTGCGGGGGTCACCGTACATCCATTGCCGGTTCATCTGCATTAATATGTAGTATATATCAAAAATTAATAGGGAGATGACCATTTATATATATAGTACATCAATGACACATGAAAGGATAGTTGCCGACCTCGACCGAGAAGGAAAGAGCAACGAGAAAACTTATTTTGAGCTCTCGGGCATTTCATCGAACACCTCTTGTGCATATGAAAAAACACAAACTAGCACTCTTCACACCCTCTTGCTAGGCTCCAAAATGAGATAGTGAAAAAAATGGAAGAGTGGGGTGTGTGCTGTGGTGTCTTATATAGCCCCCCCTTAACACCGGTTCAAGCCACGAACCGGTGTTAAAGGGGGGCTGCGCGGGCCACTATTGCAGGGTCCTTTAACACCGGTTCATGGAACGAACCGGTGTTAAAGGGGGCGCTCCTTTTTTGCCGCACGGGCCACGCTGGTACGGCCCCCCCTTTAACACAGGTTCATAGAAGAACCGGTGTTAAAGCCCTTTTCCAGGATCAACAAAAAGCCTCGTTTCCACTAGTGCTTGTTCGGCTAGGACTTTTCCCTGTAACCCTAGGACCTGGCGACTATATAATTCGGGCCTATGGGAGCCTTTAGGGCACAAGCTCAGAAGATAACTTAGACTCTCTAGTCACCTCGTGCAGCGAACCAATCCCTGTAACTCGGCGTATTGCCCTTATAGTGATTTATAGCAGGAGTAGGATTCTGCCACCGTTGTGCGATCTGAACCTGGGTAAGTTGTGTTACCTCGTACCCGTCAACCGTCCGCCTTACCCCACGTCTCTAAACATGCACTGTGAGGACCCCTCCATGGCGTACTCGTCGGCAATACCACGACATTCACCGCGGGCTTGGAGTCGCTGTGCTTCCTTGACACTTACTCTAGTCATAACCAGATGAAAATGGTGGTTAAGGAAAAGGAGCAAACGGCATTCATCACGCCATTCAGTGCCTACTGCTACACCGCCATGACGTTTCTCCTCAAGAACACCGACGCGACCTACCAGCAGTGCATGCAGGAGTGCCTTGCAAGCCAAATTGGCCGTAACATCCACGTTTACATCTACAACATGGTGGTCAAGTCCAATCGCTAGAGCGACCTACTCGCCGACCTGGCAAATCTACAAAGGTACAAAATCAAGCACAACCTAGGGAAGTGCACCTTCGGTGTACCCACGGGACAACTCCTAGGGTACATAGTCTCCAAGCAAGGCATCGAGGCGAACCCCACCAAGATCAACACAATCGCACGGCTCGAAAAACCCGAGTGCCTCCGCGATGTTTAGAAGCTGGCTAGGCAAGTCGCGGATCTCATTCGTTTCATCCCTGGCTAGGCGAGAAGTCAATGCCTCTATACAGCCTGATGTGCAAGAACCCCATGTTCCAATGAGACAAGGAGGCGGACGACGCGCTGAACGCACTAAAAGAAGTTCTACTTGCTGCACCCCTACTCGCCGCCCCCGTCGACAAGGAGCCAATGCTCGTTTACGTCGTGGCATCCACGCGAGTCGTTAGCATCTTCATGGTTGTCGAGCGACCAGAGGAGGGAAAGGACCACCCCGTACAGCGCCCGGTATACTACATCAGCAAAGTCCTCACGGACTCATGATAGCGCTACCCATAGTACCAGAAACTGGTGTACGCTGTCTTCCAAGCCCAGCGGCGGCTACCGCACTACTTTCAGGATCACCCAATCACGGTCGTCTCCTCCGCACCACTACAGGACATCATCTGCAACCGTGAGGCGACTGGGCGGGTCTCCAAGTGGGCCGTCAAAATCGGCGTCCACAACATCAAGTACGAGCCACGCAAGGCGATCAAGTCACAGGCCCTAGCAGACTTCCTCGCCGACTGGGAAGAGGCATAGTAGCCAGAGAAGTTGTCGTACCTCCACTACTGGTCGCTCCACTTCGATGGGTCCAAGAACGCGGACGGCGCAGGGGCAGGAATCATACTCACCTCGCTCAAGGGTGACAAGGTCCGCTACGTGCTGCACCTCGACTTCACCCCATGCACCAACAACATGGCAGAGTATGAGGCCCTCCTTCAAGGCATGCGTGCTTCCAAGGAGATGAACATCAATCGCCTACGGTAGTACGGCGAATCCGACCTTGTTGTCGCGCAATTCGATGGTACCTGCGATGTTGTCTCCCTACCATGGTGGCATACCATCAAGCAATGGACCAGTTGGGGGGACACTTCGCCGGCTACTCTATCGAGTGGATCGACATGCGCAAGAAATAGGAGGCCGATGGTCTCTCTCCTATCGGGTCGGCTCGGCAAACCCCACCCGCGTGTGTCTTCCTCGAGACAATCCACAAGCCCTGCGTCTCTCCTCCAAAGGAGATCGACCTCGGGATACCGCTGCAACCCGAGCCCGCCCTGGTCTCCTGATACGTCGTAAACGTATCTATAATTTTGTATGCTTCATGCTTGTTTTGTATCAACTATCTTATGAATTGTCTACACTTTGAGGCATTTTTATACATTTTCTGGAACTAACCTATTGGCAAGATGCCACAGTGCCAGTTGCCTATTTTCTGCTATTTTTGGTTTCAGAAAAGCTAGTAAATAAATATTCTCAAAATTGGATGGAACAAAATCCAAAATAAATATTTTACCTGACATGACACGGAGACCAAAGGAGAGACGAAGAGGAGCAACGAGGCGGCCACACCATAGGGTGGCACGGGCCCACCCTAGGGCGCGCCAAGCTATGGTGTGGGCCCCTCGGGCATCCACCGACCTTGCCCTTTCGCCTATATATACGTCTCCTCGAGACGAAATCCCTACCCAGATCAGAAAATACATGAAAAGTTCCACAGTGCCGCCACCACCGAATAGGATATTTGGGGGACAAAAGTCTCTATTCCGGCACCCTGCCGGGACGGGGAATATAATTTCCCCCGGAGCCATCTCCATCCACTCCACCGCCATCTCCTTCGCCGTTGCTGACTCCCATGATGAGGATGGAGTAGTTCTCCCTCGAGGCTAAGGGCTCTACCAGTATTTATCTGTTCATCTCTCTCTATGCGTGATCTTATTGTGATCATGAGCTTTATTATCTAGTTGAATAATTAGATCTACTCTGCTACTCAAGTGCTTTAATTAATCTCTGCTTATCCCCACGTGTGTGAAGTTGACAGTGTGCACATAGTGTGGTACTTAGGCTAAAGATTACAGAAATACTTATCATGAGTTATATTTTGAGTTGGATGTCTCTATGAAATTGTGGTGTTTGTTGGAACCATCTAGCGCTCAAGGTGAATGTGTGGGGTTACCTAGATGGGGAATGCATACTTTAAGGATAGCTTTTGTAGCCCTACCATGGATTGGAGTAATCCAATCGGAGAGTAGTTCAGAGTGGCATAATGAAGAGAAGATATTTATATGAGAGTGTCCACTAGTGAAAGTATGATCCCTAGGCCTTGTTTATAAGCATTGAAACACCATTTACAACTAGTCATGTCACATGTTTGCTTGCTGCCATCTTTATTTCAGATTGCCTTTAGTCTCTTCCTTCCCGTCAAGCTCTTTTCTGGCACCATTGTCTTATATTCATCCATACTACTTGTATTTTACTATATCTTCGCTGAACTAGTGCACCTATACACCTGACAAGTGTATTGGGTGTGTTGCGGACACAAGAGACTTCTTGTATCTTGATTGCAGGGTTGCTTGAGAGGGATACCTTTGACCACTTCCTCCCTGAGTTCGATTAACCTTGGGTGATCCACTTATAAGGGAAACTTGCTGCTGTTATATAAACCTCTGAATTTGGAGGCCCAACACTGTCTACAAGAATAGAAGCGTGCGTAGACATCATCGCCATGGTTGAAGCACCAAGCGACTAGACTGCACCATACCTCGCCTACCTCGAGAGCGGGACCCTGCCAGTGGACGAGACAGAAGCCTGCATGATCGTACATTGCTGCAAATCTTCGTTCTCATCAACGGCGAGCTCCACAAGAGCAGCATAACAGGCATGTTCCAACGTTGTGGGCATTCTAGGGAAGGGCGCAAGATCCTCCAAGACATCCACGCTGGCGACTGCGTCCACCTTGCCGGTGCCTTGTATCTGGTTGCCAAAGGCCATGCGACATGGCTTCTACTGGCTCGCCACACACGCCAACGACATCGACATCGTTCAACGCTGCGTCGGGTGCCAGAAGTACGCCAACCAGACGCATGTCCCCAGCTCGGCGCTCAAGACGATCCCCATCACCTGTCCATTTGCTGTATGGGGCATGGACATGCTGGGCCCCTTCAAGAAGGCCGCCTCTAGCTACACCCACCTCCTAGTCGCACTCGAAAAATTCACTAAGTGGGTTGAAGCCAAGCCAGTTCGGAAGTGCGACGGGAAGACCACTGCCAAATTCCTCCGCAAGCTCATCTACCGCTACGGATTACCGCACAACATCATCATAGACAACGACACCAGCTTCGCAAAGGGCGGCCTAGCAGAATTCTGCGAGGAGCAGAACTTACGGCTCGACATTGCCTCAGTCGCCCACCAGGAGTCCAACGGCTAGGCGGAACACGCCAATCAAAGTATCTTCCATGGCCTCAAGCCACGACTGCAAGTTCTCCTTGAGCGAAGTCTGGGATCCTGGGTCGAAGAGCTCCCCTCTGTCATATGGGGCATTTGCACCTCCATCAATAGGTCAACAGGGTTCACGCCCTTCTTCATGGTGCACGGCGACGAAGCCGTCATGCCGACTGACCTGGAGCACGACTCGCCCCAGGTGGTCAACTACGCAGAGGCCAACAACGAGCTCGCACGCCAAGACGGGGTCGACCAGCTCGACGAAGCACGCGACCTAGCTCTCTCCTGCACCGCCATCTATCAGCAGGGGCTCTGCATCTACCGCAACTGCCAAATCCGGACTCGCACCTTCTAGGAAGGCGACCTGGTCCTACAACTGATCCAGGACAAGAAGGGCATGCACAAGCTCTCTCCCCCATGGGAGGGATCATTCACCATAGGGCGAGTCCTCAGCAACGACGTCTACTACCTCGTCGACATTTGAGGCGACGGCCAGCTCGACGTCAAGCGGTCGTGGAATGTAAATCTCCTAAGGAAGTTCTATACATAGAAATCCGACCTGTACTCCCCCACCATGCGATACAATACATCCAGTTCGCACAAATTTTGTTTACTCTCCAAGTCTTGTGCTAATCGTACTCGTAATTACAGCAATACGCTACCCTATGGATGTAAACCCTTGGTTATATGACCGGCGCAGCTAACTAGTGTGGTGCAAGGGCACCGAAAGTATTCGGGCCTTGCGTCGTCCACGTAAACGCCAGTCCGGAGATCCCATCAGAGTCTCCCCGCTCGACTGGCCTGCCGGGCTAAGACAACCGTACACGCTTCATACAACGACCGATCCTCCACACCCTCGGCACAGCGACTCGAATGGTTAAGTACCACGCTCGGGGACTCGCCTAAGTCTAAACCCACGAGTCTCAGGAACACACAAGGTATGAGAGCGTGCCCCGGACTCGCCATGCGACTGGCTCTCCAAGACATGTGGAGTGACGCACTACAAACAAAGCTTCTCGTCCTCACCTACCTTGGGCATGGGACTAGAATGGCTAAATACCACGCTCGGGGACTCGCCTAACTGACCTCGCTCGCGTCCGGGTAAACATCCAAGTACAGAGCACCCCTTGGGATCGCCAATCGACTGGATTTACAAGCCACGACGAGTCGACCCTAACTAACTAATAGTATAAAACAACCAAACATACAAAAATGCCCTATAAACCCCATTAAAGGGTGGACGCGCTTAAGGACTCGCTTAACAAACAAATCAAAAAACAAGTTGTTTCAACTCAACACATTCTCATTCCTTTAGCAGCAAAATAAATTGTTCGCAGGCAAGGATTCATACAAGTTTACTTGTCACTAACACAAAAGGCCAATCGGCAAATTCTTATTCTGCAGACTTCGAGGTCGACGTGGTGCCACCCCCACATACCCGGATGAAGGGTTCCCATGGATTCGTCAGGTACATCATCAGGCTCTTCGCCATTGCCAACTGGAACGGCTTCTCCGACTTGAGGTCATGATGCGCCGGCTCGGGGTCTTTCGGCGCCACCACCGTCTCCTGGTACGGTAGAAGATCGCCCATCGCCAGCACCCGCTCGGAGTACGTGGCCTCCCTCACATTCAACTTCAAAACCTTTGAGATCTCCCCGAACCAATCACAGCCGGGTATCCGCTGGTGACATCGTCGAGTTCGAAGTCGTCAGGGAAGTGTGCAAGCCCGAGACTCAGCACAGTCGCGGCTCCATGGCAAAACGCCCACCGCGCCATCAACTCGACCACCGCCGGAGCCTCCTCAAGATAGCGCCACACCTTTGTCATCTCGCTGGGGATCACCTCGGTGGGCGAGATCCCCTACAGAACAACGCGGATAAACGTCGTTGAGAGTGTCACTACTAGAGAAAAGGCTATAGGAGACATGCTTATGCGAGGCACATTTAGACATATGCGCCTCCTATAAAAATAGGCGAGGCGCACTTTGCGATATGCGCCTCTAGTATAAAAATAGGCGAGGCGCATATGATAAGAATGCGCCTCCTATAATCCCTGTACGGACGGAATCTAGCAGCCCCATATTATGCGAGGCGCATTCTAGTCATATGCGCCTCCTATATATCAGATAGGCGAGGCGCATATGGACAAAATGCGCCTCGCATATTCTGTGTGGGCCCGCGTGTGGGTAGGTGCACGAATATGCGAGGCGCATATGGCTATATGCGCCTCCTATATTTGATAATATGCGAGGCACATATGGCCATATGCGCCTCAAGTAACCAATGCGGGCCCGGGCGGTGGTAGGTGGCCGCATATGCGAGGCGCATATTGCTATATGTGCCTCCTATAGTTTGAATTATAGGAGGCGCATATTGTGCAATATGCGCCTCGCATAAGCTGGCACCACTTTTTTCCAGCTTTTTGCACATGGAGGCAACTACCACCCCACTCACTTGTGTCACTTCTTCCTCCTCCACCAAGACAAATCTGGTCGCCCCCCTCCTCCTCCCCACCTCATTTCCCCCATTGATTCACCATAGAAGCTTGCTCAACATCCATTGGTTGACACCCATATGTAAGTGAAGTCTCTTGCTCCTCTAGATCTACAACATGTCCATTTACTTCTCCTCCGGCTCTCTTGCGCAAGTCGTTGTTGGAGGAAGCGTGAAGGCGTTGCTTGCATGTATGCGCGTTGTCGGAGACACCGACTATATGATTGTGTTGTGGTGCTACTTTTTGTGCAGGGATTTCATTTGAGATGCCAATGTTTCGCCGGAATGTCGATTTATTTATTTTCCAGCGAATTTCTGGCACTCGCGGATGTCCTCTTTTTAGGGGAGGTCATGCCGAATTTTTCCGGCGATCCACGTCCATATATGCTCTAATTATTCTCTTGCTCTTTGTACCACGCAGGCGGCCATGGTTCGACCACTGATCAACAAAGCCCGCGTGGATAGGTGGATGACATGCGCGAGGGCCGACATGGAACGTGCAAACAAGACAGAGATAAGATGTCCATGTCGGGACTGCAAGCTGATGTATCTGATAAGGCATGATTCCGGAATGCTGGAGTCGCACCTGCTTCGACGTAGTTTCATGGATGGATACACTCGATGGATACGTGATGATCACGAAGATCAAGATGCTAGTGATGATCACGAAGATCAAGACGCCAGTCACGATCACGAAGATCAGGGTGGTGGCACTGGACATGGACACGAAGATGATCAAGGTGGCGTCGGGCATGGACACGAAGATGATCAAGGTGGTGCCGACCATGATTCGAGCTGGTTGCGAGACCCTCATGTCCAAGATCTGCTTCTCAAGGAGACGAGTAACACCAGAGCCGTCGGTAGAGAGAAGGCTAAACTGGAGCAAATGGCTAAAGACGCGGTCACTCCATTGTTTGACGGATGCAACGACGGGGATAACCATCTAAATGTAATGCTTAGGGCTCTGGAGATGAAGGCGAAACACAAAATGACCGACGACTGTTTCGACGACAACATTGTATTCTGGGACGATATTCTTCCCAAGAAGGGGAACACATGTCCGACTAGTATCGCTGAGGCGAAGAAAGTCGTGTGCCCTCTCAATCTACCGCACGTGAAATACGACGTCTGCATAAATGATTGCATCATCTACCAGGACGAGGACGCGGAGAAGACCACGTGTCCGGTGTGCAAGACCTCTCGATACAAGAGAGGGACCAAGAAAGCTCCTAAGAAGGTGGTGTGGTACTTTCCTCTAACTCCTCGTTTGCATCGGTATTTCGCAGACCCTAAGGAAGCACAGCTCATGCGCTGGCACGCGGAAAGAAAGAGGCTGGAAGACGATGATCCGGAGAAGGAGGAAATGTTGAGGCACCCTTCGGATGCTTGCCAGTGGAAGGCGTTGGACCTACAATATTACCAACATTTTGGGAAAGAGTCAAGGAACCTCAGGCTGGGCGTGAGCACTGACGGACTCAATCCGTTTGGAAGCCAGAGCAGCACACACAGCACCTGGCCCGTGTTTGTATGGATCTACAACCTCCCTCCCTGGTTGTGCATGAAGAAGAAGTACGTAACCATGAGTATGCTCGTTCAAGGCCCAAAACAACCTGGTACAGACATCAATCTGTATCTCACGTTGTTGAAAGAGGAGTTGGCCACGTTATGGGAAGAAGGAGCCCGTACATGGGACGCCTCGAGACAAGAGTACTTTGACATGTGAGCGGCGGTCATCACGACGGTGCAAGACTATCCCGGTTACGGATACTTCTCGGGGCAGGTGGTCCAAGGATTCTATGGGTGCGTTAGGTGCAAGGATAATACAACGTACCGCCAGCTACAGAAAGATCCCGGGTCCGGGAAAACCGTGTTCCTTGGGGCTCGGAGGTGGCTTCCCAAGAATCACGCCTGGATAAAGCTAGGACATCTGTTCGATGGGACGATCGAGCTCCCGAGAAATCCCACACCAGAAGAGTGGCACGGAAATCTACAAGTTGTTGAATAACTGGAAGAAGTGACCAGCGCCAGGAAAGACCCAGAAGAAGCCAGAGCCGTTGCTGAAGGTATGGAAGGCGAGGTCTGTTTTCTGGGACTTTCCATACTGGAAGATCCTCCGCGTGCCTCATAGCCTTGATCTCATGCATATCACGAAGAACGTGGGCGAGAGTCTGCTTGCCACCCTCCTTAACACCGACAAGACCAAAGATGGGCCGAAGGCAAGGAACGACTTGAAGCATATGGGCATCAGGGATGAACTTCAACCACCACCAAGCGATGATGAGGAGGAGGATGAGGTGGAGGAGACAGAAACACTAAATAGCCGTCGTCGCAAGGGGAAAAAGGTTAAGAAGGGAGAGGTCAAGCTCAAGGCCTCATGCTTCACTCTGAGTAAGAAGGAGGCCATACAGTTTATGAAGTGCCTCCTCGGAGTCAAATTTCCGAACGGCTACGCGGGGAAGATAAGCAGATGGCTAGACGAGGTGAAGCAGCGCTTCAGCGGGATGAAGTCTCACGACGTCGCCGTGCTAATGACGCAGGTACTCCCGGTCGCGATCCGAGGTATAATGGACAAGCACATCCGTGAAACACTGTTTGGCCTCTGCAACTTTTTTGACGTCATCTCTCGGAAGTCGATAGGCATTAAGCAGCTCACGAGGCTACAGGACGAGATCGTGGTGATAATGTGCGAGCTTGAGATCTATTTCCCCCCCGCTTTCTTCGACATCATGCTTCATCTGCTTCTCCATGTCGTGGAGGATATCGTCCAGCTCGGTCCTGCGTTTCTGCGAAGCATGATGCCGTTCGAAAGGCTCAATGGACACATCAAGGGATACGTTAAGAACAAGTCCCGTCCAGATGGAAGCATAGCAAATGGCTTCCTGGCCGAAGAGTGCATCTCTTTCTGCTCGAACTTTCTACAAACCGAGACCCCTCTTAGTATGCCATTCAACAAGCACCTCGGGAGGCTCGCTGGATGGGGTCACCGCGAGGGTCGATGTGCAAAGCATGTCGACATGGAGGGCTGAACCAAGGACTTTGAAAGAGCAAACTTGGTCGCGCTGCAACACCTGCAGGTGGTTGATCCATACATACATGAGCACAAAGAGTTTATCAAGAAGAATTACGCTGATCAGGGGCGCCCGGTCCCGAGGGAGGAAGATGTTATCAAGGAGCACAACTCCGGTTTCACGCGGTGGTTTAGGGAGAAGGTCATAGCTAATCCACCTGACATGATGAGGGTACTATTGTTCAACCAGAGAACCGCAAAATGCACAATGTCACAATGCCACCTGACATGATGAGGGTCAAATACAGTATGGTGCTTCCGGGCTACGAGCAAGTGGAACCTCCCTCTCAACCTCAAGGATGGGATGATGAGGACACGGCAGCGGTCCTCAATACCGGCTTCGGCTACTTGTACCTATGGCCGAAGAGCCAGATCCGTTTGGGGACAGAGGACCAGCTCAACATCACCCTAGAGGCAGCACAACCAGAACATGATGAAGACTTCGAGATGGGAGACTTGGACAACATGGCACAGAATCCCGATGATGATGAAGAAATTGACCCGAACTACGGTGACCAGTTTGTTAACACAAGGTTTTCTGATTTGTATGAGCAGGGACCATCAGGCACACATCAAGTTGCCGAGACCCAACCAGCACTAGCGAAACCCCCTTGCAAGGTGCGTCTCTTCCCAACTAGTCAAGAGATGCCGCCACCTGTCCCCTTCACCGAGCCTCCAAGGCCAGTAGTTCCTTTGATCAGCCCGGGGCTCCCTCCATAAGACGGTCGGTGAGGTGAACGCAGTGGCCGAAGCCGTAAAGAGCAAGAAGGGTCGCAAAAGGAAGCCTAAGGGTGATCGGGGCCAGGATCCAAATCCTCTTTTCCGGGGCAGCGCTGTGGGGCAAGCCAGGAATCAGCAGCACGTGGCAGGTGTACCGATGATGTGTAAATCGATGCTCGAGGTCGCAGGCTCGCATATGCGTAGTATTCATTATGGATGTCTCATAATTGAGCAGTGCCGCATTCGCGACAACGATCAGTCGTACCTCATTTTCAAGGCTAAGGTGCCTTCTCATATGCCGTGCTTCGTCACTGTACCCCCCGGGGATATCTTCTACGTGCGGCATACTGACCTGTTTGACATGTTGAACGGGTTTCAACTACACAATACCCTGGTCCGGCTGTTCTCCCTCAATATGGCCATGGAGATCCCCAGAGACAAGATCCGGGCATCCAGATAGTGGATCCCTACTTCATGCGTGACGCCGTCCTGAAAGATGCTGAGGCCATAGAACTGGCGACCGACTACCTCTCAAACTTCCTGCAAACATACTCGGACAAGGATGTGATTCTCCTTCCCTACCATCCCATCACGGAGGATGATCGGACAGGCTGTGTGCTCATAAGCTTGAATTTGAAACACTCAACAGCCTTGTACCTCGACTCAAACATTGCGATCCAAAAAAATACACCAATATCAAGAAAATTCTTGATGGCGCTCTCACCGTCTACGTCGCAGCGGGAGGCGTCAAACCGGCAAGGCCACATGTAAAGTTCGGCGCGCACGTGTTCCACCACACGACGAAGTTTGCCTGCGTCAAGCAGCCGCCTGGCAGTGGGAAGGATGCCTTCTAGGCCATTTACCACATGAAGGCGTTCTTCAATGACATGGAGACCAAAACGCTGCCATCTGACCTCGTGAAGTGGGCTGAAAAGCTTGCATGCATACAGGCTCGCAACCTCAGGCAACACTTCTTCAACATCCAGGAGGAGATCGCGACAATTGTGTACCAGGGAGTCATAAAAACCGGAGGCACCTTCCACGGCGGCTATACACCGTCCAACAGGGAGATAGACGAACGCTTAGCGCAGCAGGGTGACGGCAGGATGTTCATGCAAATGGCAAAAACTCGGTGGGGCTTCATCAATGCCCCCCCAAAGCCGACTCAAGAGCCGAAGAAGACTTCATGATTGCATTGCCTGGGTACCTAGCTAGCTGTTAGTTCCGAACTCGTGTTGTAACCTCTTATCACTATGTTAAACTTGCCTAGCAAAACCTCTAGAATATGTTTCGTCAACCGTTGAACTTGATTGTGAGAGACACTAGCTAGTTATTTGTGTTACGAACTATTTTAAGTTCTTGTTGCTTTTCATTTGTCATTGCTTTCCTACTTTCTTGTGGTTTACTTTCTTTGTCTTTCTTGGAAATGCCGATGATTAGAACGTGTTGTGGTGTCACGTGTATGACTATGCCGCTGTTCAATCTTGTGTGCCAAGTAGACTAGTAATTTGGGCATATACTCTACTTGCCGAACAAGATCAAACAGCGAGCATTGTTATTTCCGTGCCCAATCTAAGTATGAGGCACTAATCCATGTCATTCTTGGTTTGCTTTTTTTGGTCTTTCTTCGAAATGCCGATGATTAGAACGTGATTTCTTACATTTTGTTGCACCCATATATATATGCATGATTCTATCTTGTGAACTGCTAGCTATTGCTTTCCACTGACATAAGTAATATCATCTTTATTATGTGTAGGAGATGCCGAGGTGTTATGTCGTGTACGTCGGTCGGGTTCCAGGTGTGTACGAGGAGTGGAAAGACTGCCAGAAGCAAGTGAACAACTTCTCGGGCAACAGCTACCAAGGCTATGAGAGTAGAGAGGTGGCGGAAGAGAAGTGGAGGAGGCATGGAAGGAAGAAGTGGAGGAACTTCCTCGTGATCACCACCTTGTTGCTCTTCATTGTAGGTTATGTGTTCTACTTCATCTAGGTAGAGCTACGTCGTTGGAGTTGTAATGTGATTGTGAACTTGTACTCGAAGGTGTAATGTGATTGTGAACTTGTATTCGGAGGTGTGAACTTGTGGCACAAACACTTGATGTATGAACTTGTAGGTCATGATTGATGTGTAATGTATTGTATTCATGTTGGTTCTATTATGCTTTGGAAAATTGCAAGTTTCTGAAAAATTCTGTGCTCTTTATACTGTATTCTGTACTATATTGTATATTTGAATATCTGTATATTATTATTTATAGTGGTCTGTAAAACTTGAATTTCGAAAATATTACCGGAGGCGCATATAGGATACTATAGGAGGCGCATATGATATGCGCCTCCTATACTTCACATATGCGAGGCGCATATCGATATGCGCCTCGCATATTATTATGTGAGGCGCATATCGATATGCGCCTCGTATATGTGAAGTATAAGAGGCGCATATCATATGCGCCTCGCATAAGAAATACCCGAAGATTGAAGCTAGAGGCGCATGTGATGTGCGCCTCGGATAGGCTTTTTGGTGCGCCTCACATAGGCTTTTCTCTAGTAGTGTGTGGCCGAATCCACCATCATGTATACGCACTTCTTGGCGTCGTATGACTGTACTTCAGGATCCCCACTGCAGATCTTCCCTGCAAACAAAAACCAAGTAAGAATAAAGAAGGAAACAATCCTCAACCTCCCCCGCTCGGGGACCCTCTAGCTCAGTGACTCGCCCGCCCAAGGACTCGCCAGCAAAGCGACTCGCCCACTCGGTGAATCAACCTCTACTACACGAAAGAGCTCGACAAAATACTCACCAAGAAGCGGACGGCAGAGATCCATGGTGAAGTCCTGCAGGGCCGTCAACTGGTCCTGCAGACCAGCAACAACAGCGTTGGAAACCTACCGTTCATCCACTGCCGCCACCATAGCAGCCTTGGCTCGCTCCTCCGATGAAGTCGCTTCTGCCTTTGCAGCCTTGAGCTCCCTCTCCAAGGCCACGATCCGCTCATCCGCAGCGGTCATCGAAGACTTAGCAGTCTCCAGCTGGGACGCTGGGATGATACCCTCACGTGCCTTGGGAATCACGGCGGATCGGTCCTCTGCAAAGAAAATCAAAGGGAGATTCCACACAGAGAAAGCAAGGAAACAAACCAAACACTCGAATACCTACCTGCAGTCTCTCGAACCTGCTGGTTAACCTTCTACACGGACCGGAGGTCATGCTCCAAGAGTTCCTTCGTGGCTTGCCGCTCGGAGGATTCACGCTGAAGGCCCTGCGAAGAATAAACGTTCGTGAGAAGACAACAAAAAATTCCTAAGTGCCTAGCCGCTGAAATTCAGCGATTAGCCACTCAGGTACTGGACAGCAAAAAATTCCTAAGTGCCTAGCTGCTGAATTTCAGCGACTAGCCACTCTGGGACTAGACATCGAAAAATTCCTAAGTGCCTAGCCACTGAAATTCAGCGACTAGCCACTCGGGGACTAGAGAGCAAAAAATTCCTAAAATGCCTAGCCGCTGAATTCAGCGACTAGCCACTCGGGGACTGGAAAGCAAAAAAAACCTAAGTGCCTAGCCACTAAAATTCAGCGACTAGCCACTCGGGGACTAGATATCCGAATAAATAAAGAATCCACCTGCTAAAAATCAGCGACTAGATCCTCGGGGACTAGACATACCTAGATGGAAGCGCCCAACATGCTGTGCAACTCGATGGCGTCAACTGACGACAGCACAAACGACGTTCACCCACGCCGCTGCCCGACGGCTACATCCAAGACTTCAGGCACCTGAGGAAACTATGAACCCGCTACCACAGTGGAAGCCTTCACCATGAAGCGGGGAAAGGTCGCCGCCATCGCCCCCGGAGCGTTAGTCGCAGGTTCTGAGGCCCCAACCAACACGGTCAACTCGCCCAGCTGCGACCCCACGACCACATCGGCATCCGCGACCGCAGCAACCTCAACTGACACTTCGGTGGCACGCGGCGGCTGACTCTTCCACGGCTATGACGAAGTTCTCAGCCTTCTTCTTCTTTGCACCCTCGGCGGGCGCCTCGGCTTCATCACCCTTCCTATTTTTGGAAGGGTCAACTTCTCCTCTAGCGGCGACTGGCGTCACCTTGGACACTTTAGGGTGACCAATCTTCTTCACACAAGTCCTGCAAAAAGGCACGATCATCGACACAATCAACGACTACAAAAAGCTACTCTGAATCGATTTGGCAAAGGCTTACCTGGCGACCGGAATGAAGCGTAGACCATTGTAGATGTGCTCCGGCTTCTCCAACTCCAGGCCCAGTTTGCGACTGATGTTCATCTTGAACATGGACGAAGCCCACGACACTGACGGCTTCTTCGACGATGAGGTCGCGGATGCGTGAACTTCTAGCCTAGTCGGCATCAGCACCTCCTTCAATGGAGAAGTCTCCACGGTCGAAGCGGCCCCAAGCCCTGGGACAACTGAGAATGGCGGTCTGGCCTGGCCTGGCCTATGGATGACATACTCCGCGTCGGTGATCTTCTTCAGTGTGACGACATAGTCGTAGGCGCTCCAATCGGTGGTGCAGGCCTGTGTTCCATCCTCCCTGCCGGTGTACTCGTACATCTAGTGGGATCGGCTGGCCAGCGGCACTAATTGTTGTCCAAGGAAGCATTTATACAAGTTTATAGTCTCCAGCACCTTCTTCTACAGCGGCCGGTTCTTTGACAGCATCTCGTCCACAGCCATCCTCTGGTCGTGGGGAAGTTTGGTCACCTGCAGCCGACGAGGCTCGCTCCTATCGGTGGTGAACATTGGGGGCGACACCTCGTCATCTGGTGTCAACTTGCAGACATAGAACCGGTACTTCATCCATTCGCTGGCAGCCTTCTTCAGCAACATGAGGTCGAGGAAGGGGTCCTTGTTCTTCAGCTAGAAGTTAAGGCTGCCCGCCACCAGCATTGGGCCGTCGGCCCCTTCACGACTGACGCGCCCATGGAACAGCTCCTGCCACAGGGGGAAGTATGAGCGGCATACCAACTGCGGTGACCCAGCATACCACTGCATATGTAGTACACTATAGTCGTTGACATGACATCCACAGAACACCGTTCCGTAAATATCACATCCCTCAGAGTGGTACAATAGAAACATTGCGGGTCCATATTTCAAAAGTACACACATTATTATTATTACAATGCCGGAAGTTCGAGACTTCCAAAAGATTCAACTTACAAACCAAATATAAAGTGTTTCAGTGGAATTTAAAGGTAACACTCTGACTAGGAGTTGAGCTCAACAGCTTTTTCTATAGAGTTCATGCTGCTCGGCTCCGTTAGTTACTATTAACTAGGGATACTTAGTTGGACTCATTATCATCGACACCATAGAGGATTTCGTAATCCACTCGTTCAACTCCTCCGGACAGATCAGGTTCCTCGTAGAACACATCTTCTTGGCATTCGGCTGCATACATTGGCACGTCTTCGGGATCCTCAGAGTCTAAGCAAGGGATCAAAGGAAAGAATGAGTAACAGCTTTACCCAACAAGTTCATTTTATGCAAGGTGGGAAGTTTGATGCTCTAACTACCACCTCGGATTATAAATCCTTGGTACTATGCAATTTTTGTAAATCTTTCTTCAAAGATTGATTTTATTCTAAAAATCTATGACCATCAGTCTTCACAAGTTGACCAGAACTTTCATGGAGTTTCTTTCCTGCCGCATTCGTAGCTCCTTCCTAGAACAGGGAGTAACAAGTTACAGTTCTTACACTCTGCAGAGGTGCGTTACTTTACCCATGAGAGATCAACTCCTTGTTGCACAACCGGGCGTACTTTCCCGTCCACAATTCCATGATGTGGGGCCAAGTAGTTGGTCCAAGCCAATCACTGCCCCCTTCGCGACCCCGCATTCCTCCTTGGTGTACACCATGCCCACATAATGAATTACGACAATGGTTTGTACAAACCGTTAGATGCCAGAACTATCGTGGGATGATGAGGGTTCCCACCCATATGCTGCATATCCTCTATGAATTACCAATTAATATGCATGCTACGAGGATAACAGCCACGACCTGCACATCCGGCTTCATGCGAGAGGAAGAAGATACAACTGACTTCTCTGTCCCATTCCAATTAATCTCATGGCTAACGCGTAATATACGGCGCTAGAATCACTGATGTCAGGGGTTCTTAAGTCCCTACTTGATCATCATTGTTGCAATTAGAACTCTAAGTTCTATTGCTCCATCATATCACCACTTAGGATGATATCTAAAATTTCTTTATTTGTGAAAACAATATTTTATTTCTTTTATAGCATATATGATAACACACAATTTGCAAATACTTTGATAAAGACTCTTCAAAGGACATGAGCAAGTGATGAACTTGCCTTGTGATGGCAAGGTAGTGAAGTCGGATTCTTGCACTGGACCTTGAGCTTCTATGTCTACAAAAACATCATTATTGCCTAGTAAGGACAATATTTAAAGAAGCAAAATGATTATGCAAGTAATGCAATGCATTATTTTAACTCTATATGCATTTTCCCTGTATAAGGTGCCTTTTAATATTAATAAAGCATTTATAAATATTACCTTTTAATATTTATAGCAGATATTAAATTATTTTATTTTATTTCTTTTTTATTTGACTTTCATTGATTTAATAATTCTTTTAGGAATTATCAATTATACATTAAAATTGTTACTAAATATTTATTTAGTATTTTTCACAAATACTATAATATTAATATATAATGAAAGGGAATTTTAGTTATTTTTATCACCTTTCAATAATTTTATAAATTCCATAAGGAATATATAATTTACAAAATTCTTCTAAAAATTTAAATGTCCAAAATATTATATCTTATTTTATTTGGATAAAGTGGATTATTTTGAATCCAAAAAGATTTTACTTGTAATTTTTGGACTTTTATTTTATTTTCTAAGATTTATTTAAATCTAGGGGTATTTTGGTCTTTTTCTTTTTATTAAAACTGGCCTAGAAGGATTTCTGGGCTGGTTATTCTTATTGGGCCCTAGTGGCCCATTAGTTCTAGACAAAACGACCACCCCGAAGGGTCTGGCCTAGCTCGGCCCACTCCTCACTGCCTCTCTCTCCCTCGAGTTCATCCTCTCCTCCTCTGACCCCGACCCTGTGGCCGGCGATGCCGCCACACTACAAGAAATGTGGCAAACTATGACCTTCTGATAGTGACCGTGAATAAAATCGTCATAGATCTATGACGATTTTGCACTAGATAGCCATAAGACGTTTGAAGGGGTAAAAACCTTGAAAAATTAAGACGTTTTGACTCCAAAACGTCATATTTGTCGTAGCTAAAATCGTCATAATCTGGCGGATGTATCCTACGACATATATTGTAGCTGATTACGACGATTTAAATTGGTCATAACGTCTAAAATAGAATAAAGTTGAAATGAGTAAGCATTTTCCCCAGCATTTTTATCTATGTGGCATGTCTATGTGTCAGTTTTTGCATATGGGGCATACCTATGTGTCAATATTTGGTTCCATTACACCCACAAATTGAACTCACGCGCGGGAATAATAACCAAAAAAGGGGCTGTAGGGGGACTCGAACCGGCGACCTCCCCACTGATGAAAGGCACCTAACCACCAGACCAACACAACTTAGTTGTTCCATACCCGCGCTAAAGCCTTTTGACTATCACCTGCGATCCAAACTGGGCCTGGCTGCCAGGTTCCCCCTAATGGGCCTCACTGGGAAGGTGTATTTGGGCGAGCTTTGACCTTGGGCGCAGTAGATTAGGTCCGGTTATGTTTTTTTCGTTTTCTTTTTGTGTTTTCATAATTCTTGTGTATATTTCTCATAAGAACTCCAAAATAATTGATTTTTGTCTCTAAATTTTTATAAATTTCATTAGATCATACTAGGATGTTAATTATAGTATGATTATTTTAAATTGTGGATCTACTAATACCATGTCAGGTCCATAGTAGGGACAATATCATAATTCAACATATGATTTTGAAACTATGGTTTTGAAGATTCTTAGCCCAGGGCCGAGCCTCGCTAAACTTGCGTTGGATCTCTAAAGAAATAGCATAATGCGAGTCTAAAACACATTTTTTCAAAAAATAATGGGCATCGGATCATGTACCTGTAGTTCAAATCGGACCCACTTCCTACTGATTTCGTAGGAATTTGTCTTTTTTGCCAGGGGTGTACGGAAAGGTTTGAGATATCCTGGTTGGGACATTGTCCATGTAAGGTGGTCAAATATTTTTACAAAATGTGGCGGTACCATTCTAAAACTGTCATTTGGTGGTTGCTTCACAAAACACCCCGTTTTTTGCGCTCGGAAAATGGAAAATGGTTTTTCCGTGCGTCGAAAAGGAAAACTTCCTCCTGCAACATTGTTCTCCATGCCACGATACATATGTGTGCACAATATGGGCATATTATCACAAACTATGACCAGATTCTAGCCATAACATTGGTCATTTGACCAGAAAGCCACGAAACCTCGAACATGATAGGTCATTTTGTGAAGGGTTTTTTCAGACATACCCAATTTACCAAGTTTGGTATTTTTCCTTGCAATTATGTCACATAATAAGACACCACGCGAAGGATTTGCGTTGATCAGACCGTTTTTATTTTTTTTATGCCTGTTTCAAACTATGGTCAAAACGGCGGGAATGAAGGTTCTTAGCTCAGGGCCGAGCCTCGCTAAACTTGCGGTGGATCTCTAAAGAAATAGCATATTGCGGGTCTAAAACACATTTTTTCAAAAAATAATGGGCATCAGATCATGTACCTGTAGTTCAAATCGGATCCACTTCCTACTGATTTGGTAGAAATTTGTCTTTTTCGCCAGGGGTGTACGGAAAGGTTTGAGATACCCCGGTTGGGACATTGTCCATGTAAGGTGGTCTAATATTTTTACAAAATGTGGCGGTACCATTCTAAAACTGTCATTTGGTGGTTGCTTCACAAAACGCCCCGTTTTTTGCGCTCGGAAAATGGAAAATGGTTTTTCCGTGCGTCGAAAAGGAAAACTTCCTCCTGCAACATTGTTCTCCATGCCATGATACATATGTGTGCACAATATGGGCACATTATCCCAAACTATGCCCTGATTCTAGCCATAACTTTGGTTATTTGACCCGAAAGCCACGAAACCTCGAACATGATAGGTCATTTTGTGAAGGGTTTTTTGAGACATACTCAATTTACCAAGTTTGGTATTTTTCCTTGCAATTATGTCACATAATAAGACACCACGCGAAGGATTTGCGTTGATCG
The DNA here is from genome assembly GCA_916181665.1 of Avena sativa. NCBI lineage: Eukaryota > Viridiplantae > Streptophyta > Magnoliopsida > Poales > Poaceae > Avena > Avena sativa. Next base: position 18,921,655 of record OV702299.1, read on the forward strand.
GACCGTTTTTTATTTTTTTATGCCCGTTTCAAACTATGGTCAAAACGGCGGGCATGAAGGTTCTTAGCTTAGGGCCGAGCCTCGCTAAACTTGCTTTGGATCTCTAAAGAAATAGCATATTGCGAGTCTAAAACACATTTTTTCAAAAAATAATGGGCATCGGATCATGTACCTGTAGTTCAAATCGGACCCACTTCCTACTGATTTGGTAGGAATTTGTCTTTTTCGCCAAGGGTGTACGGAAAGGTTTGAGATATCTCGGTTGGGACATTGTCCATGTAAGGTGGTCTAATATTTTTACAAAATGTTGCGGTACCATTCTAAAACTGTCATTTGGTGGTTGCTTCACAAAACGCCCCGTTTTTACGCTCGGAAAATAGAAAATGGTTTTTCCGTTCGACGAAAAGGAAAACTTTCTCCTGCAACATTGTTCGCCATCCCATGATACATATGTGTGCACAATATGGGCATATTATCACAAACTATGCCACGATTTTGGCCATAACATTGGTCGTTTCGTCCGAAAGCCATGATACCTCGGACATGATAGGTCATTTGTGAGAAGGTTTTTTTGAGACACTTGCAATACACCAAGGTTGGTATTTTCCCTTGCAACTATGTCACATATTAAGACACCATGCGAAGGATTTGCATTGATCGGACCATTTTTGAATTTTTTATGCCCGTTTCAAACTATGGTCAAAACGGCGGACACGAAGGTTCTTAGCTAGGGGCTAAGCCTCGCTAAACTTGCATTGGATCTATGAAGAAATAGCATATTGTGAGTCTAAAAATGATTTTTTCCAAAAATCATGAGCATCGGATCATATACCTGTAGTTCAAACAAGGTTGGTATTTTCCCTTGCAACTATGTCACATAAGAAGACACCACGCGAAGAATTTACATTGATCGGACCTTTTTTGAATTTTTTATTCCCGTTTAAAACTATCATTTTTATGTGACCAATCAGAAGCTAAAACCAGACCACCCACGGATCACCCACCCAATCAGATTTTAGCCGTTGATAGGGCCTCCATCCAACGCTCCAAATGCGCTGCACCAGTTTCTCCCGCCTCCCACACATGGGCGTGAATAGACAAAAACACCCTAGTTCGCAGTATTGCAACACATAAATGATAAGGGCACTTTGGTAAAATCCTCCCACACCCATGACCCGTCCTCCCAAACCCGCCCTAATCCCCACACGCACCCCGACCCCGCCGCCACTTCTTCCTCCTTCGCGAGCCAGCAAACCCTAATCCCGCTCGTGCCTCCCTCTCTCTACTTCGCCTACACCACCTCTGTGAACCATCGCGCTGACCTCTGTCTGCTTCATCTACTAGTGCGCTCACCACTCCGCCGTTGCACCACTGACCCCTGACCCGGTCTCCACTTACTAGTTCCCTGAAACCCTAATCCCCTCCATCGCCCCTGCCCTTTCTCTCCCAGCGTCGCCCTGCCCTCTCTCTCCCAGCGCCGGTTGCAGCCGCTCCCACCCTAACACGCGCCACCACGACCTGGTCATCACAACCACGCGAGCGTCCACCCGACGATTCCTCCCTAATGCCTCCCTCCCAACCCATCGATTTCGCTTCCATCCTCCATGCTGCCAGATGTAGCCTTCCCCAACCTCCCTTCCATCGATGACCTCTGCCCGGTCATGGCCCTTTCTACCGAGGGATAAAGAGAATTGGTGCCGTCGAGGGAGAAGGAGAGTCGTCGCCGTCAGGGGAGAAGGAGAATCGGCGCCATCAGGGGAAGGGCCGCGAGATGGGTGCAGGCTCTCGTCGGTGGCGCATGGATCGGCAACACACGACCTTCTTATGTCTGCTCCGACCTCAAGCACATGTCCACGATCTCTTTCTGGCTGCTCCGACTTCCTACAAACCCCCCATCCAAGGTAAGGGCCCTGATCTGTAGCCTCACCTTCACTGTTTTTTTCTTAATCTGGAGCAGCGAGAGATTAAAAAGGATAGTTCTCATGGGCTGTTGATACTTGATAGAACTATAGATGGTCATGTAAGTGACCATTCTTCACCGAATTAATGTATTACTAGTTACACTGATAGGCTTAACACACTAGTTTTCTGTAAGATAGATTGTGTTTTTTCCTAAACACTGCTATCTATGTCTTTGTTATCTCATATAACATGGTACGTGGCTGACTATGGATACGTTGGTGTATCCAACAATTATTTGGCCGTTGCTTGAGGTGTACTAGCACCTTCACGGTTGTCAAGGTCCTGCTCCTGTTGTGATGCCGACGCTTAGGACTATAGTCTCGTGTACATCTTTAGCTGCGACGCTTAGTACTATAGTTATATTAAGTGCTTGGAATCCTCAATTGTTATTTTGTTTCTGATGTTAGCTGTAGATGAAGCACACCTGAAAGGATAGAGTTTGGTTCAGTCCTGGAACTATTTTGTATATTACTTGTGCCATCTGTTTCTGCTGGCATTTGGTTCAGTCCTGGAATTTGGTTCAGTCCTGTGCTCCCTCGCTCTTGTCATGATTACTTCATTTAATGTTTTGTACTCGTGCATGTTCTTTTTTGGCACTAATTGGAGTAGTCTAGCACCTGTAGTTATCAGATCATGATATGTGTAATTTTAACCTGGCACCTGTAGTTATCACAACAATAGTAATCCTAGAATGAAGTAATCCGGAATAAACCTGGGCAGGAGTAGGACTAGATTAGTTACATGGATTAGTTCTTCTCTGATTTGTAGTGCAGTTAATCTTTGTGTGCAATCAAATGATATGAGAAAATGAATATTAGTGTTGAAAAATGATCTTCCTCAATGCTTTCGATGCCCAATCAGTCTACTCGCACTACTCTGAAACTTGTCTACTCCACTGAGTACTTGACTTGTATGTGTCCTATCATCTCTTGTGTTTTTCAGGTTATAATCATAATGGCGGAGCAATGAGGGGCGAGTACCGGACAGCGGACTGGGAGGATGCGGCAGCGGCTGAGGTCTCTGGTTGCCTGCCGTTCAGCGGACAAGAGCAGATCATGGAGGACGAAGTGAACATCAGTTTTCCCAAGATCACCTCCGCCTTCACCTCGTTCACCTCTCTAGCGGCAAGATCGGCGACTGCTGCATCAATATGCTCAGTGGTAAGGTACTCCAGTCCCGTACTCACTCGGTGGTGCTGCTGCTGAAATAGAAATAGTAGAACTTAGTGATGCTGCTGCTGCATCTACTTGGGGAATAATAGTAGATTTAGTTCCCCAAATGGTTTACTCCAATACATATTTGTCGGCTGTTGAAGTGGTGATTCAACTAACATATCTCATTGCAGTTGAAATACTAGTCTATATTCAGTAACTGTCTGTTATTTGTCTATTTACCTCATGATACCTTTATCTACTTTTCTATCCCTCATATGTTGTGCTACTATTTGGGTGCTGCTGTTTTTCATCTTTTACCTGCATAATGGTGTCAGTAGACTTACCTTTTAAATAAAGGATTAAACTTATAAATTCTATTGCTTCTTAACTATAAGGACGACACCTTAATCGATAGTCAGAATGACATGGAGGGGCTCTACAACTTTTACTTGGAGTATTTTTCATGCAGCTGTCCTGTTTGCTGAAATGCTTAGATTCTACTTGGTAGATCAGACTACAAATGGTTTGGGGAAAGTAGCAAGTCTGAAATATCTAGGTTCCATTGCATAATCGAATTATACAATGTTCAGAAACTAGAAATAACTCTGTTCCCGGGCTGGCGGTGTAGCGCGACCGACGGGGCGGGATCTGGACGCGCTCCACGTGCTGGTCTAGGCTGCGACAAGCCCCTCGCCAAGTGCTTCGACGCCGACGTCAACGAGTTCATTGCCTCCGACCCTGCCTACGCCACCAGGTATCTGCCTGTCCTACCCTCTCCATCTCAGGTTCTGCTAAATTGTTGTTCCTGCTAGGATTTTGCTGCTGTTGTGTATTATTAAAACTCCTTAATTACTCATGATTGTAGTTATGCTCATTTGTAGTGTACCTTTCCAATAGTGTACCTTTCCTTAATTACTCGCCAAGGTCTTTATTTTGCAAACAACACCTGCAGCTTGTTGTGCTTTTGTTTAGCATTTACTTGAATGTGATGATTGAAGTTCTTATTTGTGCATCTAAATCTGCCACTGTAGTTCTTATTTATCCTATTTCTGTCTTGTCATGTACCAACCTGTTCAACTATTTGTGTAAATTTAGGTGGTTCATATAGTTTCTACTTTCTATCATGAATAGCCTGTAGCAATTTCATCTAATATTTGCTATGCTATGCTCCAGTTTTGTCTTTGAAATGATATGCTTCAGGTTGTTGTATAGTCTGTCGATGCTTTTTACAATCCTATATGTTTAGAGTACTGTAATGTACTTCTCTATTACTAGCTGGCAATACTTTACATCTGTTTATTTTTCTAGCTGATCTATGTTATTTTTATAAGATATTGCTTTCTTTTCCAACTAACAGCCATTACCACACTTTCATTTCTTTTACAGGAGCTCCAGGATAAAGGTAAAAGAAGCAGAAGCTTCATAGTCAGCAAAGAGTTGATGCTAGTTGTAACTTCCTGGGAGTTTATGGCTAGTTGTATGTTTGTGGGTGTTTTGTAATATGGAATAGTTGTATTCTTGGGTTTTGTTAATTATGTCTGATTGTATAGTTGTATCTACATTTTACTTTTGTAGTTGTTTTGTATTCCTGGTTTATGTATGATTGTAATATAATGAATGTGATCTGGGCCATGCTTATCGAACTATCGATTATTTAATGCATGTACTTTAGAAATGATCTGAATGTCAGTTGGGCTCTAAAAAGGCCACGACCCAAAAAAAAATAGTGGACTGGAGCAGCGAGCAATACTACAAAAATTGTTGAAATAAAAAAATAACTGAAAGCTAAAAAGGCCTTGCCCATGAAAATAAAAGGTCCAAAATATTGGGCTTGGCCCAAGAAGCAAACAGGAATTGCCAAGAAGAAATTAATGGACTGAATTTTGGGCTTGGTCCATGTAAACGATTGAAATGGATCGGGCTGATTCTGTGCCACGTACGATCTGCCATGTAGGATCTGACGTGTCTAGGCTAGATGTCCCATGACGATATTGGATCGTCATAGAGGTTATGACGTTGCGAAATCGTCATAGACGTTTATGACGATTTCGCAAAAATTGTCGTTATAGTTCATTTGCGACGCCCAGCTTTCGACGATCTCAAAATCGTCATAGAATTGTCATAAGCAGACTATTGTGACGATTTTGTGACAAAAATAGAGGGTCATATATAGCCATATTCCTTGTAGTGCCACCGGCAATTCCCGCCGCCGTAGGCCGTTCTGGTCGCCGCTGTGGTGCAATAGGGGGTTATCGGCGACGCCCGTTCATTCTATCCAATTGGAATCGAGCCTGGGGATCTCCTGCCATGAATGGATGTCGTCCCGAACCCTAGGTTTTGGGGATTGGCATGGATTCAGGTGCTGCCGTGGTCGTCGTGTGTTGAGGTGATCAGGGTCACTGCCGTGGCGCCATTGGGGTTGCAGCGCCCCCTCTAGGGTGCTCCCCGTGCCGCCATGGTCGTCGGCCCCTCTTCTTCCTGTTATATTCTTCAGCGAGGACCTACGGTGAGTTTGATTCCTCTCCCCTGCTTGCTGATTCGATGCTAGATGCTGGCAGTGCCCTCTCTTGCTACTGTCTGATTCAGATTAGGATGATTATCCATTTAGGGTTCCTGCTATGTGATTGATCATGTACTGGATGAATTGAATTATGTTTGGATGGTCTGTACACATGCTAAATGATTATTGGCCTAAGGCTTGTTGCTTAAAATGATCTATGATGTTTCTGATGGTTTACTAGATGATTTGATGCTTGGATTGCATCAGATTCAGATGATATAGTTGTTTGGGAATCATGCTTAATTAAGTCAGTGACTTGATAAGTTTTCACTGTCATCTCTGGGTTTATGATCATGATTATGACATGATGAAATCATTGTCCTGGTGCTGTTGGCTTAGAACTAGTGTATGGTTTGAGATCATCATGATCTCAAATAGTGAAGTGTATCATAGGAATATCCTAGTTATGATTCCTGTGTTAACAGGAAAATGATTAGTTAAGTTGATTGTTTGAATTTGTGATGATTAAATGTCTATCCTAATTCATAATGGATTGGTCTTGTGACACCATCACGGTATGGCACACAAGTTTGATTCCAACCGATGGATTGGGTTGTTTTATGCTTAATGACAAACTTGTCTTTGAGGGACAAACATAGATGTTCTTTTCTGAATTCCCTAAGACCAATGATGTTGGTCTGAGGCTTAGGGATTCAAATATTATCTAATTGGTTCATCCAGATAGTCCTCGTAGTGGTACCAGCTATTCTTTATTGAATCAAAGCTTGGAAAAAATGATAGTGAGCTTGATCAATCTATGGATCCCAAAGATTTGTTTCTAAGGTGCTACCCTTCCTTTAGGGATGTGCCTAGAATAGATCATAGGTATATGTATGATTGAATTGTAAAATATAGTTTGAAAACTAGAGCAAGGATGTTGCTCTGAGCTCTGGTTGGATCCTGGTACTTTGTTGTTTGCCTTTAGAGTTTAAGAAATCCCTATGATGGATTCACCCCACTTGGGTGCTTTCTGAGGGTTTGTTTTATAAAACAACACATGCTTTTCTCTAAATAAGATGATTAGATCATGTGAAGGTTTTATGAAACTCACCACAGACTCTGATGTTTGTGGAATAAGTTGGTGATGATCTTGATCTAGTTTTGTTGGACTCCTGTGCTTGATCTTGAGCTAATATGCTCCTCCTAGCTCATGGGCTTGGTCTTGCTGTCCACCTGATCCATCCCCCTCCTTATGTCACCATGCTGGTGATGTTTGGTTGATCCTTGGTGGTTTGGTTTGGCTGATGTGCTTGATAAGCTACTATCTAGGCTGGTTGTTCTTGTGTGTTGTGCAGTGGAGTAATGCACTGGTGCCTCTCCACGGCTGTGCTTGTGGTTTTGTGAGATTGGGCTGTTCTGTGAGGTCGACAACACACCACATGCATGTTGGTGTGTGTACTGCCTGTGTGCTTGCCGTGCACTTGTGGATATGTTCAGAATTTTGAAACTTACTTTTACCTGGTTACTTTTACCTGGATGGTGGATTTGTCCCTCTTGGCTGTCATTTGACTTCTGGCTTTGAATTTATGAAAGATGGATTCTTTCATATTGGTGAAACTTGCCCCTTTTCTATAAACTTCTCAATGATGATTTTGTCTAGTGCACTTCACTGACATGTCTAAGACAAATAATACTAACACTAACCTTCTTTTTTTTATTTAGTCTTTTCTTGTAGGTATAGATATATGGATGAAGATTTATTTTAGGTTTAGTTCTAGAATAGTTAGTAAATAGTCCAATGTAATCTTCTTCATACTTTTGTAATCTTCTTTTATTATTTTTGTAATCTTTATTTTATTCAATTGTAATAAAGATTATATTATTATTAATAAAGAATATTCTTATTCTTTGTATATTTAGTTTTGTGAATTGTGTGGATGATTTCAATAAGTTATAATTTTATAACTTGATTATATAAATTGATGCTAAGAAATAAGTTTCATATTCATTATTGTTTTTCTTTGGATAGAATTTAAGTTGTAATATTTATCTCTTAATTAAATTAAGATTCAGAACTTATTCTTAACTCACTTGAATTATAGTTCAAACACTCAAGTTTAAAATTCAAATTCATTTTAAAAACATATAATTCCTTAAAGATCATATCAAAGTTTATAACAATCATCCTTTAAGACTAAACTTAATCTCAAAGTATGAAAGAAACATTGATCACTTAAGGTTTTTATTTGGCAAAAAATTTACCCACATTTTCACAAATAGATGCATGCAACATTCCATATTCCTAAATCTACCCTTTGTTAGTTCCTAAATGCTAGGATGTTACAGACTTACCCCCTTAAATTAAACTTCATCCCGAAGTTTGTGGAGATGTACCTGAATAGTTCTGGATAGGCTTTTATTAAATCCTCTTGTTTCTCCCAGGTGGCTTCCCTTGAAGGGTGATGTTCCCACTATACGTTACAATATTTGATTGCTCTGTTCCTTTATCTTTTCTAGTTTTATTCCACATTCTTACAAGGCTTTTCAATATAGGTCAGGTCTGCTTGTAGTTCTATCTCTTGATGTGTGATTGCATCGTCTGGAACTTTTAAACATTTACGAAGTTGTTACACATGGAAAACATTATGCACTTGAGCCAATTTTGATGGTAACCCTAAAGCATAAGCTATAGTTCTGTTTTGACTCAGTATCTTGAATGGTCCGATGTATCTTGGACTCAATTTCCCTTTAACTCCAAATATTTTCATCCCCTTCATTGGACTTACTTTCAAATAGACCATATCTCCCACTTCTGGATGCCATGATCTTCGACTTTGATCCGCATAACTTTTCTGCCTACTTTGGGCTATTTTCAGTCTATCCCTGATCTTATCAATGATATCTTGTTTTTCTTTGATATAATCTGGCGCAAATTCTTTGCTGCTTCCAGGCTCATACCAACATATTGGTGATCTACACTTCCTTCCATACAGAACCTGGTATGGAGCTGCCTTCAGACTACTCTGATAGCTATTATTATAAGAAAACTCTGCCAATGGTAGGTGATCTTCCCATGTTCCTCCAAAATCTAGTGCACAAGCTCTTAACATGTCTTCTAGTATTTGATTTGTTCTTTCAGTTTGACCTCCTGTCTCAGGATGATATGCCGTGCTGAAATCTAACTTTGAACCAAGTGCTTCATGCAATTGCTTCCAAAATGCTGAAGTAAACACTGATCCCCTATCCGTTACGATCTTTTTGGGTACTCCATAGTTACTTACTATCTCTTTGACATATACTTCAACTAACTTCTCGACATTATCCTTTTGATTCACCGGAATAAAATGTGCACTCTTAGTGAGTCTGTCCACAATTACCCATATCATATCTTTCCTTTTTGGTGTCATAGGCAATCCTGTAATGAAGTCCATACCTATTTCCTCCCATTTCCATTCAGGAATTTATAAGGGTTGTAATGGTTCTGCTAGACTTTGATGTACAGCTTTCACCCTTTGACAAGTATGGCATTCAGATACATATTTGGCAATATCTCTTTTCATGTTATTCCACCAGAATAGTTCTTTCAAATCCATATACATCTTAGTACTCCCTAGATGTATAGAATATGGTGTATCATGTGCTTCTTTGAGTTTGACATTCCTAATCTCCGTCACATCTGGAACACAAAGACGGTCTTGAAACCATAAAGACCCATAATCTCCAAGGCAAAAAACTGATTTTTGCCCTTGAGATATCCTTCAAATTTCCTCAGCAATAAAAGGATCTTCTTCTTGATGTCTAAAAATTTCTTGCTTAAGATCACTGTCCTGCTCTGCAACTACCGGCATAGTAGCTAATCCTCCAAGAACCTCTGTTCTGATAAATTGAAGCTCTAATCTTTCCAAGTCCATTTGTAACTCTTTTGGTAACTCCCTATTGCTTGGCTGAATATCTGCACTCTTTCTGCTTAAATAATCTGCTACAACATTTGCTTTTCCTAGGGTGTAGTTGATTGTTAAATCATAATCCTTGATTAGTTCCAACCAATGCTTATGTCTCATGTTCAATTCCTTTTGAGTGAAGAAATATTTGAGACTTTTATGGTCAGTGTATAACTCACATCTGGCTCCATAAAGAAAATGCCTCCATCCTTTCAGTGCAAAAACTACTGCTCCTAACTCTAAATCATGAGTTGGATAGTTGACTTCATGTGGTTTCAGTTGTCTTGAACCATAAGCAATCACTTTCTGATCTTGCATTAATACACAACCCAAACCTTGTTTAGACGCATCACAGTATACGGTGAAGTCCTTCCCTGTTTCAGGAACCGCTAAGATTGGAGCTGTGGTTAATATAGTCTTCAACTCTTGGAAACTTGCTTCACATTTCTCATTCCACTTGAATGGTGTATTCTTCCTTAATAATTTGGTCATTGGTCTAACTATTTTGGAGAAACCTTCAATGAATCTCCGATAATAACCAGCCATTCCTAAGGAACCTCGAATTTGCTTCACATTGGTCGGTGCAGTCCACTCTAGTATCGATGGAACTTTAGATGGATTCACCGCAATTCCATCCTTACTGATCACATGACCGAGGAATTCTACCTTATCAAGCCAAAATTCACATTTACTGAACTTAGCATACTGCTTATGTTCTCTTAAAGTCTGCAATGCTATTCTCAAATGATCAGCATGCTCTTCCTTATCCTTGGAATATATCAGAATATCATCAATAAAGGCTATGAAAAACTTGTCCAAATATGGCATGAAGATCTTGTTCATCAGATTCATGAATATTGCCGGTGCATTGGTCAAACCAAATGTTACTACCAGATACTCATGGTGTCCATATCTTGAGACAAATGTTGTTTTTGGAACATCTTCCGGCTTGATTTTTATTTGATGTTATCCAGATCTAAAATCGATCTTTGAAAATACTCTAGCCCCTTTCACCTGATCAAATAAATCTTGAATTCTTGTTAAAGGATACTTATTCTTGATAGTCACGTTGTTCAGATTTCTATAATCACCACACATCCGTCTTCCACCATCTCTCTTATCCACAAAGATCACTGGTGTTCCCCATGGAGATACACTTTCCTGTATAAATCCTTTTCTAGCTAACTCATCAATTTTCTCTTTGAGTTCTTTCAACTCTTTGGGTCCCATCTTATATGGTGCTTGAGCTATTGGTCTTGTACCAGGAATTAGATCAATGGTGAACTCTATCTTCCGGTCTGGTGGCATTCCTGGTTGCTCTGTTGGAAAAACATCTTGGAATTCATTAACTATAGGAATCTCTTCCAATTTAACTTCCTTCATTGAATTCAACTACAGATCCACCATGATATGACTGTGCTTATCTGCTTGATAAACTATCCTTGCTCCACTTGGAGTTTTGATTGAGAAAGTTTTCTCCTCACAATTTATCTGAGCTCCGTGTTTCATCATCTAATCCATCCCCAGCACTACTGCAATTCCCTTCAAAGGAATCACATAAAGGTCTGGGAAATATGTACAACCATAGATCGAGATAACCTGATCTTGTTTTATGTGGTGTACAATCACATTCCCTCCTGCCATAACTACGGTCATAGGACTTTCTAACGTTGCCCTTCTAATCCCGAACTTATCACAAAATTCTTCAGAAATGAATGAAGTAGTTGCACCAGGGTCAAATAGAACTTTGTCGGGATTGGTAAGGATATTGAGCGTACCTATCACTGCATGCTCCGAATTATCCACCTCCTCGAGGGTTGCACAGTTCAGTTTCCCTGTAGGTCGTTTCCTCTTTCCATTGTTGTTCTTGCCATTATTTCCTCCTTTATTGGGCTGTCCATTTCCTCCACTAGCTTGTCCTCCTCCCTTGGTAGGCGAACCTCCAAGTGGCTTGCTCAGACAATCTGGCTTGATATGCCCCTTCTGACCACAACTGTAACAGGACACTACAGGATTTTTGCATTCCCTCTGGAAATGCCCTGGAATTGCACAATTGTTATAGATAACATTCCCTCTCGGATTGGATTGATTTCCACCACTGCCCTTGTTATTGTTATTGTTATTGTTGCCATAATTCCTATTCCGAGGTTTGATGTAGAGGTCCCAACCTTTAATAAGGTAGAGATCCCTGTGTTTACAATACTAGTCCCTGGATCAATAGCTAGCATCCACAGTTAAGATGTAATATCAAGAAACAAAGGTCATATTACAACTTTATAACCAGGAATAAAATAATTTATTACATCTTACATAGCTCATTTGCCTATCAAATTACAATGCAGCAGAATTAACTATAGCATGGGGTCCTTCATCTTCAAAGTGCCACAAGCAATCATGTTGGTTGTAGACTTGTAATCCTAATCAACACACTTTACTAACAACAAACAAACCTGCAACATAAAAAGTTATAGCCACAAGGGCAATACATTTGAATTGTATTGGAAAGTGATACTATGGTAGTATAGTGGAGTCTATCATCTATATGCTTTTTGCTAAGTGGAGCTTAGGCTTTCTTTTCTCAAAATAGATTTTCCTTATCATTTGAAAAAAACACTAAGTTTTTGTTTGGCAAAAATTCACCCAAGGCATCTCCCAATAGAAATTGGTGATCCTTCAACCCTTGTTCAACCACAAGTTTTTAACTAAGAAATTGGGATGAGGAGATTCTTGATAGCTTCCACAACCCTTGTTCAACCACATGGCTAAATACTTAGATTTTACACTCTACAGAGGTGGTGCACTTTCCCCACAAAACTTGGTTTCACCAAGACAAGATCTTTCAGAGGCCTTCCCTTAGACCAGAATGGACGCTTTCCAACCTATCATCCCCTACCACCAACTATTCATTTGGCTAAGTTATTGCAACCTATATGATCCAGGCAGATCCCATCATGCCATGTGGCTGCACTTGAAGCTTCTCAACATTTGACATCTCAAATCTCTTTGTTCCTGGGTGGCATTCCACAAGTGAGATACCAAGTTTTCCCCAGTATACTGGACTTGGTGATGCCCATGTTTTCCCCAGCATACTGGACTTGCGTAACCATTCAACACAAACCATTCTTTCCATTCCACCCAGGTGATTCATTCACTTAGTTGTTTTATTAAACAAAAACTCAATTCCTTGACTTAGAAATATTCCATAGCATGAAAATAATCCACCCTTGTTTTCTACTAGCTAAGCTAAGCATGATGGTAGTAGGAATCTTAACTTAGGAGAATTCTTCTAAGGTTTCATCTACTAGGATTTCCCATGGCATAGTTTATACTTAGCAAAAATTCCATGCAAGTCCTTCTTAGAAATATCACCAATGAAGTGAAAATAACGGGACAAAAGTATGAAGCATCACTTTCCTTTTTGGTAGAGAATTATAAGTTCACTCCTTGATCTTGTAATGGTCACACTATTCAAATTTCACTACAATTCAATCAAGCAAGCAAATATTCAATCTACCATTCAAGCAATCATCACATAGAATAATAAAAACAAAGCAATGCATGCAAGCATGCCAAAGATTGTTTTATTTTGGAAAAGTGGTTTCTATAGGTTATAAACATCATTAAATATATTTTGGTCATTTATAAAAGTGGCAAGGTCATTTATAAATGTGGCAAAACCATTTGATATCAAGTTAGTGAAAATGGCCATTTTAAGTCATTTTTGTTTTGCTAGAAATGGTTCAAACCAAAGTAATATTTTCTAGTGTTTGACAAATACATTTTTAAACACAAATGTTAGTGTTTTATGGTCAAGTGTTTAATATTGAAACCATCTGCAAAAGGTTTTACCTATAAACCATTTTTATACCAAATCAATATTTTATGTTGTTGAAAATGCTTTTTAGCACAGTAATAATTTATAGGGTTCATCAAATATATTTTTAGATATCAAAACTTGGTGTTTAGGGTCAGAGAGTTTAAATCTAATCATTTTTCAAAGGTTTTACTCAAAAATCATTTTTAACACATAAGCAATATTTTTGTTTAACTAGAAATGCTCTAATTCGAGGATTTATTCCTTTGCTTCACAAAATATGTTTTTGAATCCACAAGTTGGTTTCTATGGTCAGTAGGTTCAAAAAAATCCAATTGCCAAAGATTTTACCTTAAAAATATTTCTAGAATAAATTTTATGTTCAAAATATGCCTACACAAGTTTCTGCAAATACAACCAATTTAACATAAGCAATTTACTAAAAAAGTGCATAGTTTGAAATTACTTGTTTTGCTGATTCCATTGATATAAAATTTACAAAATTTGGACGTGTGGTTTTAAAGTTATGCAATTTACAAGTTTGAACATCTAATAGAACAAATTCTGGTTTTTAAAACAAATCACAGGCCACGCGTCGTGTTCTTACTGGCTGGTACCGCTTCGGTTGGATCGGTCTCTCTGAGCCGTCTGAACTAAATGACTATGCACGGTACATATCAAAGGATACCCCTTCGGGTTATTTTCTATCGTAGCCACGCGATCAACATACTACGGTCTAAAACAACTAACCCTAAATGGGCGGCGCTAGCGGTGGCGAATGGAGGCGGTGCAGTCAGATGGTGAGGTTGTCGACGATGCAGGAAGCAATAGAAGCAGGGGAAAGTCTCACCGAGGTCGTCGTGCTTTGCAGATGCTCGAGGTTGTTGTTTCGGGGATAGGGGCACACGGGGGTGGATGCGATTCCTCGCCGGAGTTACGTTTCTCCTCGGTTACGGTTAGACGTTGTCGGGGACGTCGCTACAGGGCACGGGAGAGCGAAGGGAGGGTACTGTCAGCTTTGTATGAGAGTTGAAAACCAGTGAGCATCAAAAGGTGGGCAAGGGGGGGTCTATGCTCACCAGGGAAACTTGCCGGAGTCGAGGCAGTGGACGGCAACGCTCGGCTATCGTTGTTGTCGAGGTTCTGGGGCACGCGCAAGTGAGCTGAGCGTGCTGGCAGGTGCGCACGGGAGAGGGGAGCATGCTCGAGTGGTCGAGGGGGAAAGGCGCGGTCTGGGTTCGCTGGAATCATCGCGGATGCTCGTCGGAGGCAGCGACGGTGCAAGTGGAATTGGGGACGGCCTGGGGGATCTCTTGCAGCAGTGCCTGAGGGGAAGGGAGTGGAGAGGGAGGTGGTGAAACGAGCGTGATTGCGGGGAGATTAACTCGCCAAATAACTCGTATTGATTTGAATTAATACGCGGAAGAAACAGTCACGCGAGTTCATCGCGCGGGTGAGGAAGAAGGCCTGCTGGGTGGGGTTATTTCGTCAATGAGAGAGAGAAAGGAAAGGTGGGGTCCAGCGGTCAGCGGCTCTGCGGGTTTGCTGTTAAGTGAAAAACGCTTCGCTCGGGGAAAGAGGGAGTGGGCTGGTTGCTGGGCTGGACTGTGCCTGGTGGGCTAGGGTCTGTTTCCATTTTTTTTATTCTGGATCCTTTTTCCTTTTTCTATTTAGATTTTCTGTTTTGATTTTATTCAAATGATTTCAAGCCCTTTTTCTTTTCAAATCTTTGCAAACTTTCCAGCAAGTTTCTATTCTGTTCAAACATGTATTTTAAAGATAATTTTGGAATATTTCTTTTATTCCCACATGGTTTAAATATTTATTTAAAATGGACCTTTGTCTTTATTTAAATAGGATTTTTAAATATGATTCCAATTCATATTATTTATTCAAATGATTTAACTTTCTGTTTTAATTTGAAATGTTTGTCAAACCCTTTTTTGTAAGTTTTATTTATTCAAAATAATTTCTCTTTCAATTATTATTTAAAATACTTTGATATGTTTTAATGCTCATTTAAATTGGGAAAATGTCTTTACTTAAATAAAAATTTATAAATCCTTATGATTTTTTATTCAAATAATCCTTCCCTCTTTTTATTAAACAAAAATCTTTCATTTCATTTGTTTGGTCAAGATTTAACTTGGTTTTTTAAAATAGTGCTTATTTATTATTTCTTTCTTTGTCTTATAAATTCATATCTTTTTATTTAAAGATCCAAACTTGGTGATTCCAATTTGTAAAATTTTATTTTATATTTATTTATTCTTTTAAATATCTTTAGGATTATTTGCTCACAATTTGGTATGGATTTCTAGATAGGAGCTTTATTAGCTTTGGAAATTCAATTTCCTTAACTTACTAAATTCATAAGATTTTATCTTTGGTTCCAAATTGAATGAAATCAATTTCTATAGTTTTATAATATTTCCATTTGTCATTCTTGATCATTTATAAATATTTGTTGACAAATTTTATATGGATCAAATCCATGGTCTTAGAGATATCTTGGAAATCTCCCATTAGGGGTTTTAGGGTTTTGGTTTATTTTCCAAGTGTTTAAATTTCAAGATACACTTATGAAGAATGCATTACACATGATTTGAATTTAGTTGGATTCAAACTTTATTCAAATTTGTTCAAGGGATGGGTTTTTAAGTTACCATTTAGAAAAAAAAAGTTTCTTTTCACCCTAAATTTCAACAATTATTTATTTTGTTTATTTATTTTTCACATTTCAAAATTTGGAAAATTTTGGGATGTGACATTTGAACTCCAGGTTGGGTTTAGGTTTGCTTGTCTGAATCCTCTTGGTTTCCTTCTTGGCTCTCTTCCTATGGTCCTCATTCTTGTAGTCATCTTCAAAAGTAATGGCTGCATCCAACAACTGCTGATAAGTTTGCTTATTGGCTAACCTTAGTTGCATCCTCACAAATGGATTTAATCCACGCAGGAAACGCTTCTTCTGCTCTTCTTCAGTGTTGACATCCTCCTCAGCATAGCGAGACAATTGGCTAAACTCCCGGATGTACTTCATGACACTCATATATCCTTGGTGAAGCTCCTCAAATTCTCTCCGCTTCAACTCCATGACACATTCCGGAACATGATATTCACGGAATCTCTACTTGAACTCTTCCCAGGTAAACTCCCTTCCTGGTGGTTGCATGGCCAACTGATTTTCCCACCATGATGCTGCAGGTCCAGTCAGCAGATGAGTTGCATATCTCAATTTCTCCTCATCATTGCAACCTACAGTTTTCAGCTTCCTTTCAGTATCTGCTAGCCAGTCTTCTGCATCCATTGGTTCAGGAGCTGATGCAAAAGGTAGCGTCCTTGCATTCTGGAAATCAGATAGCCTCACTCCTCCACCTTCAGGTGCCCTCTGATTTGCTCGCCCCAGCAACTCTTCCATGAACTTGTTTTGGGTTTCTTGCATCATTTGCATGCATTGCATAAAATTCTGCTCCATTAACGACCTCATTGGTGGTGGTGGTAATTCTTCTTGGTTTGCTGCATCTGCATCGGCCTTTTCCTTGGCCTCTCACTCCATCCGCTGCTACTCAATTTCCATTCCTACACTCGTATCCATGACCCTCTAGTCCTACAACATAAAGCGAATACTCATAATTACATCATGCACATGTGTTCTGAGCTCGACTTTACGCACTGAACTAGTCACACAATGAAGATCCAAAGATAATAAAAATATGCATTTCACATATTTTACATAATATCATAATGATATAAAGTCATTACAACATATATCATATAGGTATAATCACAAAACTACCTTATTACTTGGGGTACAATACACAGTACTTGATACTACTAACTAATTGTCGCCTTCTAATAGTAAGTACGCTCATCGTACATGCCTGATATCCAACCGTGATGAAGTGTTGTTCGTTGCACAGTTTGTGGAACATATGGCCTTCCAGAAGGAATATACTCTGTATCTGAAGTGTTAGGACTTGAGTCATTACTCAACCTGAGCGCATTGACTCCCTCCAGCTCAGTTGAAAAGTCTTCAAAAACATATTCAACATTTTCTCCAACCTGCATCTCCTGAGCTTCATTTCTTGAGTTTTCAACAGGATACGCAGATCCTGCTGCTTCCCAGGTGCTCTCGTGGCCAAGATAGTTAAACACTAGAGAATGTATATTCCCTGGGTTTTGAGAAGATGTTGATGATTCAAACACTCTCTCCTCAGGATCTTCTTCTTCATCCTGATTATCTATTGACATGGTATTTCTACTTCTATTATTAGGGTTCATTCTTGCACCCATCCAACTAGATTGTCCAACATTTCTGTCAGAACCATCTGTGGACATCTGGTGTTCATGAGATACATCATATGATCCCATTCTCCAACCATCCGAATTCTCAATAGGAAGTTCTGAGTCAGAACCATCCTCTGAGCCCTGTGGTACTACATACCGCATGTCCATAGTAGGATCATGTATAGGCTCAGGTCTTGGTGAATAAGGATATGGTATAAAAGTTTTAGGATCTATAGGTATATCCTTAAAGACAGGTGTTGCACTACTACTTGCTTCTTTCTCTAACTGGAATGCTAACTGCTTCCTCCTTTCCGGATCAGTTAGATACTCTAAAATGTCATTTTTTCTTCAACAATCACTTGATGGGTCTTATAGAAAGACGCAACGAGTGTTCAGTATCTATCCATAAACTTGGAAGCTAACTTAGGATGCTTCTTAACCAAAGTAAGTGATCCGGTATAGGCTCCGAGTATATAGAATCATGAGGTAAACGCCACAAAAATGGCGAGCTGCTCGATACTGTGGGGCCCTAAATCTGAGGGTTTGATGGCGTAGTAGGCGTAGAACCGTCGGAAGAAGATCGATGTGGGAAACCCAAGCCCGCTCTCTAGGTGGATGGTGAAGTAGTTGAACTCGCCGACGTGAGGATCCGGCTCTGTCTCCCTGGCTGGGGGAATCATCCATTTCCCTTGCAGAGGATCCCCGTGTCTTGAAATGATTTCAACGATGCCATGGTGCACTTGGATTTGCCCCACTGCTCCTTCGGAGGCGCCATCAAGAAGAGGATCTGGATTCGCTCGCTCGCTTGCTCGCTCTAGAAATTCAGGATCGGGAGGGAATGGAAGGTTGAAGGGTGCACGGGATCAGAGGAAATGCAAGGAAGATTCGTAACTCCCCATCACTCTCCTTATATAGCGGTTGCTTCCCGCCAGTTTCCGAGGAGCCGTTACCCCACGGTGATTACGCCAATATTACTGTTGGAATAACCAATAGCTAGTTTGACTAAAATGACAGTCCAACTTCGTCTACCCGACTCGTCGACCCATTCGCCAAAGCTGCAATTCGACTACTTGCCAATATGGCGACTCAACTGGTTGCTAATACTGTGACTGGAGAAATATGCCAAGGATTCCTTCCTTCATCGAGGGAGTCCACCGCCAATTCGACTAGGCGTCCAAATTGGACCAGTATACTCCGTCTGCCAAAGAACACCTGCGACGAATCAACGATGGCCTCGGGGACTACTGATGGTGATATACCGAGTGGGGTATGCCGAGTGATACGTGGTAAACGTATCTGTAATTTTTAATGCTCCATGCTTGTTTAGTATCAACTTTGTTATGTTTTGTCTACACTTTGAGGTATGTTTATACACTTTCTAGGACTAACCTATTAACAAGATGTCGTAGTTCTAGTTGCCTGTTTTCTGCTGTTTTGGGTTCCAGAAAAGCTAGTAAGGAAATATTCTCGGAAATGCAACGGGACAAAAGCCGAAGTCAATATTTTACTAGAGCAAAGAAAGAGTCAAAAGGGCAGTCAAAGTGGGGCCACGAGGTGGCTAAACCTAGGGCTAGCATGGACAGGGGCACGCCGCCACCAGGTGTGGGCCCCGCCCACAGACCTTGCTCCTTCGCCTATAAAATCACCCCGATGCAAAAACCCTAAGTACGAGATCAAATCTCCAAAAAATAGTCCATAGCCGCCACCATCGTTCCTAGATCAGAGGGATCTGAAGCTCTTCCCGGCAGCCTGCCGGAGTGGAGAGATCATCCCGGAGGCCTTCTTCATCACCAGGCTAGCCTCCGGAGTGATGCGTGAGTAGTTCACCCTTGGACTATCGGTCCATACAGTAGTTAGATGGTTGTTTCTCCTCCTTTGTGCTATCATATTTATATCTTGTGAGCTCCGTTCATGATCAAGATCATCTATTTGTAATCATACATGTTGTGTTTGCGGGGATCCGATGGTTATTGAGATACTATGTTGGATTGATTATTGATTATATCATGTCTATGTTATGTGTGATCTTGCGAGCTCTCCGTTGTTAGTAGATATCTTGGCCAAGGAGATGCTTGCAACTCCAAGAGGGAGTATTTATGCTCGATAGTAGGTTCATGCCTCTAGTAATCTGGGGAATTGACAAAAATATATAAGGTTGTAGATGTGTTGTTGCTACTAGGGAGAAAACAACAATCCTTTGTTCATGGTACAATCGTATTATTTACGTTACACACATTGCTTAATGATATTATCTATTGCTTGCAACTTAATACTGGAAGGGGTTCAGATGATAACCTGAAGGTGGATTATTAGTCATAAATGCAGTTGGATTACGGTCTATGTATTATATTGTAATGCCCAATCAAATATCGTAGGAGTCAAGATGTCTAGTATATGCATTGTTATACTTTCTCAATCTGTCAATTGCCCTGCTGTAATTTGTTCACCCAACATATTATCTATCTTAAGGAAAACACCTCTAGTGAACTATGGACCCCGGTCTAATCTTTATCATTGATACATCATCTACTGTTATTGTTTACCTTCTACAAGGAACTACTATCTTCCAAACTATATGTTTAATCCTTTATTTTCAGCAAACCGATGAGATTGACAACCTCACTATAAGTTGGGGCAAAATTTTGAGTTTGTGTTGTGCAGGTTCCAAGTTGTTGGAAATACCTTGGATTTGTTTCCTTACTCCTATTGGTTCGATAAACTTGGTTTCATAACTGAGGGAAAACTTGCTGCTGGGCTCATCACACCTTGCTCTTGGGGTTTGCCAACGAGCCCCTACAGTCAACTGAGCCACATCACCCAGCAGGACGTTCCCTACTGGATCTAACTCTCAGCGAGTGGGCCGGCAGGACGGCGACTGGATCACGACCCAAGAAGGAGCTTGGCGACTAGAAGCTGGAGTCCTAATAGCATAGCTAGGCCCAGTCGGATTAGGTCAAGCCTCCGAGTCCTTAACTAACTCGGTTGAATATCTGTAACCCTAGTGAGGTACCCATATATAAACCTCCCTAGGGTACCCTCTAAAGGACACGTTCCATCATACACCCCATCGACTCTCCGCCTAGCCGCCGAGCTCGCCACCCTTGTAATCTCTCGATAATACAATCTAGCAGGAGTAGGTATTTACCCTTCGGGGGGAAGAACCTGGGTAAAACCTTGTGTCTTTTCCCTCATATCGCACCGTAGATGGCTAGCCGCCCTTCCCCTCCAACTACTACTTGCTGCCAGTCGCAGCATCTGTCGTGGACATTCCCACGACACAAATTGTTAACCTTTTGTTTTGCCGCCTTTCCCTCTAACCGATCCACTAACCAGGACTAAAGATATTTCCCGCTATTTCCCACCACTTCCTGCCATGTTTTCCCGCACTTTCCTCTAACCGGGGGTTTTAGTCTCAGTTGTAGCCACTAACCGGGACTAAAGATATTTCCCGCCATTTTCCACCGCTTCCCGCCATGTTTTCCCACACTTTCCCTCTATATCTAAGCCGACCGCTCCATGGATATCCACAAATCAAGCAAGCCACAAATTCACTACATCTTCCTCGTCATTCTCGCCCCAAGGAAAGCTAACAGCGATGAAGAATAAAATGCAAGATAACCAGAGAACAACCCACCCGAGGCGGCAGGCGGCTGCGATGGTACGACAAGCAGGAGTATGCCCAGGTTGCCTCCATGCAGGACTTGGAGATCATGGAGACCCAGTTCCGCAGGTCCTGGTAGGGCACCTCCTTCCGCGACGTCCTCATCGGGTCATCGGCGGTCGACATATGGCACATCTTGTGCGACCGCTTTTGCAGCGGAAGAACGCGACGCACCATCCGCGACAGCGTGATGTCCCGGGCGGTGAGCCTCTCCATCTCCACCATCGCCTCCACCCGGGTGGCCATCCGGTCGAGGTCCACCGAGGCGCCCATACCTTTCATCGACCATCCCTTCTATGTCGAGGTCACGTTCACGAAAGGCAGAAGGCAGATCTAGTCCACCTCTATGGCGTTGCTCACATAAAAATATGAGCGCTACCACATCTTGACAGTGTCGGGAACCTCGAACCGCGGCATCAGCGAGGAGGACCGCGGGTAGATGGCGCAGCAGCCCGCATGCGTCAACACACCGCCCTTGGCGATGTTCTGGGCCTTGAAGTGGAAGAACTTGAGGAAGTTCTCCACCTCGGGCCACACCCCAAGGTACGACTCGCAACAAGACACGTGGTGCGACAACTTCACGATGGCGTTGGTGCCTAGATGATGGAGTTGGAGGTCGAAGAAGACAAAGAGCTAGAGGAGAAGGGGCTGACGGGAAGGCCAAAGTCGTGGGCAAAATGCGCCAGGAAGACGACGCGCTCCCCCGGCTGAGGGTCCGGCACCCACTCCGCCTCTGGCGCAAGCCGCTGCTTCATGACATCGAAGAGGGAAGAAATATCCCCCCGCTGATACTTGTGGACGAGATCATCCATGACGAATGACCCGCACCAGCCCCCGCGCTCTTCTGGCAACATCTCGGCAGAAGAGGTGGTCGTGGTGAATGGTGTGCAGTGGCTCCGGTGGCGGCAAGGAGAAGAGGCGCAAGGAGCAGGGTGCGTGTTGGGGATATGCTATATGGGTATCCTCATAGCATGTCTCTTATCCGGATAACCCGGGTGGCCCACAGTTGGTAGCATGGCCCATGGCCTGCTGGGCGGCCCAATTATATGGATCTAGAAGGGAGGCCCATGTCGGATAAAGGAAGGCTACGGTGGAGTCACCAGCGTACCCGGAGCCTTGGAGTACAAGACACACTAGACTAGTAATAGATGGTGTAGGACTCTGTAACCTGTCTGGCTAGGACTTTTCCCTGTAACCCTAGGACCTGGCGACTATATAAGTCGGGCCTGTGGGAGCTTTTAGGACACCAATTAACTCATACCTCGCACATCGAACCTATCTCTGTAACTCGGCGTATTGCCATTATAGTGATTTATAGCAGGAGTAGGATTCCGCCACCGTTGTGGGATCTGAACCTGGGTAAGCTGTGTTACCTCATACCCATCAACTGTCCGCCTTCCCCCGCTTCTCTAAACACGCACTGTGAGGACCCCTCCATGGCGTACTCGTCGGAAATACCATGACAGTTGGCTCCCACCGTGGGGCAAGAGGTGCTTCAGGCTCTTCAGCGGGCGAGGACCAAGATCTTCGCGGGAATCGCCAAAACCGTAGACATCGGTCACGTTCTCTTCTCCGGCAACGTTCCGATCGTCCCTCCCGATGAGTTCTAGATCCCGGCGAAGACGAACCCTATGTGGTGTTCGATCGTTCCTATCGGAGACATCCACCTCTTCATTAGCGAAACGGACTTGGCCACTAGTTCCCTGGGAGTCGGAGGAGCATCAAGACCCGCACGGACCGCCTATGGGCAGGATAAGTTCACGGAAGGATCGATGTCGGATCTCTCTTTGGAGTTTGCCGGCAAAGATCGGAAAAATTCAAGGCCCACCCCAACCGCCCCTGTGTAGGATATAACGGTGGAAGATCACTACAAGTCCGCCGGTTTCGTCCGTGTGTCTGGACAGCAGAGAACCAAGTTCGTCGGTGTGGTTACCATCTTCGATCTAGCGCATTGCGATCAGAGATAAGTCAAAAACCCCCGCGATTACCTTCCCATGTGGCTCCATATACGAGCCGATCTGGCCCACTACCCCAATGATGATGCTATGTATCACTTTGTGGAAGGACTGGACCAGGGAACGCTTCTCCGGCATTCTCTAAGGAGGCAGCAAGCTTCAGGATGCATCACCTTCGAAAGCATGGTGAACACCGTCAACAACTACGCGGAGGCCGAGGGGGCGGCTCAAGCAGATCTTGCGCTTGTTGGCGGAGCGCCGCCGCCTCAGCAACTGCCACTACCGCCTCCGGCCACCATCGTCGTAGTTGTACCACCACCTCCAGTCATCGTTGCTGCTATCGAACCTCCACCCCCATCATCGAATAAGTCCTGGCACCCTCCGACTCTGTGATTGACGCTCTATACACCGACTTCAGTGCAGATTCAGAGGAGATAGATTTCAGTCTAGAGGAACTAGACTTCGCCATGCAGGAGATGGAGGAAGAGTACACGCGCGACGAGCAGGCCAACAACGCCGTCACGTCTCGAGAGGTGTTCGTCACCATTGTAATGGCGATGGATGAAAATCAGCCCGGACGAGTTCCGCCTACAGCTCTGGACAAAGGGAAGGGATCACTTGTTGCTGCCGACAATGATCGTGCAAAGGTCATGCCACCTCTGCCCAACCCAGTGCAACAGTCGCAGGAACTCGGCACCATCCCGAGCAACAACAACACCGCAAACTTGCCACCTCTGGCATCTATGTCAGCTGCTGCCCAAGTTACTCCAGCTGATAGAGTGATGTAAGGAAATCTCATCATCGAGCCACTGACCGTAGCTCATATCCGGAACGTGACCCAGCTTGACGAGAAGCCCCAGCAGCTGCTAGAGGAAGCGCAGGCCATCGCGGAGCAAGGCGCTAAGCTAGATCGAGATCTGGTCAACACGCAGAAATCCATAGAGAAAGCTAGAGCAATGGAGGCCGAATATAAGACTCTGCTGCAGCAGCAGAAGGCCAAGAAAGCTCCGTCTCGCGTCATCAATGACCCTGGTGTACGGCGAAACCTAGGATGGGCTCCCCCGAAGCCAGCACAAGCCAAGCCATACATTGATAGTGAAGGCAGGCAGGTGATGCCCACTCCTCTTCTCAACCTCGCCATCGCCAAGATCCTTCTGGATCAGGATAGATCGCCCAAGGCGGTGGACCAGGTCTATGACCTAGTGGCAAAGGCGGTGAAGCAGCAGGAAAAGGCCACCTCTCAGAGGCTTGAGTCTGACCCAGCGTTTTGCTAATCTAGCCAGCATAAGCCGCCAAGGGACAAATCTCCTCTTGATGTCGGGTCCCAGACGGGTTCATCAGAACGAAGACGGAGGGATGCGCGCAACAAGAAGGATGCTATCCCCATATCCTCCGACCACGGAGAAAAGGCCCAACCTCGTCGCCCATCGCCACCGCTCCACTCCCCCTGACATCGCGAAGACCCCACGGCTCACCTCGTACGGATATGCCCCCGCCAAGACAGAGCGGCATCATCATCCGCGACAACACAGAGCAGACCCATCATGACGGAGAGCGCAACCAGGGATAGAAGAGCAGGTCGCGCCATGACCCTCCGCGTCCGGCAAGCAATCGCGATAGGCGTGAGGCATCGCAGGAGGGTAATAGCAAGAAGGCTAACCCACAGCCACCTCCACCTTCATCGCTACCTAGCAGTCACCATGGCGGAAGAGGCCCGCGTCATTCACCCAGCCCATCCCCAGTTGACAAGAAGAAAAGAAACCCGGAGCCATACGATGCACGTTCGCGGATCGATAAGATCCACGAGGCCTGGGAAAGACCATATCTGGGGAGCCATACGATCCGGGTAGCTGGTCGTGGGCAGCAGCGAGGAAGTGAAACTACCTCGGCAGTGCTCCGCGTTCTCCAAACCTACGAAGAGTACCGCGATATGCCGTGCCTCGTACACCTTGATGGCCACGACAAAGCCACCCATACCAATCGACACTGCAAGTTCGTCAACGACCTCAAGGAGGACCCGGAGTCCAGCTATAAGCGAAGTCGAAAGAACAGACCGCGAGGCAAGGGCAAGGGGAAGAAGAAGGAGGAGGAGTCCAAGGATTCAAGTGACATGGATGAGGATGTTGACCCCAAGCACGCCGCCAAGAGCGACGGCAAAGGCAAGAACCCCTTCTAGAAGAAGGCGGCAGTTTACCACACATTCCTTGGCACCCCCACCATCCGACAACATAAGACCTCTATGAGGATACTGATGGCTACTCTACCCCAAGTTCCCCAATACCTACGCTGATCGGAGGTTCCAATTACTTGGGATAGGAAGGATCACCCAGACCTTATCCCAACGGAGAAACAATATGCCATGGTCATCAAACCCTTGATTGACGGCATTGAGTTCACCAAATGTATGGTGGATAGTGGAAGCAGCATCAACATCATGTACCTAGATACACTGCAGAAGATGAACTTGACGGAGGCAAACCTAAGACGGACCCAACACCATCTTCCATGGCGTAGTTCCTGGTCAGGAGGCTCGGTCCCTTGGGTGCATCACACTTCAGGTTACCTTTGGTGATGTTAATAATTACCGCCAAGAGCGCATGACCTTTGAGGTGGTCCCCTTCAAGAGCGTGTACCACGTCATATTCGGCCGCGACATATTCCACACCTTCATGGCCAAGACATGCTTCGTCTACAAAAAACTCAAGATACCTGGACCAAACGGTGTCATCACCGTATCCAGAAGCTTTACCAAAGCAAGGGACTACGAGATTAATGAAGCAGCCTACGCGGAAGCTGTCCTCTGCAGCGAAGAATTCAAAGAGATCCAGAGCAAGGTCAATGCCTCAGAGATGCCCGCGTCGAAGAAACAGATCTCCGACTCCGCCCTAGCATTCAAGGATGCCATCAAGACCAAGCCAGTGGAACTTGTGGTAGGCGATGCCTCCAAGACCACCGCCATTGGGACGAACCTAGATCCCAAATAGGAAAGAGCGCTCGTCGAGTTCCTCCGTGAGAATAGGGACATCTTTGCCTGGCAACCTGCCAACATGAATGGTGTACCTAGGGAACTTGCCGATCACAGCTTAAACATTGACCCAAAATGCAAACCAGTGAAGCAACCTCTACGACACTTTGGAGATGAGAAGAGACACGCCATAGGAAAAGAGATATCTAGGTTACTTAAGGCTAGTTTTATCCGAGAAGTCCTTCACACCCAATGGGTGGTCAATCCTGTACTTGTCCCCAAAAAGGGAACCAAAGAATTAAGAATGTGCGTTAATTACACCGGCTTGAACAAAGCATGCCCCAAAGATCTGTTTGCTTTGCCTCGCATTGACCAAGTCATTGACTCGACAACTGGCTCGGAACTTTTGTGTTTCTCGATGCATACTCAGGATACCACCAGATCAAGATGAGGAACTCAGACCAATTGGCCACTTCGTTCACTACTCCATACGACACGTTTTGCTATGTTACAATGCCATTTGGGCTGAAAAACGCAGGTGCTACGTACCAGCGGACAATGCAATGTTGCCTACACGATCAAATTGGTCGGAACATTCACGCCTATGTGGACGATCTAACAGTGATGTCTAAAAAGTCAAATGACTTAATCTCCGACTTAAAAGAAACCTTTGATAATCTCCGGAAATACAACATCATGCTTAACCCTAAGAAGTGCATCTTCGGGGTCCCAGCCGGCAAATTGTTGGGCTTCATCGTTTCCTAGCGTGGAATCGAGGTCAACCCAGAGAAAATCAAGTCCATATTAAACATAAACCGTCCGACATGCCTAAAGGACATTCGATGACTAACAGGTTGTGTTGCAGCAGTTAGTCGGTTCGTCAACCGACTTGGAGAGAAGGCTCTGCCGCTGTACAAGTTGTTGAAGAAGGCGGACAAAATCACGTGGACGGACGAAGCAGATGCAGCATTGAAGCAGCTCAAGGAGATTCTTTCCTCAGCGCCCATCCTTGTAGCACCCGAGCCTGCAAAGCCCATGTTAATTTACATGGCGGCAACCAACCGGGTAATCAGCATCATCGTCGTGGTAGAGCGGAAGGAACCATGCTATGAGCACGGAGTTCAACGACCAGTTTACTATGTAAGCGAGGTCTTGATGGAGTCCAAGCAGCGTTACCCGCACTATCAGAATATAGCTTATGGAGTATTCCTTGCTTCTCGGAAGCTGAGGCATTACTTTAAGGAGCACCCAATCATAGTGGTGAGCAAGACTCCACTATACGACATTATCAACAACAGTGACGCTACGGGAAGGGTCGTGAAGTGGGGCATTGAACTTGCCGCCTTCGAGATCACCTATAAGAGGCGCGACGCTATCAAGTCACAAGCCCTGGCGGATTTTATTGAAGATTGGACGGAGATGCCAGATGCTACTCCGTTGCCGGAACCAGAGTACTGGGTGATGCAATTTGACGGGTCAAAGCTGCTCAACGGCTCGGGGGCTGCTGTACTGCTACAGTCACCAACTGGGGACAAGCTACACTATGTTCTGCAAATCCACTTCGAGGCTACGAACAACATGGCGGAGTATGAAGCACTCATTCACGGATTACGCATAGCCAAGGATATTGGCATCAAGCGCATAGTTTGTTGTGGAGATTCTGACTTGGTTGCCCAGCAGGTGGCTGGCACCTGGAATGCGCAGAACCCTATGATGGCGGCATATCGAGACGAAGTGGACAAGATAGCCAAGTGCTTCTTGGGCTATGAGGTCAAGTATGTACCTAGGGAGCAAAACGAGGCGGCTGAACTGCTGTCTAAGATTGGATCAGGGCGCAAATGAATTCCGCCAGGAGTTTTCCTAGAGAATCTACGGAAACCATCCATGAAGGGAGCAGACATCAACAACCCGAATAGAGTTTACTCTTTCATCCACATGGTGTCAAAGGTCCCTCCGTCTTGGACAAAACCGTTCATGGAATATCTCAAACACGGAACTTTGCCCCGACGACGAGGTCAAAAGATGGAAAATAGTACGTCGAGCAAAGGGCTATACCATAATCAATGGACAGCTCTACAAAAGGAGCATTACTGGTGTATACCTTAAGTGTGTTTCAAAGCTAGAAGGTATTGAAATCCTACGCGAAATCCATCTTGGAGATTGCGGGCATCACGCCACTCCTCGATCGTTGGTCGCGAAAGCCTTCCGGCAAGGATTCTACTGGCTGACCTCGAAGGCGAACGCCGACAAGCTGGTTGATACATGCATGGGATGCCAGTATTATGCCTGACAACCACATGTTCCTACTGAAGAATTGCGAACAATACCAATAAGTTGGCCGTTTGCAGTCTGGGGGCTAGACATGGTGCGACCGTTACAGACGGCACCATGTGGGTTTACGCATCTGCTAGTAGCAGTTGATAAATTCACTAAATGGATAGAAGCTAAACCCATTAGAAAGCTTGATGGGGCAACTTCCCTTAGGTTTGTCCGGGATCTAGTGGTGAGATTTGGTCTCCCACATAGCATTATCACCAACAACGGTAGCAACTTGTCACTCAGAGAAGTGGAGGCATATTGTTGGGAGAAGGGCATCCGACTTGAACTTGCATCTGTGGCACATCCACAATCCAATGGTCAGGTTGAGCGAGCAAATGGGTTAATTCTACAGGAAATAAAGCCACGTCTTGAGGCACCGTTGCATAGAGCAGCTAGAGCCTGGGCGGAAGAATTGCCATCTATGCTGTGGAGTTTACGAACTACACCCAATAGATCCACCGGCTACACCCCTTACTTCATGGTATATGGAGCAGAAGCCATCCTACCTTCCGACATACTTCATGATGCACCAAGGTTTGCCGCCTACGACAAAGATGACGCTGAAGAATCCAGACACCTAGATGTGGACCTTCTCGAGGAGGAGCGCGTTTTGGCATGCCGAAGATCCGCCATCTACCAGCAGAAGCTACGCAACTACCATAGTCGCCGAGTTCGGCATCGCTCGTTTAAAGAGGGGGATTTGGTGCTCCAACTTTAGCAGAAGAAGTCACACAAATTATCCCCGCCATGGGAAGGACCGTTCATCATAAGCAAGGCGCTACTCAATGGGTCTTACTACCTCGTTGACAATCATGAACTGAAGGATAGACCCAACGAGGATCATAAGCGTAAGCGACGTGACCCAGATGATGACTACCCGGATCTTGATCGGCCATGGAACATAGCACAGCTACGTCCTTTCTACACTTAGCATTTTTTATCTAATTGTGTACCTCTTATATGATAAACGAAATAAAACTCTTTGGTTCACTCATATTTCTGAGTCTTTTACCTCCTTTAGTGTTCATTTTTGGATCATATAAAACCTTTATGCACAAGCTTTGCAATTGCACTTGTGAAAATTCCGCGTACGGGCGTTAGCTTAAGTTTTCTGGTCTACACGTTCTTTGTCGTTTTTATGTGGATTCGGGAGTAGTGACTTTCGGCACTTATTTTTGGTGACTTTGTGCTTAGGTTATTGACGGTGCCATTGGGCATCATCACCTGAGCGCATGGTTCCGACAACGAGTCTTCTGAATCACGAAAAGTCAAGCATAAAAACCAAAGTAATGGATAAGCCAGCACTTGCTTAAAAAATATATACATGCTGGAAATAGTTCTTAAGTAGCAGGACATACACCATTGTTTTCCGCCTTAAGTTAACACATAGTTTTTTCCACATACACATTGCAGAGGAAACAAATATTACAAATTGTTTTTTATTCCTCTAGAGCAGGCGACTTGGAAGCAACATCATCGGTAGGAGGAGAGTCACCCTCGAAGTCGGTAGTGTTGAGGGACTCGGAGGAGCTTTGGTTGCCGCCATCGATGGTTTTCATTGGCATGAAGATGCTAACTTCGACCAACTCGGGGACTCTGGTGTCATAACCCACGAGTGACGCCAAGATCGATTCGTGGTTTATCTTTTGGCCTGCTTCATCTACGTCGGGGATACCAGAGGTTACCGTGTCGATGTTGGCATTCTCGTAATGTGCCTTGACCATGGACAGCTCCATCCTTGCACCGGCCCGTGCACATGAAGCTTTCCAGCTTGCGATACGCTTGGGGGCTCGGCGCAGGATCTCCGACAATTTCGCCATAGAGTCCGATGCCTTGATATTGATCTAGAGGGGCTTGGCAATCTCTTTGGCCTGCGTGATGGCGGTGTTGATAAAGTTGCCGGCAAGGACCATGCATTCCTTTGGAGGAGGAGGCGACCGAGTTAAACCCATATGAGCTGCGAATTCCCGACAAAGGAGCACATGAGTTCAAAAATTTAGAGTATCTAGACTACAGAAATCCAAGACGGGGAATCACTTACTGAAGATGCTGGCCTCAGCCTGCCAGAGAGTCCCCGCCATGGAGTCCCGTTCTTGTTGGAGGAGCTTGTACGCTTCATGATGGCGTTGATTTTGCTCATTAGTAGCTTTCTTCTGCTCTTTCAGGATAGCGATTTCCTCCTTCAAGTGGTTTATCTCCTCAGTGGCGGAGTCCTGCAGGACTTTCATTGATTCTTCATGCATCTTGAGCATGTCCTTCCTCTCCTGCTTGAGGATCTTGTTCTCGCTATCAAGCTGCTGAATGTGCTTGGATTGCTCGACAATATCCTTAGCCTTGGAAATGGTTTCTGCAAGTTGGAGAAAAGACAGTACACAGTGAGTACAAGACCAAGCCGGAGTACAAAAAAAGAAAGGAAAAACAGATGCTTGCTCTTGATGATCTGTTCCTTCAAGAAGGCAGTTTTACCCTTTTCATCTTCCAAGTCCGCGCGCATCTTCTGGTACTTGTCGTTGGCCATGCCCCTCTGAGCATTCTCATTATGTGGAAACAACAAAGTCAAACGTTGTTTGGTCTACTTGGAGCATCTAGCCGGAAAATTCCCACCTAGACGCTCGAGGGCTACAGCGAGAGTTTTTGAACTTAGCAATATGCTTAGTCTTTCTTTAAGCATCTAGTCGAAACTAATTAAGTTTTCGATTAGAAGCTTGGGGGCTACAGTATAATGTTTTTAACTCGGATGTATGCTTGCTTCTCTTTAAGCATCTAGTCCGAACTAATTTAGTTACAACTAGAAGCTAGGGGGCTACATTATCGAAATTTATAAACACTGCGTATGCTACTCTTAAAGCATCTAGTCCGAATAATTCATTCCACCTATATGCTTGGGGGATACAGTGAGAAGTTTTCTAGCTTAGTCACTCTTAGAGCATTTATATGCAAAGACCTATGGTTTTCCGTCTAAATCCTCGGGGGCTACAGTGGGATATTCATATGAAATGCAAAAAGGCAAATATAACTTACAAGTGCAATGATCTTGAGGTTGGTAGCACTCTCAACCAGCAGCTTGCCGAAGGATACACTGTTTCCTTGCAGGATTTCTGCTTGCCGGAGAAGCTCCTCGAGACTGCACGTTGGAGATTTTAGCTCCGCACCAGGAACCAGAGAGGTGCTACTCAGCGTAAGTGCCGGGTAGACTATCTTCGGAAACTCTATGGTCTTCCTAGGGGCGAGGGCGCTGCCTTCGGCAGAAGTACCACCTTCCACCACCGCCTTACCACTACCGATGGCATCCTTAGCCGGAGCTTAAGCCATTTGGTGTGCGGAACTCTCCTGCGTCGCCTGTTCACCGACAACAGCGAGTTCTGTAGAGGAACCTGAATCCACTTCCATGGCGGAAGGGCCAGCTGCTTCCTTGGCTTGAGAGCTTGTCGAAGCGGACGAAGGCTGGACGATGGGAGTGATAGGGGCGATGGCGGGAGATATGTCGTGATGAAGCATATCCTTGATTGTTCTAGAAGCCCCCGAAGTTTTGGAGGTCTTCTTCAAGCTGGTCGTGGCTTTCTTTCTGAAACGTGCAAAATGCATAAGTACGGGAATAAGATAGACAATGGACAATGTAAGAAGGAAAGAAGCTTACACAAGAGGGGGTGCTTTAGCAAAAGGGATCCATGTAACCTTTCTTTTCTCTGCCTCCAGGGCGGTGGTAGTCTTTTTGGAGGCTCCACCCTCCGTATTCTTCTTCTTGCCTCCGTCGGCAGCATCAGAGGTGGAGCTCTTCAGCTTTCGCGCCAACGGAGCATCATCGTCGGACACGACGGTTACTTCCTTCATCTTTGGATCATAGATTTGAGGAGCCATGCTGTCCTCATCTATGTCGCTAAGCTGTTAAGGTGAAGAACCACCGTGTTAAATGAGATGGTAATGGCTAGACGGAAGAACTAGAGTATATGTCATACATGGAAAATAAGCAGTTACCTTTGGGCACTTGCTCTCTACGAACATGTCGTAGGTGATGGCGAAGCCACGCTTCTTATCCTTCACCTTCACAATGTCCTTGAGACGAAGCTTGGCGGAGTCGCTCGAGAAGTTGTCAATGGAGATGCGGAGGCTATCCCTTCTATCGTGGGAATACTCGTGCATCAGCTTCGAGCGGTGCTGCAAAGGCTGGATCCGCCTGATGAACCAGCACATGGCTAGGTCCAGTCCGGTCAAACCTGTCTTTCCGAACCACTCTATCCGCCTTATAGCGCGAGAAGCGTCGATGTCGGAGGGAAGGGAGGCCTAGGATCTCCATGTCGAAGTTTCGACAGCTGCTCCATAGACAAAGTTCGGGCACGTTACTTCTCGGTCGGCCAGAGGGATATCTGGGCCATAGAAGTAAGTAAGCTGCCAGTTCTTACAAGACTCGTGGCCGACGATGTCGGGCAAGCGCCGGCCAGGCCGAATCTTGAAGCTAATGGAACCACAATTTCTAAGTTCGTCCTTACTGGCTCCGGCTTCGCGCTTGACGGTGAAGAAATATATGAAGAGATCTAGCCTAGGCTTAATCCCTAAGTAACCCTCCCAAAGCGCCGCGTAATTGCTAAGCGCTAGGATACTATTGGGAGATAGGTTCTGTGGCTATACTCTATAATGATTCAAGACAGCAAGGAAGAAATTAGAGATGGGCAGGGAGACGCTGCGTACCAACTTTGCTTTGAGGTACACCTTTTCTCCGGCTTGGGGAGAAGGTGTGACCTCGGCGGACGGCGCCGCCCGCCAGGCAAGCCCCTCCACCGCGGGGAGGTAACCCTCATTGATCAGCTCTTTGATGTCGCGGTCCGTGATGTCCGAACCGAGCCAGTCACCTTTATGGGTGTCGTACTCCTCCTCCATCATCTCTAGCGCCGCTGGATTATGGTTGCCGCTAGTGGCCTCGACCACCATAGACCTGGGGATAACCAGGCCCTCTGTGGGCACGACGATGGAGCTCGCCGGCTTCGCCGCAGCTTCTCCCGACGCCGCCATCAAAGGGGAGGAGCTGCTGCTGGCCATTGGGTGCGTTCGGAGGTGACTGGTGAGATTGGGAGTTAGGGTTTTTCGTGCGAGGTGCGGAGAACTCGAGGAGACTCTTGCCTGAGGAAGAAGAGGATGCAGGGGAGAATGAGGTGAAAAAGTAAATTTTCCACCTCAGTTACTATTTATGGTCTCCAGCATCAAGATTCGTGCAACTTGATTGAATGGTTGCCGCGTAGACGATGTGTGTGGAGGCATGCGCAGAAATTTTGCCACGTACCAACCGTCGCCGCCAACGGTTCGTATCGCTCGCGCGGGAAAAGTGGACATGATTGCGTTCTCTACATGTGTGAGTTACAAGGCATTGCTGACCTATGTCTACGTCACCCTAGATATCATAGGTAGATGAACCATCACATCAGAAGATTCCGGCATGGACGGATCCAGTCCGGCTATGGAAGAGTATGATGGAAGATTCAGCAATTCTCTGACTTACGAATTGAAGACGGAGAAAACCTTGCAGGGTTCTTTGGGAGGACTACAAGATGTTGCTTGACGATTTGCCGACATCCGTCTAGACGGAGCATTCAACATGAAGAGGCAAGACGGCGCAAGATCTCGGAGTTCTCCGGGGGCTACTGTTGGGGATATTCTATATGGGTATCCTCATAGCATGTCTCTTATCCAGATAACCCAGGCGGCCCACAGTTGGTATCATGGCCGATGGCCTACTGGGCGGCTCAGTTAGATGGATCGAGAAGGGAGGCCCATGCCGGATAAAGGAAGGCTACGGTGGAGTCACCAGCGTACCCAGAGCCTTGGAGTACAAGACACCCTAGACTAGTAATAGATGGTGTAGGACTCTATAACCTGTCCGGCTAGGACTTTTCCCTGTAACCCTAGGACCTGGAGACTATATAAGTCGGGCCTGTGGGAGCCTTTAGGGCACCAATTAACTCATACCTCGCAGAGAAAACCTATCTCTATAACTCGGCGTATTGCCATTATACTGATTTGTAGCAGGAGTAGGATTCCGCTACCGTTGTGGGATCTGAACCTGGGTAAGCTGTGTTACCTCATACCCGTCAATCGTCCGCCTTCCCCCACGTCTCTAAACACGCACTGTGAGGACCCCTCCATGGCGTACTCGTCGGAAATACCACGACAGTGCGCTGGAGTATGAGGAGAATATGAGCCGGAGGATGAAGAAGTGTGGGCATTGTTCCCCCTCAGGGCTCTATTTATCCCCGCAGGCGGTACCGCCGCCTCCTCGGCTCCCGCACAACGCGTGGCATCAAGGCGCCACGGCTGCACGACGTAACGGCTTCAGATCCTTTGCGCCATCATAATCGCCACAGAAGATCCATAGGCATTACCAGGAGACGAGGTGTGCGCGCTCGCCCCAAGAAACCGCCACGGCAAGTAGCGTGTGCATTTCCCAAAAAACTGACGCAGAAACTCGAAAGTCCAACTGACGCGACGTGCGCCAGAGCAGCAGTCGTGGGTGACAACATCAACAGCGTCATCAAGCTAACGCTTCGTCTTCAGCTATGCTAATCGGTCCCTGCCTTCGCTGTTTACACCCAGTGGGCGGCCATCGATTCCACAACCAGTTAAATCCAGCCGGAAAGTAAAAGCAAAAGCTGCAGCTGGATGCGGTCAAACAATCAGTTCAAGACAAAAAAAGAGCACGCAAGATCTTATCCACCGGCCAAGCCCATACGTGCTCGGGGACTAGTGTCGCGGGGATAACCCCCGGGTGGGGAAAGCCAAGCACAAGTAGGCCGGCTCCATAAGGAACATGTCGTCTGGCCCTCAAGAAGGACAACTCCAGCTGGTTGGCGAACACTGCCCGGCTGGGCTTATAACCTTCCCGGCTGGCCCGTCTAGCCGGTAGCCAGGAGAACCGGCCGGGTGGCTGCTTCCACCCTGCTCACCTCAGATTCGATGGAGAGCACAAAAGGGCTGACGCTCCTTGCGGGGTATTCCTCTCCCTCGTCATCAGGCAAGATGGCGTGCCATCATGACAAGCGCTACCCAACGAAGATAAAGCAAAGTGGTCGGCTGACTGGCGAAAGAAGTCCGTGTGACCGTTAAAGGAAGGGTGACACCCCAAAGGAAGCCCGGGTGACTGCTAAAGAAGATGATGATGCTAAAAGAAGGGCGGACTGGTTCCTGGCCCACCGACTAGGCCCTGCAGCTAGCCCTGTCTTGTAAACCCATATCCAAACAGTAAACCCTAGGGCATGATCTGTAATCTGCCCCCTAGACCAGTATATAAGGGAGGGCAGAGCTAGGGTTCTAGGTAGGAAACCATAGAAGAAGAGAAGTGTTAGTAGCTAGTTCCCATCTTCCTCTAGCGCCTGATAGTTTCTAAGGAAATAACTCAAGGAACATCTGTACTGGGCATCTGCTCCCTATAGTTCATATTG
The DNA here is from genome assembly GCA_916181665.1 of Avena sativa. Lineage (NCBI taxonomy): Eukaryota > Viridiplantae > Streptophyta > Magnoliopsida > Poales > Poaceae > Avena > Avena sativa. The sequence continues at coordinate 18,957,640 of OV702299.1, forward strand.
CAGGAGTAGGGGTGTTACCTCACCGAGAGGGCTCCGAACCTGGGTACGTCGCTCTGTTTGCAGTTTACCGTGCCCAACCCGTTGCGTGAGCCACCGATTGCATCCGAGTGTCCCTTCTTTGCCATATCCGATGGCACTGCCGTGTTCCACACCACGACAGGATCCCAGGGAAATGCTTTGGTTGCATTTGTGGATTTCCTATTTAGGATTTATAGTCCAAAACTAACTAGGTAGGGGGTTTTAGAGCAAGGTCAGTTTATGTATGTTAACATTGGGTAACAATGATACCATCAGATAGATGTTGATAATATAAAACCAACAAAAGTGGTTTCACTATTTTATCAATTACCAAAGATAAAGTGATTTTTAAGTGAATAAAACCCTAGTTTTAGGAAATAATTCACCAGAACTGTTATGGAGTTCCAAAAATTATTTCCTTGGGTGATTAGATAGTATTTGATGGAATCATTCAAGAGGAGTTGGAATCACCTCAAAATACTTAACAAAATGCCCTTGAGAAATTCCCAAAGACAGTACTGGATGGGAATTGTCTTTTTCATCATATTTAAACTACATAAGCTTTTGATGTGATTCTAAGGACACATGTTAGGTATTTAGATTACCTTTCTGTAGAAATTGTAATCACCCTTTTTGGATTTACAAAAATCAAAAGGTGAAATTATTTGTGAACAAACCATGCACAGAAAGGTTTAATTCACACTAATTCAATAAAAGCTCAATAAATCTTGAGCTCCTGGGTTTTGGTATTTATTGGTATATAGGTTTACTAGGAGTTCGAATTAGGTCATTACCTAATTTGGTTTGACCTAGGGAATTTCCTAAAGTTAGAAAAGCCCTATTTTTATTATTTTTGCTACAGGTAATCTAGGAAGCAATTTTATGTGGGGCCAGTGGGACAAGCATCGTATGCCTAATATCTTTCAGTACCAATTGGGTTCATGCTATTTGGAAATACCAACTCTCTGGAATATTTTATTAGTGAAATGGATACATCTAAGTAGATGATTTATCATATTTATTCTAAACACTAAAAGGATAGCCAATGCCTCTGCATGTTAGGGAAAACACCATTTTATCCAAGGAAATTTAGATCTGGGCATTTTGGACCATTTTCCATTTTTATTTTGATTTAACTAAACTGCATTTTAGCAGATCTGGAAGAAATTCAAAAAGGGAAAGAGGCAGGCTGGCTACTAGGCTAGATATAGGGGCAGACTGGGCTGCACAGGGAAAACCGGCCCACCCGAGCAGAGCCACGCGCGTGCATCACACTTTAAATGCTGACAGCAGGGGCCCGCTGGTCAGCGACTTGGTGGTGGCGAAGGGGTATGGGAGGCTCCAGGCCATTGGATTAGACGGGATAGGACGGCGGTAGGTCGTCTTCTTTGCTGAGCTAGAGAAAACAGAGGGGAAACCCTAGCTCGCGATGGAGGGCGTGGGGGAACTCACCAGAGGGGTTTCCGGCGAGGGGGAGGTAGCGGAGAGAACGCGGCGTGGTGCATGGGTCCCTTTGATGGACGGCACGAGGGTGTTCGTCCTCGGGAACAGCCTTGTGTGGAGATGACCGAGGGGGTGCTCGCGGGAGCTGCTGTTGGGTCTGTTCCTGCGCTAGCTAAACAAAAGGGAGAGGGTCAGAGAGAGTAGGGGAGGGCAGGAGAACGACATGCAGAAGGAGAGGAGCTCAGGGGATGGAGCCTTTCTTATCTTTGAGAGAGAGGCCGAAGCTTATCTCTCCTTCACCCTCGAGCAGAACACAATCAGGGGAGAGGGAGAGGGTGTTCTAGGTGTGTGTGGAGGGGAGAGGGAACAAATGGGGGAGTGGCAGCGGTTTTGGTGGCCTTTGACCAATTTATTTGAGGAGGAGGAAGTCCATGGTGGACCTTGTCCACTAGGGCAAAGGGGGAGGGGTGCTGGCTAGGTATTGGGCAACCTGTATGGTGGAGTGGTGAGAGAGGGGTCTATGGTCGTGGTAGGGGACAAAGAGGAGAGAGGGGTTGTTGTGATTAAATGCTTTGGAAAGTTATGCTTGTCCCTCCCTCTCTTTCCCTTCCAAACTAAAAAGCCAACGGGGTGGGGGTGGAGCTACAGTACCCCTGCTATAGTGCATTACGACCAGAGGTGATGGATGGTGCTGGGGGGAAGTGCTTGGCATGTTTGACTATGGTTTGTATCAGGTTTGGAGATGATTACATATATTGTCCAATTAAGGGTTTGTGAAGCAACTCTAGATTTTTCAATTACACAAGATGAGCGAAAGGTACTGGTTTGTAGATATGGTCAAGGGAAAATTCCTGGATATATTTGAGATTTTTTAGAGGATTTTTTGTGCACTTAAACTCAATTATTCAAATAGTCCAGAAGTAGTTTCTAGAAGCTTATTTGATATTTTTATATTGTCTAGGGTCTGAATACCATACTACATATTGGAGAATTTTATTGGAATTTATTGAGGTGGGAAAGTATTTTTAAGGAATTATTTCTTGTTTCTGCCATTTAATAAAAAAGGAAAAAAGAAATAATAAAGGATCTCAAAAATATATTTTTTTTAGTTGGAAAGATTGGATATGATAAATAGGAATCAAATGTTCCTTGAGTTAGCAAGGTGATTTGGAGAAAACAAACTTGCCTTTATAGAGAGGGTTTTGAGGATTTTGTAGGATAATGAATTTAAATAGTTTTGGGCTGCTAATAATTATGGAAATTATTTGGCAGATGATTAAATTTAATGTAGGTGATGTAAAATTGATGTATGCATCAGGGTCAACCTTGGTTATGAAGAAATGTGGTGAAATGGATGGAAACTAGATCTGGGAGAATCTAGGGTTTTGATAATTTTATGCCACCTAAACATGGTTAGATTAGGGAGCTCAGGGCTCAACTTGGTAAAAGGGATAGATGGGTAGCTAGACCAAGTTATATAGATGATCAAGGATGAAAGATTTGGGCTTGGTTGCATTTGGGGTGGTCTAGAAGATATGGCAAACTTTGTTGAAAAGAAGGCTACCATAGCAGATACATCAGGTAGCCTCCTAAACCATGTGGGTTTAAGAAGCACAAAGCTTCAATGGGAACAAGAGATGTGGGGGTTGATAGTCCATGGTTAGTAGATCATAACTATGCAAGGATTTGTTCAAGGGGAGGTGGCATATAGATGTGAGCTTCTGCCAAACTAGGCAAGATGATAAGATTGGCAGAGAAGATTATTATCTTGACTACAAAACCATCAAAGATGAGTGGGAATTATAAGGGCTTAACCAAAGGCAACAGTGGGATTTGGTAGTACTAAATATGTACTACAATATGGTTCAAGTACATTCTCAATAATGCACATTAATTGGAAAAGGTAGAGCTCCAAAGATTAAATCTAGATAAGAAATCCAGACTTAGCCATTTTGGCAGATTTAGGGTTTTAGACTAGAGTACAAGTGTAGATGATTTTGAGTGGATGCTAGGTTTATATGTCATGATCAAAGGGATGATGTTGATGTTTTAACTAGGTAGGTAGGATCCATTCTTAGATTGGGTCTCCACTGAGTTGGAAACTATCAATAGTGATTATCCCTGATTGAGCTGATTAGGAAAGGTGATGATCACCTTAGTCGCTTAGGATAGATCCAGATTGGATGATTGATATGATATTAATGGTCACAAGCATAGATTGGGTCCTAAGGTATGAGATACTCGATTATCTCACTCTAGTTCCCAAGCAAACAATGCAATCAGCAGATCAAGGCAATTCATCTTATCAAACTTATCCAACTACTACTATGGTTACCATCAAGCCTAGCTTGAGGTAGGGATAGGTATTTTGAATTGGTTATGTTTTGAAGTAAGATAAGTACCTCTTGGTATTTCTACCAAGATTTGAATGAAGAGGTTTTGAATAAAGGTTTTGGAAAACCTAGGGGTAAGAGTAGTTGAGAGTTCTTTGTTGAAAACATAAGGAGATTATATTTTAGTTATCCATAGTTTTGTTAATAGAACTATATTTTTGTTGTGTCAAAGTCATCTTGGCACAGGTGTTGAAATGCCAGAACATTTGAGAATATGAAAGATGAGACAAAACCTCTCTTTTCTAAAATAGCTTTTGTCAACTAGTGTTGAGATAAGAAGTATAGCACCTAATACACAATCAGTTGCAAGAACACAAGCAAACAAGTAAACAAACATTGCACATGTAACAATAAAAAGTTTTTGTTCCCCCTGATTTTTGCCTTTTGGACAACAATTCAGGGTTGCTGAAATTGGGATGTTACAGACCTTTCCCCCTTAAAATAATCCCTTCCGAGATTAGGGAGGAGTATGGTTGGGTGATAACATCCACTTGACATTTTCAGTGATGGAAACATAGGATGCTAACAAGTTTTCCAGCAAACCAGCATGGTCAATTATGGGTCAGAGATGAGTGGCTTCAGATTGAGTTGCTTGGATTAAATGAATGGAAAAGACGTAGTCTTTTCCCCTTAGGACGATCTGAGGTAGGTTTAGCGTCGACGGGATACTTCCTTCTTGAGGAGAGACAGCGAGTTGAGCCTTCTTCAGACCTTTACCGCTGAAGTTAGCTTCTCTGCCTTCTTTGTCTTGAAACGTCAGGAGTGCTGATTGGGGTGTCGAATCTGCGATGGAGAATTTTCCTAAAGTACCATCTGATTCTAGAGAAGTGACGATTTCTATCCTTCTTGCAGGATCGATGATTTGGATATTGCAGGGGTGGTCATCACTTAACGATAACTAGTGTTCAACTCCCGGGTTCTATCGGGTTTTTGGGCGGGAAAGACGTAGTCTTTCCCCCTTAGAGCGACACTAGGGGTTTCCGGTGGAGTCGCCGACTTCCTTCATTGGAGTCGTATGCTGATGCTAGGGGGGATGGAGCTGCACCATTGATCCTAAGGTGGTTACCTTCTGTCGACCTTGTACCGCCTCGTGGAGGCGTCGATGCCACTTCTTGAAGTAATAGTCATAGCGGGAGAGGCGTTTAACTAGCTTCCGGCTAGTTAGTTCTGAGCGAGGTAGGGTCCAACAGGTTGAGGATTGCCGGTGGCTGGTGGAGGTCTCAGAACGCGTTCCTTTAGAAAAGGGGTCTTTTGGGGAACGGTCAGATGCAGCGTATTGGGTAAAACACGCAAAGAAGGGCATTATTCTTGCATACCATCCAAGAGAGTCCATCCAAAGTTCAGTAGATTTGTGCCAGCCAATGGCGAAGGTACTTGACGCCTTACGGAGCAGGTTTCGAGACAATCCATCACTTGCTAGAGGTTAGTGGAGTATGTTTGGTAGGTTACGAAGGACTATGCCGAGAGTGCTCCTTGAATCTTGTAGCCGTCCTTGGGTTGGGTACCAACTTTGGTTACTATATTTACTCGAGGTCTAAGGGACATTTAGCTCTTCAGCAGTGAGGGTCGTGCCTTCTCTAATGTTTGATTTGATGAGTGGATCTTCTGGGAGTGGTGACTTGGAAGAGGGGTTAATACTCGTGAAGGGGACAGTTCTTCATTCTCCATATCAGGGTTTGCAAATTCGGAGGTCTTTTTTGATGTGTCATTAGTAGCAAAAGTAGAGAAGGGGCTTTGCGACGTCCTCAGGGAAAATTGATATATTGGGTTTCTTTCTACTCCTTCCGGAGTAGTATTGATGGTGTCGGGTAGTCTTGTCTTCTTAATTCTGAACGTCTCGGTTGTTGGGAGGATCAAGCAGAGTTCTGAGGATTTGTTGATGTGGTCTGTTTCTCTCTTACTATGACGACTCTCTATATCGTGATTGGGGACAATTTTTGGATCGGAGATCTTCCTAGATTATCTCCTCGTAAGAGGTCTTCTGGCTTTGAGTGGAAAGACGTAGTCTTTCCACCTTAGAGCTTTTCTTGGGGTCGTCGAGGTTGGGGTAGATCCTTCGTCTAGTGGCAAAGGCGTGACGCTTGAGTTGAGGTCTTCGAGTGACGCCTTATTGTGACTACCTTGATATGGTGGTTACCTAACAAAGTCATAAGGGTTAACTCGAGGTAGATTTAGCGGTTACCGACACTTCTCCTTGGTCCTCCTTATCTTCCAGATTCTCAGGGTGTTTGTGCTATGGCGAGGATTTCTAGTTGATTTGACAGAGGGTTGAATAGGGTCATTGCTCCTTTGGGGCGATTATATCTAAGGCACGAGTAGAGGTTGTTGAGGATTTATTTATGTGGCCATCCTGCTGAGGAGAGGTTTCCAGCTATGGTTTGCGAGGGTTAGCGTCGGGATAGGCCTACAAGGTGTTCATATAGTAGGATTGAGTGATCTGAGGCAAAAAAGCAACACATTTCAAGCATCCCACAAGCACATGACAAGCAGAAAGAGCATACCATAAATACTAAGGGGTGACTACGCGCCGTTAGGGGAATCCTATCTTGGGGTTATTTATCCTAAGTACGTACGATATGGGTTTCTTGGCTTCTTTATTGTCCTCTATTGTCGTCGGTGTCGTACTTGATCGATCTAGGGGCGATGAAGGACTCCATTGGTAGGGCGATCTTGTAGTGTCTTTCGTTGTTGGTAGCTCCTTTGTTTTGCTTGTCGTGGGGTCTCTTCATTCTGGGAGCTCCGTCTTCATAGTCTCTGAGTCGGACTTTGTTTCTGAAAATGGAACCTTTGAAGTGGATGAGATATAGAGTAATCCATTTTTGAATCATTTAATTCAGAGAAGATGTGACAAGTAATATTTCAAAAGGCTTTTGAGAAATAGTTTTTGAAAGACGGTGTTTTAAGAAATAGGGGTTGTCCTTTCTAACGTCCATGCTAACTAAGGTCTTCTACAGTCAGGATGGCTCTGATACCATGTCTATGACACCCCTGGATTTACGGTCCGAGAATACCCGTTATTCCTGCAATTCATGTTCCCATGAACAATCAGCCGTTAGCATAACCGACAAGTATCATTACAACATCCATAATTAACGAATACAAGTACTTACATTTATGCCATTATGGCGATACAACATCAATAGCGGAAGTCTTCAACCGCGGAGCCCATGTCATGCCTTAACCTACAGGCGACTGACTGGAAAGAAGGCCTAGCTCGCAAAGACATCAGCAAACTCCATCGTTCCTCTTGCTTCTGAAAGCCTAGCCAAGTAAATTGCCAGGGACAATGCCGGAGAGTACTTTAAATGTACTCGAAACCACCTTAAGAAGATAATAATAATAGATATGCAATATGGCCGTGGTAGGATGGCTCCATAAGAGGTTCTTCTATAAATTATTTTCTCTTGTAGGTATAGCATGTCCCTATATCTTTGTTGAATTTTTTTGTAAAACATTTTGGAAACCTCTTTGAAAAGTTTTAAGAAAACACTAGGATTGGGTCACCCATTTGTTTTTCCTTCCGGTCATCTCATGACCAAACTCCTTCCTCCTATTTCCGACCATCTCTTGGTTAAATCATTTCCAAGCCATTTCTTTTCTGAAGTCCTTTTCGAAAACAAAACCATCACCCGCCGTACAGCCGCCAACACAACCATCCATGACCGAGGACTCAGCTATTCGAATAGATTTACACTCTCCAGAGGTTGTACACTGTACCCATACCATTTGATTACCCGTCCCTGATCTACACCGATCGTGGGTCGAATAACCGGTCTAGACCTTCTGGATTGCCTCTCCGATACATGTGCCTACCCTATGAGGTTAATCCCCTCAAAACCGGGACACCCTATATAGTAACCAGCCAACCGGAGCGCGTTTTTCACCTCGATGGATGTGCGCTTTCAATGAGGGGCTCATAGTATCACGCGGAGGCCCGTAGACCCTTTGTTCCTTCTCCCAGTCGATGCTATGCATGGACCGTTGGACACATAAGGCCCACCCTCTGGGATTGTTTGCCCATGTAGTAGTGCGAGGCACCTATACCATATTAGACAAACTTCTAGCCCAGCCCTGTCCCATTCCAGAGTAATGTGGTTGCACGGGTTAATTGTTCCAGCATAGTAAACTGTACAGCCCAGGCGTTTTTGTAAAGAAATTCCTACATCCTTTGTCGGACCATTTTGTAAACAAAAAACTTCCTAATTTTCAACTTCACTTGATAGGACAAGCCTCACCAAGGTTTTCTCATAAAACATTTTTGTAAACCTTTTTCCCGGGGTCTTCCCATGCCACACTTTTGCTTAGGCTAAATCGGGGTCTCCAAGGGGTTATGGTGTTAAACACCATCTACCATACTAACGGAAGGTAGGTATCATAGAGGGGTTATACGTAATGGTACTAAGGGGTAATAGATTGGAGGAGCCAAACATTCCCCACATAACATAATATAGTAAAACAATGCAATTTGCATAAACGGGTTGATAAAACATGCATAGGTGAAATAATAGGACAAGGTGTATGAGCAATAAGTTGGCTTGCCTGTGACCAACAAGATGTCCCGTGACTTCTCTAGAATACTAGAAAACCAATAATAATAATGATAGCGAGAATAACGCTCCGAGGCTTCTTTCTTCTCGACGACACACAATCGCAACTATCGCCGTTATCGAGCATACATGCAAAAAAACAAGACCACAATCATACAAGTCATACAAGCAACAATACATACATCAAGAAATTTACCAAGCAAGATTATAGATTAGTATGGATTGAGGATTTAATTGGGGATACAAGGGAAATGCATTGGTTGCATTTGTGGATTTCCTATTTAGGATTTATAGACCAAAACTAACTAGATAGGGGGTTTGAGAGCAAGGTCAAGTTTTTTATGTTAACATTGGGTAACAATGATACTATCAGATAGATATTGATAAAATAAAACCAACAAAAGTGGTTTCACTATTTTATCAATTACCACAGATGTATAGTGATTTTTATAGTGAATAAAACCCTAGTTTTAGGAAATAATTCACCCCAACTGTTCTGGAGTTACAAAAATTATTTCCTTGGGTGATTAGATATTATTTTATGGACTAATTCAAGAGGAGTTCGTATCACCTAAAAAAATTACCAAAATGCCCTTGAGAAATTCCCGAAGACAGTACTGGATGGGATTTGTCTTTTTCATTATATTTAACCTAGAGAAGGTATTGATGTGATTCCAAGGACACGTGTTAGGTATTTATATTACCTTTCTGTAGAAATTGGAATCACCCTTTTTGGATTTAAAGAACTCCAATAGTGAAATTACTGGTGAACAAACCATGCACACCCTAATTCAAAAAAAATCAATAAATCTTGGGCTCCTTGGTTTTCGTACTTATTGGTATATAGGTTTACTGGGAGTTGGAATTAGGTCATTAACTCATTTGGTTTGACCTAGAGAATTTCTTAAAGTCAGAAAAGCCCTATTTTTTTATTATTTTTGCAACAAGTAATCTAGGAAGAAATTTTATGTGGGGCCAGTGGGACAAGCATGGTATGGCTAATACCTTTCGGTACCAATTGGGTTCATGCTATTTGTAAATACCAACTCTCTGGAAGTTTTATTAGTGAAATGGATACATCTAAGTAGATGATTTATCATATTTATTCTAAACAGCAAAAGGGATAGCCAATCCCTCTGCATGTTAGGGAAAAAACCATTGTATCCAAGGAAAATTAGATCTAGGCATTTTGGATCATTTTCCATTTTTATTTTGATTTAAAGTAAACTGCATTTGAGCAGATCCATAAGAAATGCAAACTGGGCTAGATCCAGGGGCAGACTGGGCCGCACAGGGGAAACCGGCCCACCGGGGCAGAGCCACGCACGCGACGCATTTGAAATGCTGATAGCAGGGGCCAGCTGGTCAACGACTTGGTGGTACGGGAGGCTCCAGGCCGTTGGATTAGACAGGATCGGACGACGGTGGCTCGTCTTCTTCGCTGAGCTAGAGAAAACATTGGGGAAGCCCTAGCTCGCGACGACGGGTGTGGGGGATCTCACCAAAGGGGTTTTCGGTGAGGGGGAGGTAGCGGAATAAACGCGGCGTGGTGCGGGGGTCCCGTCGATGGGCGACACGAGGGGTTCATCCTCGGGAACAGCCTTGCGCGGAGACGAGCAAGGAGAGCATCGTCGGTGCACTCTCCGGAGCTGCTATTGGGTCTGTTCTTGTGCCAGGGATACAAAAGGGAGATGGTCAGAGAGAGTAGGGGAGGGCAGGAGAACGACATGCAAAAGGAGAGGATCTTAAGGGAGGGGGCCTTGCTCATCTTTGATAGAGAGGCTTAAGCTTCTCTCTCCTTCATCCTCGAGCATAATAGAGCAGGGGAGAGGGAGAGGGTATTCTAGAGGGTGTGTGGATGGGGGAGGGAGCAAATGGGGGAGTGGCAGCGGGTTTGGTGGCCTCTGACCAATTTATTTGAGGAGGAGGAGTTCCATGGTGGACCTTGTACACTAGGGAAAAGGGGGAGGGGTGCTAGCCAGGTGTTAGGCAACCTAGATGATGGAAAGGTGAGAGAGGGGTCTCTATTCATGGTAGGGGACAGAGAGGAGAGAGGGGCTGCCGTGATTAAATGCTTTGGCAAGTTGTGCTTGTCCCTCCCTCTCTTTTCCTTCCAAACACAAAGGCCAAGGTGGTGGGGTGGAGCTACTATAGTGCATTTCGACCAGAGGTGATGGACGGTGCTGGGGGAAAGTGCTTGGCAAGTTTGACTATGGTTTGTATCAAGTTTTGAGATGATTCCATATATTGTCCAATTAAGGGTTTGTGAAGCAACTTTAGATTTTTTAATTACACAAGATGAGCCAAAGGTACTGGTTTGGAGATATGGTCAAGGTAAAAATCCTAGATTTATTTGAGATTTTTCAGAGGATTTTTGGGGCACTTAAACTAAATTATTCAAATAGTGCATAAGTAGTTTCTAGAAGCTTATTTGATATTTTTACATTGTCCAGCGTTTGTTTTTGATGTGAAATGGTTCTGAATACCATATTATACATTGGAGAATTTTATTGGAATTTATTGAGGTGGGAAAGTATTTTTAAGGAGTTATTTCTTGTTTCTGCCATTTAAGAAAAAGGGAAAAAAGAAATAATAAAGGATCTCAAAAACATTTATTTTTGAATTGGAAAGATTGGATATGATAAATTGGCATCAAATGTGCCTTGAGTTGGCAAGGTGATTTGGAGAAAAACAAACTTGCCTTTATAGAGAGGGTTTTGAGGATTTTGTAGGATAATGAATTTAAATACTTTTGGGCTCCAAATAATTATGGAAATTATTTGGCAGATGATTAAATTCCATTTAGGTGATGTATACTTGATGTATGCATCAGGCTCAACCTTGGGTTATTAATAAATGTGGTGAAAAGGATGGAAACTAGATTTGGGAGAATCTAGTGTTTTGATAATTTTATGCCATCTAAACATGGTTAGATTAGGGAGCTCAGAGCTCAAATTGGTACAAGGGATAGATGGGTAGCTATACCAAGTTATATAGATGATCAAGGAAGCAAGATTTGGGCTTGTTTCCATTTGGGGTGGTCTAGAAGAGATGGAAAACTTTGTCGAAAATAAGGTTGCCATAGCAGATACATAAGGTAGCCTCCTAAACCATGTGGATTTAAGAAGCACAAAGCTTCAATGGGAACAAGGGAAGTGGGGGTTGATAGGCCATGGTTAGTAGATCATAACCATGCAAGGATTTGGTCAAGGGGAGGTGGCATATAGATGTGAGCTTCTGCCAAACTAGGCAAGATGATAAGATTTGCTGAGAAGATTATTATCTTGACTACAAAACTATCAGAGATGAGTGGAATTATAAGGGATTAACCAAGGGCAATAGTGGGATTTGGTAGTACTAAAGATGTACTACAATATGGTTCAAGTACATTCTCAAGAATGCACATAGTTTGGAAAAGGTAGAGCTCCAAAGATTGAATCTAGATAACAAATCTAGACTTAGCCATTTTGGCAGATTTAGGGTTTTAGACTAGAGTACAAGTGTAGATGATTTTGAGTGGATGCTAGGTTTCAATGTCATGATCAAAGGGCTGTTGTTGATGTTTTTACTAGGTAGGTTGGATCCACGCTTAGATTGGGTCTCCACTGAGTTGGAAACTATCAATAGTGATTATCCCTGATTGAGATGATTAGGAGAGGTGATGATCACCTTAGTGGCTTAGGATAGATCCAGATTGGATGCTTGATATGAGATTAATGGGCACAAGCATATATTGGGTCCTAAGGTATGAGCTACTAGATGAGATCACTCTAGTTCCTAAGCAAACAATTCAATCAACAGATCAAGGCAATTCATCTTATCAAACTTATCCAACTATTACTAGGGTTACCATTAAGCCTCGCTTGAGGTAGGGATAGGTATTTTGAATTGGTTATGTTTTGAAGTAAGATAAGTACCTCTTGGTATTTATAACAAGATTTTAATGATGAGGTCTGAATAAAGGTTTTGGAAAACCTAGGGGTAAGAGTAGTTGAGAGTTCTGTCTTGAAAACATAAGGAGATTATATTTTAGTCTCCATAGTTTTGTTAATAGAACTAGTAAAATATTTTTGTTTTGTCAAAGTCATCTTGGCTCAGGTGTTGAAATGCGATAACATTTGAGAATATGAAAGATGAGCCAAGACCTCCCTTTTGTAAAATAGGTTTTGTCAACTAGTGTTGAGATAAGAAATATAGCACGTAATACACAATCAGTTGCAAGAACACGAGCAAACAAGTAAACAAACATTGCACATGTAACAAGAAAAAGTTTTTGTTCCCCCTGATTTTTGCCTTTTGGACAACAATTCAGGATTGCTGAAATTGGGATGTTACATCATGTGTTCTGTTTCCGTCCTCAGCCTCTTCACGAAAGTTTCCCCTTTTAATAAGACGAAGGAGATGGCAGATATACGACGGTAACTATACGGCCAGAAAAATATTCCCGCCGTATAGTTGCTCGTTAAAGATTCAGTAAACTCCCCTCGATTTCTTCCAAAAAAGGGACTTTCTTGTTTTCGTCTAAATATTGTGTTTTTGCTATTAAATCCTTCTGTTGATGTTCAGAACCTGAAACATACAATTAAAAACAAAGTTTTATTTGCTACTGAAGTATTAGTGTTAGGTAAAGCTAGAGAACCATCAAATTCAAACGAAAACCATCGATAGAAGCCATCTAAAATGTGTAGAATCTCACAGCAATCAACTCCCCCAAGCTTAGATGTTGCTCGCCCTCGAGTGACAAGGAAATAAGAAATGATAGCGGAGATTCGAAACTGAAATAAAATAACTTACAAGCTTGAATTGGCGTCAAATTCTTTTCTTCACATTTCCTGCAATCTTAAACATGATCATACAAATATTCAAAAGATTGCACTAATTTATCTTTCTAACAACGTATATCTTGCTATCAAATAAATCATATGCCCCAGCGAGTGTTGAAAGTTTATCTAGGAAAGTGAAACAAATCTTTTTGGTTTCTCTCTTTTTGAAAGATGAAAACTTTTTGCTCTTGTTCCTTTAATCAATTAAGAGTACTCAAGTTTGCACCAAGAACATTTAATTTAAGAACAACTCATCTACTCCCACGTCAAAATTTCAAGACTCTCAAAGCACCATTTTTTCCTTTCCTTGTTTTTTCAAAAACTTCAACTCTTTCATAGAGAAATCATGCCACTGTTTTAACATGTTAATTAGGGTTGTGTTGTGCACTCGTGACCATGCCAATGGATAGCTGTTGGGAAATGTGTGGTCAGGGGAGTACTAAAATTTCACTTGGAACGTAAAACCACGAGGAGACTAAAAAATTTACACGTCATAGCATTGCAGCAACATACGTTTACATAACTCAATAGCCGAAATCAAGTGGTTTCCCACATTTAGATCGTTCGTTGGACAGTGGAGTTGATAGTTCGCCATGGACTATGACAGTGTTGTTGTGACACGAGTGAAGCAATATCCTACTATAATTATTAGAAAAAGCAGTGGCATAATCTCTACTACTTCTAAGTGTCCATTTTATCGTACAATTTAATCAAGGGTGCTGTCGAGTCTATGTACATTCAGCTCAATGGGGTTGAGTAGTTTCTAAAATCAAATCCTTTGGGCTAAAAATGGACTCAAGTCATCTCTTGGATGCGTTTTCTGGTTTAAAAATTTCGAAAATGTTTTAACCAAGTTCATTGCTCATTATTTCAAGGCTAAAAGAGGACACTAGCAAGGGAATATAATTTATACCATAACAAGCTAGGTGGGGAGTGACTCAAGTGCAAGCGGGTAATAATTGTAGGATCAAATTAAAGTTGCAGGAGAGGTGATGAAAGGAATGTGTTACCTCCTCTTGCTTGCTTCGTTCTCGTACTTGAGTCAAATCCTCTCTATATTTCCCTATTGCCAAGTCACCTGAAATTGAGAAATCTCCGAGAAAGACAAAGAAACAAATTTGCAAATAAAGGTTACCGCTAATTTTTGTTTGTTTTTGGTTTAAGAATGCAAACTGAAAGTAAACATGCAATTCTTGGGAAAGAAAATAAGTCAAAAGAATAAAATAAAAAATATGAATGCATGTTTCGAGGTTTTCAAACCTCCCCCAAGCTTAGGATGTTTCCATGCTTAGTTGTTGCCGTCGTTCGGAGGCGAGTACGGATACTGCTGATAGTAGCCGAGGAAGTTGGTCATGAAGTGACTAAAGTTGTGATTTAATTCACTCACATCTTCACTCACTCCATGCAGAGTCTGGTCTATTTCCCCAACGCGCTGGTTGAGCTACAAAAAATCCTTATAGGGGACATTGTTCAACCCCCTGCTGCTATTGCTGCTGATGGGGCCATTGGTCCCAAGGTTGCTCATCCTGCTGTAGTTGTTGCTGTACCTCCCAAGTAGGGTTGTGCTCCTGCTCCTGCTGCTGCTCCTGCTCATCCTGCTGCCCTCCTTCTTCCTCTTCCTCGGAGTTAGGATATAGCTCCGACATGATCCCAGTGACTTGATCCTTGGTGAGGATCCGGTTGTCCCTTCCTTGAACCTCCAAGGCTTGCAGGCAAGGCAATGGCACTTGATTATCCTGCACAACATCAAGATAACCAAATTGATAGGGTTGGAGCCTCCTGTTAGCTCGGTAAACACCTAGGAAGCCACAAGCAGTTATATACTTCACATCCATAAGTATGGAGACATCAAAAGGTTGCACAATAGGAATTGCAATTTCGAGGGCTTGGATTAGGTAGGTTACCATTCCACTGATGCGAATATCACCTTTCTTTTTGTTGCTCTAGTGGCAGAGGTGCTGGAGAAATAGAGCTGCGGGAGTGGGAAGAGCGCCTTGGTGATCATGGACATGTCTGCATTGGCCATCAACCTCGTATCTCCTCTTCCTAACAAAGTGTTAGCAAGAAACATAGAAAAGTAACGGATGGTTGGGTTCTGAATGGTGGACATCTTCTTCTGATAGAAGTCCCTGCCACCATTAACAAAAACAACCTCCCAAGTATTTGCACTCGAGACACTATACAAGTTTATAACAGTTGATTCCCTTCTCGAGTTAATCCATAAGCATCACAGAATTGTTGATAGGTAATTTGATACGGCCGTTGGTTAATGGTGAAATTTATCATGCATGCATTACCTTTCTCCATGTAGTCGTGTAGAAGGAGGTGAGGAACTCATGGGTGAGCCCTTCATAGGTGTAGTGGTTGGCATTGGGGAGGTTGGCGAGCCATGCATTTGCACACAGGTAGTTGAAGTCCGCCTTCAACTCTGTTCAGTTGAGAAAGACGCTATCGGCCCATTGTGTGGGCAGGACCTTCCTCGCTAAACCATGGTGTACTTGTTGTCGAGCTTAGCCCGGAGCCCGGGCCCCTCACCCCATTGGCTTGCTATTGCGAAAAAGTCCATAGAGGTTGTTCATCTATTTCAATATAAAACCTTAGGCACATAGTTTCTACATGATATATGAACGATTCTACGTGGAGGAATTCAATCCTGACATGAGAAATCAAAAGAGAAAATCAATCAAGCTTGATTTCATCCACTAATTCAATGAGAGGATTTCAACCATGGAATTCTGAAAATCAATCATGAATAGGGAGAGAAACATACTGATCTATTGATTCCCCAACTCAAACGAACGAAATCCACGAAGAATTGAGAGTTCTTGAGAGTTTTTGAGAGTTTTGGAGAGAGGGTTTGAGAGAAATAATGAGAGGAGGAAGAAAATAGCCTACCCCGACCCGTTTAAGTGGTAGGACCAAAATATACGGCGGGAGCTATATAACCGGGTTAAGTAGCTCCCGCCGTATAGTTGTGGCGGCGGCGAGGGTTACGGTTTCCCAACGCCAGATCACAACTATAGGGCCACAACTATATGGCCGGACCAAATGGTCCCACCATATAGTTGGTTGTCAAACCTTATGTATCTAAACCCCAAGTTTTGATAATTTTGTCGATAACTATACGGCCGCAACTATACGGCTGGAATAAATATTCCCGCCGGGTCGTTACAACTCCTGGAACATGCTTTTTCAGCCAAATTTTCAGAGATGCACTTTTTTGTCTGAAAAATATTATTAGGCTAGTTTCTACATATGAAACTCAAACTTTATTTTCTACTCTAAACCTATGCTTATTCCGTCAGTATTTCTACTACTTTTCGATAGCTGCATCTTTACGGGCGCGCTTCCGCAAAAATGTCTGTGAAAAAGTTGTATGAATGTGATGAACATCTTATTATCTAACTTTAATTTATTTTATTGATATGATGGGTTGACTCCCATTTAGCATTTTATTAAGAATGGTTGAATATTTCAACCCCTTATCTTCTCTCGAATTCTTACCTTTGGTTGCCCTTTATCAAAGGCACTTACCACATGAACTCGTTTTGCGGATGGAACATACCTTTCTCCTACTTCTAGTTTATTTGGAAAATACCGGATTATTTCAGCATCATAAACATTGAAGATTATTTTCCCTTTAGCACAGTCAACTGACGCTCCTGCATTGCTAAGAAAAGGTCTTCCAATTATTATGGATAATTTTTCATCCTCCGACATTTCAAGAATAATAAATTCATTGGGAATGACATGCTCATCTATTCTAAGTAGAACATCCTCAAACAAACCAATAGGTTGTTTATTGGATTTGTTAGCCATCTGTAAAGTGATAGAAGTGGGTGAATATTACCCTAATCCTAAACTTTTATAGAGGGAGTATGGCGTTACACTAACTCCTACACCTAAATCACATAAGGCATTATGAATATCAGTTTTGCCTATTGAACATGAAATAGTTGGTACCCGGGATCTCCCGACTTATACAATAGCTTTCCGTTGGGAGGGTAACTAGTTACCATGGTGACGGTTTTAGTTATCTCTTTCTTTCTATTAAGAATATCATGGAGAAATATATAATAGGAGGGTACTTTTATCGCATCCGCAAATGCAATTTCTAGACGAAGATCACTTAATGCTTTTGTAAAAGAGTTATAGATTACGTCATATGGTTCTTTCTTTTTACGGTCTAGATATGGAAGTTTCTTAACTTTATCTTTTACCTTTAATGGAGGATCAGGCTCTTTAGTTGCTTTCTTTTGTTGTTGCTTATTTTTCTTCTTTTCTATTGCAACAACTTTATCTTCTTTGCTTGTGTCTTCTTCTCTTGGATCAACAATTTCTGCATCAGACTTATAACTATCATGCTATGCGTCATTCTTCTCCTCCAAGGTTTGATCTTGTGTGTCTTGAGTAGTCTCATCTTGAGGATCCACCAATGTATATTCTTCTTGGCTTGCTTTGAGAAAGGCTTTTTCCCTTCGATCTTTTTCAGCTTCATATTCCGGTGGTCCTAATGGTCCTTTAACAACTGCACCTCTTATTGTAACAAAATTAGTAGAAACAGGTATATTTATATCATCGCAAAGAAATATTTGATAACCAGATGCTATTGGTTCACACTAGGTTTCAATCATACTTAGGTAATTGTTAAATAATTTTATTTCTTGGCCAATTTTCTCATAATTTTTTTGTAAGTTCGGCCCAAATCTTTTTATGTCTTTCAAATTACTTATGCATGTTACTATAAGACTTTGCCTGTCGATGTTTCAATTATTGAAAACTTTTCTAGTTTCATCCTCTACAGTAAAAACTTGTAACAAATATACTTTGTTTTCCTTAACAATTTCAGAAGGTATACCTATAACACCCTAGTTTTAGCTAATGTCTAATTAGGGTTTTGATTGTGCATTCATGAGCATCATATTTTAAATTGTGCATTAAAGAAAATAATGCAAAACCCTAAACTCATCTCTTTCCCTATATTTCTAAACAATTCAAAAAGGTTTTGTATTTAGAAAACGATCAGAACAAATGGAGCCCAAATGGTTTGCAAGTACCCCTGTTATTTTATACACTTTATAAAAGTATATGGTATTTTTTATTTTTTCAAAAACAGAATTGGAAATGAGAATACAAAAATAGAAAGTGAAAACAGAAATAGAAAACAGTTTTCCAGAAGAAAAAAAAGGAAACCCTAGCTACCTAGGCCGAACCCACCCTGTCCATCTCTTCCCTATCGCCAGCGCGGAAAAGCCAGCGGCCTAGTCCAGCCATCCTCGGCCCGTACCGCTTCAGCCTTCCTCTCTTTGTCGTCTTCGTCAACAAAGCATCGATGCCAAGCACCTCCATGTCGCCGCCGGTGCTGTTGATCCTCGCCGCCTACCCTCTGCCGTCCGACGAGCTCCAGGGTCAGAATAAGACCTGCACCGACCCCCTTCCATGTCCTTATCCTCCCTCTCCCTGCCAGATCACCTCTCTCTCTCTCTCTCTCTCTTTTGTTCCCCTCGCGGACCCGAAACCCTAGCCGCCGCTCACTGCTTGTCGTCGTCGTCTCGAGCCACCCCGTGCCTAGCTGAAGGTTCCTTGAGATCTGCCTCGCCGTCAGGATCTTCCTCATCGAGGGAATCGACGTGGGGCACCCGCAATTGGCCACTTCGACCTTATCTTTTCCGTCACCAAAGACCACCGCCGTCGCCATTAACGTCACTACCGATCTCCTCTGGCCTCGCCGACCGTCTCTTCATGCTGCTGGTGAGAATGCAGTGCTCAAGCACCACCCCGCGCCTCTCCTTCCTCTCTGGTTCACTCCTGCTCGGTCGCCCTCATCCCTGCCGCCATTCTCCATTGTAGCTCTTGTTCTGGTGACCCAAAATCAGCGGGTGCCGTCACCTGTGTGCTCGTCTTGCTACACTTGTTCGAACTAGCTAGCCCGCGCATCCCCTAGAGCCCCCTATCACCGGCCCCGTCGACCTTCTGCGTCTCACCGTCGTCGGTGACGTCATTGTGACGTTAGCGCGTGGTCAGCAGGTCAAACCGGTCCCCGGCCCACCTGCTTGTGTGGCTGCCGACGTGGCTCTGAGGCCGACCGGTCAGTCACCGTGGCTAGCTTCTGTTTAGGTAAAAAATAACCCTCTCCCTCTGGTGATGTCAGCCTTGTGTAGTAATTCAATTAAAAAAGGTTTAATAATTCCAGAAAATGGTTTAAACTTGTAAAATCAATAAATAATTATTTATAAGTCAAAACAAACAAATAATATATCAAAATGTTCAAAAAATGAGAACTACCTATTTAACCTATAATCATGCATTGTTCAACAACTTTCATAGCAAGTTTAATTAGAACAACCTAGTTACCCCTCATAGATGCATCCAAAGTTTCTCCGAGTTAGGGTTTACATTTCAGTACAAATCAACTTGTCTTATCATCATTCTTGTTTGAGCATTGCATCGATATCATATGTTGATTGTTTCCCTTTCTTTCGTGTGTTTTGCTTCTTCCTGGTAGAATATGATATCGAGATCAAGATCAAAGACTGAGATCAGCACCGTCGAAGATCGAAGATCAATACTTGACCAACTGTAACCAAGTCAGGTACAAGGCTTCCGAAGATCTTCTTATTGTTTATTGACACGCAAAGGAAAGCACAGCCCCACCATTATACAATCCTATGTGTTCGAAAGCATTTTAATTCCTACCATGATGCATATGATTCTACTGTGGTGTTTTTTTGACAGATAGAGTATCCTATCTATTGCATTACTCCCTTTGAGCTTATATTACCTGATCCACTGATCCTAGCATAATTAAATTTGGCTTGTGTGCACTGCTAGATCTTTTATCTGTGTCCTGCTTAGCCATGCATAGCTGTCAGTGCTGGTTCATCCAGATGATGTATCATATGCAGATAATCTAGTATGATAGGAGAAAGTGATGATATCTGAGGTGATATGAGTTTAAACATGATAAGGCTTGTATGGGAGGCCACGGTGGGATGTGGTTTTTGTAGTCCCATGCTCGCCACCACTAGGGCCCGAGTTCTTGCCTCTTGAACCAAGACGATTGTATTACCACATGGGGCTTGGACAACCTCATGACTAACTAACGTGCCTAGTAGATTCCGTGAGTCACATAGTTCGGGTGTTCCATTCGACATATGCATGGAAAACCTTTTGAAAGATTTGTTGGGTGATGGTGCATTCATAACAGGTAGGGAAGCATGGAACGGGTTGCTTTGGGTTGATAGCGCCCCTGGTAAACCAACCTCGCCTCACATCTCTAGGGACCGACTTTGGGACTTTACCCGTTATGGCGGAACCATCCTTAGGGTGTGACTCATGGTCTCGACAAAATAAAGGTAAAGGTCATGTCTAACCACCCTCTGCCGGCCTTCCAAGGAAGAGGGATAATGTACTGGCATTAAGAGAAGGTTAGTACATGTGGGTAAAGTTTTACACACCTGTAGGGTAATAATCTTTTCGAAAAGCTGTTCATGGTTATGAACGACTTGGGAACGGATGTGATGATCATAGAGAACATGAACCTAATCGTAAAACTTGGTAGTTCAATGATTGCTTAAGGATGCTTCCTCATGGGTACGAGGGGGTGATCCTAGTTAGGGTTCAGATGATGATGATTTTGGTGGATATCAAAAGATGATGATCAATATTTCAGTTATGTCGCTCACTTATCCCCTTTTAAAATATTCTGAATAGACGAGCTTCTTCTCCCTCTCTTGTTTTACAAACAAAGACGACTTTATGCAAAACAACTCCACCAGCCATAAGTCTTGCAGAGTACACCCTATACTCACCCTTGCTTTGTTGATAATTTTTGTAGCAGAGCAAGTGCTCCCCTAAAGACAAGTTCTGTATGAGATCGACACTGACGAGTAACTTGGGGTTCCCGGCCGGCAGCCTGGAATCTATGGGATGGGACGTCATCTTTATGCTTCAGGTCTCTTAGGCCATTTGTTAAGTTTGCTATACTTAATAGCATAATTTGCCTTCCGTTGTTTGGTGTTTGTGGTCAGTGACCTCTTCTTGTAATAATTTGGTTATTTGCTCCGTTATGAGCTTGCTGTAATAAATTTTGCGTCGTAGGGTCACTGTTGTGTTACCGATTCTTCACTGGATATCCTCAAGCTCAAGGTTAAGCTTATGTCAGACGGAGTTCAGGGATTTGTTTAGCCCTGATCCTGGGGGTGTCACAGGTTTTGGTATTAGAGCAGTCCCGACCATAGGAAAACCTTGCTATTGGTCGATGTTGAGTCTAGTATTTGTGAAAACTACTTTAATGATGAAAAGTATTTGTGAAAATCTATTATGCTTCTTTTTCTCCTTAACCAATTTCACTCCAACTATGGGTCATCTTATCTAGTGTTGATTTTGGAAAAGTTTTGATATCTCTTCTAAACTTTCAAAGCTTAGGTGCCTCTTCAGGCATGCCGGTTCTTAACCATTTTACCTAGCATTGAGTTCTCTAGAGTCAGTTGTGTGTGTTCCTTGTTTCCCTTTGTTCTGTTTCTTCTAAGATAATTCTTTCTATCACAATCTCTCTATTTTATGGGTCCACAACATCATGTTGATGGTTCCTCAATATTCTGTTCTAGGCTTCGAGGTTTCCTTTCTCCTCGTATGCCTCCTTATTTGTTGGGTACTTCAAAAGTCGTTTCTTCTCTTGGCAGCCACCTCGTAAGTACTATATTGCAGTGTACTCTATGTCACTCAAGTAGTAGTTATTCCTTTCTTGGGTTTTAACCCATGGACTTGAACCGAAGATCCCCGATTGTGCCAGATTGTGGTGTTGTGAATCTTGTAGATGAAGCTGACCTTTAACCCAAGATCCGGTGGTTTGACCCTTGTCGTTAATGTTCACACATTACCTCAGGATGGCTTGTACTAAAATTCTATCCTTCCAGCTTGTGGTTATTGTCATTATTGAACTTCGATAATTAAGGACTTCCCCTACCACTAGCTATGGCAGATGTTCTTTAATGGAACCAAATGGATCATGACAAGAGTACTCTTCATGAGTCTCGCATCTATATTCGTGACTTTGACACACCTTTCCTTCACTGCATTGGTCTTCGGAAGATTGTTGACTTATGCATCCACATCTCGGGATTCTATCATGAGCATGTTCCTTTTTCCTTGTTGTTTTCCGACCTTTGTCTACCAGTTGGTAGCCAAGTAATAAATGTGCATTGTTGTTTTCCGATGCAACATACTATTGTGGTCCATCGAAACAAACCATTTCGGGATGTCAGGAGAAACAAACTCCAGTACCTCGTCATATCTAGGACCAGGTCAAAGAGTTGTAGTCCGCAGATCTAGATGCCTTGTTAGCTTCTATATGTTCTACCTTAAAGTATCACACTCTTTTATACTAAGAGGTTATGTTGAGCTTCATGACCCCTTAATGAAGTGATGCTCTTACACATATTTACCCACCCTCCCTCAAGCTTTTGCACTAGTTAGTGATGTGTGTGCGTAATAATGTGGCCATTTGATATTCTAGCAATTTTTATTGCATAGAACTCAAAGGACATTTGTGTCATTCTTAGCATGATTGGTTAACCCCGTCACTAAGTAAAGGATGATTGTGCTGCCAAGTCTGCTATTCTGGTGCACTTTTTTCAGTCAAAGAGTTAGGCTCGTGCCGAAGCTCTAAGACTATGTCCTCTTGCCTTACAAAGCAAGTTCCCTCTTGAACTAAGTGATATATCGGTGGTTCGTGATATTCTAGCTGTCTTTATAGAAGTATCCCCATGTTGCCACATGACTGTGTTTTCATGTTCTTGAGCAAGGAAGTTCTTTGAACTGCTCATTTCTCCAAGGATCCGTACTGGATACCCCTGAACTAGTCGGTTCATCTTAAACAACAACTTGGAGAGTTATAAGACAAAAGTTCTAGCTGACTCTGTTCCTTCTTAAAGGGATGTCTTGTTTTCCTCATGCTAAAGAAAGATAGTATCTCCTTTGTGGATATATTATATTCCTCCGCCTTTGATTTGATTTGGGCTATCGTCAAACCAAACTCAGTTCCAAGGACCATCTTGATGATGTCTCTACTGGTGATGTTTTACTTTAGTACATCTTCATGTCCTTTGGTCTGGCCAATATAGTTGCCTCGTTCAAGCAACATATGAGTCCATCTTCTTGGAGTGTCTCAATAAGTTTGTTGTTGAGCCCATCGATGACATCGTTATCTCCTCCATGCTAGATTAAATTCATATGGAACATTTGTAATTAATGTTGGAAACTTTCGAGAACCTTCTTCGTGTCATCTTGAAGTATGTGTTCTGAATGTTAGAAGTAACCTTCTTCGATCCACGTGCAAATGTTGAAAGATGTCGCCATGGATTTGACAAAAGTTATCTTCCTTTCCTTAAGGACATATGTGTGTTTTATTGTCAATATTTTATGTGTGAAGTTGTCTTCGGACAATATGATACTACATGGGTATAGCAATCTAGTTCATCTTTTGGAGCTTTAAACTGTAGTCCATATCTTGAGAATCTAGTGAATTTATCTTCATGGTAATTGTTGCGAACTTTCTATTGAGACATGCTGAGTATAAAATATCATTCGACCTAACCAAAGATAAATCTCCTACATCAACGATGGTTGGTGTTCCTTAAGGTTATGACATAGGTATCTTTGTAAATCTGGCAAGACTGATGTAATGGTTGACATACTTAGCCGGAAAGACCTTTTGCCATATTCTCTTGATTCAGTAATAACAACCACTCTGCATGAGGCATCTTCTATGATTTATATAGGAGTTGTTCATATGGTTTATTTTGTATCCAAAGTCCAACTTTTACTTGATGATTGGTTTCTCGAACATCAAGGAGAAGTGCTTAAGAGGGCGTGGTCGCGAGAGGGAATTA
Source organism: Avena sativa (assembly GCA_916181665.1). Classification (NCBI taxonomy): domain Eukaryota; kingdom Viridiplantae; phylum Streptophyta; class Magnoliopsida; order Poales; family Poaceae; genus Avena; species Avena sativa. Next base: position 18,981,756 of record OV702299.1, read on the forward strand.
CTGCGCCATCAACGCGTATTAACGCTAGAGTTAATCGGTAGCAACGACAGGAAACATGGTCGCGAGGTTGATGACGACCTGCTGGTGGTGGGGCCCGTCTGTCAGTGAGAGTGAGGGAGGGAAGGATGGGGCCACTTGTCTGCGTCTGTGTGGGTGAATTGCTCAGTGAGAAACGATTCACAGCGGGGGGTCAGTTAGTTGGGCTAAGCATACTATAACTACATTGTTTCCACTAAGGTATATATAAGGGTATCCTATTAGGATTTAGCATAGCATAAAATATAGTAAACCTTTCCATGCATGTTACAAAATCCACTAAGTGTAATGAAAATAGTAGGACATGGATGATAGTGTCACTTGCCTTTTTAGTAGAGAATGTTGGTTCACTTCTTGATCTTGCAAATATCACACTCTTATAATTCCACTACAATTCAATCAAGCAAACACAAATTCAACTAGCATTCCAACCAATTTATCACACATAAAATAATAGAAACAAGGTCATGCATGCAAGCATGCAAAATATAGTTTTATTTGAAAAAGTGGTTTCTATTAGGCTCAAAATAATATAAAGTTCAAAAGTGGTCATTTACTAAAGTGGTAAAACCATTTGCAAAAGGTTTTATCTATAAACCATTTCTAAATCAAATCAATATTTTATGTGGTTGAAAATGGTTTTAGCAAAACAATTTTCTTTTAAAGGATTCACCAAATATATTTTTAATTCTCAAAACTTGGTGTTTAGGGTCAGAAGGTTTGAATTAAATCATTTCCCAAAGGTTTCACTCAAAAATCATTTCTAAATCAAAAACAATATTTTTACCTAACTAGAAATGAGCTAATTCAAATATTTATTCCTTACCTTCACAAAATACATTTTTTTAAATCCATAAGTTGGTTCCTAGGGTCAGTAGGTTCAAAACAAACCATTTTGCAAAGATTTCACATTAAAATTATATCTAGAACAATTTTTATATTCATAATAATCTTACACATGTTTCTGCAAATTCAACCAATTTTCCAGAAGCAAAACATTAAACAAAGTGCATGGTTGCAAAGTACTTGTTCTAATGATTCCATTGATATAAAATTTGAAAAATTTGGACGTGTAGAATTAAAGTTATGAATTTTACAAGTTTGCAATTCAATCAGATTCTATTTCTGTTTTTAAACTAAACCTTGTCCACGTGGCGCGTTTCTACTGGACGGTACCGCTTTGGGCGGATTAGCCTCTGCGAATCGTTGGATTTCATTTAAATCATAAGGCGCAGATGGACTCATACCCCTTCAGTTAAGATCTAATCACAGCCAGACGATTCGCATCGCACGGCTCATAGCAGCTCGACCAAGATCTGGCGGCAGCAGACGGCGGCGCACGCTCGGGCACAAGGTTTCTGGCGAAGTTAGGAAGCGTAGGAGAGGGGGAAGACCATTACCGAACTTGCCGTGACGTGCTGAATCTCAAGGTGGTCGAAGTGGACGAAGGGGCGCTCAGAGTTGCTGGAAATTCCTCACCAGAGTCAGTGGCGGCGTCGGGCATGCTCAGGTGTCGTCGAGGATGGGGTTACAAGTCACCCTAAGGCAAAATAGGGGCACGGTTAGACGCGGGAGAATGTAGGGTTCACGTGAGCATCATCGAGAGGTGCGGGGGCGAACGGAGGTTATCTGGGGAGTTCGCCGGAGCCAAGGCAGACGGTGGTGGCGTGTTGAGGTTAACGAAGCCAAGGCAGACGGCGGTGGCGGGAGTGAGTTGGGGCTATGGGCAGATGCGCACGGTACTGGAGAGCAAGCTAGCATGCTCCGTGAGGAGAGGGGCGACTGTGGTTCGCCGGAATTGGCTGCGAAGCTCGTCGGAGACGGCGGCGGTGCAAAAGGAAATTGGGGTGGCCTGGTGGCTCTCTGGCAGCGGGGTCTGAGGGGAAATGGCGAGGAGGGAGTGGTGCTTAAGAGGGCATGGTCGCGAGAGGGAATTACTGCGCCATCAACGCGTATTGACGCCGAAGTTAATCGGCAGCAACGGCAGGAAACGTGGTCACGAGGTTGATGACGACCTGCTGGTGGCGGGGCCCGTCTGTCAGTGAGAGTGAGGAAGGGAAGGATGGGGCCACTTGTCTGCGTCTGTGTGGGTGAATTGCTCAGTGAAAAACGATTCACAGCGGGGGGTGAGTTAGTTGGGCATGCTGGGCTTGCTGGGCCTGTTAGCTGGGCTGGGTCTGTTTCATTTTTTTTATTCTGTAAGCTTTTTCTTTTTCTATTTGAATTTCTGTTTTGATTTTTCAAACAAACAATTCAAATCCAATTCAAACGAAACCACCACCAAACTTTGTATTGATTTTAATACTGTTTAATAACACAAACCAAAGTCAAAAATAAAATAATTTTTATTCTTTTTAGGATCGATTAATAATTAAATAAATAAACCTTAGTCATTAATTCAAATAGGATTTTATTTATTTAAAAACTCTATTTGAAATCTAAACAATATCAAAACCATTTTAGTAGGTTTTATTTGAAAAACAAAAACACTTGGAAAACTTATTTAAAATAATTTAACAAGTTTTAGTGTTTTATTTAAAATGGAAAAGCCTTTACTTATTTAAAATTGGATATTAATAAATCCCTATTATTTTATTCAAATAACCTTTATTCTTTTTATCAAATAGAAATATTTTATTTCAAAATCTTGGCCAAGATTTAATTTGGCTCTATAAAATAATCCTTATTTATAATTCTACCTTTTCTTTTGATAACCAAATCTTTTTATTAAAATATCCAAATATAGTAATTCCAACTATCAAAACTTTATTTATTAATTGTTTATCTTTTTAAATCCCTTTAGGATTTTATTTGATCAAAATAGGTTTTGATGTTTCCAATTGGAATCAAAAAGTTTCTTTTCACCCTAAATTTCAACAAAAAATTATTTTGTTTATTTATTTTTCACATTTCAAAATTTGGAAAATTCTAGGATGTGACAGATACAGGTTAACCAATTCTATTGGTTGTTCCTTGGGTGATTTGACAAATAAAAACTTAGTGTTTTCAACTTATAAGGAAAACCTCACTTTGAGCAAAGAAAGCCTAAGCTCCACTTAGCCAAATGCATATAGATGATAGATACCACTATTCTACCATAGTATCACTTGTCAATACAATTAAAATGTATTGACCTTTGTGTATGTAACTTATTATGTTGCAGGTTTGTTTGATGTTAGTGAAGTGTGTTGAATATGATTACAAGTCTACAACCAACATGATTGCCTGTGGCACTTTGAAGATGAAGGAATCCATGCTATATAGTTATTTCTGCTTCATTTTAATGAGATAGCCAAATGAGCTATGTAAGATGTAATATAATATTTTATTCCTGGTTATAAAGTTGTACTATGACCTTTGTTTCTTGATATTACATGCATCTTAAACTGTGGATGCTAGCTATTGATCCAGGGACTAGCATTGTAAACACAGGGATCTCTACATTATCAGGTTGGGACCTCTACAGATGGTATCAGAGCATTGTGTTGCCTGTAGGATTGTAACCCTAGGATTGGAAAAAAAACCTTAGAAAAATAGGATTTTTATTTGTTCCAAACTTATTTACAAACAATCTTGTACACTCTTTCCTCAATATTTTGGGTTTTGATTCTACATCTCTACCTTTTCAAACTTGATGGGCAAAGACTTCAACATGAGCAAAGACTTTAACATGACCAATGACTTCAACTTCAGTTTTACCAAGGACTTAAATTTGGACATCACTAAGGACTACAAGTGAGATAAGAATGTTACTCAATACTTGAAGACTAAGGAAACACAACTTAGAAAGAACCATCATCACCTTTGAAGCTTTGTGACCAAGACATAAGAATTTTTCCAAGGATACAATGATCTTGTTCATGAAGAAACAACTAAGAAGAATGGATTGATTTCAAGTGATAACCATAGTTGGACCACCATACTAGTGTTAAGTTTAGATCACATATTGATCACACCAACTTATGTGGTGTAGGAAAAATATTTTATTGCCTAAAAATATGTTTGAATCTTGTTGTTCGAGTGGAATGTTTGATTGTGATTGCTTGCACATTGCTTTGTGTGAAATGTTGTGTGTGAGTATAATTCTTCCTCTAGAAATATTTTGCCAATTATAATACCAATCCAACCCAAACAGATGACTTCTCCAAGATACCACAACTCCAACATCAAGGATGGTGACAACAACAACCAAGAGATGCACATGAGAGAACAACTTCTAGCAACCCAAGCCAAGTTGATTCAAGTGACAACTCATTTTTTAGCCAACAACATTGAGTTAGACCCAACCATGCAAAAATTCTTGGAAACCCAATCTCAATTGTTGCAAATGATGACCAATCAAATGATCAACATGAGAAACAACCTTTCCCAAAGTGATTGTGACAACAATGATGTCAAGGATGACATTATAGAAGGAACTCAAGCTTGCAATATTTGTGGAGACATAGGACACACATATAAAGATCATGTGGATCAATGCCCTAATTGTGAAGAGAAACACTCAACTAAACAATGCCCCACATCTCAAGTGACTTGTTTCCTATGTGAAGGAAATGATCATGTTCCTATCCAATGCCCCATCTGTCCTATAGTTCAACAAATGAAACAAGATGGAAAACATCAAATGTTTGGAAACCTCCATACCAATAAGGATGAAGACAAAGGCAAATTTCAGTATGCAGCTCCATACATTGTGACTCACTATGGTGGACAAAAGAAGAAATATGGACGTTATCCTAGGAATCGTTCAAGGAATCGTGGAAGTTTTCCCACCTTTGAGGTGAGATATGAAGAACATGAAATAGAAGAACTCTGTGACACCCCCAGGATCAGGGCTAAACAAATCCCAAACCTTTGTCTGAAATAAGCTTAACCTTGAGCTCGAGAATATCCAGTGAAGAATCGGTAACACATCAGTGACCCTACGACACAAAAATTATTATAGCAAGATCATAACTGAGCGAAGAACCAAAATATTACAAGTAGAGGTCACTGACCACAAACCTCAAACAACGGAAGGAAAATTATGCTATTAAGTATAGAAAACTTAACAAATGGCCTAAGAGGCCGGAAGCATAACGATGACGTCCCATTCCATAGATTCCAGGCTGCCGGCTAGGAACCCCAAGCTACTCGTCGATGTCGATGTTGTACCAAACTCATCTTCTATGGTAACACTTACTCTGCTGCAAAAGTATCAATGAATCAAGGGTGAGTACAGGGTGTACTCCGCAAGACTTATGGCTGGTGGAGTTGTTTTGCATGAAGCCATCTTTGTTTGTAAAACAAGAGGGAGAAGAAGCTCGTCTAATCAGAGTGTTTTAAAAGGGGATAAGAGAGTGAAATCTCCACGGTATTGATCATTATCTTTTGATATCCACCAAGTCATCATCGAACCTCATCGAGGATCACCCCCTCGCACCCAAGGGGAATCATCCTTAAGCACACTTTATCTTGCCAAGTTTTACGATTAGGTTCAAGTTCTCTATGATCCCACGTCCATTCCCAAGTCATCCATAACCGTGGACACGGCTTTTCGAAAGGATTAATACCCTGCAGGGGTGTACAACTTTACCCACACGCGCCGACCGACTCTTAGCGTCACATGACACACTTCCTTGGTGTGCTGATAGAGGGTGATTGACTGAAACCTTTCCCTTACTTTTGCCTAATCCATGAGTCACCAGAAGGGCTCCCGGCTGCGGTAATTGTCCATACTCCCAGGCGGTCCTCGACTCTGTGTACCGGGATCCAGTTCAATGCAGAGCATCCTTCACCCGGCCACGTCCTATATGCTTGCACCATTTTCCAAAACCTTTTTCCATGCGGGTGCTGAATAAATCTTCAAACTATGGACTCATGGATCAGACTAGGCAAGTTGGGGTCAAGGGGGTCCCCATAGACCCCCGTGTGGTTGTACGCTCGTGTTGGTTCAAGAGGCAAGAAACTCGAGTCCTAAGGGTGGCAAGTATGGGACTGCAAAAACCACAACCTGCGTGGCCTCCCATACAAGCCTTAGCATGTTTACTTCACATCACCTGTCATACCATGTTCTCCTGTCCAACTAGGTTCATTCGAAGCTCCGAACCATCAACCAAGTGAATCAACGGAACAACTAAGCATGGCTAAGCACAACAGATAAAGTAGCTCTAGCAGCGATCACAAAGCCAAACCCTAGTTATGCTATGAGCAGTGGATCAGGGATTATAGGTTCAAAGGGAACATGCATCCAGATAGGATAATTCTATCTATCGATAAAAGTCTTTGGAATCATATGCACATGGCAAGAATTTAAAATTCTTGAAAGCATAGGATCATATCATGTGTGGGGTTTCACTTGCCTTTGCCTATTGATACCCAATACAGATCCGCAGATTCATCAGCTTGACTTGTTCGACAACCACAAGGATATAGCTCTCCATGGTTCATCTTGTTGGCATTGTTCGTCGATGACCTTCGATGGTCTTGATCTTGATCTTTGGTCTTGGACTCGATCTTGATTCCGATATCGTATTCTACCAGGAAGAACCAAACATCGGAAAGAAAGGGAAACAATCAACACATGGCATCAATGCAATGCTCAAGCAAGGATGATGATATGACAAGTTGAATGTTATTCAAATTAGAACCCTAAACATGCTTGGTCATTTTAATCGGGGTCCGAGGGGTTGAAACCCTAATTCGGAGAAACCCTGAATGCATATGGGAGGGTGCATTTGCTTATCTAATTCAACTTGTCATGTAAGTTGATTATCAATGCATGATTATAGTGTAATTAGATAGAGTTCATTTTTATGAACATTTTGATATATTATTTGTATTTTTCTGATTAATAAATAATTACTTATTGAATTTACAAGTTTTATTCATTTTCTGAAATTATTAAACTAGATAGAAAACCTTTTTACACTCGGGCAGAAACTACCCACAGCGGCTAACAGAGGGGTCCTAGGCCACCTCAGCCTCCATGTGGGCAGGTGGGACCCAGAGGCTGTTGACCAGGGGCTGGCCGTGCTTGGTGACGTCATGCCGACGCCAGCGTGATGCCAGCACGGCGGTAGGCGGAAAATCAGCGACGGGAACGTCGAAAGAGGGCCTGCGGGGCTGCGTGCATGTGCGTGTTGCACGGAGAAAGCGAAGGCGAACCAAACGGTGGTGGCGCCGCCACTTATTAGTCGTCGGAGCAGCGCACGTGACGGCGGCGAGCGGCGGTGGCGGCAGATGCACGGCGTGGGCATGGAAGAAGGCGAGAGGGAGAGGGAGGAGAGCAAGGGCGTGCTCAGAGGCTCACTAGGAACATGTTGATGGGGTCGGAAAAGCTCGGGGAGGCCGGGAATAGTGGCATAAGCGGTGGCCGGAGTCAGAGAAGATGCCACGATTGTCTCGATTGCGGCCATCCTCGCTTGCGTGGTTTGACAGAGAGGGAGAAGACGGCACGGCGGAGCTCCCTGCAAGATCAAGAGGGACCGGGGAGTCCTTGAACGGCGCGGCGATGCGGCGGCCGACGGCTAGGGTTTGGTCGCCTGGCGGGGAAGAGATGAGAGATGTCAAGAGAGAGAGAGGGGAAGTGGATGAGGATGAGAGGGAGGGTCGCGGTGCTCCTTATCCTCTCCTGCAGCGCGACGAACGGCAGAGCACAGGCGACGGAGATCAAAGGTGCCGGCGACGACACAGAGGAGCTTGGAGTCGGGAGGAAGATTACAGGGTTAGGGGCGAAGCGGTACTGGGCCGAGTTGGGTTGGGGTGGGCTGGCTACTGGGCCGTGGAGGACTGTGTTGGGCGACATGAAGGGAGAGGAGAGAGATGGGTCGGCCTGGTTGGTCTGACTGGCTCTGTTTTTTTTCAAAGGAACTGTTTTTATTTTTTGTTTTCTGATTTTCTATTTGTTTCTTTCAAATACAAATCTGTTTTGTGTATTTTGAAAACAGCAACACTTTGTAAACATTTGAAACATTGTAGGGAACCTGGTTACTGCTTGGGCTCCATACCTTTTGTACTTTCAAAACATTTAAAACCATTTTGAATGTGTTTCAAATAGAGAGAGGAAGCTAGGGTTTAGGGTTTAGTTAATCTTGTTTGAATTTTTATCTTAGCAAGATTATATGATGCTCATGAATGCACAATCTAAACTCTAATTATTATTTGATAAAACTAGGGTTGTTACAATTCTACCCCCCTTAAAAGAATCACGACCCGAGATTCCTAGGTAGGAAGATAGAATGAATAGGGTCACACTAAACTTCGACAATCTTCTGGAACAGGTTGATCCATCCCACCATGACGAGTGGACGAAGCGCTTCGTAATCTTCGAGGTGGTTACTAACACTTAAGATAAGAGGGAATGACACAGAACCACAAAATGAGTATCTCATGATTAACTCATGGATAGATGTTTCGCGAACATGTCTAAAGCCAACACCGTGAAACACGTCAAGGTTGAGGAGGGAAAAAAGGAGAAGGTTTCAAGGTGTTAGATAGCTGGTCTTCATAAGGATTGAGACCATGGAACTTGCAGAAGAGTTTGACTTATGAAAGAAGGAAACTTCCAACAGAAAGAACATGATCGTAGACTTCGATAGGTAAACTCTACTAAACAACTTCAGTAGAGCTTTACAGGTGGAAGAGATAGATACCAACAAAACCAAGCTGTTGAACTACTTTTGACACAGAAGGGTCACTCTTTTGTTCAACAGAAGGCCAAGATAGAAAAGTGTTTTGGTGGAGAGAACTCGTAACAGTCACAAGGAACATGTAACAAGAGGAACTATTGATTACCAAAATAATGGCCGCTCTTCGAACATGTTTAAGGAAACGGGAAGGAAACACTTATTCATCCAGGACAATCAAAATCTTTGCCAAAGATCTTGATATCACTTTACACCACCAAGATGAATAGTTTAGAATATTCCAGATTACACGAGAAGAAAGAAACTTCATTCTCAGACTCCAAGTACTTGGCATAACAAGACGCTTGCCAACATAAATGGGTCTGGAGGATCGACCGAGACATTTAGCAACACTATTTTAAATGTTCTCCTTGATGTTCAAAACACCGTTAGCAGGCTACTGACAGGCCTTTAACCAGTCATCGAGTAAAGGTCAAACTTCGGATACAAAGGAAACCATAAGCACAACTCCTATAATAAGCCATAGAAGAAGCGTCATGAAGAGTGGTTCTTATTGCTGATTCAAGGGGTATGGCAATAGGTCTTCCGGCTAATTCTGTCAACCATTACATCAATCTTGCCAGATGTATAGAGATACCTATGTTAAAACCTTGCGAAACACCAACCATTATTGCTGCTTGAGATTCAGCTTTGGTTAAGTGGAGAGATACTTCAGTCTCAGCATATTCGAATAGAAAGTGTGCAACATTTAACACAAAGGTAAAATCACTAGATTCTCAAGACATGGAATTCAATGTCAAGATCCAAAAGATGAGCTAGATTGCGGAACACATGTGTTAGTAAGTTATCAGAAGATAATTGCACCAACATGAATTGTTTGCAACGAAACACAACTGAATCCTGTGTAGGAAACATTTAGGATGATGTAGAAGTTTTGTTGGACTTCTTATCTTCCATGACAAATCAGTCAGTGGCTTGGTGTGCTTGGAGAATATTCTGGAGATGTGAAGGTATCAATATACCATATCAAGAATTCTCGCACATGCTTGACTAACTCGAAATTATTTCTTGAAGAAACAAAGACAACTCTACTCGAATCCACGTGGACATCTTTCAACATTTGCACATGGATCGGAGAAGGTTACTTCTAACATCCAGAACACATACTTCGAGATGGCACGAAGATGGTTCTCAAAAGTTTCCAACATTAATGCCAAATGTTCCATATGAATCTTTTCTAGCATGGAGAAGGTAAGGATGTCATTGATGGGCTCAATAACAGACTTATCTATACACTCCAAGAAGACGGACTCACATGTTGTATAAACAAGGCATAGACATTGGTCAGACTAGTGGACAAGAAGATGCACTTAGGTGAGACATCACAAGTAAATACACCAACAAATAGTCCTTGGAACCGAGTTTGATTTGACGATAGCCCAAATCAAATCAAAAGCAGGAAAGATAACATATTCACAAAGGAGATAATATCTTGCTTCAACACGAACAGAACTAGATACCCTTTTATGCAGGAACTGAGTTGGATAGAACTTTTGTCTTACAACTCTCCAAGTTGTTGTTTAAGTTCAACCAACTAGCTCAGGGGTATACAGTACGGATCCTTGGAGAAAGCAGTAGTTCAGAGAACTTGCTTGCTCAAGAACTTGACAACACGGTCATGTGGCAACATGGCGATACTTCTATTAGACATCTAGAATATCACAGACCATCGATATGTCACTTAGTTCAAGAGGGAAACTTGCTTGGTAAGGCAATATGACATAGTCTCAGAGCTTCGGCATGAGCCTAACTCTTTGACTGAAAAGGTTGTACCAGAATATCGGACTTGGTAGCACAATCAAACTTTTCTTAGTGATAGGGTTAACCAATCACGCTATGAATGACACAAATGTCCTTTGAGTTCAAAGCAATGGAAATTGCTAATAATCTCAGATGACCACATTATTATGCACACGCATCATTCACGAGCACAAGAGCTCGAGGGAGGGTGGGTAAATATGTGTAAAAGCATCACTTCATTAAGGGTCCTGAAACTCAGCACGACCTCTTAATATAAAAGAGTGTGACACCTTAAGGTGGAACAGATAGAAGCTAATCAATGCCTCTTGATCTATGGATTACAACACTTTGACCTCGTCCTAGAAATGATGAGGTACTGGAGTTTGTTTCTCCTGACATCCCAAAATGGTTTGTCTTGACGGACCACAAGAGTATCTTGCATTGGAAGACACCAATGCACATTTACTACTTGGCTACCAACTGGTAGACAAAGGTCGGAAATAACAAGGAAGGAAGAACATGCTTAGGATGGAATCCCAAGATGTGGATGCATAAGTCAACGATCTTCCGAAAACCAATGCAACGAAGGGAAAAGTGTGGCAGAATCACGAGTAGAGATGCGAGACTCACGAGGAGCACTCTTGTCGTGATCTATTTGGTTCCATTAAAGAACATCTGCCATAGCATGTGGTAGGGGAAGTCCTTTATCGTCACTTGTTCAATAGCGACAATATCCACAAGCTTGAAGGCTATACTAGAAGGTACTAGCCATCCTGAGGTAATGTGTGAACATTAACCACAGGGTTCAACAAAATGGATCTTGGGTTAAAGATCAGCTTCATGTACAAGATTCACAACATGAGAATCCAGCACAATCAGGGATCTTAGGTTCAAGTCCAAGGGTTAAAACCCGAGAAAAGAAGTAACTACTATTTGAGTGACGCAACGTACACTACAAGATAGTAATCACGAGGTAGCTTCCAAGAGAAGAAACGACTTCTTAAGTACCCAAGCAAATAAAAGGAGGCATACGAGGCGAAAGGAAACCTCGAGACCTAGAACAAAACAATGAGGAACCATCAACATGATGTTGTGGACCCATAAAGCAGAGAAATCATGATAGAAAGAAATCTCTCAAATGAACAGGAACAATAGGGAACAAGGACTTCACAACCCACACAACTCTAGAGAACTCAACACTAAGTCAACAGGTTGAGAACTGACATGCCAGAAAGGCACCTAAGCTTTGAAAGATGAGACGAGATAGCAAAAGTTTTCCAAATCAACATAAGATAAGATGACCCAGAATTAGAGCGAAACTGGATAAGAAGAAAACAAGCATACTAGAGTTTTCGCAAATAATTTTCAGCTTTCAAATAGTTTTCACAAGTACTAGACTTAACATTGACCTAAAAAGGGTTTCCTACAGTCGGTACTGCTCTGATACCAAAACCTGTGACACCCCCGGGATCAGGGCTAAACAAATCCCAAACCTCCGTCTGAAATAAGCTTAACCTTGAGCTCGAGAATATCCAGTGAAGAATCGGTAGCACATCAGTGACCCTACGACACAAAAATTATTACAGCAAGCTCATAACTGAGCGAAGAACCAAAATATTACAAGCAGAGGTCACTGACAACAACGGAAGGCAAATTAATCTATTAAGTATAGAAAACTTAACAAATGGCCTAAGAGGCCTGAAGCATAACGATGACATCCCATTCCATAGATTCTAGGCTGCCGGCTGGGAACCCCAAGCTACTCGTCGATGTCGATGCCATACCAAACTCATCTTCTATGGTAACACTTGCTCTGTTGCAAAAGTATCAACGAAGCAAGGGTGAGTACAGGGTGTACTCCGCAAGACTTATGGCTGGTGGAGTTGTTTTGCATGAAGCCATCTTTGTTTGTAAAACAAGAGGGAGAAGAAGCTCGTCTAATTAGAGTGTTTTAAAAGGGGATAAGAGAGTGACATCTCCATGGCATTGATCATTATCTTTTGATATCCACCAAGTCATCATCGAACCTCATCGAGGATCACCCCCTCGCACCCAAGAGGAAGCATCCTTAAGCACACTTTATCTTGCCAAGTTTTACGATTAGGTTCAAGTTCTCTATGATCCCACGTCCATTCCCAAGTCATCCATAACCGTGGACACGGCTTTTCGAAAGGATTAATACCCTGCAGGGGTGTACAACTTTACCCACACGTGCCGACCGACTCTTAGCATCACATGACACACTTCCTTGGTGTGCTGATAGAGGGTGATTGAGTGAAACCTTTCCCTTACTTTTGCCTAATCCATGAGTCACCAGAAGGGCTCCCGGCTGCGGTAGTTGCCATACTCCCAGGCGTACCTCGACTCTGTGTACCGGGATCTAGTTCAATGCCAAACATCCTTTACCCGGCCACGTTCTATATGCTTGCACCATTTTCCAGAACCTTTTTCCATGCGGGTGCTGAATAAATCTTCAAACTATGGACTCATGGATCAGACTAGGCAAGTTGGGCTCAAGGGGGTCCCCATAGACCCCCGTGTGGCTATACGCTTGTCTTGGTTCAAGAGGCAAGAAACTCGAGTCCTAAGGGTGGCAAGTATGGGACAGCAAAAACCACAACCCGCGTGGCCTCCCATACAAGCCTTAGCATGTTTACTTCACATCACCTGTCATACCATGTTCTCCTGTCCAACTAGGTTCATTCGAAGCTCCGAACCATCAACCAAGTGAATCAACGGAACAACTAAGCATGGCTAAGCACAACAGATAAAGTAGCTCTAGCAGCGATCACAAAGCCAAACCCTAGTTATGCTATGAGCAGTGGATCAGGGATTATAGGTTCAAAGGGAACATGCATCCAGATAGTATAATTCTATCTATCAATAAAATACTTTGGAATCATATGCACATGGCAAGAATTTAAAATGCTTGAAAGCATAGGATCATATCATGTGTGGGGTTTCGCTTGCCTTTGCCTGTTGATACCCAATACATATCTTCAGATTCATCAGCTTGACTTGTTCGACAACCACAAGGATATAACTCTGTAGGGTTCATCTTGTTGGCATTGTTCATCGATGACATTCGATGGTCTTGACCTCAATCTTTGGTCTTGGACTCGATCTCGATTCCGATATCATATTCTACCGGGAAGAACCAAACATCAGAAAGAAAGGGAAACAATCAACACATGGCATCGATTCAATGCTCAAGCAAGGATGATGATATGACAAGTTGAATGTTATTGAAATTAGAACCCTAAACATGCTTGGTCATTTTAATCGGGGTCCGAGGGGTCGAAACCCTAATTTGGAGAAACCCCGAATGCATATGGGAGGGTGCATTTGCTTATCTAATTAAACTTGTCATGTAAGTTGATTATCAATGCATGACTATTGTGTAATTAGATAGAGTTCATTTTTCTGAACATTTTGATATATTATTTGTATTTTTATGATTAATAAATAATTACTTATTGAATTTACAAGTTTTATTAATTTTCTGAAATTATTACACTAGATAGAAAACGTTTTTACACTCGGGCAGAAACTGCCCACAGCGGCTGACAGAGGGGCCCTAGGCCACCTCAGCATCCACGTGGGCAGGTAGGACCCAGAGGCTATTGACCAGGGGCTGACCGTGCCTGCTGACGTCATGCTGACGCCAGCGTGACGCTAGCACGACGATGGGCGGCAGATCGGCGGCGGGAACGATGACAGAGGGCGTGCGGGGCTGCGTGCGTGTGCGTGTTTGACGGAGAAAGCGAAGGCGAAGCAAACGGTGGTGGCGCCACCACTTATTGGTCGTCGGAGCAGCTCGCGTGACGGCGGCGAGCGGTGGTGGCGGCAGATGCACGGCGCGGGCATGGAAGAAGGCGAGAGGGAGAGGAAGAAGATCACGGGCGTGCTCAGAGTCTCACCAGGAACATGTTGATGGGGTCGGAAAAGATCGGGGAGGCCAGGAACAGTGGCGTAGGCGGCGGCCAGAGTCGGAGAAGATGCCACGATTGGATTGATTGCGGCCATCGTCGCTTGCGTGGTTTGACAGAGAGGGAGAGGACGGCACAGCAGAGCTCCCTGTGAGATCAACGGGGACCGGGGAGTCCTGGAATGGCGGGGCGATGCGGCGACGGAAGGCTAGGGTTCGGTCGCCTGGCGAGGAAGAGATGAGAGAGGTCGGGAGAGAGAGGGGAAGTGGATGAGGACGAGAGGGAGGGTCGCGGTGCTCCTTATCCTCTCCTGCAGCGCGACGAACGGCAGAGCGCAGGCGGCAGAGATCAATAGCGTAGGCGACGACACAAAGGATCTTGGCGTCGAGAGGAAGACGACAGGGTCAGGGGCGAAGCGGTCCTGGGCCGAGGTGGGCTGGGGTGGGCCGGCTGCTGGGCCACGGAGGACTACGTTGGGCGACAGGAAGGGAGATGAGAGAGATGGGTCGGCCTGGTTGGTCTGGCTGGCTCTGTTTTTTTCAAAGGAACTGTTTTTCTTTTCTGTTTTCTGATTTTCTATTTGTATCTTTCAAATACAAATCTGTTTTGTGTATTTTGAAAACAGCAACACTTTGTAAACATTTGAAACATTGTAGGGGCCTTGGTTACTGCTTGGGCTCCATACCTTTTGTACTTTGAAAACATTTAAAACCATTTTGAATGTGTTTCAAATAGAGAGAGGAAGCTAGGGTTTAGGGTTTAGTTAATCTTGTTTGAATTTTTATCTTAGAAAGATTATATGATGCTCATGAATGCACAATCAAAACTCTAATTATTATTTGATAAAACTAGGGTTGTTACAAACTCCAAGCTTTGGAGAAACCCAAAAGGAAGAAGGACAATAGCCAGGTGCAATGTTTCAATTGCAAAGAGATGGGACACTATGCCAATAAATGTCCAGAAAAGAAGAAGAACCAAGGAAACAAACAAGAGGTAATGATACCAAAGATAAAGAAGGATATTAGCCAAGTGATGTGCAACAACTGCAAATAGCTAAGCCATCATGCATCAATTTGTTCAAGGAAGATACCTCAAGACATCAACCTTGTCACATGTTTCAAGTGTGGTGACAAAGGACATTATGCCAACAACTGTCTAGATAAGTTTCATCAAGACCCCAAGTAAGCCAAGATGTAATATAGTTAGAAACCTTTTTAAGGGTGGTAGCACTCTAGATGTCTTAAAGCCAACTTGTAACCTCTAGCCTTCCCAAATCCCGGGACGAGATTTCTTTTAAGGGTGGTAGCCTGTCACATCCCAAAATTTTCCAAATTTTGAAATGTGAAAAATAAATAAATAAAAGAATTAATTGTTGAAATTTAGGGTGAAAAGAAACTTTCTTCTTCTAAATGGAAACATGAAAACCCTTCTTGAAAAAAATTTGAATGAAAAGGGAATCCAACAAAATTTCAATCAAGTGAAATGCATTCATTAATGAATGTATCTTGAAATTTAAACACTTGGAAAAGTTAAAACCAATACTCCAAATCTTAATGAAAGAAAACATTTCCAAAGATCAAATGCATTTTATGCATGGAAAGAATCTTGAATTTAAACACTTGGGAAAATAAACCAAACCCTAAAACTCTAGTGGAATAAATCATTTCCAAGATCTCTCAAAGACTATGGATTTTGTCCCATATAAAAATTCAGCAACAAACATTTTTAAATGATCAAAATGATAAACAAAATTATTATAAAACCCTATAAATTGGTTTCATTTAAATTGGAGCCATGGATAAAAACTTATGAATTTAATAAGATGGAAGGAATTAATTTCCAAATCTAATAAAGCTCCTATCTAAATCCATACCAAATTGTGAGAAAATTAATCCTAAAGGGATTTAAAATGGTAAAAAAATTAAATAAAATTATACAAATTGGAATCACCAATTTTAGATCTATAAATAAAAAGATATGGATTTTATAAGATAAAGAAAGAAAAAAATAAATAAGGAATATTTAAAAGCCAAATTAAATCTCGCCAAGTCCATAAACAAATGAAAGTCTACTAAATAATAAAAAGGAGTAAAAGATTATTTAAATAAAATCATAAGGATTGAATAATATCCAATTTTATTTAAATAAAGACAAATTGCCTACACTAAATAATAAATCCCAAGAAAATTATTTAGAAGACAATTTAAAAACTTGAATTAAATCCATAAGAAAATGGAATAAAGATAATCCAAATAAAATAAAGGGATAAATATTATTAAAATAAAATTATAGGCGCATTAACCAAATTCAATTCTATTCGAATGAAGACAAAATTCCCAATATAAATGATTAATCAAATCATGAGAAAATAAATAATTGAAATTGCCCAAGTGGATTAAAGTTATCCAATTAACCTAAAAAGAATAAATGATTAATTAAATTAAATAATATGAGTTGGAACCATATTTAAAATATTATTTAAATAAAGACAAGTGTCTAATTTAAATAAATAATAAACCATAAAATAATAAAAGAAATTATTCTAAAATGGACTTTAAAATACATTGATAAACAGTTTAAAAACCTACTGAAAGTTTAGAAAAAGTTTGGTCAAAAATTGATTTCAAATTGAAGATTAAATCATTTGTTTGAATTTAAAACAGAATTCAGAAATGGAAAAGGAAAAAAGAAAACAGAAGAAAAAAAGAGGAAAGAAGCATCCCAACTAACCAGCCTAGAAAACCCAGCAGGCCCAATCCCCAGCCCACCCAGCTTACCTCTCACAGGTGAATTGTTTTCTCACCAGAACCCGTACCCCTCTCAGTCACTGACAACGCAAACCATGCCAACTCAGCGCCACGTCATCTCGTCGTCCTCACCCCGCGACCTGTTATTCCCCCTTCACTGCGAGCGTTTTCGTGTTGATTTCGCGGCGTTAAATTCGCATCAATCACGCCAGTAATTCTCCCGCGACCACACCCTACTTAAGCGCCCTCCTCTCCCTCTTCTTTATCCTCATTCGCCAGCTCCTCTCCACCACCAGGCTGCTGCAATTGCACGCTCGAACCTCCTCTGCTCCGACGAACTACAGCGATGATTCCGACGACGCCCGACCTCCCCACTGGCCCTGGCTCATATGCGTCTGATCCCCAACTCCTTGCGCATCTGCCAGTAGCTGTAGCTAGACCACACGTGCTTCGAAACACTGGCAAGGATAACTCCAACTCGCCACCGTCTTCGACTTCGACTCCGGCAATCTTTCCCCGGTAACCCTAACCTTCCCTTTCCCTCTGAATGACGCTCATGTACTCACCATCGCCTTGTGCATCTAACGAGACCTTTGCCTCACCTTCCCCAGCCGTGTAGCCTCGCCTTCGACCACAGCAGAGCGTGCCTGACGGAGACAGCAACTTCGGTGAGCAATTTTCGTTGTCCTTGTGCGCCCCTTCGTCTATAACAAGCGTGTCGATCTTCCCCACGTCACGGCAAACCCGGTGTAACACCCCTAGTTCTACTAATAGTAATTAGGGTTTATATGTGCATAGCATGAGCATCATTATCATTGCTAAAGAAAATTTCATTAAAGAAAAGGTTCCCCAAACCCTAAACCCTAGTTTCCCCTCTCTATTTGAAACATATTCAAAATGGGTTTGAATTTTGATAACTACAAAAAAATATGGAACCCAAATTTTTTACAAGGGTCCCTGCAATATTTGGATATTTGTAAAAGTTCTAGTATTTCAAAATGTATCAAAACAAATTTGAAATGAAAATACAAACAGAAATGAAAACAGAAATAGAAAAGGATTTCAAGAAATAAAACAGTTTCTATCCCTAACTCGGCCACAGCCCAACCTCTCTCTCTCTTCCTCCCTACCGCCCAGCGCAGTTAATCCTGCCTCTTCCCCTTCCTTTGCCACGGCCCGTCTTGGCCCACGTGCAGCCCATCCCCGGCCCGATACCGCTTCGCCCTCCTCCCCTGTCATCTTCCTCGACCACGGCGAGTAGCTCGCTGTCGCTGCCCATGCCGTCGATCCCCACCGCCTTCATCCAGCCATCCACCGCTGTGTGGAGATGGATAAGGTCATCTCGGGAACGCCTCTCTCTCCCTCATCCACTTCTCCTCTTCCCAGCGACCTCCCTCTCGCGTTTCTCTCCTCTAGCCAACGAACCCTAGCCTCGGGCTCCACCGTGTCCTGTCGTTAGCGGTCGCCCCAGGCCTAGCTAAGACCATCATCGAGACCGCCATGGTCCCTTCGTCATCCTCTTGGAAGGAATCGAGCCTGCAGGCCTCCAATCGCCGCAATCGACCACCCGTCCCAAACTCCGGTCACCACCGTCGTTGCCAATAGCCATCGTTTCTGACCTTTCCCGGCCACACCGACCCCTCCATTGCCTCCATGGTGAGCTCCTGCATCCTCCAGTGCCCTTCGTTCGCCCTCTCCTTCTCTGGTTCGCCCTGTCGCCGAACGCCGCCGTGCTCCGCTGCCATACAAGCTCGTCGGTGCTGCTCCGGCGACCCAAAAGGCATGGCGCCACCACCGTTTGGCTCGTTGCAGCCTCGTGAATCCAACACACACGACCACGCAGGCCCGCTTGCCCTACTCCGCCGTCCCGTTCATCAACTGGGAGGAGAACGCCGTGGTGATGTCACGCCAGTGTCACCATGACGTTTGTGTGCTGGTCAACCTCTGGTCAAACCCCTACTGGCTCCCACCTGCCCACGTGGAGGCTGAGGTGGCCTAGCGCCCCTCTGTCAGTCGCTATGGGTAGTTTCTGCCCGAGTGTAAAAATGTTTTCTATTTAGTTTAATAATTTCAGAAATTGTTTAAATCTTGTAAATCCAATAACTAATTCATATTAAGTCAGAAAATATGAATAATATATCAAAATGTTCAGAAAAATGAGACCTATCTCTTTAAGCTATCATCATGCATTGTTAAACAACTTACATGACAAGTTTAATTAAAGAACATAATGAACCCTCTCATATGCATCCGGGGTTCCCCCGAGTTAGGGTTTGCACCCCTCGGACCCCGTTTAAAATGACCAAGCATGTTTAGGGTTTTAATTTCAATAACTTTCAATTTGTCATATCATCATCCTTGATTGAGCATTGCATCGATGTGATGTGATGATAGTTTCCTTTCTTTTCGGTATTTGGTACTTCTCCGGTAGAATACGATATCGGAATCGAGATCGAGTCCAAGACTAAAGATCAAGATTAACACCATCGAAGGTCATCGATGAACAATGCAAACAAGATGAAACCTGAAGAGCTATATCCTTGTGGTTGTCGAACAAGTCAAGCTGAATACTCCGAAGATCTATATTGGGTATCAACAAACAAAGGCAAGTGAAGCCCCACACATGATATAATCCTATGATTTCAAGCATTTCAATTCTTGCCATGTGCATCGATTCTTAAGTCTTTTATCGAAAGATAGAGTTATCCTATCTGATGCATATTCCCTTTGAACCTATAATCCCTGCTCCACTGCTCCTAGCATAACTAGGGTTTGGCTTTGTGAGCGCTGCTAGAGCTACTTTATCTTTTGTGCTTAGCCATGCTTAGTTGTTCCGTTGATTCACCTAGTTGACGGATCCAAGTTCCGAATGAACCTAGTTGGACAGGAGAACATGGTATGACAGATCATGTGAAGTAAACATGCTAAGGCTTGTATGGGAGGCCACGAGGGTTGTGGTTTTTGTAGTCCCATACATGCCACCCTTAGGACCCTAGGTTCTTGCCTCTTGAACCAAGATGAGCGTACAGCCACACGGGGCTTAGGAAACCCCTTGACCCCATCTTTCCTAGTCTGATCCATGAGTCCGTAGTTTGAAGATTTATTCGGCACCCGCATGGAAAAAGATTTTGGAAAATTGTAGGAGTTCGTAGCATGGAAAACAAAAAATTTCTACCGCATGCACACAAACAAGCCAAGATCTATCTACTAGATTGTAGCAATGAGTCGATAGAGGAACTCACCCTCGAATATTCCAGAGCGGTTAATGAGAGCAGATTCTCGTGGGTCATGTAGTTATACACTTGCCGATCTCAAGATCGCGTAGACGATCCTTCCGGAGCTGCGTTCCGGCAGCGCTTCCACAGTCGGTCACACGTTCGGTACTCGATGAATACCTTCCTCTCCCTTGTTCCAGCAGGCAACGGAGGTTGTAGCCCTCTCCTCGTGATTCCGGCAGCACAACGACGTGGTGTCGGAAGTAGAGGGGAGATCTCGCAGGGCTTCGCCTTAAGCCAGAGCGAGTATGGTGGAGTATGAGAGAGGCCTTGGCGATCTATGGTTTAGAGGGCACCAAGGGGAGGGTGTGGCCGGCGGCTAGGGTTTGGGGAAACCCTAAGTCGGCGAGTTGGAGGAGCCCTAGGCGGTGGCAGCAGCACTTGGAGGAGGCCCTAGGCGGCGGCGACTTTGGAGGAGGCCGGCGGCTTGGGGCTAGGGTTTGAGGTGTGTGGGTAGGGGCAGCCCTACACCTCCTTATATAGGTGGGAGGGAGGCAGTTGGGAGGAGGGAGTCCTCCTCCAACTCCTCCTCCTTGGCCGGCGGGTGGAGGGAGTAGGACTTCCTCCCTAAGTAGGTTTCCTGCTCTCCCTCCACCAAGCAAAACTTGCCGTTTGACTTTTCAAATTGGCGTTTGACTTTCAAACTAGGATTTGATTTCTCCTTTTATTTTGCCCAGCCAAGTGACCTAGTACATGATGCAACCATTCCATATTGTTATGACACATCCATGTACCCTTCCCCTCTGGAGTGTCGGACCTTCCAGACCCTTCTAGAACATTCCTGGTGAAAACACCGGAATCATTCCCGAACTCCGAAACAGGACTTTTCTTATATGAATCTTATTCTCCGGACCATTCCGGATCTCCTCGTGATATACTGGATCCCATCCGAGACTCCGAACAACATTCGGTATATTACTCATCATTCCATAACTACTCAACAACATCAAATCCTTAAGTGTGTCTCCCTACGGTTCGTGAATTATGCGGACATGACCGAGACACTTCTCTGATCAATAACCAATAGAGGAATCTGGAAATTCATATGGCTCCCACATATTTCTACGATTACTTTGCGATTGAATGAACCACTTACATACGATACCAATTTCCCTTTGTCTCACAATAGTTTACTTATTCGAGGTTTTGATCGTCGGTATCTCTACATACCTAGTTCAACCTCGTTACCGATAATTACTCTTTTCTCGTTCCCGTGATATGTGATCCCTTGTGAGCCAGTCACATGCTTGCAAGCTAATTGGATGACATTCCACCGAGAGGGCCCAGAGTATATCTATCCGTCATATGGATGGAGAAATCCCACTGTTGATCCATGTGCCTCAACCCATACTTTCTAAACACTCAATGCCACCTTTATAGCCACCCAGTTATGGTGTGGTGTTTGATGTCATAAAAGCATCCTTCCGGTGATGGTGATTAACATGATCTCATGGTCGAAGTAATTAGGTTACTATGTATCAGAAAGCTTATAGCAAATGAACTATATTAAATGACTTGATCTTTATGCTACGCTTAACTATAGGATTATGTCCATCACATCATTCTCCTAATGATATGACCCTGTTGTTAATAACATCTCTATGTTCATGATCAGGAAACCATGATCATATATTAACCAACAAGCTAGTTTAACAAGAGGCTTTACTAGGGACTCTTTTATGTTTACAAATCACACAAGTATTAATGTTTCCTGTTAATAAACAAGTATGAATATATGATAATAACCACTTTCTTATTGCCTCTTGGGCATATCCCCAACATAAATGGCGCAAGCATATAGGACGTGGACGGGTGAAGGATGCTCGGCATTGAACTGGATCCCAGTACATAGAGTCGAGGACCGCCTGGGAGTATGGCCAACTACCGCAGCCGGGAGCCCTTCTGGTGACTCATGGATTAGGCAAAAGTAAGGCAAAGGTTTCAGTCGACCACCCTCTATCACTACACGAAGGAAGTGTGTCAAGTGACGCTAAGAGTCGGTCGGCATGCGTGGGTAAAGTTGTACACCCCTGCAGGGTATTAATCTTTACGAAAAACTGTGTCCATGGTTATGGACGACTTGGGAATGGACGTGGGATCATTGAGAACTATAACATAATCGTAAAACTTGGCAAGTAAAGTGTGCTTATGTATGCTTCCTCTTGGGTACGAGGGGGTGATCCTAGATGAGGTTTTATGATGGTTACTAGGTGGATATCAAAGAGGATGATCAATACTTTGGAGATGTCATTTTCTTATCCCTTTTTAAAACACTCTAATTAGATGAGCTTCTTATCCCTCTTGTTTTATAAAAAAGATGGATTTATGCAAAACAACTCCACCTGCCATAAGTCTTGCGGAGTACACCCTGTACTCACCCTTGCTTTGTTGATACTTTTGCAGCAGATTAAATGTTATTATAGAAGATGAGTTTGATACAGCATCAACATCGACGAGTAGCTTGGGGTTCCCGGCCGGCAACCTTCTGCTTGTAATACTTTGATACTTAATAGAATAATTTGCCTTCCATTGTTTGATGTTTGTGGTCAGTGACTTCTGCTTGTAATACTTTGGTTCTTCGCTCAGTTATGAGCTTGCTATAATAATTTTTGTGTCGTAGGGTCACTGATGTGTTACCGATTCTTCACTGGATATTCTCGAGCTCAAGGTTAGGCTTATTTCAGACGACGGTCTGGGATTTGCTTAGCCCTGGTCCCGAGGGTGTCACAAGTTTTTGTATCAGAGTAGTACCGACTGTAGGAAACCCTTTCTATTGGTCGATGTTGATTCTAGTGCTTGTGAAAACTATTTTCAAAATTATGTGCGAAAACTCTAGTATGCTTCTTTTCTTCTTATCCAGTTTCGCTCTAACTCTGGGTCACCTTATCTTGTGTTGATTTGGAAAAGTTTTGTTATCTTGTCTCGTCTTTCAAAGTTTAGGTGCCTCTTCAGGCATGCCGTTTCTCAACCAGTTGATCTAGTGTAGAGTTCTCTAGAGTCAGTTGTGTGTGTTCCTTGTTTCCTTTTGTTCCTGTTCATTTGAGAGATTCCTTTCTATCATGATCTTTCTGTCTTTTGGAACCACAATATTATATTGTAGGATCCACAATGTTCTGTTCTAGGTTTTGAGGTTTCTTTTCGCCTCGTGTGCCTCCTTTTATTTTTTAGGGTACTTCAGAAGTTGTTTCTTCTCTTGGAAGCTACCTTGTGATTGCTACCTTGTGGTACCCTCTGTGCTACTAAGATAGTAGTTACTCCTTTCTCCGGGTTTTAACCCTTGGACTTGAACCTAAGATCCCCGATTGTGCCGGATTCTGGTGTTGTGAATCTTGTACATGAAGCTGACCTTTAACCAAAGATCCATTGTTGACCCCTGTGGTTAATGTTCACACATTACCTCAGGATGGCTAGTACCTTCTATTGTAGCCTTTAAGCTTGTGGATATTGTCGCTATTGAACAGTGACGATAAAGGTCTTCCCCTACCACATGATATGGCAGATGTTCTTTAATGAAACCAAATAGATGACGACAAGAGTACTCCTCGAGAGTCTCACATCTGTATTCGTGACTCTGCCACACCTCCCTTTTCTATGCATTGGTCTTCGGAAGATTGTCTACTTATGCATCCGCATCTCGGGATCCTATCCTGAGCATGTTCTTTCTCCCTTGTTGTTTTCTGACCTTTGTCTACCAATTGGTAGCCAAGTAGTAAATGTGCATCGGTGTCTTCCGATGTAAGATACTCTTCTGGTCCGTCAAGACAAAACCAGTTCAGGATGTCAGGAGAAAAAACTCCAGAACCTCGTCGTTTCTAGGACCAGGTCAAAGTGTTGTAATCCGCAGATCAATAAGTGTTGATTATCTTATGTTCTGTTCTACCCTAAAGTATCACACCCTTTCTATACTAAGAGGTCGTGCTGAGTCTCATGACCCTCTTAATGAAGTGATGCTCCCACAAATACTACCGACCCTTCCTCTAGGTTGTTCACGACCATGAGTGTTGCGCGTGCGTAATGATGTGGCCATCTAAGATTCTTAGCAATTCTTATTTCTTTGAACTTTAAGGACATTGGTGTCATTCTTAGCGTGATGGTTAATCTATCACTAAGCAAAGGATGATTGTGCTACCAAGTCCGTTATTCTAGCGCACCCTCTTCAGTCAAAGAGTTAGGCTCGTGCCGACACTCTGAGACTAGGTCTTCTTGCCTTACCAAGCAAGTTTCTCTCTTGAGCTCTGTGACATATCGGTGGTCCGTGATATTCTGGATGTTTACTATAAGTATCTCCATGTTGCCACATGACCGTGTTGTCAAGTTCTTGAGTAAGCTAGTTCTCTAAAATTGCTCTTTTCTCCAAGGATCCGTACTGGATACCCCTGAAAAAGTTGGTTGAACTTAAACAACAACTTGGAGGGTTGTAAGACAAAAGTTCCATCCAACTCAGTTCCTTCTTAAAGGGATGTCTAGTTGTGTTCGTGTTGAAGTAAGATAGTATGTCCTTTAAGGATATGTTATCTTCCCTGCCTTTGATTTGGTTTGGGCAATTGTCAAATCAAACTCAGTTTCAAGGACTATCTGATGGTGTATTTACTTGTGATGTTTCACATCAGTGCATCCTCTTGTCCATTGGTCTCACCAACATCTATGTCTCATTCATACAACTGTGAGAATCGGTGTCAACTCGCGATTAAATATGGATTAGTGCTTTTTGCCAGAAGTTGGTTTTGATCTAGTAGTTTTTTGCGATTGAAACATCACCTGGTGTCATTTGAAAAAATTAACATGTAAACCGGTAGTTTTATGATATCAACTCGGAACTAGTGGAACTATTTTATACCTCGGGTGTAAGTTGTGGGATTAAGAGCATCTCCACTCGTTGGGCGAAACCAGGCCGAAATTTGGACCAAAATTTGGCCGGACGAAACAAGTTTTTGGCCTGGGTACGCCGAGTTTCCCACTCGCGTATCGAGCCCGAGTTCTCGGAAAGCCCGTGCCCGCTCAAATTCGGCTCAAGTTCGTCCAGATTTCGGCATAGTTCGGCATACAATGAATACAGAAAATTTTACGGCCAAAGTTCGGCGAAATTTTAAACATAGTTCGGCCTGCAGTGAAAATACAACATATTTTGGCCAAGCTCGGCCTAGTTCGGCCAGTTCATGCTCAGTATCTACGTGTTTCCCCTGCGTATCCGTAGGTGCTCAACAAGATCATCCTGTAGCTATTGATGCAACGCCGGATCTCGGATCTCCTAACGCATGGCGATGAATGCAGCCCAGGTTGGAGGCACCTGATGATCAGGCTCGGCAAGAGGACCCTGTCTGTAGTATGGCTCGTTCTCCTCGAGCAAACTCAGTGGATCCTTCTTCTCATCCTCAATGATCATGTTGTGCAAGGCCATACAACAGTTCATCACTTCCCACATCTGATCTTTCGACCAGGTCATAGCAGGAAACCGGACAACTGCAAACCTCTGCTGGAGAACACCGAATGCCCGCTCCACGTCCTTCCTGCAAGCTTCCTGTTCCTTGGTAAAGTGAGAATGCTTGGGGAGCATTGCGTTTGAGATAGTCTTCACAAATGTTGGCCATCTTGGATAGATGTCATCTGCTAGATAGTATTCCTTGTTGTAGTGGTGCCCACTGATCTCAAATTCCACAGGAGGAGCATGACCCTCAACAAGCTTGGAAAAGACAGTTATGGAGTTGAGGACGTTGATATCGTTTTCCGATCCTGCCATGCCAAAGGAGTGCAAGATCCAAAGATCATGTGTAGCAACTGCCTCAAGTAACACAGTGCAACCTCCTTTGTGGCCTTTGTACATTCCTTGCCATGCAAATGGACAGTTCTTCCACTCCCAATGCATGTAATCTATGCTTCCAAGCATACCAGGAAATCCTCTACTTTCATTAACTGCGAGGATCCAAGCAGTGTCTTCAGTAGTGGGTGATATCAAGTACTGTTCCCCAAACACTGCAATCACTGCCCTGCAGAACCTGTACAAGCAATCGATGGTGGTGGACTCGGCGATGCGGAAATAGTCATCGGCACTGTCAGCCGGCGCTCCATATGCAAGCAACCTCATCACCATGGTGCTCTTTTGAAGTGAGAAAAACCCAACCAAGCCGGTGCAGTCCTTCTTGCGAAAGAAATAGGGGTCGAACTCCCGGATGGCATGCACGATCTTGAGGAAGAGCTTCCGGCTCATCCTCAAACGGCGGCGAAACACGTCCTCTCCATGAAGTGGCTGGTCGGCGAAGTAGTCGGCGTACAACAAGCAGTAGCCCTCTATCCTTTGCTTCGCCTTGCACTTCCGGCGACCCGGTGTCGAACCACCGCGCTTCGGCTTCGCCATTTGCAGGTACAGCTGGGCGAGCGAGGCGAGGATCTCCATGTGCTCTTCACCTTCGACGACCTCGGCGCTCTCCTCCTCCAGCAGTATGACGAGTATCTCCTCATCGTCGGAGACCATGGCGAGTATCTCGTCGTCGTCGGAGTCTATGGCCGAACCGGCCAAATGCCGCACACTTGGCGGGCGTGGTGGTGGGAGCACGCAGCGAAGCAGAGCAACGGCGAAGTTTGGTCGGCGAAAGCGGCGGCGGAACGGGCGGCGAAGTGGGCGACAACTAGGGCGAGCATATCTGGAGGCGTGGGCATGTCTTGGCATGGAGGAGCTCCGCCGGCGAAGTCATGGCGATAGAGGCGCTGGGAACTCTTCGCCGCAGTCTCGGCAAGTGGAGTGGGTAGGAATGGTACTGTCTCGCCGACAAACCTGGGCCACGCCCGTTTTCACTGCGTCCGGCGTCCCCAGGGCGTACCCGGAATCCTGGTACGGCCTGGGAAGCCCGGACCAAAGTTTGCCCAAATCCGGACGAAAACAGATTTCTGGGTACGCGACTGGGCTTATTTTTGGCGTCTGGACCTAAATTCGGCGTCCGGATCGATGTCCTGGGTAGCCGAGTGGAGATGCTAAGTACTGTAATTAGCTTAAAACAGTTGGGGAACTGCGGGAGCGGCTATAAAATCGACCTTGTCAGTTCGCCACACATAGGTCAACACAATTTAGAAGGTACACACATAACCCTTCTCGACACAACATGACCACCAGCTGGGAACCTAATGCTAGGCAACTAAGGTCCTTCTACCAGCTAATAGCGAACCACTTCCTCATCGTGATTACATTGCCACTCGTAACTACCATCATAATAGCCATATGGCCAGGTGCTGATAAGATCCTTGTCCTGCCACTAGCCATCCGTCCCGTCCATCTCTTCTTAGCTACATTCGTGCCAACTGCCACAATCACGGTCTATCTTATCCTCCGTCCTCGTGATGTATATCTTGTCAATTATGCTTGTTTCCGACCAGATTCTAACTGGCGCATGCCCTTGGCCAGCTACATCGAGCATGCGCGACTGATGCATTTCAATGATAAACACATCTCTCAGTTCGTGGCACGCGTGCTCGAGCGGTCTGGCTTTGGTAATGAGACCAGCGTGCCACCTTCGTTCCACTACATGCTTCCACTGTTTGGTTTAGACAAAACACGCCTTGAGGCAGAACAGGTCATCTTCAGGACCATTGATGATCTGCTCTCAAAGACATGCATCAGCCCCCACGCAATTGACATGCTAATCGTCAACTGCAGCATCTTCAACCCAACTCCTTCCCTTGCGGACATGATCGTGAGAAGATACAGGCTTCGTGGTGACATACACAGCATACAACTCTCGGGAATGGGGTGCAGCGCAGGGCTCATCGCGGTGGGTCTTGCCACGAGCCTCTTGCAGACCGCACCTTTTGGCGCGCACGCACTAGTGGTGTCGACGGAATTATTTACTGGTGGCTACTACAAAGGATCCAAGCTTGCGATGCATATGACAAACATCTTGTTCCGTACAGGAGGTGCGGCCGTGCTCCTTTCAACGAGCAAGGCAAAGGCTCGCTTCCAGCTCATGCATGTTGTGCGGACATCCACTAGCGCCCAAGACAATGCTTACAAGAGTGTTATTTATGAGGAAGACGAGGAAGGAAATCGAGGAGTAAATTTGTCAAAGGACATTATGGCCATCGCTGGTAAGGCTCTCAAGGCAAACATAACCACCATCGGACCACTTGTGCTACCGGCCTCAGAGAAGTTATCATACTTTCTATCGTTGATCGCGAGAAAGATGCTCAGTGGACGGACTACGCTGTATATCCCGGACTTCCGTCTAGCCTTTGACCATTTCTGCATTCATGCCGGCGGGCGAGCAGTTATAGATGCAGTCCAGAGCAGTCTCAATCTGTCAGATGAGCATGTTGAACCATCTCGGATGACACTTCACCGGTTTGGGAACACGTCGAGTAGTACATTGTGGTATGAGCTAGCGTACAGTGAAGCTAAGGGGCGAATAAAGAAGGGGGGCCGAGTTTGGATGATTGGGTTTGGTTCTGGATATAAGTGTATTAGCGCTGTCTGGAAGTGCATCAAGCCTGTCCAAGATGTTGATAGGGCATGGGAAAATTGTATCAATCGGTACCCTGTACACATTCCCAAAGGGAAGAAGGTCTAGAAGATCTCCCAAATTAGCAAGACACGAAGGAGAAATATATTACAAATAAAATTACATGAAATCATCTTTTTACTCCCACCGTAACATCCTTGAATCGGTCCTATGCAAGTTTTAGCGATTCTCAACAAACCTGCATAGAAACAATTCAATGATGCCCACCAGACACTTTTATTCGGTGGAAAACAAAGTAATACTATTACACATTTGTCCACTATGGAACCCATAGAACATATATATATATATATATATATATATATATATATATATATATATATATATATATATATATAACACGACTCCAAGAGTGAAGAATACATATATATCTTACAAAGATCCAAATCACTTTGAAAACGATACTGCATCCGAGTACGGATAAGAAATAAATGGGACTAAGAGCCCTGAAGAATAACCCATGGTGTCTATAATCCTGCCCAGGCCAAGCCAGAAGAGTAACCTAGGTAAGGACGTCGATCTCAAACCTGTTTAAACAAAAAAGGGTGCCGACAAAGGGCAAAGGAAAAAAATAGCGATCAGTACTGATGCCAGTACACGACGAGACTTATTATTCGGCAGTCCTCGCCTACATAGCTATGGTAGACTGAAGCGATAGTGCAGCATGCACTAAACAACCTATAGAGACTCGATACGACTGTCGGCTATTAGAGAGGGAAAGAAAGATCTACTCAGATCCAACCTGAGACTAATACCAAACATACTTATCCTGGTGTTTCTCCCTTGAGACCAAACGAGGAACTCACACGGTTGACAGTTTTATCCATTCAATTATAGTTTCAGCACTTACTAGTCAGATATAGATAGCATGAGTCATCCTGATATCATAAATAGTGGACAGTTTTAGTTACTCATTCCATTGTAGTTGTAATACTTACTAATCAGATACAAATAGCATATATCCTAAATCCAGCAGTTGTTGGCACTTTTATTTAATCATTTCATTGTAATGAATCTGATTACTAGTCATGTCAAAGTCAAATTTATAGCATTACTTTAGTTATAGTTGTCTATGATCGATATACTATGCTCTAAGTCGTACATAACCGTGGACATGACTTTCAGAAAGATTGATCCTGCAAGGGCACAAATAGCAACACACGCATGATCAACCTTAGAAAAAACAAATAAAAATCCAATGAGGTATCACGACAAAGAAATCACAAGATTCATATAATATTTCAGGGGGCACCCCACTAAGCTTTTCCGACGACAAAGTTGGCCGGCTCCGAGACGGATCCAGAGGTTTGCGTCAATGACTGTAAACGACTAGGAACACAAAAGTGTGACTAGGCTTATCGATACCGTGAAAACACTCCGCTTACCTAAACAGTACAGTAGTAAATGCCCTTCACGAGAAACAGTAGTAAATAATACGGTAAACATGGCATAAGTACAGGATAGTAATAAAATTCCAAACTAGTTTGTGGCCCCAAAAAATAAAATATGACTTAAGCTCTGGCTAAGAGGATTCATGGTCCCATACAGATAGTTTGATAATCAAGGAACATATATCAAGTACTCGGGGTCCTACGGGACACTAGTGAGCTGTTAAAAAAAATATCTATTGCCCACCAGTGCCTCTGCATTAGTTATAACTATTACCAGCATTTTAATATCAAGTTGTATTTAAAGTCATAATCATCTCTAGCATAAAGCATGTGACAACATTGCAACCATTGTGGCACTTGCTGACATGAAGCAGCACCTCAACAAGCAGACTACAACAGAAAAGGCCGACTATCTACCAAACAACACATAGTAGGAGGTGTCCAAGGCAATATAGAGGCTGTAAGGGATATCACAGGTACAAAAACTAAAGCATCGCAACATAGATATAAATAGATCAATAGGAGGAAATAAATACTACAAAAGTAAGATAGTTAGAAAGGGGGAGATTGCTCGCCTGAAAACACTATCGAAGATTTATCCGAAGAACGGGTCTACACTCTCATCAACTCACGGACCTAATCCGTGAAGAAGCAAAACACTGAATGCACTATTTAATACTACAGAAAAAGATCGGGCATGATTCATGTATAATGCATGATATGGAAAAGGTGCTATGAAATTGGGAAATATTAAGCGGAACAGGGGTTCCGATAATTATTTAGGTGGTTTATCTTGTTTAGATACCTCGCAATTTAAATGTCGTCTTAACAAGGCAAAATATGGCATCGATTCGCTATAAAATTTAAATGGAGGCAATATAACACTCGAAAAGCCTGCATATGGTCTCCATATTTTATTATTAGGTGAGCCGACAAAATACCCCAAACCACATGTTATGTATGCAAGCGTGAATGATTTAAGATGCGAGAAGTTGAATATGTTATAAAAATATAGGGGCTTAGGGTCACACATCTAGGTTCGGTGATCTTGGGGTTCCGAGGGTTGATGGGGTTCGGCTCAGCGGGATCGGACTTCGGATCGGGGCTTCGAGGTTTTAGCGTCCATGTACGGGTATCTTTGTGTAGGGGTTCGTAGCATGGAAAACAAAAAAATTCTACCGCATGAACACACAATCAAGATCTAATCTATGATCAAGCCAAGATCTATCTACTAGATCGGTGTAATGTGTTGATAGAGTACTAACCCTCAAAGATCCAAAGCGGTTAACGAGAGCAGATTCTCGTGGGTGATGTAGTCGTTCACTTGCCGATGTCAAGATCGTGTAGACGATCCTTCCGGCGCCGCGTTCCGCAGCGCTCCCGCAGCCAGTCACACGTACGATACTCGATGAAGACCTTCCTCTCCCTTGTTCCAGCAGGCAGCGGAGGTTGTAGCTATCTCCTGGTGATTCTGGCAGCAGGACGGCGTGGTGTCAGAAGTAGAGGGGAGATTCCGCAGGGCTTCTCCTAGGTCAGAACGAGTATGGTGGAGTATAAGAGGGCCTCGGCGATCTAGGTTTTATATGCCAAGGGAATAGGGCAGCCGGTGGCTAGGGTTTAGGCTAGACGGCATCGGCGGTTTAGAGGGGATCTAGGGCGCCGGTGGCTTGGGGGAGAGGGGAAGCGGCAGCCTAGGGATTGGGTCTTGGGCGCCTAGCGTAAGGGGGTACCTTGGGGTGCGCCGCACACCTCCTTATATAGGTGGGGGTGTCCAAGGGTGTTTCCAGCCCAGGTGAAAACCCTCCCTAACTCGGAAACCATGTTGGGATTTGACTTTTTCAAACTGCCTTTTTGACTTTCAAATTAGAGTTTGATTTCTCTCTTACAAGTGTCCAGCCATGTGACTTAGGACATGATGCAACCATTCCACTTTGTCATGACACATCCATGTACCCTTCCCCTTCCGGTTAGGTGGACCTTCTAGACCCTTCTAGAACATTCTGATGAAAACACCGAAACCATTCCTGAACTCCCGAATTGGACTTTCCTTATGTGAATCTTATTCTCCGCACCATTCTGGATCTCCTCGTGATATCTCGGATCTCATCCGAGACTCCAAACAACATTTAGTCTTCTTACTCACATTCCATATCTACTAAACAACATTGAATCCTTAAGTGTGTCTTCCTACAGTTCATGAATTATGCAGACATGACCGAGACACTTCTCCGATCAATAACCATAGAGGAATCTGGAAATTCATATGGCTCCCACATATTTCTACGATTACTTCATGATTGAATGAACCATTTACATACGGTACCAATTTCCCTTTGTCTCGCG
Source organism: Avena sativa (assembly GCA_916181665.1). Classification (NCBI taxonomy): domain Eukaryota; kingdom Viridiplantae; phylum Streptophyta; class Magnoliopsida; order Poales; family Poaceae; genus Avena; species Avena sativa. The sequence goes on from OV702299.1 coordinate 19,014,408, forward strand.
ATACTTTACTTATCCGAGGTTTGATCGTCGGTATCTCTGCATACCTAGTTCAACCTTGTTAGCGATAAGTACTCTTTACTCGTTCCTGTGATTTGTGATCCCTTGTGAGCCAGTCACATGATTGCAAGCCAGTTGGATGACATTCCATCGAAAGGGCCCAGAGTATATCTATCCATCATATGGATGTACAAATCCCACTCTTGATCCATGTGCCTCAACACATACTTTCCGAACACTCAATGCCACCTTTATAACCACCCAGTTATGAAGTGGTGTTTGATGTCATCAAAGCATCCATCCGGTGATGGTGATTAACATGATCTCATGGTCGAAGGATTTAGGTTACTATGTATTTGAAATCTTATAGCAAGTGAACTATTTCAATGACTTGATCTTATGCTATGCTTAACTATAGGAGTATGTCCATCACATCATTCTCCTAATGATATGACCTTGTTGTTAATAACATCTCAATGTTCATGATGAGGAAACCATGATCATATATTAACCAACAAGCTAGTTTAACAAGAGGCTTTACTAGGGACTCTTTTATGTTTACAAACCACACAAGTATTAATGTTTCCGGTTAATACAATTATAGCATGGTATGTAAACATTTATCATAAGTACGAAGATATGATAATAACCACTTTATTATTGCCTCTTGGGCATATCTCCAACAGTCTCCCACTTTCACTAGAGACAATAATTTAATTTCAAAACATTGTGTATTCAACACCTATGGCTTTTCAATGTTGTATTTACACAATTACTAGTGGACAACTGATCTTTGGATCCGACTCTTTCAGGTCCGTGTGTAATTGCATGTCTTTGCGTCTCTACGAATCACTGATTCTCTAATGAGATGGCTTTGTATAAATTTGGTCCTTTGGTGAGACCTTTAGTTCCTTGGGATTAAAACATGTTGATAATATTGTTGTACAATATATCTCCATAATACTATCCTGCTATGAACCACACCTAGTTTGATAGCAAAATATTAACACAAATGCCCTCTTTTGATGCTATAATAGCAGTCATATACTTATCCTTTTGTTGTAGTATTTGTCACAATGTCTTAACTTTGGAACTCATCCAAATCCATTATGGAACTTACTTTCCATTATATTGTGCCACCCTTAGTTTAGATTGAGATAAACTTAATTTGTACTTTGTGACAGACCTAGTATCAATGTAGTACTTTTACAATGAACTAACAATCTATTTGTCGCCTCTACAAATACATTCTTAGTTCTTCCAAAAGATCATAATAATATCTTTACTATCGTCCAGTGATCATCTTATTCATCATTCTGGTCTATGCTCACAACATTTAGAGCATAGGACATATCTGGATGTGTACATATCACAGTATTATTAATATGCTCTTTGTGATTTTATTCATCAAGAATAAAAAATACTCGAATCTTTGTTTCACTTATCAAGCGTCGATACACTTGAATTTCGATTTAATCATTTCTGTGTGGCAAGAACCTTTCTTGTAATTTCCATATTGAACTCTTTCAATATCTCATCTATGTACATTTGGCACAACCATATTAGTGCCTCAATCTATCCTTATAGACATTGATGCCTAATATTTGGTTTTTGCCTAAGTATTTCACCGAGATGAAATTCTTAACCTGTGTCAATAAAAGATACATCATTTCCAAACAACAATATGTCTTCCACATAATGTATTAGAAATATGTCTTAGCACTCCCACTTAATTTCTTGCAAATGCAAGCATCGTCTTCGATGAAATTAAACTCTTTAATAATTTCATCGTGGTGAAGATTCCAACTCCTCGATGCTTATTTCAAGCATTGAAGTTTGCATATACCTTTAGCATCCTTTTGAATTAACAAAACCCTCTGGATCGTGTTATGTACACATCCTAGGTAACAATTCTATTAAAAGAAGTTTGTTTTTTGTTTGTTCAACTACCATATAACAGAATTATATGTAGTGGTTGCTACATTAATCTGTCTAGACTAAATATCGCTATGAAAGATCAAATCTTGTCATGGTCAACCTTTGAACATTGTTGTGAACTATTGCCCAACATGTCGACTATTTCATAGATGTGAAACATCCATGTCTATTTATTTATAGATCCAAACACGTCTGTAAGGTCTTGCACCTTTCGAAAGGGTCTTTCATGTTCAAAGCTTGATTTCCCGTGTATGGAACTATCACGGATTTTGACTTCAACCAATTTGAGGGAGTCAGGATCCATCATCGCTTCTTTGCATGTAGTCGGTTCATTATTGTTAAATAATGATTCAACCCTCAAATCTTGGTATTTGATTGTTTACCCGACCTCTTTGGTTCGATAGGAACTTATACCTTCGTGACTACAACCTTTGAGGCACGTGAGCCATGATCATTGTTGTTGCCTCTGGAACACTTTTTGGCGCTGCGCAACTTTGATCATATAGCTAAGGTTCATTTAACCTTATCAAAGTTCTATTGTCCTCCCACTTAACTTTTCACGGAAAATTCCTTCTCAAAGAAACTTGATATTCTAAGCGACAAACATTTTTGTCTTCGGTGTTATGGAGGAATACTCAACTATTATTCGAAATAACATACAAAGACATGTTCATCCTACTTTGGTAGTAAACATTTAACTTATGCATAGCATACCAATGTTTAAGAAATGACAACTTGGGTTTTATCCCAAACCATAACTTTATATGGTGTCATTTCAACGGATCATGATAGAGCTTTTTCAGTGAAAAAGCGGTAGTCTCTAAAGCTTTTAATCTTTAAAATATAATGCCAGTTTTATGAATTACACCTTTGATTTTACCATATCAAACAAGGTTTCATTGCATATCTCGATTATTCCATACTCATATGGTGACGCTAAACTTGTACCTCAAATATTTTTCTTTATGATCCTATCATAAATTCTTTATTTTCTTGTTATATTAATTTTGCACTTCATCTTGAAAGTCTTTGAACTTTTCAAATGTTTCACACTTCATCCTCATTAAGTAAATATTCATATATTCACTCAAATTTTCGAAGAAAGGATATGAAGTTTGCAATCCATCGCTCTTGACTACACATAATGGGCTTCATACATCTATATGTATAAGTTCCAATAAGCTAGTCATTCGTTCACTTTTGGGTTATGAACGGAGTTTTAATTATCTCTAAGAAAGTTTCACAAGTGTCATTTGATTAAAATCAAAAGACTCCAAAATTCCATCCACATGGAGTTTCTTCATGTTTTCGTTCCAATATTATTTAAATGGCTATGTCACTTCCTAAGTGATCTTTTAATCAATTTGTCTTTCGACATATTTAGCACTAGTTTTATGGATGTGATTTCTCCAACAAGATTTGTAAATCATCCATCTTTTGTGGATTATGGCAATTATTTGAACAACCCTTTTGTTGTCATAATACCTGATCGAAATAACAATTATTGAAACAAATCTTGAAGGTAAGTTTTGATTTCAACGAGAAACATAATAACTCTTTATTTTGTTTTCGATGAATATCATTACATATTCTTTTGCTAATTACTTAGGCCATTGTAGTTCGTGAATTGTGTTGTTTCGTATGATGATTCGTACCAACAAATTCAGTATCATATACTTAAGAACCGCATTGTTTAACAAACAAAGAATATGTCACATCCCAAGATTTTAGAAATTTGGACTAGAAAAAAAATTGCATTTGCATGATATTCATCAGCATTGCATTGCATATTTGCATCAAGAAAAATCCCTAAATATAAATAAAGTACTAAAACCCTAAATAGTATATGCCACTTTGTTCCTAAAGGGAATTAAATTGGCTTTATAAAAACCCATTGTTTCTAAGGCATCTATTATTGATCATTATATCCTAAAAATATCCAATTAATATTACAAAATTTTAGAAACAAAATTGAGCTCATTTTGAGCTATTATGAAAATGTTATGGAATAAATACAAACAAATAAAAATATAAATAAAATGAAATATACAAGATTTATAAATCCAGTACTTGCAAACTAGTAAAAAAATTACAAATATGATCCTACGATGATCTATTCGATTTTAGAAAAATTTAGAAACAAGAATCATATTATTTGGAGTTCGTATGCAAAAGATATGAGGGAAACAAGTAAATAGAAAATGAAAAAAAATTAAGTGGGTCGGCCCAGCTAGCCAGCCGACCGAACTGAACCGGCCACGCACGTACAGGAAGAAGGGATCGATCCTATGTACTCTCTAATTTCCGTGCAAATCAGTTTTTCTCAAACCTATCTCTATTCAAACTCTTATAACTTTTAATCTACAACTCCAAATCGACTTCCATTTATTTCTACTTGTTCCCTACTCCAAGACCTATCTCTCCACCATCCTAAACCTCCATATAAACCGGTGGAGCCACAACTCTATGAGTTTCCCTTCTCGAAATCCCGAATCTACACATGCCCAAATATTATTTCGCTTATCAACCCATCTAGACTTCGTCGTTTTCCTTCGGCCAAAAAACGGAAGTTGTAGATCTCGTCGAAATCTTACAATCCCGACAAACCTCACATCTTTTCATCCACCACAGCCGGAGAATTTCGCACGGCAATATTTCAGATATGACGGTGTAAATCCAAGATGTACTCGCGCTCGTTTCTTCAAATCCAAATTCCTTTGGTGAGAAGGTAGGACTAATGATTCCCACATCTTTCATGTTGTAAGTTTTTCAATTTGACCTACGGATTTGTCTCTCTAACACTGTCACATCCCAAAATTTTCCAAAATTTGTAATGTGAAAAATAATTAAACAAAATAAATAATTGTTGAAATTTAGGGTGAAAAGAAACTTTTTGTTTCTAAATAGAAACTTAAAATCCCATATTGAACAAACTTTGGTTAATGTTTGAATCCAACTAAATTCAAATCAAGTGAAATGCATTCTTCATAAATGCATCTTGAAATTTAAACACTTGGAAAATAAACCAAAACCCTAAAACCCTAATGGAATAAAATAATTTCCAAGATATCTCTAAGACCATGGATTTGACCCATATAAAAATTTGTCAACAAACATTTACAAATGATCAAGAATGACAAATATAAATATTATAAAACCATAGAAATTGGTTTCACTTAATTTGGAGCCATAAATAAAATCTTATGAATTTAATAAGATAAGGGAATTGAATTTCCAAAGCTAATAAAGCACCTATCTATAAATCCATACCAAATGGTGAGAAAATAATTCTAAAGAGATTTAAAAGGATAAATAAATATTAAATAAAAATATACAAACTGGAATCACCAAATTTGGACTTATAAATAAAAAAAGATATGGATTCTTATAAAATAGAGAAATAAATATTAAATAAAGAATATTTAAAGACCAAATTAAATCTTGGCCTAAACCATAAGAAAATGGAATGAATATAATCCAAGTCCAAATAAAATAAAAGGATAAAGATTTTTCCAAATAAAAATAAAATGGAATTAACCAAATTCTATTTGAATAAAGACAAATCTCCAATAAGAATGATTATTTAAATCATGAGAAAATAGTATTTTGAATTTACCCAAGTGGAATAAAAGTTATTTAATTGACTTAAATGAAATAAAAGAATCATTTAAATGAAGTTTTATGGAATTAAAACCATATTTGATTTCATTGGAATAAAGACAAATACCCAATTTTAAATGATTAATAAATCATATTAAAAATATTCCAAATAAATCAAAGTGAATTATTTGACACCCTAATAAATAAATAAAACCTACTGAAAAGATTTGGAAGGATTTAGAATTCAAATGGATTTTTAAAACAGTATTAAATTTTGATTGAATTAATACAAGGGCCTATTTTAATTAATTAATATGCCCTAGAAAGAATAAAATAATTATTCTAAATTTGACTTCAGAATGTATTATGAATCAGTATTTGAATACATACAAAGTTTCGTTGAAGTTTGAAATCAAATTGTTGTTTGAAGAGTTTAAACAAAATCAAAACAGATAAATAGAAAAAGAAAAAGGAAAAACAAATCTGTACAAAAAAATGAACTAGCCAGCCCAACCTAACCTGGCCCACTAAGCCCAGCAGCAACCCACTCGCTCTCACCTCCGAGCGAACCGTTTTCCACTCAGAGACCCACTCGTATCGCCACTGACCGCCTGGACCCACCTCCCCTCTTCCTCTCTCGCTGACGAAACGGTCCCGCCTGTCAGCTCTCATCTCCACCCGCCGTGACCCCTTATTCCTTCCCTCATCGCCGTTCTCTGCTATAAATTCGCGGACTTAATTCATCTTAACGACCATGCCTCCTTAAACTCCCACGACCCCTCTCCATTTCCCCTCGCTCGCCCCTCCCTTTCGGCCACAAGGCTGCTCGAATTTCTCGCTTCAAGCTCTCTGTCTCCGATGAGCTTCGCCAGTAATTCCGACCACACCTCACCGCGCCTTGCCCCCTCGACCACAAAAACATGATCCCCATCAATCCTTGAACCTCCTAGTAGCTTCGGCTTGCTCGCGCTTGACCCACAACATCGGCATCGTCGACAACAGAGCATCGCCACCGTCTGCTCCTCCTCCGGCGAGTCCCCCAGGTAGTGTCTGACCGCCCCTCTTCCCCTCTTTCGCATACGAGAACTCACCACAACCTTGCACATCTAACCACACCTTCCTTTCTCTCTGGCGTGACCCATAGCGTCGCCTTCGTCAGCATCTGAGAGCACCCGTCGCTCGAAGCTTCTCCGGCGAGCGATTGACAGCAACCCCGTGCGCCCCTCGAGTAGCCGACCCTACCTCGAGCTTTGGCAAGTCTCTGCGATCCTGGTAAGCCTCGCCATCCTCTCCCTCGCTTCCTACTTCGCCGGCGACACCACTAACAGAACGCGTGCCGCCACTTGCCGCCGCCAGCGCCGCCACTCGATGGTCGTTTGATCGTCAGCCGTAGGATTTAGATCCAATGCACACGATAGAACATAAACGAAAGGGTACGAGCTTATCTGATCCATGCGATTCCAGTTATATCCAATGCTCCACGTTAGTCGATCCACACGAAACGGTATGGGCGAATAGGAAACAACCACGTGGCCCAGACTGTTTAATAAAAACCAGAATAGATTCTATTAGATGTTCAAACTTGTAAATTGCATAACTTTCAAACCACATGTCCAAATTTTGCAAATTTTATATCAATGGAATCAGCAAGACAAGTACTTTGCAACCATGCACTTTGATTAGTAAATTGCTTCTGTTAAAATGGTTGTTTTTGCAGAAACTTATGTAGGCATATTTAGAATATAAAATTCATTCTAAAATTTTTTGTGTGATAAAATATTTGGAAAGTGGATTTTTTTGAACCTACTGACCTTAGAAACCAACTCATGGATTTGAAAATGTATTTGGTAAAGATAAAGAGTAAATCTTTGATTTAAAGCATTTCTAGTCATATAAAAATAATGTTTATTTATTAAAAATGCTTTTTGAGGAAACCCTTTAGGAAATGTTTTGATTTAAACCCTTTGACCCTAAACACAAGGTTTTATGAATTAAAAACATATTTGGTGGACCTCATAAAAATCATTACATTGCTAAAGGCATTTTCAACCACATAAAATATTGATTTGGTTTAAAAATGGTTTATGGGTGAAATCTTTTGCAAATGGTTTTGCCACTTTTATAAAATGACCAATAGGTGTTTTCAAATGTTTATAACCCATTAGAAACCACTTTTCAAATAAACAATCTTTGGCATGCTTGCATGCATTGCTTTGTTTCTATTATTTTATGTGATGTTTGCTTGAATGGTAGATTGAAATTGTGCCTTGCTTGGTTGAATTGTAGTTAACTTTGAAGAGTGTGACTATTGCAAGATCAAGGAGTGAACTTATAATTCTCTACCAAAAAGGCAAGTGATGCTTCATACTTTTGTCCCATTATTTTCACTATGCATTAGTGATGTTTCTAAGTAGGACTTGCATGGAATTTTTGCTAAGTATAAACTATGCCATGGGAAAACCTAGTAGATGAAACCTTAGTAGAAATTTCCTAAGTTAAGATTCCTACTACTATCATGCTTAGCTTAGCTAGTAGAAAACAAGGGTGGAATATATTCATACTATGGATATTTCTAAGTCAAGGACTTGTGTTTTGTTTAATAAAACAACTAAGTGAATGAATCACCTGGGTGGAATGGAAGGAATGGTTTGTGTTGAGTGGTTACACAAGACCCATTTCTATGGTTTACCTTGTGTATCTCACTTGTGGATGGCCACCCAGGAACAAAGAGATTTGAGGTGTCAAATGTTGAGAAGCTTCAAGTGCAGCCACATGGCATTATGGGCTCTGCCTGGATCATATAGGTTGCAATAACTTAGCCAAATGGACAGTTGGTGGTAGGGGATTGATAGGTTGGACCGCGTCCATTCTGGTCTAAGGGAAGGCTTCTGAAAGATCTTGTCTTGGTGAAACCAAGTCTTGTGGGGAAAGTGCACCACCTCTGCAGAGTGTAAAAATCTAAGTACTTAGCCATGTCCCTGGTAAAGGACAATTTGAGCATCAAGACATGGAAGCTATCAAGAATATCCTCATCCCAATTTCTAAGTTAAAATCTTGTGGTTGAACAGACTAGAAACTTATATACATTAGTATTGGTTCCCTGACGACCAAGGTCTGAGCTGAGGCTACCTTGTGAAGATTTTCCACCTGTGCAGTACCCAAGATGATAGTTGGTCATGGTTGGGAGGCCAATCTCACAGGAGTGGTGATTATACTAGGGCGTGTAATCGAAAGGTTAGGATTGATTATCCACATACTGAGTATGGTGAATTCAGGATTTGTTCCTGACGACTGTATCGAATGTTGTGGTGAAAGTGTACAATCTTTGCAGAGTGTCAAACTATTCGAATAGCCGCGTCCGCGGTTATGGACAGTTGGAGTGGCCATACTGTTCCCCCGTCAGATGTTTTCAAAATTACTTGTGAAATGAATTGAGATTTTGACTTGACCACAACAAAGTTATGATATGAAATACAAGTTCCCACTTAGGTGTTATAAAATTTCAACTAGCTTTCTTCGTTTCCAAACTTAGTAGAGGTAAATCTGGCTTTTTGCAAAACAACCCTAGAGCTTAGTGTCCTACTACAAAAAACCCCTTCACTTGTTAGTATTAGTTTGTGAGTGCTTAAAGAGTACTCATGGATTTTTCCCTGGCTATTCCCATGGCCAGACTATGAAGAGGAGTACCAGGAGGATGGAACCCAGGAAGGTTACGACAAATAGGATCATCTCCCATCGTCAGCATTGCTTGTGACCCCGAAGATGGAGCTTCGCCTACGCTACCGTTATTATTACGTATTTCCGCTGCTTTAGTTGTATTAAGAACTGGATCATGAGATCCTTAATTGTGTAAGACCTTATGTATGGTTTGTAATGGATGATGTACTGTGGTATCCAAATCTGTTATGTCTCGCAAAAATGGTAATCCTGGGATTGCGATGTATGGCATAACAGGCATCTGGGATTAAAAATCCGGGTGTTGACAAGTTGGTATCAGAGCCATCCTGACCATAGGAGACCCTAGTTAGACTGGACGTTTGAATCAAAAACTTAGTTTCAAAACCAAAGAAAACAAATATTTACAAAAACTTATTCCCATTCTTATCACCTGGTTTCTTTCATGAAAATTCATGTTCCTCAAAAACTCTTGCAAAATACCTAAAATACGACACACTTGATCACTCTACTAACTTACTCATCCTATATTCTTATAGATGGACGTGAAGTACAGAAAGTTTTACCAGTTGGGAAATGGAGGAGACCTTATCTTTGAGCGGGATTTGGACCAGCTTTCGGAACTTCTGGAGCGTCCGCACCCTGAGTTCTTTGGAGCTCAGCTCAATGATCAAGGAGTAGAAGATCTGCAGTGGCTAATTGTTGCAAGTATCTGAGGAAAGATTGAACCTCCCACTGCTGAGGGAATTCAGTTCACCTTAAGAGAGAACAAATGGCACGATGGACTTGACAGGGCCATGCAGGAAGCTCTTGCATGTCTGTGTGGACAGAGTATCAACTGGATCAAGGGAACCCGCTTTGAGTTTTTTCCAAGGCGTGATGCTAATGGACAACCACTGGAAGCCCCATACCACCACGAGCTGAAGACCCAATTGGACCACCTTAGCTTCATGATGTATGATCGTCAGCAGGAATTGGATAATTGCCGTGACTACTCCAACCACAAGTCCGCCATCATCAAGATGAAGGATCAGACCATCGCCATGCTAGCGAAGGATCGCATGTCTCGTCGCCGTCAGCTGGACAAGAAGGAGCGCATCATTGCTCGTCTTCGCCATCGTATCTCGGATTTGGAGGAGATCATCCACGAGAGAGACATGTAGTTGGAGGAAAGGGAGAATGCCGGAGAGGATCTTCGTGGAGACCCCTACTCCTATCTCAGCGATGATGATGATTTTCTAGAGGATCAGGCCATGGACTTCTTCACCGATGAGGATGATTTCGCCTTCATCGATGATGATGAGGATGACGACTACACCGACTCCAAAGAGTAGTAGCACTTGAGCACTAGCGTAGTGAGTAGTATTCAGTCCCACTGTATCGTAGTTTCCAGAATGGTTCTTAAAACCATCTACTTTTCTTGCTTTGTGGTGTGTGTTTGTATCGTGTGCTATGAATGAATGAATGAAAAGCAAGTGGCTAAAAAAATCTGAGTCAAACTTTAAAAACTTTTCAAAGTCCCGGAACCTTAGAAATTTCCCTCTTTTCTCATGGTCTATCTCAATCTTCAGATGCCACGCGGAGGAAGTGGTTCATCCCCAGACCCGATGTTGCAGATCCTGCAAATGTTGGTTTCTGACTGCAAAGCTGAAAGAGCCGAACGTCAAGCCAATTCAGCCACCCTTCAACAGATAGCTCAGCTAGCCCACAACAACCAAGGCCACGGAAATCAGGACAACCATGGATCTAAGCTCAAGAATTTCCAGAACACCAACCCACCTGTTTTCACTAAGTCAGAAGAGCCCCTAGACGCAGACGATTGGCTGCAAACCATGGAAAACAACCTAGAAGTCGTCGGAGTGGAAGCTAACGAGAAAGTTCTATTCGCCACCCATTATCTAGCCGGAGATGCAAGAGCATGGTGGAACAGTGTTCGTGCGATGATCGGAGGACAGATGATGACCTGGGAAGAATTCAAGATCAAGTTTAGCAGAACCCATGTGCCCCCGGGTTTGATCAAGAGAATGAGAGATGAGTTCAGAGAACTGAAGCAAGGAGGGATGACCGTAGTGGAATACCGTGACAAATTCTTGTCATTAGCTAGGTATGCCCCGGATGAGATCGACACCGAAGCCAAGAAGGAGAGATTCTTGAATGGTCTGCACGATGAGATGCAGACGGTGTTAGTCAATATCCCTTTTGATGAAATTGAAGCCCTTGTCGACTCTGCCATCCAGATGGAAGGAAAGATCAACCAAGCCAATGAGAACTGCAAGCGTCACATGATGCATCAACCAGGAACCCATCAGACCCCAAAATATCGCCCCAACCCATCTCCCGGATTTGCCCCGAGAACCAACAGACCCCCGATGAAACGTTCGACCTATCCCAACCGTGGAAACCCAAGGCCCGGAGGAAATCACAACAACCCCGGCAACTCTAACAATTTCAACCGTGCCCCGCCCAAGTTCAACAACAACAATGCTACCGCCAACACCAACACTGCCCCGAGGACTGGAAGCAATGCTGTGCCTGTTGCAGCAAAGGACAAGTCGCAAGTGACTTGTTATGACTGTGGAAATAAGGGTCACTACTCCAACGAGTGCCCCAACAAGAAGAATGTCGCAGCCCCCAATGCAAATGGCCTGGCTCAGTAGCAGCATCGTGTTCAGCCCGTAAGAAGATTTGCCCAAGGGAACTCGCTCAACCGCAACGGCCGTCTTTTTCTCATGCATGATGAAGAAGCTCAGGAAGAGCCAGACGTCGTGCTGGGTATGTTTTCTGTTAATTCAGTACGTGCAAGAGTGTTGTTTGATTCTGGTGCATCGCATTCATTTGTCACCGAAGAATTTGCCTGCACTAGTAAGATTCAACCAACCAAACTGAAGCATGTTATGATTGTTCAAATCCCCGGTTCAACCACCAAAGCTAGGCAAATTTGCAAAGCCGTCCCCATCCGAATCCATGCCATAGATTTTTATGCTAATCTGATAGTACTCGGAACTAAAGGTTTGGAAATAGTACTAGGAATGGATTGTATGTCCAAACATAAAGGATTGATTGACTGTGCCAAGAAAGCCATAACCATGACCAGTACCGCCGGAATATCAGTCGAGCATATATCTGAAACCTTACCTCGTCAATTCAAGTGCAACAAGAGTATAGCCCAACCTACCATTGACCAAGTCCGGATAGTCTCCGAATACCCCGATGTATTTCCAGATGTTTTGCCCGGTATGCCCCCAGATCGGGATATCGAGTTTATCATTGAACTAATCCCCGGAATAGGACCCATAGCCCAGAGACCCTATAGTATGAACCCGTCTGAGCTAGCAGAACTAAAGAAGCCAATGGATTCAATGTTGGAAATTGGATTGATTCAACCAAGTGCATCACCATGGAGATCACCTGTTTCATTTGTGGACAAGAAGGATGGTGGTAACCGTTTGTGTACGGATTATCGAAAGTTGAATGATGTCGCTATCAAGAACAAGTACCCATTGCCCAAGATAGAAGATTTGTTTGATCAGTTGACCGGTGCCAAAGTGTTTTCTAAGATTGATCTTAGAACAGGCTATCATCAACTCAAGATTCGCGTAGAGGATATTCCAAAGACTGCCTTTACCACCAGATATGGATTATACGAGTATACTGTCATGTCTTTTGGATTAACCAATGCCCCCTCTTATTTCATGAATCTCATGAATAAGATTTTTATGGACTTCCTGGATAATTTTGTCGTTGTTTTCATCGATGACATTCTGATTTATTCCAAATCAGAAGAAGAACATGAGCTACAGCTAAGGACCATTCTTGGAACCTTTAGAGAGCATCAGTTGTATGCCAAGTTTAGCAAATGTGAATTCTGGTTACAGGAGGTAGGATTCCTCGGACACATTGTATCAGCCGGAGGAATTGCTGTTGACCCTGCAAAGGTGAAATATGTCGAAGATTGGCAAGCCCCAACCACCCAAACCCAAGTTCGTGCATTTCTCGGATTGGCGGGATATTACCGCAAGTTCGTAGAAGGATTCTCGAGTATCGCCAGACCCATGACCCAATTCCTGAAGAAAGACAAGAAGTTTGAATGGACCGACAAATGTGAAGCGAGTTTTCAAGAACTCAAGAGAAGATTGATTTCATCCCCAATCTTAATCATCCCGGATATCACGAAGCCCTTTGACGTTTATTGTGACGCATCCAAGATCGGTCTCGGATGTGTGCTAATGCAAGAAGGAAAAGTTATCTCTTATCTATCTCGACAACTAAAACAACATAAGCAAAATTACCCAACCCATGACCTCGAACTCGCAGCCGTAGTTCTAGCCCTGAAGACATGGAGGCACTACCTGATGGGAAACTGTTGTGAGATTTATTCGGATCACAAGAGCCTGAAGTATATATTCACTCAGAAGGAGCTGAATATGAGAAAGAGAAGATGGATTGAGCTAATCAAGGATTACAACCTGTACATTCACTATCACCCTGGTAAAGCCAACATGGTAGCAGATGCCCTTAGCAGATTGCTGTGTCGCTTGAACTCCATGATTTTGAAGGAGCAACCAAGTTTGCACAAAGAGATGGAAGATTTTTGAATGGAATTAGTGAGTGAAGGATTTTTGGCTAGCATAGAACTTCAACCCACTTTGATCAGCCAGATCAAAGAGGCGCAGAAAGGAAATGCTAGTATCGACGGAATCAACCGTCGTATCGGTATAGGCAAAGTACCCGGATTCACCGAAGACGAAGAAGGAGTTCTGTGGTACAAAGGACGCCTTTGTGTACCAGCAGATTCTGAGTTGAAAGAAGTTATTTTGAAGGAAGCTCATGATACTCTTTATTCTATCCACCCCGGAGGAACTAAGATGTATCAAGATTTCAAAGAGCAATTTTGGTGGCATAAGATGAAGAGAGAAATCGGAAGCTATATCGCCAAGTGTGATATATGTCAGAGAGTCAAGGCAGGACATCAAAGACCCGATGGATTGTTGCAACCATTGCAGATTCCGACATGGAAATGGGATTCCGTTGGAATGGACTTTATCACCGGGTTGGCTAGTTCTAGTAGGGGAAATGGCTCTATCTGGGTCATAGTGGACAGGTTGTCCAAAGTCGCCTATTTCTTACCCGTCAAGACCACTTATCAGAGTTCGAAGATAGCGGAGTTATACATCGCTAGAATAGTCAGTTTGCATGGAGTCCCCAAGAACATCGTATCGGATCGAGGAACTCAGTTTACCTCGAGATTCTGGAAGAAAGTCCAAGAAGGTTTAGGAACCCGACTAGACTTCAGCACCGCCTATCACCCTCAGACCGATGGACAAACGGAGCGAGTAAATCAGATACTCGAAGATATGCTAAGAGCCTATGTGTTAGAATATGGATCTAAATGGGAAGACTGTCTGCCGTTCGTAGAATTTTCATACAACAATAGTTACCAAGCTAGTTTGCAAATGTCCCCATTCGAATTTATGTATGGAAGAAAGTGTCACACCCCTTTGAATTGGTCGGAAGTAGGAGAGAGTCAGATTTTTGGACCCGAGATCCTACGAGAAGCAGAAGAGAAGGTTCACAAGATTCGTGAGCACCTCAAGACAGCCCAGTCCAGACGGAAGAGTTACGCCGACAAGATACGTCGAGACCTTGCCTTTAACATAGGAGATTTTGTGTATCTGAAAGTGTCGCCATTGAAGGGAATGCAGCGTTTCCAACTCAAAGGAAAGTTAGCTCCCAGATATATTGGTTCCTTCAAGATTCTGAACCGTCGAGGAGAAGTGTCGTATCAATTGGAAGTACCCGAAGAGATGTCAGCCGTGCACAATGTGTTCCATATCTCATTACTTCGCAAGTGTTTCGAAGTCCCGGAGAAGACTGAAGTGTTCAAGAATATTGATCACCAGACCATAGAGATCAACGATGACCTGACCTATCCCGAAGTACCCATCCGTATTTTGGAAGAAGCTTTCAGAACTACCAGAACCCGAAGCATCAAGTTTCTCAAGATTCAGTGGAGCAACCACACAAAAGAGGAAGCTACCTGGGAGCGTGAAGATCACACCAGGACGGAGTTTCCCGATCTATTCAAATCCTAGGTAATCTTTTCGTCCTTTTTAAATCTCAGGACGAGATTTTGTTTAAGGGGGGAAGGTTTGTAACATCCCAAAAATATAAAACTAGAATCATCAAACTCTAATCACCAAAATTAGGGTTAACAAAAAAGTTTCCAATTAAAGATATGAAAGCATTCATATGTGTGTGCATTAAAATTTGGATTCTTTTGAATTGCCATGATTATGTGTTTCTTTTCTTGGAAAATGATTCTTAGGTGAAATAAACATCATCTAAACAATCCCCACACTTTTCCCAAAGACAAATAAATCAAAATAAACATATTAAGTGAATGGTCACTTTGGCCAAATTAACTCCCATGCCTACTTTGGCTGTCTATAACTTTCAGAACTTAACAGAAACTTATTTGGCTCTTTGAACCCCTTGATAGTACTCATAAAAAAGTATCAAGGCCCACCTTGTGATCATCCAGAAACATTCAAATGCATAGTTTAAATGACAGCTTAAAATTAAATCTATTTCATATGGGAAGATCCCACTTTTTCAAAAACCACTCAAACAAGATCAACTTTCAAAACCCAAGCATCTACAGACTCACCAGCACATGCCTAGCACACCCACCAAAAATATTTTCAAAATTCAAAACTTGAATTCATGCGGCCATTTCATCAAACACCTTGTAGATACAAATCAAACAAAATCTAAACACTATAGTGTGCAGTGATTCTGGCCTAACGTGTTCCCTCTCTAGCTCACAGCAACCTCAGTAGATCATCTAGCAAACTTAACTAATCACTAGCCCCACTATAAGCTTGCCAATATCATCAATGGTGAACAGGCCGAGAGCACCCATGTCACCCCAGTGTGGACAGCAGGCTAGAGGAAGAACTAGCCGTGCCAACCTTGTCTGGGAGGTAGCCCATGCCTCACCTCCCCCTCTCGACCAGCCCTGCCTCGTAGACCACGACCAGAACCGCCAGGAACGCCGCGCCCGTGCTGCTGTCGACCATGCTGACGTGCACCGTAGAGCACGCACCGTTCCCACGCAACCCGACCACCTCGATCCCTCGCCACCTGGCAGCATGCTCCCCACTGTTCCAGGAGACCACCAGACATGCCCATTTCACCGCCCGTGCCCCATAGCCACCGCTCACCATCGATGACGCCGTCTCTGCCTCACAGAGCATCAAGCGTTCCCGACCATTTGCCACCGCCCCTACACGCGCATAAAAACCCTAGAGCATCGCCAGGAGACCACCGAACGATCACCACCCTCGGCCATGCCTCTAGCTGCCCGTAGCCGTGTCGCCACTGTCATCTGCCCATCCTGTTCGGTCTCACCGTCGAGCCTATAAAAGGAGACGACCCCCAGCCGAATTGAGCACACCACCTCACTCCCCTCACCTCACTAATCGTTCCACCCCATTCCCGGAGCAAGGCGAGCAGCGCATCACCGGAATTGCGCCAGAGAAGGCCGCCTCTAGAGAAGAAGGGCGCCATCGATTTCGTCCACCCCAGGAGGAGCTGCCGGTACCAGGAGGTTCGCCGTTGTTGACTTCGTCGTTCTCCCGCATCGCCGACCTTCGCCTGAGCCCCGGTGAGACCCCGACGACCCCCACCTGCCGCGTTAGGTTTCTGTCTCGCCGGCGCCGCCCGACATGGACGATGAGTAGCAGCCGTTCGATTAGATTTAGATCATGCAGATGAGATTGACCTGTACCGCTTCGCGTTTAAAGAGTCACTGACCAGTAGACCCTCCTGTCAGTTGAGCCCCGCACCGCGGAGTGACACTGGGCCGGCCCATTAGCAGTTCCCGCGCAGCCTAGTCGTTTGAATTTAACTTTTTTCATTTTAGTTCAAACATTGTTCTGTACCCAATTTCAAAAATCAACCTAGCTCGATTCAGTGAACCAAATCGAATGAATCCAATTTTGTAAGAAAGATATTGAAATGATTAATCCAAGCCCGTTGGATTCAAATCATGTGAATCTATAGATCAACCTGGGTAAAAATAACAAGGCAGAAGCTTTTCTACATTCAAACATTTTTCAAATTTAAACCATAATAGCTTTTGAGTTGATTCCAACTCTCAAAAATCACATTTGATCATACCTTTCAGAATATATAGAAACATATGGGTTTACTTACAGAAATAATGTTCAAGTAATAAAAGAATGCCACATAGGCAATTCTAGTCATTTATTTTTATTTGAAATAAAAGGTTAAATCTTATTAAATTGTGACACCACTTTAAAACACATTCCCATGTACTGAAATATGTGGTGATGAGATGTGTCAACATGATCCCATGTTTGGTATGGAGAATATTAAATCTTAAGTAGTTTTTCAATGAGTAGAAATTACTTTTCTAAAAATAAAACCAATAAGACAAATGCTTTAATCTTGTAATATTAGTGATGATGCTAGATCATCTATAAAACCCTTGTGTGTGATGACTGAAAGTAGTTAAGTATTGTTTGGTGATTGTGTACCTCGTATTTATTCATAGACGCTGGTACCGACCAAGCATACGAGGAGGAAGGAGGATACTACGAAGAAGAAGCCGAGGAGAACTTCAACCACTGCTTTGCACAAGGAAAGCTAACACTTGCAAGATACCCTACATTAGCAAGCTTATACTGATAATGATGCAAGCCTTACTAATCAAGTTGGCCTATGCAAGCTAATACTTGCTTGTTACCATGCCAACTATATGCCTTAAGCATATGTGATCATACCCACTTGATAACCCCAATCCTAGTTTTACTTGCAAGCTTTATACTTTATTTCTTTATCAAAGCCCTTACTTAGAGTTTACTGGAGTAAATTGTAGATACTAGAAAGATAATGGAAGGTTTCATAAAGATCATAAAACTTGGCCTAAGCTAGATAATCTTTATGTCATCCTAAGGCATGAGATTGTATTTAGTTGAAACTCCACTAGTTTACCACCCCTCATTAGTACTCACTCCCCTTTGTAGATGCTAGTGCTAAGCATAAAACTTGATTAACATTAGATGGGAATACTTGATGAAAATGGTTATGAAAACCTTGGAATGATGGATCATTCTATTGAGATGTTTTGACATGTGTTTCCAAACACCAGATGATTTTTGGTGATGAAAATGTTGAGGCATGAGCCTTAGACCTTTATAAAACTGATGGTTGTCTGGATGCGATACCATTCCAATTTTACCGTACAACCACAATACCCGAGAATTGGGTAGGGCTTGACTGGAAACTTATATACCTTAGTATTGGTTCCCTCACGGCCAAGGTCTGAGCTGAGGCTACCTTGTGAAGATTGTCCACCTGTGTAGTACCCAAGATGACAGTTGGTCATGGTTGGGAGGCCAAACTCACAGGAGAGGTGCTTATACTAGGGCGTGTAATCGAAAGGTTAGGATTGATTATCCGCATACTGAGTATGGTGAATTCAGGATTTGTTCCTGACAGATGTATCGAATGTTGTGGTGAAAGTGTACAATCTCTGCAGAGTGTCAAACTATTCGAATAGCCGCGTCCGCGGTTATGGACAGTTGGAGTGGCCATACTGTTCCCCCGTCAGATATTTTCAAAATGACTTGTGAAATGAATTGAGATTTTGACTTGACCACAACAGAGTTGTGATATGAAATACAATTTCCCACTTAGGTGTTATAAAATTTCAACTAGATTTCTTCATTTCTAAACTTAGTAGAGGTAAATCTGGCTTTTTGCAAAATAACCCTAGAGCTTAGTGTCCTACTACAAAAACCCCCTTCACTTGTTAGTATTATTTTACAAGTACTTAAAGAGTACTCATGGCTTTGTCCCTGGATATTCCCGTGGCCAGACTATGAAGAGGAGTACCAGGAGGATGAAACCCAGGAAGGTTACGACAACTAGGATCATTTTCCATCGTCAACATTGCCTGTGACCCCGAAGATGGAGCTTCGCCTATGCTACCGTTATTATTACGTATTTCCGCTGCTTGAGTTGTATTAAGAACTGGATCATGAGATCCTTATTTGTGTAAGAGCTTATGTATGGTTTGTAATGGATGATGTACTGTGGTATCCAAATCTGTTATGTCTCGCAAAAATGGTAATCCTGGGATTGTGATGTATGGCGTAATAGGCATCTGGGATTAAAAATACGGGTGTTGACACTGGCTGACTAGGCCGAGGGTGACGTTGGCATGACATCATCGGAGCTTGATCCTCTCAGTTCGATGGTGGATCAGGTGATTTGGTGCGCACGCGGGGCTGCGGTTAGGCTTGTTGGAAACATGACGATGCGAGGAGTCTAGGAGTGGTGACGCCGCTAGCAAATGGTCGTCGGAGGATGGTGAACGACGGTGGACAACGGCGGCGGTATCGGGTGCTCGTGGCGTGAACGAACTAGAGCGGAATACAAAGAGTAAAAGGTACTGGAAGAACCAGTAGCTCACCCTGGTTGCATTGGTGGTGTCGGTGGGGACTGGTGTGGTCGGAGACGAGCTCTCCGACGAGGATTCTGACGAACTGCCGCAAAGAGGAACGGCAAAATTCAACCTCTCCAGTGCTCCCCTTAATGCAAGATTCCACCCAGAGTATCTACGGAACACGGGGCATCTCCATGGCTACTTGGAAGAGAGTGGGAAGGTGCGGCTCGACAGTGAGGGGAGCTAGGGTTTCAGCATCGATGAAGAAATTGAGAGAGAGAGCTACAGAGGGGGAATGGGAATGAGGACGAACAGACGGAGTCGTGGCATTCTTATCCTTTCCTCCAGGAGCGGTAGCACACATCGCAACGGCTGTCCATCGATGGAGGAGCTCCGTCCAGTGAGCTGCTTCTAGTAGGCGAGGTAGACGATGATGCGACATTTGTGAAAAAAACCCTGCATGATTTCAAACTCAACCCGCAGTCCCTCTTCGGTCCCACCGGTCAGCCATAGGAAAGAACGAACTAGGCTTGCTGATGGGCTTTTGTGGGTTGCACGTGGGCGACATGTAAGAAGAAAGGAAGTTGGGCCACGGCCAGGAAATGTTTTTTATTTCTTTTCCTTTTTCTATTTTCTGTTTTGCTTTTTAGATTTGTATTTAATCTATAAATTGAACTTTTCTAACAAAGTTTATTTGCTGGACATTTGCAGCAACAATTAATATTGATTGGGATTTATTTTGTAAACCTTTATATTTCTTTATTTTCTTCATATGAATCCCTTTAATATTTTGTAGAAGTCTTTATTATTAATTTTCTTTCTATACTAAACCATGGCTTTGTTATATGATATTTCCTTATTTGTTTATAAAACTTAAATCTAGTTAACTTATAGTTTGAATGGAAATTTTAAGATATAATGATCCTATATCATTATTTGATGCATGAAATACAAAGGGAATTAATATGGTTAATATTACTCCCATTAACTCAGAAAATGGCAATGTATATATTCTATTATGATAAACATAGAAGTTAGGGTTTGAATTGTAAGTGCTTACCCTAGAGTTTAGGATTCTTAATTTACTTATATTCCTTTGTTGGCGTGAGTAAAGATTTAATAGCTAAGCATATTGTCTTTTGTTTGTGATCTTTAATGTTATCACCTTTTAAAATAGAAGGTTACTAACTAAAATGTCTTATGGAAAAGAAATTGATAAAAATATCTCCTAACACATATGGTTAAGACAATTGGAATTGAGTGCTTATGTGATTTGCTATAGGAAAGTATTCCTGTAAATTGGTACGGAGATAAGATGAGGGATCAATAACATGAAATGGATATTATGTTTGGTTTGAGATTTAAAGTTGGGTGTTTACCAAGAATTCCTATCTTCCATAATTCACAATCCTGGACTTCTAATTAAGGAATTCCTTTCCTAGATATAGTACTACTTCCTATCCATCATCTTGGTTAACATGATGAGCTTTACTTCATAAAAATATTCTTATCCACCTTTTGTTCTCCTAAATCTATTTAAAAATCAAATGAGCTTGACACTAAAGCTTTTATAGTTTTCTCATATCCATACTTGGTTATATCCACTATTCTACTATTGATAACATCCAATCCAACAGGTAGTTCCTTCAAACTCCACTCATACTCTTCCTTAATCATCCATCACTAATATTTCTCGAGTAGATGTATACATCAAACTACCTTTCTCTAAAGCTTAGTATCCTTTCAGATGAATAACACTACTGCCATAACTCCATGCTATACTAGCTTTAATTTAATCATACTATCTTACATTTACTTTACTCTAAAAACTCATACTCCAACCTCACATTATTTTAATGTGACTTTTAATGACTACTCTAGGATAACTTATCTATACTAGGGTTTCAATCATATTTTAATGGCACTTAAATGTATGCTATGATATGGTCAAGAGTTGATAGATTAAGAATTGGTGAATCAATAGTTGATTTCTCAACATTGATGAACAACAGAGATTGGAATATAGCTCAATACAGATGATAAGGATTGATATGAAAGAAAGGTGGAAAGCTCATCTGAAATTGGTTGACATATTTAAAGGAATTGCAAAGTGCTCGGTGGGTGATGGAAAATCCACCCTTCTCTGGTCTGATTTGTGGAATGATGGATGTCTACTGCATAAGCTTACTCATCTTCTTTCTTATGCAAAAAACCCTCACATCTCTGTCCATGAGTTTTTACAGACAGCCAACATGCAAGATCACTTTTTTCTTCCCCTGTCACAGCAAGCTTACCATGAATATCAAAGTCTTGAGCAAATACTCAGTGATGGCATGCAGGGAGAAACAGACAACTGGAGTTATATTTGGGGCAGTAATATTTTCTCAGTCCAAAAGGCTTACTATTCATTATCTAGTTATCAGCCTGTACAGCCACATTTTACCTGGTTGTGGAAATCCTCCTGTCAACAAAAGCATAAGTTCTTCTTCTGGCTCTTGCTCCTTGATAGGCTAAACACACGGAACCTTCTGAAAAGGAAACAATTTACTCTGGCTTCATATGAATGTGTGTTTCATGGCTGCACTAGTGAGGAAACTATCCTACACTTATTTTGGGGCTGTCCTTTTGCAAAAGCTTGTTGGGCTGAAATTTCCCATGTCCAAGTGGCTGATCACAATCTTTTTGAACCTTTGGCCAGTATTAAAAAAGGTCTTACAGTCCTTTTTGCAATGGAAATTATTATCCTAGGAGCTTGGGGCATATGGATGTGCAGAAACAATGAAATTTTCAACAACAAGCATGCTTCCCTTGAGGAATGGAGGGCCATTGTCGCTCAGGAATTAAGATGGGTCCTATGTAGAATTAAGAAAAAGAATTATCAGGGCCTTGGATTAGCAATAATTTAGATAGGAGATAGCTACTCAGAATGTTATCCCTCTTTTGAGGTTGCCTGAAACTTGTAAATACTTATTTGTAACTTTATATGATTTATAAAAATTGCAGTGGGGTTCTTTACCCTACAATTTTACCCTAAAAATAGATATATGGTAAATGATCTTAACTTGGTTTCTTTCCTACACAATCTCACTAAAGAGTTAAAGTTAGGTATTACCATGATACTCATGGTATAATTGGATAAGAAATAAATAAGTCAAGGGTAAATTATTACATTCTTAACTTGGTATTCATGGGTTGTTGTGATGAATAGTATGATATGATCCCTCAAGGATAAGATATTAATCATTTAAGCAATGCATTATGATTTATTTGTCATTATATTCGATCTACCCTTAGATCAAATTATGGTTACCCAACAATAAGATTTTAGAAAGGTCATATTGAAACTTATCACAGTCAACTTGATGATCTACCTCAATTCCATCAAGTTGAGAGAAGCTTCAATCACTTTGACAGGTTTTGTTCAAAAGCGTGAAAATTATTCGGATTTTCTATCCATGAATGCAATGCACACATCTGGGTTCAGGTTATTTCTAGGATCTAATGTTGGGATGTTACAGACTCTCCCCCTTAAAATAAACTTCGTCCTCGAAGTTCGCAAACTCTCACGTTTCGGAGTAAGGAATTGACTTGTAGTGGTTGCTACATTTTTCCACTCCATGGTGACCTTAAATGGAAATAATTGTAGTATTCTATATCCTAATTAGGTATCCTAATCCAACTCTTTTTATTTAATCATCAAACTTTATTACTATGTTAGATAAGGTCTAGAAAGTCTCCCTAAAACAAGTTTTAAGTTTCTATATGCCAGTGGTTGTGGTCAAAAGACTATATTTGACTTTTCTTTAGATGGTTTATACTGGTGGTCCTTCCGAAGGTTGGGTTTGAACTCATTTAGTTCATACCTACTGGAATTTCAGTTCATACCTATTGGAATTTCTTGTTCCTCTACACCTGTCCAACTGGATGTGCTTTATTCTCTCTTATGAATCACTTAAGAGTTGTTTCCTCTAGAATTAACCCATTAAAATTAGTCTGTTTTTTTTCTAGGATTCAGATAATAGTACTGATGTTTACTGTTCTACTCTCCCCTTAGGGTTTACTAATAGCCTCTAAACTACATATATAGTAACCATTGGATTTTTAGTTAGAAGGTTGGTCTTTGCTCGGCTTATATTCTACCTAGTTAAGGTCTTATGAAAGATTGTACGGTGTATCCACATAATTGTGGATCTCCGAAACAAATCTTTCAGCATTATTTGTCTTACTTACTATTGGACATTTTCGCTTGGATAGGTTTGACTTTGTGAAGCATCTCGAAAGACGATCGCCTAAATTTTATACTCATTTATGGTTTAATTGACTTAGGCCAAGTTTTATGCTCTTTATGCAACTTTTAAGAAGATCTGGTTAACTAGTTAACCAAATACCAGATGCGGACAAAATACCAACTGTGGATCAGAATATCGACTATGAATCAAATACCAGCTATGGATCATCCTAGGTTGTAGGTATTACCCTATGGTTTCCGACATACTACTGGCATTCTCTCTGAATTGTCAGAGCTTGAATACCATTTTAGTTCCAAAACTTCTTCTTTGCACTTATTCATGATACTTCCATGAACTTGGTACAACTACTTTATTAACTTCTTAGCCACGTTACCTACTTTGAATGAGCTTTAAGTTTATTACTTCTTGTTGCTCCATACATCTTCTACACTAAACTTCCTTCTTATTGCTGTTTAGCAATGATCAAAACTTAGTTTAACCTTCAAATTGTGTTGATACTCCTTATACTTTGCTCCATTCTTTATGTAAGTCTTCATCTTGATCTTTGGAACTCGTCACTCCCTTACACGAATTCACATTTCTATCTAGGTCTATAACATCAAGTAATAACTGGGTGTTACATCATGCATTTGCACACCTAATTAACTTCATGTATAGATCTAGCCAATCAAGAATATTCAATAAAATCCAAAAGTCGATAAACAAGCAAACATATACCATGGATTATACATAGGTTTTAAATAATTTACAAATGTACTAGATGTTCCAATGGTTTTCTCCTCACCTATACTACACAACTATCTTACAAGAACTTCCTGTTCTTGTGAGTATATCCTCACTTATTTCGGCAAACCCTCCAAACTACAATACACATTACCCTCTATGTGCATTATTCAAGCACTCATCCCTTTGGATGTCGTTCCTTTCTTACTTTCATGTTCCTCTAGTGCTTCCTGGAGTTCCGCCCATGATGATGTGAAGTCCTACGACTGCCTTCTGGAGCGTAAGAGCATCCAGGAGGTGCGTATTCTTGATTAGAAGTACCTATACTAAGATTAGTCATTAAAAAATGACTAGAGTTGGCGTAATCTTCTATAGGATATTCCTGGTTTTCCGTCAATGCTTCCTCAAAGTAAGTGGGATCCTTAGCTTTTTCTTGGATCCATTCATACATATTGGTATAGTAGCTATCGGAATACTCTTATAAGTTGATTGGATTGGTATCACCCCCATATGGTCCATAAGGCTCTCTATGGTTATAGTTGGTCTCTTCTCCGATACATGTATCACAAGGTATAGGATTTCCTATGGTTCCACCTTGAGATTCTACTCCCCATCCATACTTGTTTTGCTTAGAGTTATTTGGAATAACTCTAGCCCATTCCTATTGTTCGGAGTTATACTTGGTCCATAGATCTTCAGGTGGCTTGAATTCATTTTGGTAGTAGGCATAGTTTTCTGAGTGTGGATCATCAAACTCAGTTTCCTCATACACCTCTCCTAAAGGTATGTATTTGGGATTCCTAGCTTCTTTATCTAACTTCTTCCTACGTGCCATTGCTTTATCAGGATCGGTAAAATCCTCAATGACCGTATCTAGTTCCTCAACTAAGACTTGGTGAGTGTTAAGGTAAGTGTTTAGCAAAGACCGATAACGATCCATATAATCTACAGCTAGAGTGGGTTCAGTTTGGACTAAAGTAGAGTGATCTAACTCATGCTCTGGGTTTGAGGTTTCATGGGGTATAATGGTGTGAGTACTACCTTCTAGAGCTTGGGATTTCTGTTCTCGGATCATGGTTATGGCTGCTACTACGGCAATCTGATATGTAGATGCCATGCACCTTGCCTCTCCTGATGGCATTTTCCTTTAAGTCCTAACTTCATGGGTAACATGATCATGACATGGTATTTAGCTAATACCTGCCCATCATAGTAACTGTAAATCTTGACCAAAAGTCTTGATTCATAATCTAAACTCCATAGAAGTTGTCGGAGATTATTTGTCCAATCCCCTCCATAGTCATTCAGTGTCCTGTTCATCACTTGAACATTCCGAGGTGGATACCGAGGTGCCATGTGGAACTGTAGATAAGAAATTAGCATCAGTCACATAGAGTTAAAACTCTTGGGTAATGATCAGAATTGCAATCATACTAAAGAATTATCGCACTAGCAACATGACAGGATTATTCTCAAGTGAATATCCCTCATATCACTAGAGAACTCTTTATTTTTGCAGGTATAAGTCCTACAGGTTCTACCCATTTACTAGGTTTCCAACCTAAGGTTAAAGCATATGCTCTGATACTGTAACATCCCAAAAATATTAAACTAGAATCATCAAACTCTATGCATCAAAATTAGGGTTAACAAAAACTTTTTTAATAAAATATGAAAGCATGCATGTGTGTATGCATCCCATTTTGAATTCTTTTGAATTGCCTTGTTTATGTGTTTATTTGCTTGTAAAAGGATTCTTAGGTGAAATAAACATCATCTAGACAATCCCCACACTTTTCCCAAAGACAAATAAATCAAAACAAACAAAATAAGGGAATGGTCATTTTGACCAATTTAACTCCCATGCCTACTTTGGTTGTCTATAACTTTCAGAACTTAACAGAAACTTGTTTGGATCTTTGCAACCCTTGATAGTACTCATAATAAAGTATCAAGGCCCACCTTGTGATCATCTAGAAACATTCAAATGCATAGTTTAAATGACAGTTTAAAATTGAATCTTTATCATATGGTAAGATCCCACTATTTCAAAAACCACTCAAACCAGCTCAAGTTTCAAAACCCAAGCATCTACAGACTCAACAGCACCTACCTAGCACACCCACCAAAAATCTTTTCAAAATTAAAAAATTGAATTCATGCGGCCATATCATCAAACACCTTGTAGATGCAAATCAAATAAAATCCAAACACTATTTGGAGCAGTGATTTGAGCCTAACTTGTTCCCTCTCTGGGTGCAACTAGGCTTTAGTAGATCATCTAGATCATTTGTAAACATCTAGCACCACTGTAAGCTTGGCAATGTCATCAATGGTGAACAACCGAAGCCACCCATTCCACCCCAGTGTAGACAGCAAGCTAGGAGAGGAACTAGCCGTGCCAACCTTGTCTGGGAGATCACCCATGCCTCACCGCCCCCTCTCGACCAGCCCTGCCTCGAAGACATCAACCAGAGCACCCAGGAACGCTGCGCCCGTGCCTCTGTCAACCATGCCGAGCATGCGCCAGAGCGCCACCATCGACACAAGCCCACAGACCGTGCGCCGCCCTTGCCACGTGCATACGCGATCAACACCGTCCTAGGAGACCGCCAGACATCCCCGTTCGCCGCCCCATGCCTCACAGCCACCGCTCGCCGTCGAAAACGCCGCCTCTGCCGCACAGAGCATCGCATGATCCAGACCGATTGCCACCGCCCCTACACGCGCATTAAAGCCATAGAGCATCGCCAGAAGACCACCGATCTATCGCCACCGCCGGCCATGTGTCTAGCAGCCCGTAGCCATGTTGCCACCGTCACCTGCCCATTCCGTTCGATCTCGTTGTCGAGACTATAAATAGAGGCCTCCCCCGCTCAAACTCTTCACACCATCTCACTCCCCTCTCCTCACTGATCGTTCCACCCCGTTCCCGGAGCAAGGCGAGCAGCGCATCGCCGGAATTTGGCCGGAGCAGGCCGCTTTTGAGTTGATTCCAACTCTCAAAAATCACATTTGATGATACCTTTCAGAATATATAAAATTTTTTGGGTTTACTTACATAAATAATGTTCAAGTAATAAAAGAATGCCACATAGGCATTTCTAGTCACTTTATTTAAGTAAAATAAAAGGTTAAACCTTATTAAATTGTGACACCACTTTAAATCACATTCCCATGGACTAAAATATGTGGTGATGACATGTGTCAACATGATCCCATGTTTGGTTTGGAGAATATTAAATCTTAAGTATTTTTTCAATGAGTAGAAATTACTTTTCTAAAAATAAAAGAAATTAAACCAAGCTTTAATCTTGTAATGTTAGTGATGATGCTAGATCATCTATAGGACCATTTTGTGTGATGATTGAAAGTAGTTAAGTATTGTTTGGTGATTGTGTACCTCGTATTTATTCATAGACGCTAGTACCGACCAAGGATACGAGGAGGAAGGAGGATACTACGAAGAAGAAGCCAAGGAGAACTTCAACCACTGCTCTGCACAAGGCAAGCCAATACTTGCAAGCTATTAACTTAGCAAGCTTATACTGATACTTGTGCAAGCTAAGACTTGCAGGATACTATACCTATGCAAGCAAATACTTGCTTGTTACCATGCCAACTATATGCCTTAAGCATATATGATCATAACCACTTGATAAACCAATCATAGTTTTACTTACAAGCTTTATACTTTATTTCTTTATCAAAGCTATTACTTAGAGTTTACTTAAGTGAATTGTAGATACTAGAAAGATAATTGAAGGTTGCATAAAGAGCATAAAATTTGGCCTAAGCTAGATAATCTTTATTCCATCCTAAGGCATGAGATTGAACTTAGTTAAACTCCACTAGTTTACCACCCCTCTTTAGTACTTACCCCCACTTGTAGAGGCTAGTGCTAAGCATAAAACTTGATCAACTTAGATGGGAATACTTGGTGGAAAAATGGTTATGAAAACCTTGGAATGATGGATCATTCTATTGAAATGTTTTGGACATGTGTTTCCGAACACCAGATGATTTATGGAGATGAAAATGTTGAGGAATGAGCCTTAGCCCTTTTTAAAACTGATGGTTGTCTGGATGCGATACCATTCTAATTTTACCGTACAACCACAATACCCGAGAATTGGGTAGGGCTTGACTGGAAACTTATATACCTTAGTATTGGTTCCCTCACGGCCAAGGTCTGAGTTGAGGCTACCTTGTGAAGATTGTCCACCTGTGCAGTACCCAAGATGACAGTTGGTCATGGTTGGGAGGACAAACTCACAGGAGAGGTGCCTATACTAGGGTGTGTAATTCAAAGGTTAGGATTGATTATCCGCATACTGAGTATGGTGAATTCAGGATTTGTTCCTGTCGGATGTATCAAATGTTGTGGTGAAAGTGTACAATCTCTGCAGAGTGTCAAACTATTCGAATAGCCGCGGCCGCGGTTATGGACAGTTGGAGTGGCCATAATGTTCCCCCGTCAGATTGTTTTCAAAATGACTTGTGAAATGACTTGAGACTTTGACTTGACCACAACAGAGTTGTGATATGAAATTCAAGTTCCCACTTAGGTGTTATAAAATTTCAACTAGCTTTTCTTACTTCTGAACTTAGTAGATGTAAATCTGGCTTTTTGCAAAACAACCATAGATCTTAGTGTCCTACTACAAAAATCCCCTTCACTTGTTAGCATTAGTTTGCAAGTACTTAAAGAGTACTCATGGCTTTTTCCCTAGATATTCCCATGGCCATACTATGAAGAGGAGTACCAGGAGGATGGACCCCAGGAAGGTTACGACAACTAGGATCATCTCCCATCGTCAGCATTGCATGTGACCCCGAAGATGGAGCTTCGCCTACGCTACCTTTATTATTACGTATTTTCGCTGCTTGAGTTGTATTAAGAACTGGATCATGAGATCCTTATTTGTGTAAGACCTTATGTATGGTTTGTATTGGATGATGTACTGTGGTATCCAATTTTGTTATATCTCGCAAAAATGGTAATCCTGGGATTGCGGTGTATGGCATAATAGGCATCTGGGATTAAAAATCCGGGTGTTGACAAGTTGGTATCAGAGCCATCCTGACCATAGGAGACCCTAGTTAGACTGGACGTTTGGAATCAAAAACTTAGTTTCAAAACCAAAGAAAGCAAATATTTACAAAAACTTATTCCCATTCTTATCACTTCGATTCTTTCATGAAAATTCATGTTCCTCAAAAACTCTTGCAAAATACATAAAATTTGACACACTTGATCACTCTACTAACTTACTCATCTTATATTCTTTTAGATGGACGTGAAGTACAGCAAGTTTTACCAGTTGGGAAATGGAGGAGACCTTATATTTGGGAGGGATTTGGACCAGCTTTCGGAACTTCTGGAGCGTCCGCACCCCGAGTTCTTCGGAGCTCAGCTCAATGATCAAGGAGGAGAAAATCTGCAGTGGCTAATTTTTGCAAGTCTCCGAGGAAAGATTAAACCTCCCACTGCTGAGGGAATTCAGTTTACCTTAAGAGACAACAACTGGCTCGATGGACTTTCCAGGGCCATGCAGGAAGCTCTTGCCCGTCTGTGTGGGCAGAGTATCAACCAGATCAAGGGTACCCGCTTCGATTTTTGTGCATGGCATGATGCTAATGGACAGCCACTGGATGCCCCATACCACCACGAGCTGAAGACTCAGTTGGACCACCTCAGCTTCATGATCTATGATCGTCAGCAGGAGTTGGATAATTGCCGTGACTACTCCAACCACAAGTCCTCCATTATCAAGACGAAGGATCAGACCATCGCCATGCTAGCAAAGGATCGCAAGTCTCGCCGCCGTCAGCTCAACAAGAAGGAGCGCATCATTGCCCGTCTTCACCACCGTATCTCGTCTTTGGAGGAGACCATCCACGAGAGATACATGCAGTTGGAGGAAAGGAAGAATGCCGGAGAGGATCTTCATGGAGATCCCTACTCCTATCTCAGCGATGATGATGATTTTCTGGAGGATCAGGCTATGGATTTCTTCACCGATGAGGAGGATTTCGCCTTCATCAATGACGATGAGGATGACGACTACACCGACTCCGAGGAGTAGTAGCACTTGAGCACTAGCGTAGTGAGTAGTATTCGGTCCCACTGTATCGTAGTTTCCAGAATGGTTCCTAAAACCATCTGTTTACCTTGTTGTGGTGTGTGTTTATATTGTGTGCTATGAATGAATGAATGAATGAAAAGCAAGTTGTTAGAAAATCTGAGTCAAACTTTAAAAACTTTTCAAAGCCCTGAACCTTAGAAATTTCCCTCTTTTCTCAAGATCTATCTCAATCTTCAGATGCCACGCGGAGGAAGTGGTTCATCCCCGGACCCGATCTTGCAGATCCTGCAAATGTTGGTTTCTGACCGCGAAGCTGAAAGAGCCGAACGTCAAGCTAACCTATCCACCCTTCAATAGATAGCTCAGCTAGCCCACAACAATCAAGGCCACGGAAACCAGGACAACCATGGATCTAAGCTCAAGAATTTCCAGAACACCAACCCACCTGTTTTCACTAAGTCGGAAGAGCCCTTAGACGCCGATGATTGGCTGAAAACCATGGAAAATAACCTAGAAGTCGCCGGAGTGGAAGCTAACGAGAAATTTCTGTTCTCCACCCACTATCTAGCCGGAGATGCCAGAGCATGGTGGAACAGTGTTCGTGCAATGACCAGAGGACAGATGATGACCTGGGAGGAATTCAAAGTCAAGTTCAGCAGAACCCATGTGCCACCAGGTTTGATCAAGAGAATGAGAGACAAATTCAGAGAACTGAGGCAAGGAAGGATGACCGTAGTGGAATACCATGACAAATTTTTGTCATTAGCTAGGTATGCCCCGGATGAGATCGACACTGAAGCCAAGAAGAAGGAGAGATTCTTGAATGGTGTGCACGATGAGATGCAGACAGTGTTAGTCCATATCCCCTTTGCTGATATTGAAGCCCTGGTCGACTCTGCCATACAGATGGAAGGAAATATCAACCAAGCCAATGAGAACCGCAAGCATCGCATGATTCATAAACCAGGAACCCATCAGACCCCAAAGTACCGCCCCAACCCATCTCCAGGATTTTCCCGAGAACCAACAGAGCCCCAATGAACCGTTCGACCTATCCCAACCGTGGAAACCCTAGGCCCGGAGGAAATCACAACAACCCCGGCAACTCTATCAAATTCAACCGTGCCCCACCCAAGTTCAACAATGACAATGCAAACGCCAACACCAACACTGCCCCGAGGACTGGAAGCAATGTTGTGCCTGTTACAGCAAAGGACAAGTCGCAAGTGACTTGTTATGATCGTGGAATTAAGGGTCACTACTCCAACGAGTGCCCCAACAAGAAGAATGCTGCAGCCCCCAATGCAAATGCCCCAGCTCAGCAGCAGCATCGTGTTCAGCCCGGAAGAAGATTTGCCCCAGGGAATTCACTCAATCGCAATGGCTATCTTTTTCTCATGCATGCTGAAGAAGCTCAGGAAGCGGCAAACGTCGTGCTGGGTACATTTTCTGTTAATTCAGTACTTGCAAGAGTGTTGTTTGATTCTGGTGCATCGCATTCATTTGTCACCGAAGATTTTTCCTGCACTAGTAAGATTCAACCAACAAAACTGAAGCATGTTATGATCGTTCAAATTCCCGGTTCAACCACCAAGGCTAGGCAAATTTGCAAAGCCGTCCCTATCCGAATCCTTGGCATAGATTTTTGTGCTAACCTGATACTACTCGGAACTAAAGGTTTGGAAGTAGTACTAGGAATGGATTGGATGTCCAAACATAAAGGATTGATTGACAGTGCCAAGAAAGCCATCCATGACCAGTACAGCCGGAATATCAGTCGAGCATATATCTGAAACCTTACCTCGTCAATTAAAGTGCAACAAGAGTATAGCCCAACCTACCATTGACCAAGTCCGGATAGTCTGTGAATACCCCGATGTATTTCTAGATGTTTTGCCCGTTATGCCCCCAGATCGGGATATCGAGTTTATCATCGAACTAATCCCCGGAACATGACCCATAGCCCAGAGACCATATAGTATGAACCCGTCTGAACTAGCAGAACTGAAGAAACAACTGGATGCCATGCTGGAAATTGGATTGATTCAACCAAGTGCGTCACCATGGAGATCACCTATTTTGTTTGTGGACAAGAAAGATGGAGGTAACCGTTTGTGTACGGATTATCGGAAGTTGAATGATGTCACCATCAAGAACAAGTACCCCTTGCCCAAGATAGAAGATTTGTCTGATCAGTTGACCGGTGCCAAATTGTTTTCTAAGATTGATCTTAGAACTGGCTATCATCAACTCAAAATTCGTGCAGAGGATATTCCAAAGACTGTGTTTACCACCAGATACGGATTATACGAGTATATAGTCATGTCTTTTGGATTAACCAATGCCCCCGCTTATTTCATGAATCTCATGAATAAGATTTTTATGGACTTCCTGGATAAGTTTGTCGTTGTTTTCATCGATGACATTCTGATTTATTCCAAATCAGAAGAAGAACATGAGCTACACCTAAGGAGAATTCTTGTAACCCTTAGAGAGCATCAACTGTATGCAAAGTTTAGCAAATGTGAATTCTGGTTACAAGAGGTAGGATTCCTCGGTCACATAGTATCAGCCGGAGGAATTGCTGTTGACCCGGCCAAAGTGAAAGATGTAGAAGATTGGCAAGCCCCAACCACTCAAACCCAAGTTCATGCATTTCTCGGATTGCCGGGATATTACCGCAAATTAGTAGAAGGATTCTCTAGTATCGCCAGACCCATGACCCAATTGCTGAAGAAGGACAAGAAGTTTGAATGGACCGACAAATGTGAAGCGAGTTTTCAAGAACTCAAGAGGAGATTGATTTCAGCCCCAATCTTGATCATGCCGGATATCACGAAGCCCTTCGACGTGTATTGTGACGCATCCAAGATCGATCTCGGATGTGTGCTAATGCAAGAAGGCAAAGTTATATCTTATATATCTCGATAACTGAAACAACATGAGCAAAATTACCCAACCCATGACCTCGAACTCGCAGCCGTAGTTTTAGCCCCGAAGACATGGAGGCATTACCTGATGGGAAACCTTTGTGAGATTTATTCGGATCACAAGAGCCTGAAGTACATATTCACTTAGAAGGAGCTAAATATGAGGCAGAGAAGATGGATTGGGTTAATCAAGGATTACGACCTGGACATTCACTATCACCCCAGTAAAGCCAACGTAGTAGCAGATGCCCTTAGCAGATTGTCGTGCCGCTTGAACTCCATGATTTTGAAGGAGCAACCAAGGTTGCACAAAGAGATGGAAGATTTTACAATGGAATTAGTGAGTGAAGGATTTTTGGCTAGCATAGAACTTCAACCCACTTTGATCAGCCAGATCAAAGAGGTGTAGAAAGGAAATGCTAGTATTGACGGAATCAAGCGTCGTATCGGTACAGGCAAATTACCCGGATTCACCGAAGACGAAGAAGGAGTTCTGTGGTACAAAGGACGCCTTTGTGTACTAGCAAATTCTGAGTTGAAAGAAGTTATTCCCAAGGAAGCTCATGATACTCTTTATTCTATCCACCCCGGAGGAACTAAGATGTATCAAGATTTGAAAGAGCAATTTTGGTGGCATAAGATGAAGAGAGAAATTGGAAGCTATATCGCCAAGTGTGATATATGTCAGCGAGTCAAGGCCGGACACCAAAGACCCGCTGGATTATTGCAACCCTTGCGGATTTTGGAATGGAAATGGGATTCCGTTGGAATGGACTTTATCACCGGATTGCCTACTTCTAGTAGGGGAAATGACTCTATCTGGTTCATAGTTGACAGATTGTCCAAAGTCGCCCATTTCTTACCCATCAAGACCACATATCAGAATTCGAAGCTAGCGGAGTTATACACCGCTAGAATCATCAGTTTGCATGGAGTCCCCAAGAACATCGTATCGGATCGAGGAACTCAGTTTACCTCGAGATACTGGAAGAAAGTTCAAGAAGGTTTAGGAACCCGCCTAGATTTCAGCATCGCGTATCACCCTCAGAATGATGGACAAACGGAGCGAGTAAATCAAATACTCGAAGATATGCTGAGAGCATGTGTGTTAGAATATGGATCTAAGTGGGAACACTGTCTGCCGTTTGCAAAATTTTCGTACAACAATAGTTATCAAGCTAGTTTGCAAATGGCCCCATTTGAATTCATGTACGGAAGGAAGTGTCGCACCCCTTTGAACTGGTCGGAAGTAGGAGAGAGTCAGATTTTCGGACCCGATATCCTACAAGAGGCAGAAGAGAAGGTTCACAAGATTCGTAAGCACCTCGAGACAGCCCAGTCCAGACAAAAGAGTTACACCGACAAGAGACGTCGAGACGTCGCCTTCAACATACGAGATTTTGTATATCTGAAAGTGTCGCCATTGAAGGGAATGCAGCATTTCCAACTCAAAGGAAAGTTAGCCCCCAGATATATCGGACCTTTCAAAATTCCGAACCGTCGAGGAGAAGTGTCGTATCAATTGGAACTAACCAAAGAGATGTCAGCCGTGTATAATGTGTTCCATATCTCATTACTTCGCAAGTGCCTCGAAGTTCCGGAGTAGACGGAAGTGTTCAAGAATATCGGTCACCGGACCATAGAGATCAACGATGACCTGACCTATCCCGAAGTACCCATCCGTATTTTGGAACAAGCTTTCCGAACCACCAGAACCCGAAGCATCAAGTTTCTCAAAATTCAGTGGAGCAACCACACATAAGTGGAAGCTACATGGGAGCGCGAAGATCACATCAGGACGGAGTTTCCCGATCTCTTCAAATCCTAGGTAATCTTTTCGTCCTTTTTCAAATCTCGGGATGAGATTTTGTTTAAGGGGGAAGGTTTGGAACATCCCAAAAATATTAAACTAGAATCATCAAACTCTATGCATCAAAATTAGGGTTAACAAAAACTTTTCTAAATAAAAATATGAAAGCATGCATGTGTGTATGCATCCCATTTTGAATTCTTTTGCATTGCCTTGTTTATGTGTTTCTTTGCTTGTAAAGGGATTCTTAGGTGAAATAAACATCATCTAGACAATCCCCACACTTTTCCCAAAGACAAATAAATCAAAACAAACAAAATAAGCGAATGGTCATTTTGATCAATTTAACTCCCATGCCTACTTTGGCTCTCTCTAACTTTCCGAACTTAACAGAAACTTGTTTGGATCTTTGCACCCCTTGATAGTACTCATAATAAAGTATCAAGGCCCACCTTGTGATCATCCAGAAACATTCAAATGCATAGTTTAACTGAATGTTTAAAATTGAATCTTGATCATATGGGAAGATCCCACTTTTCCAAAAACCACTCAAACAAGCTCAACTTTCAAAACCCAAGCATATACAGACTCACCAGCACCTACCTAGCACACCCACCAAAAATCTTTTCAAAATTCAAAACATGAATTCATGCGACCATATCATCAAACACCTTGCAGCTGCAAATCAAATAAAACCCAAACACTATTTGGAGCAGTAATTTGAGCCTAACTTGTTCC
The DNA here is from genome assembly GCA_916181665.1 of Avena sativa. Classification (NCBI taxonomy): domain Eukaryota; kingdom Viridiplantae; phylum Streptophyta; class Magnoliopsida; order Poales; family Poaceae; genus Avena; species Avena sativa. The sequence continues at coordinate 19,050,632 of OV702299.1, forward strand.
CTCTCTAGTTGCAACTAGGCTTTAGTAGATCATCTAGCTCATTTGTAAACATCTAGTACCACTGTAAGCTTGGCAATGTCATCAATGGTGAACAGCCGAAGCCACCCATGACACCCCAGTGTAGACATCAAGCTAGGAGAGGAACTAGCCGTGCCAACATTGTCTAGGAGATCACCCATGCCTCACCGCCCCCTCTCGACCAGCCCTGCCTCGAAGACATCAACCAGAGCACCCAGGAACACCGTGCCCGTGCCTCTATCAACCATGCCGAGCGTGCGCCAGAGCGCCACCCTCGACACATGCCCACAGACCTCGCGCCGCTCTCGCCGCGTGCATACACGATCACCACCATCCCAGGAGACCGCCAGACATCCCCGTTCGCCGCCCCATGCCTCACAGCCGCCGCTCGCCGTAAAAAACGCCGCCTCTGCCGCGCAGAGCATCGCATGTTCCAGACCGATTGCCACCGCCCCTACACGCGCATTAAAGCCATAGAGCATACACGATCGCCACCATCGCCTGCCCATTCCGTTCGGTCTCGTCGTCGAGACTATAAATAGAGGCCTCCCCTGCTCAAACTCTTCACACCATCTCACTCCCCTGTCCTCACTGATCGTTCCACCCTGTTCCCGGAGCAAGGCGAGGAGCGCATCGCCGGAATTTGGCCGGAGCAGGCCGCCTCTGGAGAAGAAGGGCGCCGTCGATTTCATCCACCCCAGGAGAAGCTGCCGGTAACAGGAGGTTCGCCGTTGTCGACTTTGTTGTTCGCCCGCCTCGCCGACCCTCGCCAGAGCCCCGGTGAGCCCCCGACGACCCCACCTACCGCGTTAGGTTTTTGTCTCGCCGGCGCCGCCCGACATGGACAATGAGTAGCAGCCGTTCGATTAGACTTAGATCGTGCGGATGAGATTGCCCCGTACCGCTTCGCGTTTAAAGAGCCACTGACTGGTGGAACCCCCTGTCAGTTGAGCCCTGCGCCGTGGAGTGACACTGGGCCGGTCCATTATTCTTTCCCGCGCAGCCCAGTCATTTGAATTTAACTTTTTCCATTTTAATTCAAACACAGTTCTATACCTAGTTTCAAAAATCAACCCAGCTTGATTTAGTGCACCAAATTGAATGAAACCAATTTTGTTAGAAAGATATTGAAATGCTTAATCCATTCCCGTTGGATTCAAATCATTTGAATCTATAGATCACCCTTGGTAAAAATAACAAGGCAGAACCTTTTCTGCATTCAAACATTTTTCAAATTTAAACCATAGTAGCTTTTGAGTTGATTCCAACTCTCAAAAATCACATTTGATCATAACATACAGAAATAATGTTCAAGTAATCAAAGAGTGCCACATAGGCATTTCTAGTCACTTTATTTAAGTAAAATAAAAGGGTAAACCTTATCAAATTGTGCCACCACTTTAAATCACATTCCCATGGACTAAAATATGTGGTGATGACATCTGTCAACATGATCCCATGTTTGGTTTCGAGAATATTAAATCTTAAGTAGTTTTTCAATGAGTACTTTTCTAAAAATAAAAGAAATTAAACCAATCTTTAATCTTGTAATGTTAGTGATGATGCTAGATCATCTATAGGACCCTTTTGTGTGATGATTGAAAGTAGTTAAGTATTGTTTGGTGATTGTGTACCTCGTATTTATTCATAGACACTAGTACCAACCAAGGATACGAGGAGGAAGGAGGATACTACGAAGAAGAAGCCGAGGAGAACTTCAACCACTGCTCTACACAAGGCAAGCAAATACTTGCAAGCTATTAACTTAGCAAGCTTATACTGATACTTGTGCAAGTTAACACTTGCAAGATACTATACCTATGCAAGAAAATACTTGCTTGTTACCATGCCAACTATATGCCTTAAGCATATATGATCATAACCATTTGATAAACCAATCCTAGTTTTACTTACAAGCTTTATACTTTATTTCTTTATCAAAGCTATTACTTAGAGTTTACTGAAGTGAATTGTAGATACTAGAAAGATAATTGAAGGTTGCATAAAGAGCATAAAATTTGGCCTAAGCTAGATAATCTTTATGCCATCCTAAGGCATGAGATTGAACTTAGTTAAACTCCACTAGTTTACCACCCCTCTTTAGTACTTACCCCCACTTGTAGAGGCTAGTGCTAAGCATAAAACTTGATCAACTTAGATGGGAATACTTGGTGGAAAAATGGTTATGAAAACCTGTAACATCCCAAAAATACTTAACTTGGACCATCAAACTCTAATCATCAAAAATTAGGGTTAACAAAAACTTTTCTAAATAAAATTATGGAAGCATGCATGTGAGTATGCATTTCATTTTGAATTCTTTTGAACCAACTTGTTTGTTTGTTCCTTTGCTTGTAAATGGATTCTTAGGTGAAATAAACATCATATAATATTTCCCAAACTTTTCCTAAAAACAAGTAAATCAAAACAAATAAAATAAGGGAATTGTCATTTCGACCAATTTAACTCCCATGCCTACTTTGGCTGTCTCAAACTTTTAGAACCTAACAGAGACTTTTCTGGATCTTTGCACCCCTTGAATGTACTCATAACAAAGTATCAAGGCCCACTTTGTGATCATCCAGAAACTTTCAAATGCATAGTTTAAATGACATTTCAAAATTGAATCTTTATCATATGAGAAGATCCCACTTTTTCAAAAACCACTCAAACAAGCTCAACTTTCAAAACCCAAGAATCTGTAGACTCGCCAGAACCAATCTAGCAAACCCACCAAAAATCTTTCTAAATTCAAAACTTGAATTCATGCGGCCATTTCATCAAACACTTGGCAGACACAAATAACACAAAATCAAAACACTATAGTGTGCAGTGTTTTGAGCCTAACTGGTTCCCTATCTAGCTCACAACCAGCGCAGTAGATCATCTAGCAAGATTAACTAAGCACTAGAACCACGGTGAGCTTGCCAAAACCATCAATGGTGAACAGCCGAAGCCACCCTTGCCACCCCAGTGTAGACAGCAATCTAGGAAGAAAGCTAGCCATGCCAACCTTCTCTAGGAGATCACCCATGCCTCACCTCCCCCTCTCGACCAGCCCTTCCTCGAAGACACCGACCAGAGCGCCCAGGAACGCCGCGCCCGTGCCTCTGCCAACCGTGCCGAGCATGCGCCAGAGCGCCACCCTCGACCGAAGACCACAGACCGACCGCCGCCCTCGCCGCGTTCATACACGATCACCACTGACCCAGGAGACCGCCATACATCCCCGTTCGCCGCCCCATGCCGCACAACCACCACTCGCCGTCGAAGACGCCGCCCCTGCCGTGCAGAGTGTCGCGTGTTCCAGACCAAACCGCACCGACCCTACAAGCGCATTAAATCCGTAGAGCATCGCCAGGAGACCACCAAGCGATCACAACCACCGTCCATGCCTTTAGCAGCCCGTAGCCATGTCGCCACCGTCGCCCGCCCGTGCCGTTCGGTCTCACCGTCGAGACTATAAATAGAGGACTCCCCCGCTCAAATTATTCACACCATTACACTCCTCTCTCACCCAGAACCACCCGACCTATGTTCCGGAGCAAGGCGAGCAGCGCATCGCCGGAATTTCACCGGAGCCTGCCGCCTCTGGAGAAGAAGGGGGCCATTGATTTCGTCCACCCCAGGAGCTGCCGCGACCATCCCTGAGTTCCCTGTCGTCGACTTCGTCGTTCGCCCGCCTCTCCGACCCTCGCCATCACCCCGGTGAGCCCCAGCAACCCCCACTGGCCGCGCTAGGTTTCTATCTCGCCGGCGTTGCTCAACGTCAACGATAACTCTCAGCCGTTGGATTAGAATCAGATCGAACGACCCACATCGTCCCATACCGCTTCTCACCCCCTGTCTCACTAACATGTGGGGACAGCCACTTAAGCAGCCTGCGGAAGCGCTACGCTTAGCAGGCCGGCCCGTTAACATTTCCCGCGCAACCCAGTTATTCAAATTAAACCTTTTCCATTTTATTTCAAACACACTTCTGTACCCAGTTTCAAAAATCAACCCAGATCGATTAAGTGCACCAAATTGAATGAAACTAATTGTGTTAGAAATATATGGAAATTCTGAATCCAAGCCCGTTGGATTCAAGTCATTTGTATCTATAGATCACCCCTGGTAAAAATAACAAGGCAAAAGCTTTTCTGCATTCAAACATTTTTCAAATTTAAACCATAATAGATTTTGAGTTGATTCCAACTCTCAAAAATCACATTTAACCATACCTTTAAGAATATATAAAAATATATAGGTTTACTTGCAGAAATAATGTTCAAGTAATAAAAGAATGCTACATAGGCATTTCTAGACACATTAATTAATTAAAATAAAAGGGTAAAACCTTATTAAATTGTGACACCACTTTAATTCATATTCCCATGGACTAAAATATGTGGTTATGACATGTGTCAACATGATCCCATGTTTGGTTTGGATAATATTAAATATTAAGTAGTTTTTCAATGAGTAGAAATTAATTTTCTAAAAATAAAAAGAATTAAACCAAGCCTTAACCTTGTAATGTTAGAGATGATGCTAGATCATCTATAGGACCCTTTTGTGTGATGATTGCAAGTAGTTAAGTATTGTTTGGTGATTGTGTACCTCGTATTTATTCATAGACGCTAGTACCGACCAAGGATACGAGGAGGAAGGAGGATTCTACGAAGAAGAAGACGAGGAGAACTTCAACCACTGCTTTGCACAAGGCAAGCTGATACTATACCTATGCAAGACAGTAACCTTGCAAGCTAACACTTGCAATTTAGCAAGCTTATACTGATATTGTGTTAGTAAACCCTTAATTGTTACCCTGCCTACTATATTCCATAAGCATATGTGATCATACCCATTTGATAAACCAATCCTAGTTTTACTTGCAAGCTTCTTACTTTATTTCTTTATCAAAGATTACTTAGAGTTTACTTAAGAGATTGGTAGATACAAGAAAGATATGTGAAGGTTGCATAAAGAGCATAAAATTTGGCCTAAGTTAGAAACCTTGATATCAGCCTGAGACATAAGGTTGTACTTAGTTGAAACTCCACTAGTCCACCACCCCTCATTAGTGCCTACCCCCACTTATAGATGCTAGTGCTAAGCATAAAACTTGATCAACTTTTAGATGGGAATACTTGGTGGAAGAATGGTTATGAAAACCTTGGAATGATGGATCATTCTATTGAAATGTTTTGGACATGTGTTTCCGAAAACACCGGATGATTTTGGTGATGAAAATGTTGAGGCATGAGCCTTAGCCCTTTATAAAACTGATGGTTGTCTAGATGCGATACCATTCCAATTTTATCGTACAACCACAATACCCGAAGATTGGGTAGGGCTTGACTGGAAACTTATATACCTTCGGCCAAGGTCTGAGCTGAGGCTACCTTGTGAAGATTGTCCACCTGTGTAGTACCCAAGATAACAGTTGGTCATGGTTGGGAGGCCAAACTCACAGGAGAGGTGCTTATACTAGGGCGTGTAATCGAAAGGTTAGTATTGATTATCCGCATACTGAGTATGGTGAATTCAGGATTTGTTCCTGACGGATGTATCGAATGTTGTGGTGAAAGTGTACAATCTCTGCAGAGTGTCAAACTATTCGAGTAGCTGCGTCCGCGGTTATGGACAGTTGGAGTGGCCATACTGTTCCGCCGTCAGACTTTTCAAAATGACTTGTGAAATGAAGTGAGACTTTGACTTGACCACAATAGGGTTGTGACATGAGTTACAAGATCCCACTTAGGAGGTATAAAATTGTGATTAGCTTTGGAACTTCATAGAGATAAATCTGGCTTTTGCAAAACAACCCTAGAGCCTAGTGTCCTATTATCTAAAAACCCCTTTACCTGTTTGTACTAGTTTGCGAGTACTTAAAGAGTACTCATGGCTTTGTCCCTGGCTATTCCCATGGCAAGACTATGAAGAGGAGTACCTGGAGGATGGACCCCAGGAAGGTTACGACAACTAGGATCATCTCCCATCATCAGCATTGCCTGTGACCCCGAAGATGGAGCTTCGCCTATGCTACCGTTATTATTACGTATTCCGCTGCTTGATGGTGTATTAAGAACTGGATCATGAGATCCCTATTTGTGTAAGAACTTATGTATCGTTTGTAGTGGATGATGTACTATGGTATCCAATTCTGTTATGTCTCGCAAAAATGGTAATCCTGGGATTGCGATGTATGGCATAACAGGCATCTAGGATTAATAATCCGGGTGTTGACAAGTTGGTATCAGAGCCATCCTGACCATAGGAGACCCTAGTTAGACTGGACGTTTGAATCAAAAACTTAGTTTCAAAACCAAAGGAAGCAAATATTTACAAAAACTTATTCTCATTCTTACCTCTTGGACTCCTTCATAAAAATTCACGCTACTCCAAAATTATTTCAAAGCTTACATCAAATTTTGCACCTTAGATCACTTTTAGTAAAACTCACAACTATGCTAGTGCACAAACGTAGTGAGTAGTATTCGGTCCCACTGTATCGTAGTTCTCAGAATGGTTCTTAAAACCATCTGTTTTTCTTTGTTGTGGTGTGTGTTGTACTGTGTGCTATGAATGAATGAATGAATGAAAAAGCAAGTTGCTGGAAAAATCTGAGTCAAACTTAAAAAAATTTCAAAGACCCAAAACTTTAGAAATTTCCCTCTTTTCTCACGATCTATCTCAATCTTCAGATGCCACGTGGAGGAAGTGGTTCATCCCCGGACCCGATGTTGCAGATTCTGCTAATGTTGACTTCTGACCGTGAAGCTGAAAGAGCGGAACGTCAAGCCAACCTAGCCACCCTTCAGCAAATAGCCCAGCTAGCCCATAACAACCAAGGCCATGGAAATCAGGACAACCATGGATCTAAGCTCAAGAATTTCCAGAATACCAACCCACCTGTTTTCACTAAGTCCGAAGAGCCCCTAGACGCCGATGATTGGCTGCAAACCATGGAAAATAACCTAGAAGTCGCTGGAGTGGAAGCCAAGAGAAAGTCCTGTTCGCCACCCACTATCTAGCCGGAGATACCAGGGCATGGTGGAACAGTGTTCGCGCAATGACCGGAGGCCAGATGATGACCTCGGAGGAATTCAAGGTCAAGTTTAGCAGAACCCATGTGCCACCAGGTTTGATCAAGAGAATGAAAGACGCGTTCAGAGAGCTGAAGCAAGGAAGGATGACTGTAGTGGAATACCGTGACAAATTTTTGTCATTATCTAGGTATGCCCCAGATGAGATCGATACCGAAGCCGAGAAGAAAGAAAGATTCCTGAAAGGTCTGCATGACGAAATGCAGACAATGTTAGTCAATATCCCCTTTGCTTATATTGAAGCGCTTGTGGACTCAGCTATCCAGATGGAAGGAAAGATCAACCAAGCCAATGAGAACCACAAGCGTCGCATGATGCATCAACCAGGAACCCATCAGACCCCAAAGTATCACCCCAACCCATCTCTAGGATTTGCCCCAAGAACCAACAGACCCCCGATGAACCGTCCGACCTATCCCAACCGTGGAAACCCTAGTGCCGGAGGAAATCACAACAACCGTGGCAACTCTAGCAATTTCAACCATGCCCCACCCGAATTCAACAATAACAATGCTACCGCCAACACCAACACTGCCCCTAGGACTGGAAGCAATGATGTGCCTGTCGCAGCAAAGGACAAGTCGCAAGTGACTTGTTATGACTGTGGAAATAAAGGCCACTATTCCAATGAGTGCCCCAACAAGAAGAGTGCTACCACCCCCAATGCCAATGCCCCAGCTCAGCAGCAGCGTCGTGTTCAGCCAGGAAGAAGATTTGCCCCAGGGAATTCACTCAACCGCAATGGACGTCTTTTTCTCATGCATGCTGAAGAAGCTCAGGAAGCGCCAGACGTCGTGCTGGGTATGTTTTCTGTTAATTCAGTACTTGCAAGAGTGTTGTTTGACTCTGGTGCATCGGATTCATTTGTCACCGAAGAATTTGCATGCACTAGTAAGATTCAACCAACCAAACTGAAGCATGTAATGATTGTTCAAATTCCTCGATCAACCACTAAGGCTAGGCAAATTTGCAAAGCCGTCCCTATCCGAATCCATGGCATAGATTTTTATGATAATCTGATAATACTCGGAACTAAAGGTTTGGAAGTAGTACTAGGTATGGATGGGATGTCCAAACATAAAGGATTGATTGACTGTGCCAAGAAAGCCATAACCATGACCAGTACCGTCGGAATATCAGTTGAGCATATATCTGAAACCTTACCTCGCCAATTCAAATGCAACGAGAGTATAGCCCAACCTACCATTGAACAAGTCCGGATAGTCTGTGAATACCCTGATGTATTTCCAGATGTTTTGCCCGGTATGACCCCAGATCGGGATATTGAGTTCATCATCGAACTAATTCCCGGAACTGGACCCATAGCCCAGAGACCATATAGTATGAACCCGTCAGAGCTAGCAGAATTGAAGAAGCAACTGGATTCCATGTTGGAGATAGGATTAATTCAACCAAGTGCGTCCCCATGGAGATCACCTGTCTTGTTTGTGGACAAGAAGGATGGAGGTAACCGTTTGTGTACGGATTATCGGAAGTTGAATGATGTCACCATCAAGAACAAGTACCCCTTGCCCAAGATAGAAGATTTGTTTGATCAGTTGACCGGTGCCAAATTGTTTTCTAAGGTTGATCTTAGAACTGGCTATCATCAACTCAAAATTCGTGCAGAGGATATTCCAAAGACTGTGTTTACCACCAGATACGGATTATACGAGTATATAGTCATGTCTTTTGGATTAACCAATGCCCCCGCTTATTTCATGAATCTCATGAATAATATTTTTATGGACTTCCTGGATAAGTTTGTCGTTGTTTTCATCGATGACATTCTGATTTATTCCAAATCAGAAGAAGAACATGAGCTACACCTAAGGACAATTCTTGTAACCCTTAGAGAGCATCAGCTGTATGCAAAGTTTAGCAAATGTGAATTCTGGTTACAAGAGGTAGGATTCCTCGGTCACATAGTATCAGCCGGAGGAATTGCTGTTGACCCGGCCAAAGTGAAAGATGTAGAAGATTGGCAAGCCCCAACCACTCAAACCCAAGCTCATGCATTTCTCGGATTGCCGGGATATTACCGCAAATTAGTAGAAGGATTCTCTAGTATCGCCAGACCCACGACCCAATTGCTGAAGAAGGACAAGAAGTTTGAATGGACCGACAAATGTGAAGCGAGTTTTCAAGAACTCAAGAGGAGATTGATTTCAGCCCCAATCTTGATCATGCCAGATATCACGAAGCCCTTCGATGTGTATTGTGACGCATCCAAGATCGGTCTCGGATGTGTGCTAATGCAAGAAGGCAAAGTTATATCTTATCTATCCCGACAACTGAAGCAACATGAGCAAAACTACCCAACCCATGACCTCGAACTCGCAGCCGTAGTTCTAGCCCTGATAACATGGAGACATTACCTGATGGGAAACCGTTGTGAGATTTATTCGGATCACAAGAGCCTAAAGTATATATTCACTCAGAAGGAGCTGAATATGAGGCAGAGAAGATGGGTTGAGCTAATCAAGGATTACGACCTGGTCATTCACTATCACTCTGGTAAAGCCAATGTGGTAGCAGATGCCCTTAGCAGATTGCCGTGCCGCTTAAACTCCATGATTTTGAAGGAGCAACCAAGTTTGCACAAAGAGATGGAAGATTTTCGAATAGAATTAGTAAGTGAAGGATTTTTGGCTAGTATAGAACTTCAGCCCACTTTGATCAGTTAGATTAAAGAGGCGCAGAAGGAAAATGCTAGTATTGAAGGAATCAAGCGTCGTATCGGTACAGGAAAAGTACCTGGATTCACCGAAGACGAAGGAGTTTTGTGGTACAAAGGACGCCTTTGTGTAACAGCAGATTCTGAGTTGAAAGAAGTTATCTTGAAGGAGGCTCATGATACTCTTTATTCTATCCATCCCGGAGGAACTAAGATGTATCAAGATTTGAAAGAGCAATTTTGGTGGCATAAGATGAAGAGAGAAATCGGAAGCTATATCGCCAAGTGTGATATTTGTCAGTGAGTCAAGGCAGGACATCAAAGACCCGCTGGATTGTTGCAACCCTTGCAGATTCAGGAATGGAAATGGGATTCTGTAGGAATGGACTTTATCACTGGACTGCCTACTTCTAGTAGGGGAAATGACTCTATCTGGGTCATAGTGGACAGATTGTCCAAAGTCGCTAATTTCTTTCCTGTCAAGACCACATATCAGAGTTCGAAGCTAGCAGAGTTGTACATCGCTAGAATAGTTAGTTTGCATGGAGTCCCTAAGAACATTGTATCGGATCGAGGAACTCAGTTTACCTCGAGATTCTGGAAGAAAGTTCAAGAAGGTTTAGGAACCCGCCTAGATTTCAGTACCGCGTATCACCCTCAGACCGATGGACAAACGGAGCGAGTAAATCAAATACTCGAAGATATGCTTAGAGCATGTGTGTTAGAATATGGATCCAAGTGGGAAGACTGTCTGCCGTTTGCAGAATTTTCGTACAACAACAGTTATCAAGCCAGCTTGCAAATGGCCCCATTTGAATTTATGTACGGAAGGAAGTGTCGCACCCCTTTGAACTGGTCGGAAGTAGGAGAGAGTCAGATTTTTGGACCCGACATCCTACGAGAAGCAGAAGAGAAGGTTCACAAGATTCGTGAGCACCTCAAGACAGCCCAATACAGACAGAAGAGTTACGCCGACAAGAGACGTAGAGACCTTGCCTTCAACATAGGAGATTTTGTTTATCTGAAAGTGTCGCCATTGAAGGGAATGCAGCGTTTCCAACTCAAAGGAAAGTTAGCCCCCGAATATATCGGACCTTTCAAGATTCTGAACCGTCAAGGAGAATATCGTATCAATTGGAACTACCCGAAGAGATGTCAGCCGTGCACAATGTGTTCCATATCTCATTACTTCGCAAGTGTCTCGAAGTCCCCGAGAAGACCAAAGTATTCAAGAATATCGATCACCAGACCATAGAGATCAACGATGACCTAACCTATCCCGAAGTACCCATCCGTATTTTGGAAGAAGCTTTCAGAACTACTCGAACCCGAAGCATCAAGTTTCTCAAGATTCAGTGGAGCAACCACACAGAAGAGGAAGCTACCTGGGAGCGCGAGGATCACATTAGGACGGAGTTTCCCGATCTCTTCAAATCCTAGGTAATCTTTTCATCCTTTTTGAAATCTCGGGACGAGATTTTGTTTAAGGGGGTAAGGTTTGTAACATCCCAAAAATACTTAACTTGGACCATCAAACTCTAATCATCAAAAATTAGGGTTAACAAAAAAATTTCTAAATAAAATTATGGAAGCATGCATGTGAGTATGCATTTCATTTTGAATTCTTTTGAACCAACTTTTTTGTTTGTTCCTTTGCTTGTAAATGGATGCTTAGGTGAAATAAACATCATCTAAACATTTCCCAAACTTTTCCTAAAGACAAGTAAATCAAAACAAATAAAATAAGGGAATTGTCATTTTGACCAATTTAACTCCCATAGCTACTTTGGCTGTCTCAAACTTTCAGAACCTAACAGAGACTTTTCTGGATCTTTGCACCCCTTGACTGTACTCATAACAAAGTAACAAGGCCCACTTTGTGATCATCCAGAAACTTTCAAATGCATAGTTTAAATGACATTTCAAAATTGAGTCTTTATCATATGAGAAGATCCCACGTTTTCAAAAACCACTCAAACAAGCTCAACTTTCAAAACCCAAGAATCTGCAGACTCACCAGAACCAATCTAGCACACCCACCAAAAATCTTTTCAAAATTCAAAACTTGAATTCATGCGGCCATTTCATCAAACACTTGGCAGACACAAATAACACAAAATCAAAACACTATAGTGTGCAGTGTTTTGAGCCTAACTGGTTCCCTATCTAGCTCACAACCAGCTCAGTAGATCATCTAGCAAGATTAACTAAGCACTAGAACCACTGTGAGCTTGCCAAAACCATCAATGGTGAACAGCCGAAGCCACCCTTGCCACCCTAGTGTAGACAGCAAGCTAGGAAGAAAGCTAGCCATGCCAACCTTGTCTGGGAGATCACCCATGCCTCACCTCCCCCTCTCGACCATCCCTTCCTCGAAGACACTGACCAGAGCGCCCAGGAACGCCGCGCCCGTGCCTCTGCCAACCGTGCCGAGGATGCGCCAGAGCACCACCCTCGACCGAAGACCACAGACCGACCGCCGCCCTCACCGCATGCATACACGATCACCACTGACCCAGGAGACCGCCATACATCCCCGTTCGCCGCCCCATGCTGCACAGCCACCGCTCGCCGTCGAAGACGCCGCCTCTGCCGCGCAGAGCGTCGCGTGTTCCAGACCAAACCGCACCGACCCTACAAGCGCATTAAATCCGTAGAGCATCGCCAGGAGACCACCAAGCGATCACAACCACCGTCCATGCCTTTAGCAGCCCGTAGCCATGTCGCCACCGTCGCTCGCCCATGCCGTTCGGTCTCACCGTCGAGACTATAAATAGAGGACTCCCCCGCTCGAATTATTCACACCATTACACTCCTCTCTCACCCAGAACCGCCCGACCTAAGTTCCGGAGCAAGGCGAGCAGCGCATCGCCGGAATTTCACCGGAGCCCGCTGCCTCTGGAGAAGAAGGGGGCCATTGATTTCGTCCACCCCAGAAGCTGCCGCGACCATCCCAGAGTTCCCTGTCGTTGACTTCGTCGTTTGCCCGCCTCTCCAACCCTCGCCATCACCCCGGTGAGCCCCCAGCGACCCCCACTGGCCGCGCTAGGTTTCTATCTCGCCGGCGTTGCTCAACGTCAACGATAACTCTCAGCCGTTGGATTAGAATCAGATCAAACGACCCACATCGTCCCATACCGCTTCTCACCCCCTGTCTCACTAACGTGTGGGGACAGCCACTTAAGCAGCCCGCGGAAGCGCTACGCTTAACAGGCCGGCCCGTTAACATTTCCCGCGCAGCCTAGTTATTCAAATTAAACCTTTTCCATTTTATTTCAAACACACTTCAGGACCCAGTTTCAAAAATCAACCCAGATCGATTAAGTGCAGCAAATTGAATGAAACTAATTGTGTTAGAAATATATGGAAATTCTGAATCCAAGCCCGTTGGATTCAAGTCATTTGTATCTATAGATCACCCCTGGTAAAAATAACAAGGCAGAAGCTTTTCTGCATTCAAATGTTTTTCAAAATTAAACCATAATAGATTTTGAGTTGATTCCAACTCTCAAAAATCACATTTAACCATACCTTTAAGAATATATAAAAATATATAGGTTTACTTGCAGAAATAATGTTCAAGTAATAAAATAATGCTACATAGGCATTTCTAGACACATTAATTAATTAAAATAAAAGGGTAAAACCTTATTAAATTGTGACACCACCTTAATTCATATTCCCATGGACTAAAATATGTGGTTATGACAGTGTCAACATGATCCCGTGTTTGGTTTGGAGAATATTAAATCTTAAGTAGTTTTTCAATGAGTAGAAATTAATTTTCTAAAAATAAAAAGAATTAAACCAAGCCTTAACCTTGTAATGTTAGAGATGATGCTAGATCATCTATAGGACCCTTTTGTGTGATGATTGCAAGTAGTTAAGTATTGTTTGGTGATTGTGTACCTCGTATTTATTCATAGACGCTAGTACCGACCAAGGATACGAGGAGGAAGGAGGATTCTATGAAGAAGAAGCCGAGGAGAAGTTCAACCACTGCTCTGCACAAGGCAAGTTGATACTATACCTATGCAAGCCAGTAACCTTGCAAGCTAACACTTGCAATGTAGCAAGCTTATACTGATATTGTGTTAGTAAACCCTTAATTGTTACCCTTCCTACTATATGCCATAAGCATATGTGATCATACCCATTTGATAAACCAATCCTAGTTTTACTTGCAAGCTTCTTACTTTATTTCTTTATCAAAGATTACTTAGAGTTTACTTAAGAGATTGGTAGATACTAGAAAGATATGTGAAGGTTGCATAAAGAGCATAAAATTTGGCCTAAGTTAGAAACCTTGATATCAGCCTGAGACATAAGGTTGTACTTAGTTGAAACTCCACTAGTCCACCACCCCTCATTAGTGCCTACCCCCACTTATAGATGCTAGTGCTAAGCATAAAACTTGATCAACTTTTAGATGGGAATACTTGGTGGAAAAATGGTTATGAAAACCTTGGAATGATGGATCATTCTATTGAAATTTTTTGGACATGTGTTTCCGAAAACACCGGATGATTTTGGTGACGAAAATGTTGAGGCATGAGCCTTAGCCCTTTATAAAACTGATGGTTGTCTAGATGCGATACCATTCCAATTTTATCGTACAACCACAATACCCGAAGATTGGGTAGGGCTTGACTGGAAACTTATATACCTTAGTATTAGCTCCCTCACGGCCAAGGTCTGAGATGAGGCTACCTTGTGAAGATTGTCCACCTGTGCAGTACCCAAGATGACAGTTGGTCATGGTTGGGAGGCCAAACTCACAGGAGAGGTGCTTATACTAGGGCGTGTAATCGAAAGGTTAGGATTGATTATCCGCAAACTGAGTATGGTGAATTCAGGATTTGTTCCTGATGGATGTATCGAATCTTGTGGTGAAAGTGTACAATCTCTGCAGAGTGTCAAACTATTCGAGTAGCCGCGTCCGCGGTTATGGAAAGTTGGAGTGGCCATACTGTTCCCCCGTCAGACTTTTCAAAATGACTTGTGAAATGAAGTGAGACTTTGACTTGACCACAACAGGGTTGTGACATGAGTTACAAGATCCCACTTAGGAGTTATAAAATTGTGATTAGCTTTGGAACTTCATAGAGATAAATCTGGCTTTTGCAAAACAACCCTAGAGCCTAGTGTCCTATTATCCAAAAACCCCTTTACCTGTTAGTACTAGTTTGCGAATACTTAAAGAGTACTCATGGCTTTGTCCCTAGCTATTCCCATGGCAAGACTATGAAGAGGAGTACCTGGAGGATGGACCCCAGGAAGGTTACAACAACTAGGATCCTCTCCCATCGTCAGCATTGCCTGTGACCCCGAAGATGGAGCTTCGCCTACGCTACCGTTATTATTACGTATTCCGCTGCTTGATGTTGTATTAAGAACTGGATCATGAGATCCCTATTTGTGTAAGAACTTATGTATCGTTTGTAATGGATGATGTACTATGGTATCCAATTCTGTTATGTCTCGCAAAAATGGTAATCCTGGGATTGCGATGTATGGCATAACAGGCATCTGGGATTAAATATCTGGGTGTTAACAAAACCTTGGAATGATGGATCATTCTATTGAAATGTTTTGTACATGTGTTTCCGAACATGAGATGATTTATGGTGATGAAAATGTTGAGGCATGAGCCTTAGCCCTTTTTAAAACTGATGGTTGTCTGGATGCGATACCATTCCAATTTTACCATACAACCACAATACTCGAGAATTGGGTAGGGCTTGACTGGAAGCTTATATACCTTAGTATTGGTTCCCTCACGGCCAAGGTCTGAGCTGAGGCTACCTTGTGAAGATTGTCCACCTGTGCAGTACCCAATATGACAGTTGGTCATGGTTGGGAGGCCAAACTCACAGGAGAGGTGCCTATACTAGGGTGTGTAATTGAAAGGTTAGGATTGATTATCCGCATACTGAGTATGGTGAATTCAGGATTTGTTCCTGACGGATGTACCGAATGTTGTGGTGAAAGTGTACAATCTCTGCAGAGTGTCAAACTATTCGAATAGCCGCGTCTGCGGTTATGGACAGTTGGAGTGGCCATACTGTTCCCCCGTCAGATTGTTTTCAATATGGCTTGTGAAATGACTTGAGACTTTGACTTGACCACAACAGAGTTGTGATATGAAATTCAAGTTCCCACTTAGGTGTTATAAAATTTCAACTAGCTTTTCTTACTTCTGAACTTAGTAGATGTAAATCTCGCTTTTTGCAAAACAACCATAGAGCTTAGTGTCCTACTAAAATTCCCTTCACTTGTTAGTATTAGTTTGCAAGTACTTAAAGAGTCATGGCTTTGTCCCTGGCTATTCCCATGGCCAGACTATGAAGAGGAGTACCAGGAGGATGGACCCCAGGAAGGTTACGACAACTAGGATCATCTCCCATCGTCTGCATTACCTATGACCCTGAAGATGGAGCTTCGCCTACGCTACCTTTATTATTACGTATTTCTGCTACTTGAGTTGTATTAAGAACTGGATCATGAGATCCTTATTTGTGTAAGACCTTATGTATGGTTTGTATTGGATGATGTACTGTGGTATCCAATTCTTTTATGTCTCGCAAAAATGGTAATCCTGGGATTGCGATGTATGGCATAACAGGCATCTGGGATTAAAAATCCGGGTGTTGACAGATACCAACTGCGGTGACCCAGCATACCACTGCATGATGTAGTATACTATAGTCGTTGACATAACACCAATGAAACACCCTTCACTAGTATTACATCCCTCAGAGTGGTACAACAGAAACAGAGTAGGTCCAATACATGGCTCAAGGTTACAACTCAATCTATACACAAGATCCAGAGAACACTCTAGGTTTAATGAGAGAGAAAGAACTTCTTACAAAGAAGAATCAAAGATAAATAATGCATCAACTATTATACTTTTAAGACTAGTATTTCAACTAAGGGGTTGGCATTGCTGCTATTGCAACGCACTACAGAAATATGTTCTTTGGCTAGAGAGTATATTCCTATTTTAATCAGTAACTTCATCTTAACTTGAGTTGATGTATATGTTGATAAACTTGTGGTTAAAGTAAAGGAATAGGTTTTAGTTCACTACAATTTATTATTGGAGATTTTATACTGGATAAGGATCCTTTTGCAAAATAACCTACACTTATGGTTGAAAGATAATTCAATAAAATAAAATTTATAAAGTTTTGAACCATTATGACTTCATAATATTCAAATTTAAGACTAATACTATTTATTATACTTAATTGACTAATTTTAGAAATATTAACAATTTTTTATTTACCCTTATACAAATTAATGACTAAGGAAATAGGTTTAAATTCAAGTTGCGAAGGTGTTTTAATTTTTTTTATTTACCTCAGAAGTGGATTATTATATTTTTTAACATGTAGGTATTATTTTTGTGATCATTTTGGTATATTACATTTATTTTTATGCTTTATAAATAATAAGATATGATTTTTATAAGTTTATTACTTTATAAACACTTAATAAATATTAAAGATTTATTTAAGTGAAATAATAATGCATGATTATAGTTTTTTAAATTATAGTTCTTATTTTTCTAAGATTTTTAGTATTTTATTTATATTTTTAATAAATACCAATTTTAAAATATGAATTATCTAAGTTTTATTACTTATAAAATCTTTATTAAATAATAATTATTTAAGTAATTATAACAATAATATTTGATAATATTTTTAAGTTGTAGATTTTATTTTTCTGAAAATTTTCATATATAATATACATTTTTCTGAATTACAAAACAAAAGTTATTAATTAAACAAGATTTAATCATTTATTTCATTTCTAGAATATTGATACTTGAGCTTATAACATTTTATGTATTTCTTAAATAGAAAATAACTTCATGTACCGAGGCTAACCCTACCCAAAGTCACTCACTAGTGGGCCCATGTCCACATCATTAGCCACGCGAGACAGAGACTATGTCAAACTGGCTAACTAGGCCGAGGGTGACGTTGGCATGACGTCATCGGAGCTTGATCCTCTCAGATCGATGGTGGATCAGGTGATTTTGTGCACGCACGGGTCTGCGGTTAGGCTTGTTGGAAAGAGGACGATGCGAGGAGTCTAGGAGTGGTGGCGCCGCTACAAAATGGTCGTCGGAGGATGGTCAACGACGATGGACAACGGCGGCGGTGCCGGGTGCTCGTGGTGTGAACGAACTAGAGCGGAATACAAAGAGTAAAAGGTACTGGAAGAACCAGTGGCTCACCCTGGTTGCAGTGGTGGTGTCGGCGAGGATTGGTGCGGTCGGAGACGAGCTCTCCGACGAGGATTCCAACAAACTACCGCAAAGAGGAATGACAAAATTCGTCCTATCTAGTGCTCCCCTTGATGCAAGATTCCACCCAGAGGATTTACGGAGCACGGGGCATCTCCATGGCTACTTGGAAGAGAGTGGGAAGGTGCGGCTCGACAGTGAGGCAAGCTAGGGTTTCGGCACTGATGAAGAAATTGAGAGAGAGAGAGAGAGCTGCAGAGGGGGAAATGGGATGAGGACGAACAGACGGAGTCATGGCGTTCTTATCCTTTCCTCTAGGAGTGGTAGCACGCATCACATCGCATCGGTCCATCAACGGCGGAGCACCGGCCAGCGAGCTGCTTCCAGTAGGTGAGGTAGACGACGATGCAACATTTGCAAAAAAAAACCTGGCATGATTTCAAACTCGACCCGCAGTCCCTCTTCGGTCCCACCCGTCAGCCAGAGGAAAGAACGAACTGAGATGGCTGCTGGGCTTTTGTGGGTTGCCCGTGGGCGACAAGTAAGAAGAAAGAAAGTTGGGCCACGGCCAGGAAATGTTTTTTATTTGTTTTCCTTTTCTATTTTATGTTTTGATTTTCATATTTGTATTTAATCTATGATTTGAACTTTTCTAACAAAGTTTATTTGCTGGACATTTGCAGCCACAATTAATATTGATTGAGATTTATTTTGTAAACCTTAATGATAATTATTTTGTATATTTCTTTATTTTCTTCATATGAATCCCTTTTAATATTTTGTAGAAGTCTTTATTATTAATTTTCTTTCTATACTAAACCATGGCTTTGTTATATGATATTTCCTTATTTGTTTATAAAACATAACTCTAGTTAACTTATAGTTTGAATGTAAATTTTTATATATAATGTGTAAGATCCCTCCTTTATAAAGGAAAAGGATCCCTATGATTGCAATGCTAGTCCCTGGATCAATGCTAGCATCCACAGTTTAAGATGAAGTACACAGATACAAAGGTCATTTATTACAGCCATTCCAGAGATAAACATAGTCTTTACAACTCCAAGGCCACAGGCCTAATACAAGAGTTTGAATAAGTAAATAAATAAAAGTCTTCATCTTCATGTGCCAC
Organism: Avena sativa; assembly: GCA_916181665.1. NCBI lineage: Eukaryota > Viridiplantae > Streptophyta > Magnoliopsida > Poales > Poaceae > Avena > Avena sativa. The sequence goes on from OV702299.1 coordinate 19,069,810, forward strand.
AGGCAAACATGTTGAGTGTAGACTCATGACACCTAATCCTCATCAGAGTAACCTGCAACATCACAAGTTACAGCCACAGTGGGTCAATACTTTGGAATAGTATTGGCAAGTGATACCTTAGTAAAATTTTAAGTGGACTAGATACTATATGCAATTTGGCTAAGTGTAGCTTGGCTTGCTTTGCTCAAAATAGGTTTTTCCTATTAGTTGAAATCACTAAGTTTTTCTTTGTCAAAACTTTACCCAAGGAACCACCAATAGACATTGAGGTCCTTCACCCTTGTTCTCCCACAAGTTTTTACTTAGAAATTGGGATGAGGAGATACTTTATAGCTTCCATGTCTTGATGCTCAAGTTGTCCATTACCATGGACTTGGCTAAGTACTTAGATTTTTCCATCTGCAGAGGTTGTGCACTTTCCCCACCAGACATGGTTTCACCAATACAGGACCTTTCAGGAGCCTTCCCTTAGACCAAATGGATGCGCTCCAACCTATCATTCCCACTACCACCAACTGTTCAAATGGCTAAGTTCTAGCAACTTATGTGATCCAGGCAGAGCCCATATTGCCAAGTGGCTGCACTAGAAGCTTCTTAACACTTGGCCTCTAAAATCTCTTTGTTCTTGGGTGGCTTACCACAAGTGAGATACACAAGGTAAACCATAGAAATGGGCCTTGTGTAACCACTCAACATAAACCAAACCTTCCATTCCACCCAGGTGTTTCATTAACTTAGTTGTTTTATTAGGTAAAACACAAGTCCAAAGACTTAGAAATATTTTCATCATAGCATGTATATTTCACCAACCCTTGTTTTCTTAGCTAGGCTAAGCATGGCATAGATAGTAACTTAACTTAGAAATTCCCTAGCATTTCTACAACTACTAGCATTTCCCAACATGGCATATAAGCAAAATAATATCATGCAAGACTTAGCAAAAATATTTCTAATGCTTAGTATAAAACATGGGATAAAAATATTCATGAAGTACCACTTGCCTTGGTAGTTGGGAGAGTAGCACTCCTCACAATCACAATCACTAGCACCAAAATCTACACAAAGATTGGTAGCAACAAATTACACACAAAACATATACAATCAAAAATATATGCATGCATGCAAGATGATATGTGATGATTTTTAAAATTCAACAAAGCAAGTATTCAGTACTGATTCATAAACAAGTCAAAAACTTGCCAAACAACAACTATTTAAACCCTAAATCATTTCCTAAACATTTCATAAACTCTAATTAGTCCTACACAAGTTTCTGCAAAATAAAACCTTTTTAACAGAAACTAAACATTAAACACATTGCATATTTAGAAAGAGCTTGCTCTCCTGATTCCAACGGTATAAAATTTGTCAAATTCTAACGTGGGGATCAAAAGTTATAGCCAAATCAAATTCAAACATTAATCAGATTCAAATCCTGTTTTAAATCTAAACCCTAGCCACGCGTCTGTTTCTTATTGGCTCGTACCAGTTCGGGCGGATCGATCAACGAGAGCCGCACGATTTAACTAAAGATGCACGGCCAGATCTAACGCGTAACGGTTCGTTAAGTGAACTAATCCTACGCGCTGGATCTAGATCTAACGGCTACGAATCAATCGACCAAAACTGAGCGGCGCTAGCGGCGGCTACTGGCGGCGGCGAGCTCTGCCTACGGCGGCGCGGCGCTACAGGTCGCCCGGAAAGGTGGGAGGATGCTCACCAGGTTCGCAGCGACGAGGAGAAGCTCAACTTGGCGGCGGCTTGGCAAGGGGCGCACGGAGTGGGCTGCTGGAGCTCGTCGGAGTCGTGCACGGCGTCGGGTGGTTGCAGACGAAGTTGTTGCCGACGCTCTGGGTCTTCCTAGTACCAACCAGAGGCATCAGTAGCTGCGCAAGGACAAGGCGAACCTAGTCGTATGCGAGAGAGGTCAAGGGGCGCTCAGTGCTTACCGCAATCGATCGCCGGAGAAGAAGAAAGCGTCAGGCACTTGCGGTCGTCGTCGTTGGCGAGTCTCCAGACGGTCCTAGCATGCACCAATAGGGTGAGAAGATGCGCATGGTTATCGTGATCATTCTGGCAAACTTAGACAGCAAGGGGCGATGGGGTCTTACCGGAATACCTCGCCGGAGTTGGCTCTGACTGCGGCGGTGCAATACGAATTAGAGGCAGCCTGGTGGTGAGAAGAGTGTGAAGTGTGGGGGGAAATGACCGCGGCGGGGTGTGGTTTAAGTAGGCCGAAGCGCGACAGGAAACGCTCGCAGAATCAAGGCTAATTACGCCGCGCCATTATCGGCATCTACGGCAGCGACGACGTGGTCTGCGGGCGAGATTTGGGGAAGACAACGGTGATGTGGACGGGGCCCAGTTGTCTGCGAGAGAAACAAAGGGGGGGTGGGTTCCTGGTGTCAGTCACTTGCTGGGTGCGTCCGCGAGTGAGAGAGGGAGAGAGGGAACCCGGGTGGGCTTAGTGGGCTGCTTTCTCAGGTTGGCCAGAATCCTGGCGCTGGCCCTTTTCTATTTCCTTTCTCTTTTTCTTTTTCTGTTTTGAATTTCTAGAATGAATTTCAAATGGTTTCAAAAGCTTTTTGAATTCAAACTTTTTTTCAGGATTTTGTAGGGTGCAACATTCACACTTCTGGGCATAAAATCAAGTGGTTACTTTGAGTTAGCTTGGTCATTTAGAATAAAATAAAAATAAACAGTGACATAGCACTTGATTTGGAAATGTTTTGAAAATGGTTTTGAAACCACATTTGTTCTATGAATTTTTATCCAAACTCCACATTCAATCCAATCAACAAGGAAGCAAACAAAACTTAGTTTTAAACACTTATGCTCTCAATTGAGGATAGTCATTTGATTTATGTTTGCTCACATAAAATAATAGCACTATGTGCTTCTGTTTTCTTGAAGGAGTTGGAAAATGATCTCAAAATATATATGCATGCATGAATGATATGCAATCTTTGAAATCATGATTTTAGGGATGTTACAAATCTAACCCCCTTAAGGTGAATCTCGCCCTCGAGATTCGGATTGGCTAGCAAATAGGTGATGGTGGTCTTTCCGAAGATCATCTTCTCTTTCCCATGTTGCTTCCTCTTCGGAATGATGGTTCAACTGAACTTTGCAAAATTTGATAGTCTTAGTCCGTGTGACTCTTTCTGCAGTGTCAAGAATCTTGATAGGCTTCTCTTCGTAAGTAAGATCACTTTCCAATTGAACCTCCTCCAAAGGTATAGTATCCTTCAAAGAAGTTTCTTCCATTTCTGGATGACATTTCTTAAGTTGACTCACATGAAACACATTATGGACAGCTGACAGAGATTCTGGCAGTTCATTTTCATAGGCAACTTCTCCTTTGCGACTCAGAATCTTGAATGGCCCAACATATATTGGTGCCAATTTTCCTTTGACTCCGAACCTCTTCACTCCACGAAGTGGTGACACTCTAAGATAAGCTCTATCACCGACTTCGTAGGTGACTTCTCTACGCTTAGGATCTGCGTAGCTTTTCTGTCGGGACTGTGCTATCCTCAATCTGTCCTTAACCATTTTGACCTTCTCTTCAGCTTCTTTGATAAGTTCTGTTCCGAAAAAACTTCTTTCTCCCACACCATTCCATAAAAAAGGGGTGGTACACTTTCTCCCGTAGAGAAACTCAAATGGTGCCATCTCAATGCTGTCTTGATAGCTGTTGTTATAAGAAAATTCTGCGTAAGGCAGACTTTCATCCCAACTGGCTCCATAGTCTAGGGCACATGCCCTTAACATGTCTTCAAGAATCTGGTTGGTCCTTTCTGTTTGTCCATCAGTTTGAGGATGAAAAGCAGTACTGAATTCCAACCTCGTTCCCAATGACTCATGTAACTGTCTCCAAAAAGAGAAGTGAATTGAGTTCCCCTATCAGACACAATACTCTTGGGCACTCCATGTAGACATACAATTCTACTCATATAGATTTTTGCCAACTTAGCACTTGTATATGTTGTCTTCACGGGTATGAAATGAGCCACTTTAGTTAGGCGATCCACTACTACCCAAATAGAATCGTATCCTGACCGGGTCCTTGGTAATCCGGTAATAAATTCCATACCAATTTTGTCCCACTTCCAATGAGGAATAGGTAGTGGTTGAAGCAAACCTGCTGGTTTCTGATGTTCTGCTTTCACTCTACTACACACATCACACAAAGCAATATGTTCGGCGATGTCCTTCTTGAGATTATTCCACCAAAATCTTTCTTTCATGTCCATGTACATTTTGGTGTTACCCGGATGAATGGCATACGGTGAGTTGTGTGCTTCCTGCAAGATTAGTTTCCGCAGCTCCGAATCTTGTGGAACACAGATACGTTTCCCATGCCATAAAGTACCCTGTTCGTCTTCATGGAACCCTTTGGATTTTCCTTTGCCAATCTTTTCTTTAATCTCTTCAATTTCCTTTGATCTTGTCCAACAAAGTGGGTTGAACATCCAAAGTCATGAGATGTCCTTCAGGCACAATCTCCAATCTGAGTTTTCTAAATTGGGTACACAGATCATCTGGCAATTCTCCTTTGGTAAGGCCATTCAAAAAAACCTTACGACTTAGAGCATCTGCTACAACATTTGCTTTACCGGGGTGGTATTGCAAACTTAAGTCATAGTCCTTGATAAGTTCTAGCCATCTTCTTTGTCTCATATTAATTTCCTTCTGGGTGAAGATATACTTCGAACTCTTGTGATCTGTGAACACTTCACAACGCTTTCCCAAAAGATAGTGCCTCCATGTTTTGAGTGCATGGACGACAGAGGCTAACTCTAAATCATGAGTAGGATAGTTCACTTCATGAGTTTTGAGTTGTCTCGAGGCATACGCCACAACTTTTCCTTATTGCATAAGTACTGCACCCAAACCCTGATGAGATGCATCACAATATACTTGGAAATCTTTTTCCAAATCTGGCAGACACAAGACTGGTGCTGTCACAAGTCTCTTCTTCAATTCCTGAAAGCTGAGTTCACAACCTTCAGTCCAAGAAAATTTCTTGTCTTTCTTTAGCAATTCAGTCATAGGCTTAGCTACCTTGGAGAAATTTTCAATGAACCTTCTGTAGTAACCTGCTAAGCCAAGTAAACTACGAACTTCCGTTACTGACTTGGGAGATTCCCATTCCGTTACAGCTGAAACTTTAGCAGGATCAACTGCTACACTATCCTTTGTCATAACATGTCCAAGAAATCCAACTTCATTCAACCAGAATTCACACTTGCTGAATTTGGCATAAAGTTTATGCTCTCTTAACTTCTCAAGTATCAAACGCAAATGTCCTTCATGCTCTTCTTTGCTCTTGGAGTAGACTAGAATGTCATCGATGAAGACGACAACAAACTTGTCAAGGAATTCCATGAACACCTTGTTCATCATATTCATGAAGTATGTTGGAGCATTGGTCAAACCAAAAGGCATTACGGTATACTCATACAATCCATACCTTGTAGTGAACGCTGTCTTAGGTATGTCTTGTTCTCTTATCTTGAGTTGAAAATAGCCTGACCGGATATCAATCTTTGAGAACACACAAGCTCCTTCTAGCTGATCAAACAAGTCATTGATTCTGGGCAAAGGATATTTGTTCTTAATAGTCACCTCATTAAGTGAACGGTAATCTATGCATAACCTTTGACTTCTATCTTTCTTCTCCACGAACCAAACTAGGGCTCCCCAAGATGAAGAACTTGGTTGAATAAATCCTTTCTGTAGCTGTTCTCCAAGTTGTTTCTTGAGTTCTTTCAGTTTATCCACTGACATTTTATATGGTCTCTTTGCTATTGGTCCTGACCCTGGTACCAAATCTATAAGAAACTCCACATCTCTATCTGGTGGCATTCCTGGCAGTTCTTCCGGAAACACATCCGGATATTCACTCACAATTGGCACACTGTCTATGATAACCCCCTTAAGAGAATTTAGCTTACTCCCTTTTGATTCAAAGTTGGACTTGAATTTAATCCGTTTTGTTTCCGGGGTTGTGAGTGCAATAGTACGATTAGCACAATCTAGTACTCCTTCATACTTAGCCATCCAATCCATTCCCAATATTACGTCTAGTCCTTGGGAATCTAGGATTATCAGACTCACTGGAAATTTATGCTTTCCAAACTCTATTTCTAGATCCCAGCATCCAAGACTTACTATCATATCTCCACCCGGAGAACTAACTTTTATTGGACACCCAATGTTTTCAGTTGGAAACCCATTTCTATCAACAAATGCTTTTGATATGAATGAATGCGATGCTCTAGTATCAAAAAGAACAAATGCTGGAATAAAATTGAGTCTGAACTTACCAGCAACAGCATCAGGTTCCTCATAGACCTCCTCCACACTGATGTGGTTCACCTGTCCCTTCTGAAAAGGGTTGGGCTTGTTGGGTCCTTCAACTTTCTTTTCTGGGCATTCATTTGCATAATGCCCCATCTTCTTGCACTTGAAGCATTCAACCTGGCTTATGTCTTTCTTGACAGGCTGATTTCCACTTCCACTTCCATTACCACGGTGGTGGCTCTTGTATCCACCCTTGTGGTTCTTGTACTTGTCATTGTCATGACTACGGTGATGCTTGTTGTCATGACGGTTGTGGTTGTGGTGCTTGTTGAATTTCCCATGCTTGTGGGATCCTAAGCTTCCACTATCATCATAATGGGAACGTTTTTTGTGACGATCCCGAGCTGTGCTTGTCTGAGTGCTTTCTCTTTCTGCTTTCAACTTGTTTTATTTTGTTCTCCAAAATAGCAGCCTTGTCACAGAGAGACTGATAAGTGGGAACATATGCCACAGCCAACTGCAGGTTCAGCTCATCATTCAAGCCTTCAAAAAATTTCTCCTTTCTCTTAGCATCGGTGTCAACTTCATCCGGTGCATAACGCGCCAGATTGTTGAACTCCTCAATATATTCAGCCACGCTGTGGTGGCGCTGCTTCAGATTATGGAACTCTTTCTTTTTCAGACTCGTCACTCCAGATGAGATATGAGCAGTGCGAAAGCCATCCTCAAAGATAGCCCATGTCACATCTTCTATGGGAGTGGTGATCTGGAAGTTATCCCACCAAGTGGCAGCTGGTCCCTCCAGTAAATGTGCTGCAAATCTGACCTTTCCAGCATCAGTACAACCCACGGTTACCAAGTCCTTGTTCACAGAGCGTAGCCAATCATTGGCCACCATGGGATCAGTCGTCCCTGAGAACTTTGCTGGCCTCAATCTCAAGAACCTGGTAAGCATATCAAAACCCGGTGGGTTGTTGTTGTTGTTGTTATTGTTGTTGTTTTGGTTCTGGATGAACGTCGTCATCATCTGCATCAGCTGAGTTTGAGCGGTCATCATTTGCTGCATTTCTGGATTGATGTTGTTGTTGTTGGGGTTGGGGTTTGCACGACGGGGAGGCATCTGTGGTTTGTTCAATAGAGATAAGAATGAGATACCCATAGATGCTTTCATGCACATTACATCACATAAGTAAACACAAAGCATGCAACACAATGATAAAGGTTCAACAACAAGATAACAAGTTCGCAAAGTAAAACGCACAAGTAGCAAGCCATCCACATGTCGGATGGTCAAATAACAAGTTCTCAAGAAACAAGTATGATAATAAATGATAAATGAGTAGTCAAATCTACTCCTTGGCATCAACCTCCTCCTCGACAAAGGTAAGACCTGCGTTCTCCATCGCGGTCTTGTATTCCTCGACACTAATGGTCAAGGTCTCTATCTTGGATTTGAGAGCCCTCTTCTGGGAACGAAGCCTCTCAATCACCGTCTGCTGATGCTCGAGCTCAAAGTCCTTGGACTGCAGTTCTTCAGTCATGTCCCGGATCTTCTTGTTTCTATCCTGGACTCGCTTCTCCTGACTCTTGAACTTCCTGTCCTGGCTCTCGAACTTCGCCTCCATCTCCTTGACTATCTCATCTTGCTCCGCGAAGAGCTTGTCCTTCTCGCGAAGCTGCACCTGGAGTTCGTCATTGTTGAGCATGACGTTGGTCCTATCAGTGTCCACGTGCCTAATGAGAGACTCTAAGTCCTAGAGGTACAGGCGAATCGGCTCTGCTGTGTCCCTCGAATCGTCCTCGAAGTCGATGGACTCTCCATCCTCATCACGTCTATCGAAGATGTGGAAGTGAGTACCTCTAACCTGTCGGGAGTGTCTCCCCAGCAGACGTCCTATCAGATCCTGCATAACTACCTCAAGGCCTCTCTCCTTGTCATCATGCATGAGCTTGAAGACGATGGCCTCCGTGGTAGGGTCTGTCTGGCGTCCGGGCTGGTTGACCTTGAAGCCCCAGAGGTCTTTCCTCTCAAACTTGGTGAGGGGAAGCACCATGATGGTAGGAAGAGGAAGATTGAGCAAAGTAGTAAGCTCAACAGTACGAGGACCAAAGCGAGTAACCTTGAACTCCTCAATAGTGCTGATGGTAACAGTAGGCATCTATTTATAAGATAGAAAAGTTAGAACAACACAATTCAAGATAAAACAAAAGACAAAACATCACATACATATCCTTGGAAATCAAAACACACAAGTCATGGCATACATGGATCCATTACAACAACCAAGGTTCAACTTATTTTAAAGTCACATTTTGGAAAATAAGGTGATAAGTGGTGGTCCAACTAACGTAGTACGTTTACAATCCTATCTCACTGGACCTGTTGGCTAACACAATGTTTCTAGAAGCAATCAGCCTATCCTTCTCACATGACTCCATCACTAAGTCTATAATGTCTCCTCTTAAGGTTTGGTTGGTAGCTTCCAACTCTTGGGTATGTTCCTTCTCTTCCTTTAGATCATTTTGGAGGTTGAGCATTCTGCACTTGACTCTATCACCAAGTTCTTTGATGGTCTTCCAAGCTGCATCCTTTGCTGATTCAAAGAATGTAATGTGCACCACTGAATTGGTGAACATGCAGAATCCTTTTTCCTGGTGGTTGTCTTCCTTGTTTTTATACAAGTGAAGTTGCACCCACCAGTATTCCACTCCTTCATCCATCACAGGAAAACCTTTGTACACAGCTGCACCTTGTATTTCTAATGCAACCATGAGGTCCTTGAGAGCCTTGGGGAATTCTGTCTCACACTCCAAAGTCATTGTCATGAGTGGTCCTTTACTTACGGCTTCGTTGATGGAGTTCATATACAAATAGAGATAAGGAAGAAGATTAGAAAAGTTTACGAGAAGAATAGACAAGTGTAGAAGTTGCTGAAAATTTTTCCTTAGTGGTTTCCAATGCTAGGGTCATAATCCTACAGGCAACATAGTGCTCTGATACCATCTGTAAGATCCCTCCTTTATAAAGGAAAAGGATCCCTGTGATTGCAATGCTAGTCCCTAGATCAATGCTAGCATCCACAGTTTAAGATGAAGTACACAGATACAAAGGTCATTTATTACAGCCATTCCAGAGATAAACATAGTCTTTACAACTCCAAGGCCACAGGCCTAATACAAGAGTTTGAATAAGTAAATAAATAAAAGTCTTCATCTTCATGTGCCACAGGCAAACATGTTGAGTGTAGACTCATGACACCTAATCCTCATCAGAGTAACCTGCAACATCACAAGTTACAGCCACAGTGGGTCAATACTTTGGAATAGTATTGGCAAGTGATACCTTAGTAAAATTTTAAGTGGACTAGATACTATATGCAATTTGGCTAAGTGTAGCTTGGCTTGCTTTGCTCAAAATAGGTTTTTCTTATTAGTTGAAATCACTAAGTTTTTCTTTGTCAAAACTTTACCCAAGGAACCACCAATAGACATTGAGGTCCTTCACCCTTGTTCTCCCACAAGTTTTTACTTAGAAATTGGGATGAGGAGATTCTTGATAGCTTTCATGTCTTGATGCTCAAGTTGTCCATTACCATGGACTTGGCTAAGTACTTAGATTTTTCCATCTGCAGAGGTTGTGCACTTTCCCCACCAGACTTGGTTTCACCAAGACAGGACCTTTCAGAAGCCTTCCCTTAGACCAAATGGACGCGCTCCAACCTATCATTCCCACTACCACCAACTGTCCAAATGGCTAAGTTCTAGCAACTTATGTGATCCAGGCAGAGCCCATATTGCCAAGTGGCTGCACTAGAAGCTTCTTAACACTTGGCCTCTAAAATCTCTTTGTTCTTGGGTGGCTTACCACAAGTGAGATACACAAGGTAAACCATAGAAATGGGCCTTGTGTAACCACTCAACATAAACCAAACCTTCCATTCCACCCAGGTGTTTCATTAACTTAGTTGTTTTATTAGGTAAAACACAAGTCCAAAGACTTAGAAATATTTTCATCATAGCATCTATATTTCACCAACTCTTGTTTGCTTAGCTAGGCTAAGCATGGCATAGATAGTAACTTAACTTAGAAATTCCCTAGCATTTCTACAACTACTAGGATTTCCCAACATGGCATATAAGCAAAATAATATCATGCAAGACTTAGCAAAAATATTTCTAATGCTTAGTATAAAACATGGGATAAAAATATTCATGAAGTACCACTTGCCTTGGTAGTTGGGAGAGTAGCACTCCTCACAATCACAATCACAATCACTAGCACCAAAATCTACACAAAGATTGGTAGCAACAAATTACACACAAAACATATACAATCAAAAATATATGCATGCATGCAAGATGATATGTGATGATTTTTAAAACTCAACAAAGCAAGTATTCAGTACTGATTCATAAACAAGTCAAAAACTTGCCAAACAACAACTACTTAAACCCTAAATCATTTCCAAAATATTTCATAAACTCTAATTAGTCCTACACAAGTTTCTGCAAATAAAACCTTTTTAACAGAAACTAAACATTAAACACATTGTATATTTAGAAAGAGCTTTCTCTCCTGATTCCAACGGTATAAAATTTGTCAAATTCTAACGTGAGGATCAAAAGTTATAGCCAAATCAAATTCAAACATTAATCAGATTCAAATCATGTTTTAAATCTAAACCCTAGCCACGCGTCTGTTTCTAATTGGCCCGTACCGGTTCGGGCGGATCGATCAACGAGAGCCGCACAATTTAACTAAAGATGCACGGCCAGATCTAACGCGTAACGGTTCGTTAAGTGAACTAATCCTGCGCGCTGGATCTAGATCTGACGTCTACGAATCAATCGACCAAAACTGAGCGGCGCTAGCGGCGGCTACTGGCGGCGGCGAGCTCTGCCTACGGCGGCGCGGCGCTACAGGTCGCCCGGAAAGGTGGGAGGATGCTCACCAGGTTCGCAGCGACGAGGAGAAGCTCAACTTGGCGGCGGCTTGGCAAGGGGCGCATGGAGTGGGCTGCTGGAGCTCGTCGGAGTCGTGCACGGCGTCGGGTGGTTGCAGACGAAGTTGTTGCCGACGCTCTGGGTCTTCCTAGTACCAACCAGAGGCATCAGTATCTGCACAAGGACAAGGCGAACCTAGTCGTATGCGAGAGAGGTCAAGGGGCGCTCAGTGCTTACCGCAATCGATCGCCAGAGAAGAAGAAAGCGTCAAGCACTTGCGGTCATCGTCGTTGGCGAGTCTCCAGACGGTCCTAGCATGCACCAATAGGGTGAGAAGATGCGCATGGTTGTCGTGATCATTCTGGCAAACTTAGACAGCAAGGGGTCTTACCGGAATACCTCGCCGGAGTTGGCTCTGGCTGCGGCGGTGCAATACGAATTAGAGGCAGCCTAGTGAGGAGAAGAGTGTGAAGTGTGGGGGGAAATGACCGCGGCGGGGTGTGGTTTAAGTAGGCCGAAGCGTGACAGGAAACGCTCGCAGAATCAAGGCTAATTACGCCGCGCCATTATCGGCATCTACGGCAGCGACGACGTGGTCTGCGGGCGAGATTTGGGGAAGACGACGGTGACGTGGATGGGGCCCAGTTGTCTGCGAGATAAACAGAGGGGGGGTGGGGTCCTGGCGTCAGTCACTTGCTGGGTGCGTCTGCGAGTGAGAGAGGGAGAGAGGGAACCCGGGTGGGCTTAGTGGGCTGCTTTCTCAGTTGGGCCAGAATCCTGGCACTGTCCCTTTTCTATTTCCTTTCTCTTTTTCTTTTTCTGTTTTGAATTTCTGGAATGAATTTCAAATGGTTTCAAAAGCTTTTTGAATTCAAACTTTTTTTCAGGATTTTTTAGGGTGCAACATTCACACTTCTCGGCATAAAATCAAGTGGTTACTTTGAATTAGCTTGGTCATTTAGAATAAAATAAAAATAAACAGTGACATAGCACTTGATTTGGAAATGTTTTGAAAATGGTTTTGAAACCACATTTGTTCTATGAATTTTTATCCAAACTCCACATTCAATCCTATCAACAAGGAAGCAAACAAAACTTGGTTTTAAACACTTATGCTCTCAATTGAGGATAGTCATTTGATTTATGTTTGCTCACATAAAATAATAGCACTATGTGCTTCTGTTTTCTTGAAAGAGTTGGAAAATGATCTCAAAATATATATGCATGCATGAATGATATGCAATCTTTGAAATCATGATTTTAGGGATGTTACATAATGATCCTATATCATTATTTGATGCATGAAATACAAAGGGAATTAATATGGTTAATATTAATCCCATTAACTTAGAAAATGGCAATGTATATATTCTATTATGATAAACATAAAAGTTAGGTTTTGAATTATAAGTGCTTACCCTAGAGTTTAGGATTCTTAATTTACTTATATTCCTTTGTTGATGTGAGTAAAGATTTAATAGCTAAGCATATTGTCTTTTTTGTGATCTTTTATGATATCACCTTTTAAATAGAAGGTTATTAACTAAAATGTCTTTTGGAAAATAAATTGATAAAAATATCTCCTAACACATATGGTTAAGACAATTGGAAATGATAAAGATGTGCTTATGTGATTTGCTATAGGAAAGTATTCCTATAAATTGGTATGGAGATAAGATGGGGGATCAATAAAATGAAATGGATATTATGTTAGGTTTGAGATTTAAAGTTGGGTGTTTACCAAGAATTCATATCTTCCATAATTCACAATCCTGGACTTCTAATTAAGGAATTCCTTTTCTAGATATACTACTCCTTCATATCCATCATCATGGTTAACATGATGAGCTTTACTTCATAAAAATATTCTTATCCACCTTTTGTTCTCCTAAATCTATTTAAAAATCCAATGAGCTTGACACTAAAGCTTTTATAGTTTTATCATATCCACTACTCTACTGTTGATAACCTCCAATCCAACAAGTAGTTCCTTCAAACTCCACTCATACTCTTCGTTAATCATCCATCACTAATATTTCTCCGATAGATGTATACATCAAACTGCCTTTCTCTAAAGATCACTATCCTTTAAGATGAATAACACTACTTCCATACCTCATGCTATACTAGCTTTAATTTAATCATATTATCTTACATTTACTTTACTATAAAAACTCATACTCCAACCTTACATTATTTTAATGTGACTTTTAATGACTACTCTAGGATAACTTATGTATACTAGGGTTTCAATCATGTTCTACCCACCTGTGTCACTTATACATGATATAAGTATTCAATCTTGGTGAGTAAGGCATGGTCATTATAATCCTTTAATCATTTATAGCTTAGGTTTCCAGTTGGCTAATCAAGGCTTCATCAATACAACTTTACAATTGTATTGAAATTATCTTCTTAGTATCTCTAATTGGATTAAGGGTTGTTATTCATGGACTATGCCCACTTGATCCAATAGAATTACTACTGGTAACTATCTTCGAGATTAATCCTTGTATTCTTTACCTCATATAATTATATATTCCCATTACTCTTCTATCATTTCAGGAGTGAGTTTAACTCCATCAATTATCATATTGATTTGATTCTCTTCAATCACTCCCATCCTATAGATGATATCTAAAACTAGCATTACTATTTACCTCTTCTTAGTTGTTTCTTTATAGGCAATTAAATGTATGCTATGATATGGTCAAGATTTGATAGATTAAGAATTAGTGAATCAATAGTTGATTTCTCAACATTGATGAACAACAGATATTGGAATATAGCTCAATAGAGATGATAAGGATTGATATGGAAAGAAAGATATATGGTAAATGATCTTAACTTGGTTTCTTTCCTACCCAATCTCACTAAAGAGTTAAAGTTAGGTATTACCATGATACTCATGGTATAATTGGATAAGAAATAAATAAGTCAAGGGTAAATTATTACATTCTTAACTTGGTATTTGTAACATCCCAAAAATATAAAACAATGATCATCAAACTCTAATCACTAAAATTAGGATGAACAAAAACTTTGATTAATTAAAATCATATGAGTGCATGTGTGAATGAGATGATTTGATAAATGCATGAATGAACTTGTGTGATTAACCTAAATAGCAATAAATGGTTTAAAGAGGAAAATAACATCATATGAAACATTTCCATGCAGCAACAAATCAAGAGAAAATCAAAAATAGATCAAATAAAGCAAATGGTCATATTTTCCAATCTTGCTCACTAGGTCACTTTGAGTGTTTCTAGTTCAAGATTTCAAATAGAAACTTTCCCAATTCTTTTCACCCCTTGCTAGAAAAAGTAAAAGTGAATCAAAGCCCACCTTTCCAACTTATAGAAACATTTGGCAACCTCATTCAAATCACAATTCAAAATTGAATCTTTATCATATGTGAAGATCACCCATTTTCAAAACCCAACCAAACCAGTGCCCCTTGACTAATCCAACTAACCAGACACTCCCTAGTATGTGCCTAGCACACCCACCAAGTTTGAATCCAAAATTCAAATTCAAAGTTCTTGCAGCCATTTTATCAAACACCTTGCAGATACAAATCAAACAAACATCAAACACTATTTGTAGCAGTAAAGTTGGCCAACCTTTTTCCCTCTCTAGTTGCAATAAGCATTTAGTAGATCATCTAGCTTAGTTATTAACCTCTAGCACCACTATGAGCTTGCCATTGCCATCAATGGTGAGCAGGCTGAGCCTCACCTTGCCACTCCAATGTGGACATCAAGCTAGAGGAAGAACTAGTTGCGCCAACCTTGTCTAGCATGCTGCCCATGCCTCACCGCCCCCTCTAGACCAGCCCTAGCTCGAAGACAGAGACAGGAACCGCCGAAAACACCGTGCCCGCGCCACTGTCGACCATGCCGACGCGCACCACCATGCACGCGCCGTTCCCACTCAACCCGACCACCTTGATCCCTTGCCACACCTGCCAGCATGAACCCCACCATCCTAGGAGACCACTAGACATGCTCGTTTCCTCGACCATACCCTGTAGCCGTCGCACGCTGTGAAGTTCGCCATCGGTACCGCGCAGAGCACCGCACGTTCCAGACCAAATCCTACCGCCCTATGCCTCGCCTTTAAGCTAGCAATGATCGCCAAGAGACCGCGCACCATCCCCTAGCCTCAGCAACGCCGAAGCCGCATGTACCGTCGCCTCCGACGACCTCAGCCGACGTCGTGCTGCCCCTCTTGCTCGCCTATAAAAGGAGGCCTCCCCATCTCGATTCCTCCACACCATCTCACTCCCCACCTCTCACTGATACTTCCCACTTCTTCCCGGAGCAAGGCGAGCTCTCTCTCGCCGGAATTTGGCCAGAGCCCACCACTGTTGGAGAAGAAGGGAGCCGTCGATTGGAGCCGCCCCAGGAGAAGCTGTGGGTACCAGGAGAACCACCGTCGTTGAATTCATCATTTGCCCCCATCGCAGAACTTCGCTTGAGCCCTAATGAGCCTCACACGACCCCCACCTGCCGCGCTAGGGTTCTGTCTCACCGGCGCTGCCCGACGTGGATGATGAACCAGAGTCGTTCGATTAGAACTAGATCTCATGGTCCACATTGCCCCGTACCGCTTCGCCCCTCCCCGTCTCACTGACGCGTGGGGACAACCACTTAAACAGCCCGCGCATGCGCTGTGAGTAGTGGGCCGGCCCAGTTAAACCTCCCGTGCGACCCAACAATTCAAATTTAGTTTTATTCATTTAATTTCAAACCCAGTTCTGTACCTATATTCAAAAATCAACCCAGCTCGATTCACTGAACCAAAATGCATGAAACCAATTTTGTTAGAAAGCTACTGAAATGCTTAATCTAAGCCCGTTGGATTCAAACCATTTAGATGTGTAGATCAACCATGGTAAAAATAACAAGGCAGAAGCTTTTCTGCATTCAAACATTTTTCAAAATCCAACCATAAGATTTTTTGAGTTGATTCCAACTCTCAAAAATCACATTTGACCATACCTTTCAGAATATATAAAAACATATGGATTTACTTGCAGAGATAATGTTCAAGTAATAAAAGAATGCCACATAGGCATTTCTAGTCACTTTATTTAATTAAAATAAAAAAGGTTAAATCTTATTAAATTGTGACACCACTTTAAATCACATTCACATGTACTGAAATATGTGGTGATGACATGTGTCAATATGATCCCATGTTTGAGTTGGAGAATATTAAATTTTAAGTAGTTTTTCAATGAGTAGAAATTACTTTTCTAAAAATAAAATAAATAAGACAAGTGCTTTAATCCTTGTGATAATAGTGATGATGCTAGATCATCTAGTGTGAACTTCTGTGTGATGATTAAAAATAGTTAAGTATTCTTTAGTGATTGTGTACCTCGTATTTATTTATAGACACTAGTACCAACCAAGGATACGAGGAGGAAGGAGGATACTACGAGGAAGAAGCCGAGGAGAACTTCAACCACTGATCTTCTCAAGGCAAGCTAACCCTTGCAACTTAGCAAGCTTATACTTGCAATTATGCAAGTTAACACTTGCAAGATACCCTACTTATGCAAGATACTACTTGCTTGTTACTATGCCAATTATATGCCTTAAGCATATGTGATCATACCCACTTGATAACCCAATCCTAGCTTTACTTGCAAGCTTATCACTTTATTTTCTTTATCAAAGCTTTCTCTTAGAGTTTACATAGTGATTTGTAGATTCTAGAAAGATAACTGAAGGTAGCATAAAGAGCATAAAATTTGGCCTAAGATAGATAATCTTGATGTCATCCTAAGGCATAAGATTGAACTGAGCTAATCCCCACTTATTTATTACCCCTCTTTAGTCATTACCCCCACTTGTAGATGCTAGTTCTAAGCATAAAACTTGATCAACTTTAGATGGGAATACTTGGTGAAAATGGTTATGAAAACCTTAGAATGATGAGTCATTCTACTAAAATGTTTTGACATGTGTTTCTGAACACTAGATGATTTTGATGATGACAATGATAAGGCATGAGCCTTAGCCCTTTACATAACTGATGGTTGTCTGGATGCGATACCATTCCAATTTTATAGTACAACCACAATACCCGAAAATTAGGTAGGGCTTGACTGGAAATTTATATACCTTAGTATGGGCTCCCTTGCGGCCAAGGTCTGAGATGAGGCTACCTTGTGAAGATTGTCCACCTGTGCAGTACCCAAGATGACAGTTGGTCATGGTTGGGAGGCCAAACTCACAGGAGAGGTGCCTATACTAGGGCGTGTAATTGAAAGGTTAAGATTGATGATCCGCATACTGAGTATGGTGAATTCAGGATTGTTCCTGACGGATGTATCGAATGTTGTGGTGAAAATTTACAATCTCTGCAGATGGCGTGGCCATACACTATTCGAATAGCAGCATCCACGGTTATGGACAGTTGGAGTGGCCATACTGTTCCCTCGTCAGATGTTTTCAAAATGACTTGTGAAATGGTTTATGACTTTGACTTGACCACAACATAGTTGTGATATGAAATTCAAGTTTCCACTTAGGTGTTATAAAACATTCAACTATCTTTATTTGCTTTTGAACTTAGTAGAGTTAAATTTGGCTTTTTGCAAAACAACCCTAGAGATTCGTATCCTACTATAAAAAACCCCTTAACTTGTTAGTATTAGTTTGCGAGTACTTAAAGAGTACTCATGGCTTTGTACCTGGCTATTCCCGTGGCCAGACTATGAAGAGGAGTACCAGGATGATGGACCGCAAGAAGGTTACGACAACTAGGATCATCGCCCATCGTCAGCATTGCCTGTGACCCCGAAGATGGAGCTTCGCCTACGCTATCGTTACCTTTACGTTATTCCGCTGCTTGAGTTGTATTAAGAACTGGATCATGAGATCCTTATTTGTGTAAGACCTTATGTATGGTTTGTAATGGATGATTTACTGTGATATCCAAATCTATTATGTCTCGCAAAAATGGTAATCCTGGGATTGCGATGTATGGCATAACAGGCATCTGGGATTAAAAATCCGGGTGTTGACATTATTCATGGGTTGTTGTGATGAATAGTATGATATGATCCCTTAAGTATCAGATATTAATCATTTAATCGATGCATTATGATTTAATTGTTATTATATTTGATCTACCCTTAGATCAAATTATGGTTACCCAACAATAAGATTTTACCAAGGTCATATTGAAACTTATCACAGTCAAATTGATGATCTACCTCGATTCCATCAAGTTGAGAGAAGCTTCAATCACTTCGACATGTTTTGTTCAAAAGCGTGAAAATTATTCGGATTTTCTATGCATGAATGCATTGCACACATTTGGGTTCAGCTTATTTTTAGGATCTAATGCTGGGATGTTATAATGGTCGAGGCTCCATCTTCAGGGTCACGGGCAATGCTAACGATGGGAGATGTTCCTAGTTGTCATAGACTTCCTGTTGTCCATCATCCTGGTAGTCCTCATAATATGGCCATAGGAATAGCCAGGGACAAAGCCATGAGTAATCTTTAAGTACTCGAAAACTATCACTAACAAGGAAAGTAGTTCGAGTAGGAATCGTAAGATCTAGGTTTATTTGCAATATTCCAGGTTTATCTCAAACTAGTTTAATGTTCTACAACACCTAAGTGGGAACTTAGTTTTCATGTTCACAACCCTGTTGTGGTCAAGTCAAAGTCATAGTTCATTACACAAGTCATTTTGAAAACATCTGACGACGGAATAGTATGGCCACTCCAACTGTCCATAACCACGAACGTGGCTATTCGAATAGTTTGACACTCTGCAGAGGTGGTACACTCTCACCACAACATTCGATACATTTGTCAGGGACAAACCCTGAATCATCATACTTAGTATGCGGATAATTAATCCTAACCTTTCAATTACACACCCTAGAATAGGCACCTCCCCTATGAGTTTGGCCTCCCAACCATGACCATCTGACATCTTGGGAACTGCATAGGTGGACATTCACATTCATGAGGTAGCCTCATCTCAACCTCTTTCGCAAGGGAACCGATACTAAGACATATAAACTTCCAGTTAATCCCTACCCAATTCGGGTATTATGGTTGTACGATAAAATTGGAATGGTATCGCATCCGAACCCAACCATCAGTTTTTATAAAGGGCTAAGTCTCATGCCTCAACATTTTCATCATCAAAATCTGTCACATCCCAAAATTTTCCAAATTTTGAAATGTGAAAAATAAATAAACAAAATAAATAATTGTTGAAATTTAGGATGAAGAGAAACTTTTTGATTCCAAATGGAAACAGCAAAACCCATCTTGAACAAACTTTGAATAAAATGGAATCCAACAAAATTCAATCAAGTGAAATGCATTCATCAATGAATGTATCTTTAAATTTAAACATTTGGAAAATAAACCAAAACCATAAACCCTAATGGAAGAAATCATTTCCAAGATCTCTCAAAGACTATGGATCTGATCCATATAAAAATTTGTCAACAAACATATATAAATGATCAAGAATGAAAATAAAAATATTATAAAACCATAGAAATTAATTTCATTCAATTTGGAACCATGGATAAAAACTTATGAATTTAATAAGTTAAAAGGGAATAATTTCCAAAGCTAATAAAGCTCCTATCACAAATCCATACCAAATTGTGAGCAAATTAATCCTAAAAGTATTTAAAAGGATAAACAAATATTAACTAAAATTATACAAATTGGAATCACCAATTTTGGATCCATAAATAAAAAGATATGGATTTTATAACACAAAGAAAGAAAGAAATAATTAACGAATATTTAAAGCCAAATTAAATCTTGGCCAAATCCATAAACAAATAAAATGAAAGTTTATTGATTAATAGAAAGGAATAAAAGATTATTTAAATAAAATCAGCAATGTCCAGTTTTATTTAAATAAAGACAAGTTGCCTAAACTAAATAATAAATCCCAATAAAATTATTTAGAAGATAATTTAGACCTTGAAATAAATCCATAAGCAAATGGAACAAAGATAATCCAAATCCAAATGAAATAAAGGGATACCGAATCTTCAAATAAAATAATATGGCCTTAACCAAATTCTATTCCATTGGAATGAAGACAAAAATCCCTAATAGAAATGATTAATTAAGTCATGAGAAAATAGTGAATTGGAATTTACCAAAGTGGATTAAAAAGTTATCTAATTAACTTAAAAGAATTATTTGAATAAAATTTATATGGGATTAAAACCATATTTGATTTTGTTGAAATAAAGACAAATGCACAATTTAAATGATTAATAAATCGTTTTAAAAATAGTTCAAATAATTCAAAGTGAATTATTTAACACCCTATTAAATAAATAAAACCTACTGAAAAAAGGTTTGGTGAAAAATTAGAATTCAAATAAGAGTTTGAAAATATGATTAAAATCTTATTTGAATAAAAACAAGTGCCTAATTTAAATAAAGAATAAACCATAATTGAATAAAGGAATTATTCCAAAAAATGGTATTTAAAATACAATAATAAACCAGTATAAAACTTACTAAAAGTTAAGAAAAGTTTAAATTCAAACAAGGGTTTGAATCATTTAAATAAAATCAAAACAGAAAAATAGAAAAGGAAAAAGAAAAAGAAAGCTGAAAGAAAAAATGGAAACAAGCCAGCCCAACAAAGCCCACCAGGCCCAGCTAGCCCATCTCTTTCTTCCTCGCAGAAAAAGGATTCGCACCTGCAATTAAACCGCCTCAGACGCTGACGAGACGACCCCAAGCACCCCCTCTCTCTCGCTGACCGCTGGACCCACCGAACACGTCACCGTCTTCAACCCCGCGACGACCACGCCCCCCTCCCAGACCGTTTCCTGCCTTGATTCGCCGGCGTGAATACACATCAATGCCGCGATGATTCAGCCCCCTGACCACGCACTCTTAATCTCCCGTGTCTCCTCTATCTTTCTCCCCAGATGCCACCCCACGAGAGCCCCTAAGCTGCGTCAATTTCTGCTTAAACCCCACTGCCTCCAACGATACTCCGGCCACAATTCCGGCGAAGTCTCGCCTCCCCTTGCCTTCTAGATCCCACGAGAGTGATCCCCATCCCTGTACGCATCTGCCCGTAGCCTCCACTCGCCCGCGCGCGCTCTGAAACCTCGACAACCTCTTTGACAGAGCACCACCGCCATTGACAGCAACTCTGTCGAGCTTTTCTGGTATCATCTGACTTCCCCTCTTCCTCTCATTGATATGTGCGTGATCCCTAGCATTGTACGCATCTAATGCAACCCTCTGTCTGTCTTAGCACGGTCCGTAGCATCGCCTCCGTCTTCAACTAAGAGCGCCAGCCGCCAGAAGCTTCTCCGGCGAGCGATTAACACCGTTACCGTGCGCCTCTTCGCCAACCAAGAGCACTTCGAGCATCAGCGACATCACGTGAACATGGTGAGCCATCTCTCTTGTCCCCTTGCTTCCTGCTTCGCCGAAAACGCCATTAGCCGAGCGTCGCCGCCGCACACCACCGTCGAGTGTCGCCAGGGTTTGGTCAATTCGTTTCAGGCCGTAAGATCTTGATCCTATGTACGCGATAGAAACTTAAACTGAAGAGGTATCGTGTGCTGTGAGCCGTGCGATGCAACTTAAATCTAACGCCTTGTATTGCTCGATCCAGCCAAACCGGTACCGGCGAATAGAAAACAACCACGTGGCCTGAGTTCTGTTTTAAAAACAGAAACATTACTATTAGATGTTAGGATTTGCAAAATTCATAACTTTAAATCTGCACGTCCAAATTTTGCAAACTTTATATCAATGGAATCAAGAAAAAGAATTCTATACAACCATGATATTTGTTTAATGAATTGCTTCCGTAAAATTAATTGTTTTTGCACAAACATGTGTAGGCATATTTTGTGTATAAAATTTATTCTAAAATTGTTTTCAGGGTAATCTTTCGTAAATGGATTTTTTTGAACCTACTAACCATAGAAACCAAGTTTTGGATTTAAAAATACATTTTGTGACACTTAGGAATTATTCCTTTGAATTAAAGCAATTCTAGTTAAATAAAAATATTGATTATATTTTAAAAATTCTTTTTGAGTAAAACCTTTTGAAAATGGTTTGAAATAAACTCTCTGACCCTAAACACCAAGTTTTGGGATTTTAAAATATATTTGGCGAACCTATAAAATTATTACTTTGTTTACAGGCATTTCCAACAAAATAAAATATTGCTTTAATTTAAAAATGGTTTGTAGGTAAAACCTTTTGCAAATGGTTTTAATATTAAACACTTGATCTTAAAACACTAACATTTGTGTTTAAAAATATATTTGTCAAACACTAGAAATTATTACTTTGAGTAAATCATTTCTAACAAAACAAAAATGATTTAAAGTGGCCATTTTCACTAACTTAATATCAAATGATTTTGCCACTTCTATAAATGACCAATAGGTGTGTTAAAATGTTTATAGACAATTAGAAACAACTTTTCCAAATAAAACAATATTTTGCATGATTGCATGCATTGCTTTGTTTTTATTATTTTATGTGATGGATTGTTTGAATGCAAGATTGAATTTGTGCCTTGATTGAATTGTAGTGAAATTTGAAGAGTGTGACTATTGCAAGATCAAGGAGTGAACTTATATTCTCTACCAAAAAGGCAAGTGGTACTTCTTACTTTTGTCCCAATATTTTCACTATGCATTAGTGATATTTCTAAGTAGGACTTGCATGGAATTTTTACTAAGTATGCTATATCATGGGAAATCCTAGTAGATGATGCGTTAGTAGAATTTTCCTAAGTTAAGATTCCTACTACTATCATGCTTAGCTTAGCTAGTAGAAAACAAGGGTGGACTATATTCATGCTATGAAATATTTCTAAGTCAATGACTTGTGTTTTGTTTAATAAAACAACTATGTGAATGAATCACCTGGGTGGGATGGAAAGGATGGATTATGTTGAGTGGTTACTCAGGGCCCATATTCATGGCCTACCCTGGTGTATCTCACTTGTGGAAAGCCACCCAGGAACAAAGAGATTTGAGATGTCAAATGTTGAGAAGCTTCATGTGCAGCCACATGGCATTATGGGCTCTGCCTGGATCATATAGGTTGCAATAACTTAGCCAGATGGACAGTTGGTGGTAGGGGATGATAGGTTTGTAACGCGTCCATTTTGGTCTAAGGGAAGGCTTCTGAAAGATCTTGTCTCGATGCATGTCGAGTCTTGTGGGGAAAGTGCACCACCTCTTGAGAGAGTAAAATCTAAGTACTTAGCCGTGTCCCCGGCAATGGACAATTTGAGCATCAAGACATGGAAGCTATCAAGAATCTCCTCATCCCAATTTCTAAGTTAAAAACTTGTGGTTGAACAAGGGTTAAAGGATCTTCAATCATAGATTGGTAGATGCCTTGGGTGATTTTGACAAACAAAAACTTACTGTTTTCAAATGATAAGGAAAATCTATTTTGAGCAAAGCAAGCCTAAGCTCCACTTATCCAAATGCATATATATGACAGTTACCACTATTCTACCATAGTATCACTTGCCAAAACAATTCAAATGTATTGACCCTTGTGGCTGTAACTTATTATGTTGCAGGTTTGTTTGATGTTAGTGAAGTGAGTTGATTAGGATTACAAGTCTACAACCAACATATTTGCCTGTGGCACTTTGAAGATGAAGGACTCCATGCTATAGTTATTTCTGCTGCACTGTAATGAGATAACCAAATGAGCTATGTAAGATGTAATGAATTATTTTATTCCTGGTTATAAAGTTGTATTATGACCTTTGTTTCTTGATATTACATCTCAACTGTGGATGCTAGCTAATGATCCAGGGACTAGCATTGTAAACACAGGGATCTCTACCTTATTAAAGGTTGGGACCTCTACAGATGGTATCAGAGCACTATGTTGCATGTAGGATTATAACCCTAGGATTGGACAAAACCCCTTAGAAAAATAGGAGTTGTATTTTGTTCAAAAACTGATTTACAAACAACCTTGTAAACTCTTTCCTCAACGATTTTGGTTTTGAATCTACATCTCTCCCTTTTCAAAACTTGATGGACAAGACTTCAACATGAGCAAAGGACTTCACCAACTCAAATGACTTCAACTCCAACATTACCAATGACTTCAACTTTAGTGTCATCAAGGACTTCAACTTGGACATCACTAAGGACTACAAGTGAGACAATAAATATTACTCAAGACTTGAAGAAAAAAGAAACACAACCTAGAAGGAACCATCATCACCGTTGAAGTTTTGTGACCAAGATGCAAGAATTTTTCCAAGGGAACCATGAACTCATTCATGAAGAATCAACCAAGAAGAATGGAATGATCTCAAGAAAACCATATAGTTGGACCACCATACTAATATTTAGATCAAACACACCAACTTGTGTGGTGTAGAAAAAATATTTTGTTTCCTAAAAATGTGCTTGAACCTTGTTGTTTGAATGGAATGTTTGATTGTGATTGCTTGCACATTGCTTGTGTGAATTGATGTGTGTGAGTAGAATTCTTCCTCTAGAAATCTTTTGCCTATTCTAATCCCAATCCAACCCAAACAGATGACTTTCCAAGAAACTCCAACATCAAGAATGGTGACAACAACAACCAAGAGATGCACATGAGAGAACAACTACTAGCAAACCAAACCCACTTGAGTCAAGTGACAACTCAGTGTTTTAGCTAACAACAATAAGTTAGACCCAACCTTGCAAAAGAT
The DNA here is from genome assembly GCA_916181665.1 of Avena sativa. Classification (NCBI taxonomy): domain Eukaryota; kingdom Viridiplantae; phylum Streptophyta; class Magnoliopsida; order Poales; family Poaceae; genus Avena; species Avena sativa. The sequence goes on from OV702299.1 coordinate 19,094,806, forward strand.
TTTGGAAATCCAATCCCAATTGTTGCAAGGGATGACCAATCAAATGATCAACATGAGAGACAACCTTTCCCAAGGATATTGTGACAACAATGATGTCAAGGATGATATTATAGAAGGAACTCAAGCTTGCAATATTTGTGGAGACATGGAACACACTTCCAAAGAGCATAGGGATAAATGCCCTAATTGTGAAGAGAAACATCCAACCAAACAATGCCCCACATCTCAAGTGACTTGTTTCCTATGTGAAGGAAATGATCATGTCCCTATCCAATGCCCCATCTGTCCTATAGTTCAAAAAATGAAACAAGATGGAATGCATCAAATGTTTGGAAACCTCCATAAGGGAACAACTTCTACCAAGAAGGATGAAGGCAAAGTCAGAACCATGCCTCATAAAGCCTTATCCAAGTGACCACAAAGTGTTGCTACTCTTGTGAAGAAGAAGGTCATATCTCTAGTAACTGCCCCAAGAAGAGAGAAAGATTTCCCACCTTTGAGGTGAGATATGAAGAGCATGAACTAGAAGAACTCGTAGCTTTGGAGAGACCCAAAAAGAAGAAGAAGGACAAAAGCATGTTGCAATGTTACAATTGCAAAGAGATGGGACACTATGCCAGTGAATGCCCAGAAAATAAGAAGAGCCAAGAAGACAAACAAAAGCTAGTGAAACCCAAGATGAGAAAGGATATTAGCCAAGTGATGTGCAACCACTGCAAAGAGCTGGGACATTATGCATCATGTTTTCCAGAGAAGCCACCTCAAGACCTCAACCTTATCACATGTTTCAAATGCAAAGAGCTAGGCCATTATACAAACAAGTGTCTAGAGAAGATACATCAAGACCCCAAGTAAGCCACGATGTAATCTAGTTGAAAACCTTTTTAAGGGTGGTAGTACCCTAGTTGCTTTGAAGCAAATTTGTAACCTCTAGTCTTCCCAAATCTCGAGACGAGATTTATTTTAAGGGTGGTAGCCTGTCACATCCCAAAATTTTCCAAATTTTGAAATGTGAAAGATAAATAAACAAAATAAATAATTGTTGAAATTTAGGGTGAAGAGAAACTTTTTAATTCCAAATGGAAACATCAAAACCCTTGTTGAACAAACTTTGAATAAAATGGAATCAAACAAAATTCAAATCAAGTGAAATGCATTCATCAATGAATGTATCTTTAAATTTAAACATTTGGAAAATAAACCAAAACCATAAACCCTAATGGAAGAAATCATTTCCGAGATCTCTCAAAGACTGTGGATCTGATCCATATAAAAATGTGTCAACAAACATACATAAATGATCAAGAATGAAACATAAAAATATTATAAAACCATAGAAATTAATTTCATTCAATTTGGAACCATGGATAAAAACTTATGAATTTAATAAGTTAAAAGGGAATAATTTCCAAAGATAATAAAGCTCCTATCACAAATCCATACCAAATTGTGGGAAAATTAGTCCTAAAAGGATTTAAAAGGATAAACAAATATTAACTAAAATTATACAAATTGGAATCACCAATTTTGGATCTATAAATAAAAAGATATGAATTTTATAAGACAAAGAAAGAAAGAAATAATTAACGAATATTTAAAGCCAAATTAAATCTTGGGAAAATCCATAAACAAATAAAATGAAAGTTTATTGAATAATAGAAAGGAATAATAGATTATTTAAATAAAATCAACAATGTCCAGTTTTATTTAAATAAAGACAAGTTGCCTAAACTAAATAATAAATCCCAATAAAATTATTTAGAAGATAATTTAGACCTTGAAATAAATCCATAAGCAAATGGAACAAAGATAATCCAAATCCAAATGAAATAAAGGGATAAGGAATCTTCAAATAAAATAATATGGGGTTAACCAAATTCTATTCCATTGGAATGAAGACAAAAATCCCTAATAGAAATGATTAATTAAGTCATGAGAAAATAGTGAATTGGAATTTACCAAAGTGGATTAAAAAGTTATCTAATTAACTTAAAATAATTATTCGAATAAAATTTATATGGGATTAAAACCATATTTGATTTTGTTGAAATAAAGACAAATGCACAATTTAGATGATTAATAAATCATATTAAAAATAGTTCAAATAATTCAAAGTGAATTATTTAACACCCTATTAAATAAATTAAACCTACTGAAAAAGGTTTGGTGAAACATTAGAATTCAAATAAGAGTTTGAAAATATGATTAAAATCTTATTTGAATAAAAACAAGTGCCTAATTTAAATAAAGAATAAACCATAATTGAATAAAGGAATTATTCCAAAAAATGGTATTTAAAATACAATAATAAACCGGTAAAAAACTTACTGAAAGTTAAGAAAAGTTTGAATTCAAAAAAGTGCTTGAATCATTTAAATAAAATCAAAATAGAAAAATAGAAAAGGAAAAAGAAAAAGAAAGCTGAAAGAAATAAATGGAAACAAGCCAGCCTAGCCCAGCTAGCCCATCTCTTTCTCCCCCGCAAAAACGATTCGCACCAGCAATTAAACCCCCTCAGACGCTGACGAGACAACCCCATGCACCCCCTCCCTCTCTCGCTGACCGCTGGACCCACCGAACACGACACCGTCTTCAACCCCGCGACGACCATGCCCCCCCTTCCCGACTGTTTCCTTCCTTGATTCGCCGGTGTGAATACGCATCAATGTCGCGTTGATTCAGCCCCCTGACCACACACTATTAATCGCCTGTGTCTCCTCTATCTTTCCCCCAGATGCCAACCCACGAGAGCCCCTAGGCTGCGTCAATTTCTGCTCAAACCCCACTGTCTCCAACGATACTGCGGCCACAATTTCGGCCAAGTCTCGCCTCCCATTGCCTTCCAGATCCCACGAGAGTGATCCCCATCCCCGTACGCATCTGCCCGTAGCCTCCACTCGCATGCGCGTGCTTTGAAACCTCGGCAACCTCTTTGACAAAGCACCGCCACCGTCGATAGCCACTCCGTCGAGCTTTTTCGGTATCATCTAACTTCCCCTCTTCCTTTCATTGATACGTGCATGATCCCCAGCATCATACGCATCTAACGCAACCCTCTGTCTGTCTTAGCGCGGTCTGTATCATCGCCTCCGGCTTCAACTGAGAGCGCCAGCAGCCAGAAGCTTCTCCGGCGAGCGATTGACACCGTTACCATGCGCCCCTTCGCCAACCAAGAGCACGTCGAGCATCAGCGACATCACACGAACACGGTGAGCCATCTCTCTTGTCCCCTTGCTTCCCGCTTCGCCGAAACCGCCGTTAGCCGAGCGTCGCCACCGCACACCAGCGTCGAGTGCCGCTGGGTTTGGTCAATTCGTTTCAGGCCGTTAGATCTTGATCCTATGTACGTGATAGAAACTTAAACCGAAGAGGTATCGTGTCCTGTGAGCCGTGCGATGCAAGTTAAATCTAACGCCTTGTATCGCTCGATCCAGCCAAACCGGTACCGACGAATAGAAAACAGCCACGTGGCCTGAGTTTTGTTTTAAAAACAGAAACATTACTATTAGATGTTAGGATTTGCAAAATTCATAGCTTTAAATCTACACGTCAAAATTTTGCAAACTTTATATCAATGGAATCAGGAAAAATAATTCTATAAAACCATGCCATTTGTTTAATGAATTGCTTCTGTAAAATTAGTAGTTTTTGCAGAAACATGTGTAGGCATATTTTGTGTAAAAAATTATTCTAAAATTGTTTTAGGGTAAAATCTTTTGTAAATGGATTGTTTTGAACCTACTGACCATAGAAACCATCTTTTGGATTTAAAAATACATTTTGTGACACTTAGGAATTATTCCTTTGAATTAAAGCAATTCTAGTTAAATAAAAATATTGATTATATTTTAAAAAATCTTTTTGAGTAAAACCTTTTGAAAATGGTTTGAATTAAACTCTCTGACCCTAAACACCAAGTTTTAAGATTTAAAAATATATTTGGTGAACCTATAAAATTATTACTTTGTTTAAAGGCATTTCCAACAAAATAAAATATTGCTTTAATTTAAAAATGGTTTATAGGTAAAACCTTTTGCAAATGGTTTTAATATTAAACACTTGATCTTAAAACACTAACATTTGTGTTTAAAAATATATTTGTCAAACACTAGAAATTATTACTTTGAGTAAATCATTTCTAACAAAACAAAAATGATTTAAAGTGGCCATTTTCACTAACTTAATATCAAATGATTTTGCCACTTCCATAAATAACCAATAGGTGTGTTAAAATATTTATAGACAATTAGAAACCACTTTTCCAAATAAAACAATGTTTTGCATGCTTGCATGTATTGCTTTGTTTTTATTATTTTATGTGATGGATTGTTTGAATGCTTGATTGAATTTGTGCGTTGATTGAATTGTAGTGAAATTTGAAGAGTGTGACTATTGCAAGATCAAGGAGTGAACTTATATTCTCTACCAAAAAGTAAAGTGGTACTTCATACTTTTTCCCAATATTTTCACTATGCATTAGTGATATTTCTAAGTAGGACTTGCATGGAATATTTACTAAGTATGTTATGCCATGGGAAATCCTATTAGATGATTCCTTAGTAGAATTTTCCTAAGCTAAGATTCCTACTACTATCATGCTTAACTTAGCTAGTAGAAAACAAGGGTGGACTATATTCATGCTATGAAATATTTCTAAGTTAATGACTTCTGTTTTGTTTAATAAAACAACTATGTGAATGAATCACCTGGGTGGAATGGAAAGGATGGATTATGTTGAGTGGTTACTCAGGGCCCATATTCCTGGCCTACCGTGGTGTATCTCTGTAGCGACCTCGGATCGGTAAGGATCCTAAGTCCCTGTGATTAAGATGCTAGTCCCTGGATCAATAGCTAGTACTCACAGTCGATGAAATATCATGTAAAAAACAAGTATTTATTACATGAATCGAATAATCCAGAGTTTACATTATTACAAAAAAAGCGAAAAATATACAACATGAGTCCAATCAATGCCATAGGCAGGTTGAGTGAAGACCCGCGATCCTAGCGCACCTTTCAACGATCTCCGAAATTCTACACATGAAACATGCAGCCAACAAGTTGGGTCAATATTTTGAATGTATTTGCAAATTACACCAAGGAAGGAAAGACTAACTCTACATGAAAGGCTAGTTTAGGCTTTGGAGTTCATTTGCATAAAGCTAATTTTCTCTAAGTATGGAGAAAAGAGAGAGAGAGTGTTACCCTACTTTGTAAATATTTGCTTAGATAAAATAGGGTCCAATGGCACACGAGGATATTACTCACCAAGTGTCCAAACAACCAAACACTTGGATATTACTCACGCCATGGGGTTTCAAAACTTTGCTTAGAAAGGAGAGAGGAAGATCCTTCAGAGGCTCCATCCTTCAGATGCTCAATGTTGTTCTGTTTCCGTAACTCGGCTGATCAATCAGATTGCAATACTCTCGAGAGTTTGTGCACTTTACCCACAATCCACGATCAAGTCCTTTTACAGACAAGACCATGGCGAGGCTTTCCCTTAGTAGCCCCTCTACCTTCTGGATCCAACCGTGCCAAGAACCTCCAAATGTTGGTACCCAGGTGAGGTTTCCCACTAAGTACTAGGCCAAGACAGAGCCCATATGTATTGTGGTTGCACTGGAAGCTTCTGAATTCTGAAACATGGTAGACTTCTTTGATTCCTGGGCGGCCATCCTCCACCAAAATCTCACTCGTTGACCCGACAACCATTCCGCCCAGAAGTAAACTTGGTTTTATTTTGAAGTGGATTTGAGAAGAAAAGTTTGCTCAAGAGAGCCTTTATACTTAGAAGAAATTCATTGTCTTTCGAACCCCCCAACGGTACTTTACATATATATAGCATAGCAAGAATACTTAGCAAAAAACAGGGGTAACCTATTAGGAGGGGAAATCCTAAGTATAGAGCTACTCATGGCATACTACAAAATGATCGCACTTGCAAAATAATACTAAGCAAAAATCCTACTAGAACATCCTACACATGCATACTACAGAATTTTGAAGATCATATGCATAGAATCAAAACTGGGACAAAAATTATGAACAAGTGGTGTAACTTGCCTTATGTTGATAATATGGGTGTTGATTGTATTTCTACGCAGCAATCGCACTCTCCGAACAATCTAATACAAGGACAAGGTAGTTCCAATCAAAACAATTGCAACCATAGCAAACACAACAAGGATGATCACAAACATGCATGATGGTTTAATATGTTACAATGCTTATATTTAGTTCTCTAAGCATTAATAGATCATATGATGCATGTATGAGATCAATTAAAGCAATAGGGTATTTATCAATAAATATTGATAAAGGGTTTTAATAGTTTTGTTGCAACTTCTGTCCTAATTGTGGAGTAAAATTTGGTTCTAAGTTATACTGTATAGAGGACATTAATACAAACAAGTAGGAATTGGATACACCCTAATCGGAGTTATAAATCTTTTCTTATAATTTAAAGAGTGTATAATGGATTTTTAAATCATTTATATTGTTTTTTTGCCTAAAAATCAAACTAAAATTATATCTGTAATCTCCACGGAATTGTGATTCCAGGGACATATTATTTGTAATTTTCTGACCAGTACTCGAATTACTATGATTTTAATACTCTAAATAAGCCATTTAGCTATTTCTTTAATTTCTGTAGAAACTTATAATATTTGCCTAAACCATTTGCATATTGATGATCTACATGGGACCAGCTTTCTATCGGTATATTATTTATATTTTTGTGATATGCAAATAATTTACTATGAATTTAATGATTTCTAAAGCCATTAAAACTAATTAAACCACTACGGGGTAAATAATCCACAAAGGCTGGATCCAACCATATATTATTAATCTACGTTATAGTAGCTTCAATTTGATATATCGTTCATACTTTTCGGAGTTACATATAATTTCCTATGAATTTATTAACCTAAAAGACCAACAAAACTAATTAAGTTACTACAGTATACACATACTATAAAGGTTTAATCTAATGCCATATTAATATTTTACACGTTTTTCTGAATCCATTGATATATTATTTGCTATTTTTGGATCTACGGATCTTTTTATATGATTTTTGCAAGTTTACACAATTTTCTGCAAATTAAATTCAATTTTAAATCCACAGGGAATATTCCCTGGGAATATTCTATGCTGACTGGGACGCGGGGCTGACCTGGCGTTGACACGTGGCGAGATCTGGTTGGCTCGTACCCCTTCGTTGATAAGCTCTAATCTTGACCTCGGGATGAGATCTAGTGGCTAGGAGAGGAGATTGACCCGATTTTGGCTCAGAATAGACGAGAAATAGATCTGTGTTAGAGAGACAAATTCGTAGGTCAAATTGAAAAACTTACAACATGAAAGTTGTGGGGAATCATTAGTCCTACCTTCTCACCAAAGGAATTTGGATTTGAAGAAACGAGCGCGAGTAGATCTTGGATTTACACTGTCATATCTGAAATATTGTGATGCAAAATTCTCTGGCCATGGTGGATGAAAAGAGGTGAGATTTTTGGGATCGAAAGATTTCGACGAGATCTACAACTTTCGTTTTTTGGCCGAAGGCAAACGATAAAGTCTAGATGGGTGAATAAACGAAATAAGATTCGGGCATGTGTAGATTCGGGATTTCGAGAAGGAAAACTCGTACAGCTGTGGATCCACGAGTTTATATGGAGATTTAGGATGGTGTAAAGATCGGTCTTGGAGTAGGGAACAAGTAGAAACAAACGGAAGTCGATTCGGAGTTATAGATAAAAAGATATAGGAGTTTGAATAGAGATAGGTTTAGAAAACGTGTTTTCGCACGATTTTTAAAACAGGGCTAGGATCGATCTTGTCACGTACGCACGTGGGTGCTTTGGTCGGCTGGCTGGGCCGCCGGCTGGCTTGGCCGACCCAGTTAGTTATTTTTTCTTTTTCTTTTTCCATTTTCTATTTTTTTTTTCCTCATAACTTTCACATACAAACTCCAAATGAGTTCAAACTTCTTTCTAAAATTTTCTAAAATTGAATAGATCATTGTACGATCATATTTGTAATATTTTTACTAGTTTGCAAGTAGTGTATTTATAAATCCTTGTATATTTCATTATTTTCTATATCTTTATTTGTTTATATTTATTCCATAACTTTTTCATAATAGCTCCAAATGAGCTCAATTTTGTTTCTAAAACTTTGTAATATTCAAAATACACCTTTTAGTGTGTATAGGGAATTTTTGTGTGCAAGTTTTTAAAATGTCAAAAATGCCATTTGCATATATTGTATTGTTTGGAAACTTTGGAGTATTTAAAATAGGGTTTGGGATTTGATAATTTCCAAAATATTTTTAGGGCATCTCAGGAACAATATTCATTTCCTTCTGATATTCAAAATGTATTTCTCTTATAGGAACCTTCATGAGTGATTCTGGGGATTTAATGTGGGTTTTTTACACGAGATTTCTTTTTGAATGAGGGTTTGCATATGATGCCATGATGCAATGCAGCACAATGTAATTTTTGTTTTTTTACCAATCAATTTACTTTGAATGTGGAATATGAAAGTTTGAACAATCCCTAAAAGTTTATTTTAAAACAAATTTCAACAAGTTCAACATTCAATCAACTTATTAATTTTTATTTTAACATTCCAAAATTAGGATAATTTTGGGATGTTACAGACTACCACCCTTAAAAGGAATCTCGTCCTCGAGATTCGAGAAGGCTAGAAAGAAATAGGTTCGGGTTACACTAGAGTGCTACCACCCTTAAAAGATTGTCTTCCTTTAGGAATGCCACCATTTTGTGTGTACTATTTGTGCTCACGTACCGTATAGGTAAGCTTCTATCCATTGGGAACTCCTTCAAAGCATCTAGCTTTTCGACGTCTTGATGTTGTTGTCTTTTCTTCCACATATGGGTGACAAAACGAGGCGTATTAGTAACACATGATGATGATTTATTCTCATCCTCCTTCGAAGGTTTCATGTGTGCTTCATCGTGCGAGGGTTCATTAGATTTTGCTTAGAAAGGAGAGAGGAAGATCCTTCAGAGGCTCCATCCTTCAGATGCTCAATGTTGTTCTGTTTCTGTAACTCGGCTGATCAATCAGATTGCAATACTCTCGAGAGTTTGTGCACTTTACCTACAATCCACGATCAAGTCCTTTTACAGACAAGACCATGGCGAGGCTTTCCCTTAGTAGCCCCTCTACCTTCTGGATCCAACCGTGCCAAGAACCTCCAAATGTTGGTACCCAGGTGAGGTTTCCCACTAAGTACTAGGCCAAGACAGAGCCCATATGTATTGTGGTTGCACTGGAAGCTTCTGAATTCTGAAACATGGTAGACTTCTTTGATTCCTGGGCGGCCATCCTCCACCAAAATCTCACTCGTTGACCCGACAACCATTCCGCCCAGAAGTAAACTTAGTTTTATTTTGAAGTGGATTTGAGAAGAAAAGTTTGCTCAAGAGAGCCTTTATACTTAGAAGAAATTCATTGTCTTTCGAACCCCCCAACGGTACTTTACATATATATAGCATAGCAAGAATACTTAGCAAAAAACAGGGGTAACCTATTAGGTGGGGAAATCCTAAGTATAGAGCTACTCATGTCATACTACAAAATGATCGCACTTGCAAAATAATACTAAGCAAAAATCCTACTAGAACATCCTACACATGCATACTACAGAATTTTGAAGATCATATGCATAGAATCAAAACTGGGACAAAAATTATGAACAACTGGTGTAACTTGCCTTATGTTGATAATATGGGTGTTGATTGTATTTCTACGCAGCAATCGCACTCTCCGAACAATCTAATACAAGGACAAGGTAGTTCCAATCAAAACAATTGCAAACATAGCAAACACAACAAGGATGATCACAAACATGCATGATGGTTTAATATGTTACAATGCTTATATTTAGTTCTCTAAGCATTAATAGATCATATGATGCATGTATGAGATCAATTAAAGCAATAGGGTATTTATCAATAAATATTGATGAAAGGGTTTTAATAGTTTTGTTGCAACTTCTATCCTAATTGTGGAGTAAAATTTGGTTCTAAGTTATACTGTATAGAGGACATTAATACAAACAAGTAGGAATTGGATACACCCTAATCGGAGTTATAAATCTTTTCTTATAATTTAAAGAGTGTATAATGGATTTTTAAATCATTTATATTGTTTTTTTGCCTAAAAATCAAACTAAAATTATATCTGTAATCTCCACGGAATTGTGATTCCAGGGACATATTATTTGTAATTTTCTGACTAGTACTCGAATGACTATGATTTTAATACTCTAAATAAGCCATTTATCAATTTATTTAATTTCTGCAGAAACTTACAGTATTTGCCTGAACAATTTGCATATTGATGATCTACATGGGACTAGCTTTCTATCGGTATATTATTATATTTTTGTGATATGCAAATAATTTACTATGAATTTAATGATTTCTAAAGCCATTAAAACTAATTAAACCACTACGGAGTAAATAATCAGCAAAGGCTGGATCCAACCAGATATTATTAATCCAAGTTATAGTAGCTTAAATTTGATATATTGTTCATATTTTTCGGAGTTACAGATACTTTCCTATGAATTTATTAACCTAAAAGACCATTAAAACTAATTAAGTTACTGCAGTAAACGCATATTTTAAAAGTTGAATCTAATTCCATATTAATATTCTACATGTTTTTCTAAATCCATTGATATATTATTTGCTATTTTTGGATCTACGAATCTTTTTATATGATTTTTGCAAGTTTACACAATTTTCTGCAAATTAAATTCAATTTCAAATCTACAGGGAATATTCCCTGGGAATATTCTATGCTGACTAGGACGTGGGGCTGACCTGGCATTGACACGTGGCGAGATCTGGTTGGCTCGTACCCCTTCGTTGATAAGCTCTAATCTTGACCGTCGGGATGAGGTCCAGTAGCTAGGAGAGGAGATTGACCCGATTTTGGCTCAGAATAGATAAGAAATAGATCTGTGTTAGAGAGACAAATTCGTAGGTCAAATTGAAAAACTTACAACATGAAAGTTATGGGGAATCATTAGTCCTACCTTCTCACCAAAGGAATTTGGATTTGAAGAAACGAGCGCGAGTAGATCTTGGATTTACACTATCATATCTGAAATATTGCGATGCGAAATTCTCTGGCTATGGTGGATGAAAAGAGGTGAGCTTTTCGGGATCGAAAGATTTCGACGAGATCTACAACTTTCGTTTTTTGGCCGAAGGCAAACGACAAAGTCTAGATGGGTGAATAAACGAAATAAGATTCGGGCATGTCTATATTCGGGATTTCAAGAAGGAAAACTCGTACAGCTGTGGCTCCACGAGTTTATATGGAGATTTAGGATGGTGTAGAGATAGGTCTTGGAGTAGGGAACAAGTAGAAACAAACGGAAGTCGATTCGGTGTTATAGATAAAAAAGATATAGGAGTTTGAATAGAGATAGGTTTAGAAAATGTGTTTTCGCACGATTTTTAAAGCAGGGCTGGGATCGATCTTGTCACGTACGCATGTGGGTGCTCTGTTCGGCTGGCTGGGCCGCCGGCTAGTTTGGCCGGCCCAGTTAGTTTTTTTTTCTTTTTCTTTTTTCCATTTTCTATTTATTTTTTTTCCTCATAACTTTCACATACAAACTCCAAATGAGTTCAAACTTCTTTCTAAAATATTCTAAAATTGAATAGATCATTGTAGGATCATATTTGTAATATTTTTACTAGTTTGCAAGTAGTGTATTTATAAATCCTTGTATATTTCATTTTTTCTATATCTTTATTTGTTTATATTTATTCCATAACTTTTTCATAATAGCTCCAAATGAGCTCAATTTTGTTTCTAAAACTTTGTAATATTCAAAATACACCTTTTAGTGTGTATAGGGAATTTTTGTGTGCAAGATTTTAAAATGTCAAAAATGCCATTTGCATATATTGTATTGTTTGGAAACTTTGGAGTATTTAAAATAGGGTTTGGGGTTTGATAATTTCCAAAATATTTTTAGGGCATCTCAAGAACAATATTCATTTCCTTCTGATATTCAAAATGTATTTCTCTTAAAGGAACCTTCATGAGTGATTCTGGGGATTTAATGTGGGTTTTTTACACGAGATTTCTTTTTGAATGAGGGTTTGCATATGATGCCATGATGCAATGCAGCACAATGTAATTTTTGTTTTTTTACCAATCAATTTACTTTGAATGTGGAATATGAAAGTTTGAACAATCCCTAAAAGTTTATTTTAAAACAAATTTCAACAAGTTCAACATTCAATCAACTTATTAATTTTTATTTTAACATTCCAAAATTAGGATAATTTTGGGATGTTACAGACTACCACCCTTAAAAGGAATCTCGTCCTCGAGATTCGAGAAGGCTAGAAAGAAATAGGTTCGGGTTACACTAGAGTGCTACCACCCTTAAAAGATTGTCTTCCTTTAGCTATGCCACCATTTTGTGTGTACTATTTGTGCTCACGTCCCGTATAGGTAAGCTTCAATCCATTGAGAACTCCTTCAAAGCATCTAGCTTTTTGACGTCTTGATGTTGTTGTCTTTTCTTCCACATATGGGTGACAAAACGAGGCGTATTAGTAACACATGATGATGATTTATTCTCATCCTCCTTCGAAGGTTTCATGTGTGCTTCATCGTGCGAGGGTTCATTAGATGTTGCTCGATATGGTAGTATATCTTCCTTGCATCCACATTGATGTTAAACTCTTTTCCATTCTTCTTGCTTTGTGGGTTTAAGATAGGGAAGATTTGAATATCAGGAGAAGAAGATATAGACACCTCAAACAAAAAAACAAAACATCAAATCATGCCAAGTTCGCTCAAAATATATACTTTTACCGCAAGAAATTTCTATGAGAGAGAACTACATTGGAGGTTAGCATTTATCCTTGTTTTTCCTAATCCTTGAGGCACTAGCATGTTTTTTATGTTCAAGGACTTGTTGCATCCCTCACCATGTGAGTTTTCTTCTTTTGATGCACTTAGAATTTTAGCTTGGCGCCCTCATTCAAGTTCTTCATTTTGTCTCCATTCTTGAGTCTTCAAGGTTTAAGGTAGGGAGAGTAAAGTCTAGCAAGAAGAACATGGACAACCCACATAAACAAATTTTGTATTGAAAATAAGTTTTATTTGTTGCTATCATGAAAACCACAAAAATGACAGCTCATAAATCACACATCTAATCGTAGTGTATTCTATCCAAGCTTGGTTCCTAGTGGGTCACTTGGAATCTTTTAGGCTTCGAGTCTTCAAAAGTCTTCGTGCTCTTCATAATCTTCAATCTTTCAAAGTCTTTAGTTAATAACCTTGACATAAGGCCTTCGAAGTCTTTAGTACTTGTAGCTTTAAAGTCTTCAATTCTCGTAGCTTCAGTCTTGGAACATCTTCTATGCAGGTCTTCAAGTCCTCACTTGAGAAAAACATTGAGAAGATATTCTTTGAAAAGGTAGTCTTGAGAGAAGTTTCTTCTTAAAGTGCATAATGGTCATCTCAAATGTTGAAGGGAAAAGACTTGATAATTTTGAAAAATCCAAAGATAGATGATGAGAAGTATGAGAGTTTTCTAAAATAACTTAGAAAATATTACTCCTAAGGCTTTTCCAAGGCTAGGGTCATGATCTACAGTCAACATGTGCTCTGATACCATCTGTAGCGACCTCGGATCGGTAAGGATCCTAAGTCCCTATGATTAACATGCTAGTCACTGGATCAATAGCTAGCACTCACAGTCGATGAAATATCATATAAAACACAAGTCTTTATTACATGAATCAAATAATCTAGAGTTTACATTATTACAAAAAAAGCGAAAAATATACAACATGAGTCCCATCAATGCCACAGGCAGGTTGAGTGAAGACCCGCGATCCTAGCGCACCTTTCAACGATCTCCGAAATTCTGCACATGAAACATGCAGCCAACAAGTTGGGTCAATACTTTGAATGTATTGGCAAATTACACCAAGGAAGGAAAGACTAACTCTACATGCAAGGCTAGTTTAGGCTTTAGAGTTCATTTGCATAAAGCTAATTTTCTCTAAGTATGGAGAAAAGAGAGAGAGAGTTTTACCCTACTTTGTAATCATTTGCTTAGATAAAATAGGGTCGAATGGCACACGAGGATATTACTCACCAAGTGTCCAAACAACCAAGCACTTGGATATTACTCACCAAGTGACACTTGGATATTACGCACCAAGTTCCCAAAATCTCACCCATTGGCGATATTACTCACGCCATGGGGTTTCAAAACTTTGCTTAGAAAGGAGAGAGGAAGATCCTTCAGAGGCTCCATCCTTCAGATTCTCAATGTTGTTCTATTTCCGTAACTCGGCTGATCAATCAGATTGCAATACTCTCGAGAGTTTGTGCACTTTACCCACAATCCTCGATCAAGTCCTTTTACTGACAAGACCATGGCGAGGCTTTCCCTTAGTAGCCCCTCTACCTTCTGGATCCAACCGTGCCAAGAACCTCCAAATGTTGGTACCCAGGTGAGGTTTCCCACTAAGTACTAGGCCAAGACAGAGCCCATATGTACTGTGGTTGCACTGGAAGCTTCTGAATTCTGAATCATGGCAGACTTCTTTGATTCCTGGGCGGCCATCCTCCACCAAAATCTCACTCGTTGACCCGACAACCATTCCGCCCAGAAGTAAACTTAGTTTTATTTTGAAGTGGATTTGAGAAGAAAAGTTTTCTCAAGAGAGCCTTTATACTTAGAAGAAATTCATTGTCTTTCGAACCCCCCAACGGTACTTTACATATATATAGCATAGCAAGAATACTTAGCAAAAAACAGGGGTAACCTATTAGGAGGGGAAATCCTAAGTATAGAGCTACTCATGGCATACTACAAAATCATCGCACTTGCAAAATAATACTAAGGAAAAATCCTACTAGAACATCCTACACATGCATACTACAGATTTTTGAAGATCATATGCATAGAATCGAAACTGGGACAAAAATTATGAACAAGTGGTGTAACTTGCCTTATGTTGATAATATGTGTGTTGATTGTATTTCTCCGCAGCAATCGCACTCTCTGAACAATCCAATACAAGGACAAGGTAGTTCCAATCAAAACAATTGCAAACATAGCAAACACAACAAGGATGATCACAAACATGCATGATGGTTTAATATGTTACAATGCTTATATTTAGTTCTCTAAGCATTAATAGATCATATGATGCATGTATGAGATCAATTAAAGCAATAGGGTATTTATCAATAAATATTGATAAAGGGGTTTTAATAGTTTTGTTGCAACTTCTGTCCTAATTGTGGAGTAAAATTTGGTTCTAAGTTATAGTATATAGAGGACATTAATACAAACAAGTAGGAATTGGATACACCCTAATCGGAGTTATAAATCTTTTCTTATAATTTAAAGAGTGTATAATGGATTTTTAAATCATTTATATTATTTTTTTTCCTAAAAATCAAACTAAAATTATATCTGTAATCTCCACGGAATTGTGATTCCAGGGACATATTATTTTTAATTTTCTGACCAGTACTCGAATTACTATGATTTTAATACTCTAAATAAGCCATTTATCAATTTATTTAATTTCTGCAGAAACTTATAGTATTTGCCTGAACCATTTGCATATTGATGATCTACATGGGACTAGCTTTCTATCGGTATATTATTATATTTTTGTGATATGCAAATAATTTACTATGAATTTAATGATTTCTAAAGCCATTAAAACTAATTAAACCACTACGGGGTAAATAATCCGCAAAGGCTGGATCCAACCAGATATTATTAATCTACGTTATAGTAGCTTCAATTTGATATATTGTTCATATTTTTTGGAGTTACAGATACTTTCCTATGAATTTATTAACCTAAAAGACCATTAAAACTAATTAAGTTACTGCAGTAAACACATACTTTAAAGGTTGAATCTAACACCATATTAATATTCTACATGTTTTTCTGAATCCATTGATATATTATTTCCTATTTTTGGATCTACGAATCTTTTTATATGATTTTTGCAAGTTTACATAATTTTCTGCAAATTAAATTCAATTTCAAATCTACAGGGAATATTCCCTGGGAATATTCTATGCTGACTAGGATGCGGGGCTGACCTGGCGTTGACACGTGGCGAGATCTGGTTGGCTCGTACCCCTTCGTTGATAAGCTCTAATCTTGACCGTCGGGATGAGATCCAGTGGCTAGGAGAAGAGATTGACCTGATTTTGGCTCAGAATAGACAAGAAATAGATCTGTGTTAGAGAGACAAATTCGTAGGTCAAATTGAAAAACTTACAACATGAAAGTTGTGGGGAATCATTAGTCCTACCGTCTTACCAAAGGAATTTGGATTTGAAGAAACGAGCGCGAGTAGATCTTGGATTTACACCGTCATATCTGAAATATTAAGATGCCAAATTCTATGGCTATGGTGGATGAAAAGAGGTGAGATTTTTCGAGAATGAAAGATTTCGACGAGATCTACAACTTTCGTTTTTTGGTCGAAGGCAAACGACGAAGTCTAGATGGGTGAATAAACGAAATAAGATTCGGGCATGTGTAGATTGGGATTTCGAGAAGGAAAACTCGTACAGCTATGGATCCACGTGTTTATATGGAGATTTAGGATGGTGTAGATATAGGTCTTGGAGTAGGGAACAAGTAAAAACAAACGGAAGTCGATTCGGAGTTATAGATAAAAAGATATAGGAGTTTGAATAGAGATAGGTTTAGAAAACGTGTTTTCGCACGATTTTTAAAGCAGGGCTGGGATCGATCTTGTCACGTACGCGCGTGGGTGCTCTGGTCGGCTGGCTGGGCTGCCGGCTGGCTTGGCCGGCCTAGTTATTTTTTTCTTTTTCCATTTTCTATTTATTTGTTTTCCTCATAAATTTCACATACAAACTCCAAATGAGATCAAACTTGTTTCTAAAATTGATTAGATCATTGTAGGATCATATTTGTAATATTTTTACTAGTTTGCAAGTAGTGGATTTGTAAATCCTTGTATATTTCATTTTTTCTATATCTTTATTTGTTTGTATTTATTCCATAACTTTTTCATAATAGCTCGAGCTCAATTTTGTTTCTAAAATTTTGTAATATTCAAAATAC
This sequence comes from Avena sativa, assembly GCA_916181665.1. Taxonomy (NCBI): domain Eukaryota; kingdom Viridiplantae; phylum Streptophyta; class Magnoliopsida; order Poales; family Poaceae; genus Avena; species Avena sativa. The sequence continues at coordinate 19,111,967 of OV702299.1, forward strand.
ACCTTTTAGTCTGTATAGGGAATTTTTGTGTGCAAGTTTTTAAAATGTCAAAAATGCCATTTGCATATATTGTATTGTTTGGAAACTTTGGAGTATTTAAAATAGGGTTTGATAATTTCCAAAATATTTTTAGGGCATCTCAGGAAAAATATTCATTTCCTTCAGATATTCAAAACGTATTTCTCTTATAGGAACCTTCATGAGTGATTCTTGGGATTTAATGTGGGTTTTTGACACGAGATTTCTTTTTGAATGAGGGTTTACATGTGATGCCATGATGCAATGCAACACAATGTTTTTTTTGTTTCTTTTTACCAATCAATTTACTTTGAATGTGGAATATGAAAGTTTGAACAATCCCTAAAAGTTTATTTTAAAACAAATTTCAACAAGTTCAACCATTCAATCAACTTATTAATTTTTATTTTAACATTCCAAAATTAGGATAATTTTGGGATGTTACACTTGTGGAAAGCCACCCTGGAACAAAGGGATTTGAGATGTCAAATGTTGAGAAGCTTGGATCATATAGGTTTCCAATAAATTAGCCAGATGGACTGTTGGTGGTAGGGGATGATAGGTTTGGAATGCGCCCATTTTGGTCTAAGGGAAGGCTTCTGAAAGATCTTGTCTTGATGCATGTCGAGTCTTGTGGGGAAAGTGCACCACCTCTCGAGAGAGTAAAATCTAAGTACTTAGCCGTGTCCTTGGCAGACAATTTGAGCATCAAGACATGGAAGCTATAAAGAATCTCCTCATCCCAATTTCTAAGATAAAAACTTGTGGTTGAACAAGGGTTAAAGGATCTTCAATCAAAGATTGGTAGATGCCTTGGTTGATTTTGAGAAACAAAAACTTAGTGTTTTCAAATGATAAGGAAAATCTTTTTTGAGCAAAGCAAGCCTAAGATCCACTTAGCCAAATGCATATAGATGACAGTTACCACTATTTTACCATAGTATCACTTGCCAATACAATTCAAATGTATTGACCCTTGTGGCTATAACTTATTATGTTGTAGGTTTGTTTGATGTTAGTGAAGTGAGTTGATTAGGATTAGAAGTCTACAACCAACATGTTTGCATGTGGCACTTTGAATATGAAGGACTCCATGCTATAGTTATTTCTGCTACATTGTAATGAGATAGCCAAATGAGCTATGTAAGATGTAATGAATTATTTTATTCCTGGTTATAAAGTTGTATTATGACCTTTGTTTTTTGATATTACATCTCAACTGTGGATGCTAGCTAATGATCCAGGGACTAGCATTGTAAACACAGGGATCTCTACCTTATTAAAGGTTGGGACCTCTACAAAATCATCTTGTGTTCATCACACATGTCATAACATTTCACTAGAATGATCTTCATTCCAAGGTTTCCATAATCATTTTCACCAAGTATTCCCATCTAAAGTGATCAACTTTTATTCTTAGCACTAGCCACTAAGGTTGAGGGTAATCACTAATGAGGGGTGCTAATCAAGTGTGACTATCCAAATCTAGTCTCATGCCTTAGTATGACATCTAGTTCTAACTACTTAGGCCTAGTTTTATGCTCTTTATGCTATCTATACTATCTTTCCCAAAACTCACAAAGCACTAACTAAAAGTAATAAAGAACTTTGGTAAAGATACAAGATTAAAACTTGCAAGTAAAACTGGGATTGGTGTAATCAAGGTTGCATAACCAAAGCATGCCTAATGCATCTTGCCTAGGTTATATAGCTTGCATTGTTAAGAAACTTGCAAGTGTTAGCTTGTATAGGTAACATGCAAAGTTCTAGCTTGCAACACTACTAGGAAAACGGCCTTTAGTGGCACACCTGAAAACATCATCTGTGGCGCACTAGCAGTGCGCAACGTGTCTTGCGCTACGGCTATCTCTCAGTCGTGGCGCACTGCCTAGTGCGCCACGGTTGTGTAGAGACAGGCGTAGCGCACCTGCTAGTGCGCCACAGATGTTTGGGCAGGTGCGCTACCCCTAGGATCTTCTGTGGCGCACTACCTAGTGCGCCACTAAGCTTCTATAGTGTGCTTTAGTGCGCCACAGAAGGTAGATCATGTGCGCCACAAATGTGTTTTTTGTTTTTTTTAATTTCCGAGCCAGATTATATACAATACAGATTATATACAATATTACAGCAGATATACACACACATCACACATATACAAGATATACAATTATATATATAAATACACAATATGAAAAACAAGATTGAAACAAATACATATAGATAAGTCTCATACATGAATACATAGTATAAGTTACATTGTTTCGATCAAGTTACAAAGTAGTAGTTGGTGACATGCGAATACATGTGTCGATCAAACAAGTTAGAGCTCGGAAGCTCGCCTAGACATCTAAACTAGCTAGACACAAATGCGTGATAAACAACCAAAGAAGATAAGCATGATCACCGCCGCGACGAAGGTGTAGGTCTTCATCCGGTTCCTTGTCCTAACTCCCACTAGATAGCGCGTGTATATAGCTTCCGCCTCCGCCATAGTGTTGTACCCTTTGTAGCTATTGCCGCTGAAACGGTGCACCTGTCTCCGGCAGTCTTCCCAATCATCGTAGACTTCGGGAACCCGTCCCTTGTACACGACGTACCACGTCATCTATAAGTTGACAATAATAATTAACCGGTGATTGAAAAAAACATATATAATTAAAGTCGCATATGAAGATACACTTGTAGAAAGTACTCCTAAATCAAAAAGACCAAACTCAAAAGCATGCCTCATATATAACTAGGTTGTTCGACACAAGAATATGCTACGATGGAACTGTTCGCCAAGTAGGATGCACAACACCTGGAACTGTGCATAGCACAAGGCGAACAATCCCATCGCAGCACATTCACATATAGTGTGCCACGACATTTCAATCATCGGCATTATTTTTGAAAAAGACCAAAGTAACTCAAAAGCATGTCTCATATATATACATAGGTCGTTGGACACAGGAATATGCTACGATGGAACCATACACCAAGTAGGATGCACAACACCTGGACTTGTGCATAGCACAAGGCGTACAATCCCATCGTAGCACATTCACATATATAGTGTGCCACGACATTTCAATCATCGGCATTATTCTCGAAAAAGACCAAAGTAGCTCGAAAAGAATGCCTCATATATAACTAGCTAGGTCGTTGGACACAGGAATATGCTATGACGGAACAGTTAGCCAAGTAGGATGCACAATTCCTGGACTTGTGCATATCACAAGGCTAACTATCCCGTCATAGCACATTCACATATATATTGTGCCACGACATTTCAATCATCGGCATATTCTCGAAAAAGACAAAAATAACTCGAAAAGAATGCCTCATATATATACATAGGTCGTTGGACACAGGAATATGCTACGACGGAACAGTCAGCCAAGTAGGATGCACAATTCCTGGACTTGTGCATATCACAAGGCTAACTATCCTGTCGTAGCACATTCACATATATATTGTGCCACGACATTTCAATCATCGGATTATTCTCGAAAAAGACAAAAATAACTCGAAAAGAATGCCTCATATATATACATAGGTCGTTGGACACAGGAATATGCTACGATGGAACGGTGAGCCAAGTAGGATGCACAAGACCTGGACTTGTTCATATCACAAGGCTCACAATCCCATCGTAGCACATTCACATATATAGTGTGCCACGACATTTCAATCATCGGCATTATTCTCGAAAAAAGAGTAAGGAAAAAAAGAAGGACCAAAGTGAGCACAGGACCAAAGAGTAAGCAAAAAACCAAGCATTGATTGATATATAATAATAATAAGCAAAATAAGTAAGCAATAATTCATAAACCTAATAAGATAAGTATAGTAGCATGTACACTTGTCCACACACACACAAAGGTCATCTATAGTTTGTAACTACAACTAGGTCAACATCAAGCCTTCTGGCTCGGCTTAGGGAACGGGAGGACGCCTTGTCTCGTCATGAACTTCCTATAGTCACCCTGCATCTCTAGGCGATCTTCTATGTCACAGTTATTCGGGATATTTCCTCCATAGAAGATCCCCCCCGAAGTCATGACATCTCGAAAGATGATTGCCCCAAACTGCTGCTAGATGCGACACATCTCTTGTCTAATATCCGAATCATTGATCTTGGCCTTTGCTTCGGCCCACTGTTTGAGATGATCTGGCAGCGTAGAATTCTGCTGGTCAAGTAGGAATTCCCTCATGTGATGGAGTGCGTAGTAGGCTTCCTTCTTACTGTTTTCCGGCTGCTTCACGCAGGGGAACTCCGTTACGTGGTTGAAGACGTGCCTGCCGAACTTGACCTTCGTACGCACGAAGGTGGTGCCTTCCGTCGAGGCAAAGCCAGTGAGAGCATCATCCAGAACTTCCTTGATCTTGTCGTAGTTTTTCTTCTTTTCTAGACTCCCCGAGTCGAAATACGTGGTGTGGGAATGCTTCGGCGATAAGGAGATGAGCGTGCAGTGTTCATCTCTGCGCAAAAAATTCAAATGGAATGTGTTGGAAAAAGAATGATGATGATCTAATAAAGCCAATCGACGGTGGCAAGCGAATAACGACTTACTTGGGAAAGTAAGGCACGAGAATGTATTCCTTTGTCTTATTCGCCACGAAGATTCTTTTTAGGTACGAGGCCATGATACGTCGTTCGGCGGGGGAACCCAAGCAGCCGTCACGCATGTAGTAGGGGTCCACTATAGCGATGCCCGGTGTGTTCTCTCTAATGATCTGCATGGCCAGGCTGAGAGAAAAGAGACGCAGCGGGTATAGGTGGAACATATTGAAGATGTCGTCGAACCGCAGGAAGAACAGATTCGTAGGGGCATTGTCGACGAAGCCCAAGCCTGGTGGCACCTTAACCATGAATACCGGGTGCGAGGGATCTTTCTCCGATAGAAGGCGTCTCTCTATCTCAGCGCGCCGTCATGCACACTCTGCAGTTCCTAACTGGCGAGCTTCCGCAAATTCTTAGGTAGCATGGGCTCACCCGCCACATGAATCCTCCACATAATACCCTCGGGTCTTGGTGGCCCGTCCCGAAACCTGATCGGATTCGCAGTTGTTGACGCCACTGGCTAGCTCGAGCTGCTAGATTTTCTTTTCCTTCCCTTTTTTCCTTTAGGAGAGCGGGCAGGCACCGCAATCTAAGCACCGGCCACCCTATGTAGTGTGTCAGGGCTTAGAATAAAGGGCCGGTTGGTTGTATCAGCTGGCTCTGTAAAGGCGCAAGCTGGAGGCGTCTCCTGAGAACCAAACAGACGCTTGGTGATAGTGGCTTTCTCTATGGGGCCACCAGCTAGGTCTTCTTCATTGCCAAACTGAGTGCTGAAGAAGTGATCATTCTAGTCTTTGTCGTAATCGGTCGGATCCTACACCATGTGCATATCATCAACATGATCATCCGACCCACCGCGTGGCGTTGACGGCGAGGGAGGTAAGGGGGCTTGCCACCGCTTGTCGCTGGCACGACAGGCGGTGCTGTTGTCTGTGGCGTGATGGCCCCCACCGTCCCCAAACGGATCATGCTCTTTGGCCATAGCAAGAATAAGCCGAAGCAAGTTCTGAGGACAGACGGCTCTTCTTCATCCGCTCCTGGGGGTTGAATGGGAGGTTCCAGGTCATCGCAGCCCCTTAGCACCCGACTAATTTTAACCCTGTGCACGCTATCTGACATCGGCCTTGAGTGGAACATGCGCTGCAAGGGTTGAATGATGGTACCCTTGGCAACATCCCTCAGCTCGTTGTTCACGTAGCATAAGAGAGTGCAAGGAACATCCGTCTGCGGAAAACATGTATGGCGTCGTCAGAGATGCCATAAGAGTAATATATGGCATGAAAGGCGGTAATTAAAGCAATTTGTTTACCGTGATGGCGTCGAGATCGGATAATGTCGACGCACCGCATACGGCGACGGGCGTGCAAGAGACGGAAGGGCTGCTTGATGGCGCGGTGCTGGCCGCCGGTGTATTCTCCCTACCGACGGGTGCTTGGATCTCCGGTGCCGCCGCGACGATGGCAGGGGGCACCAACATGTACTCCGGCACCATGGTGATGGCAGCGGGAGTCACCAACACTTGCGTCGCCGCGGTGCTAGCGGGCGGAGTCACGAACATGTAGTTTGCCTGATTCGTCGGCGCCGCGTTGTTCGAGTGGCTGCTGACCATGCTTGGAATCGGGCACCGCCCTACTCGACCACCCGCACTCCATTTCGCTATTGACTCCACCAAGGTAGGAAGGAAGGACGTGAGGGTGATTGCCAGGTTGTCTTGGACGATCTGCGGGATCCGCGCCACTTGTGCCTTAAGTTCTTGAACCTCGCAGTTTTCCTCCTCGCTCCTTCCCGACGGCGCCACTTGCATCCTCGGTGGTGGACCAAAATGATCCACCCAATTCTTACCCCCGAGGCCGGCCAGACGGCCAGTCGACGACGGCTTCTTCGTAACCGGCTCTATTTTCTTGGCCCGGTTCATCGCCCTGTTAAAAGGGTTATCCCACCGGGTGGCCGCCGTCGACCCCTGGGATGAGGAACCCTGGGATCCATGACTAGCAACAATTTCCTCCTCCTGCAGAAGAAGTAACAGTGAATCGTTTAGATCATCGATTACATTGCAATCGAGTTGATCCGCGGTAATTAGATTATACTTACCACAATTTCCTCGAATTCCTTCACCGCAGGATCCGCGGTGAGTAGTTTGGTTTTTGGGTCCACATGGTAACGGGCCCTGATGAAGTTTCGAACCTGCCCGAGTTCGAATTTAGTAAAGGGGTTTTCTATCCCCTTGGATCTATACTTTGCGTCCTCCTTATTCCATTTGGCCTCCGCGGTTCTGTATCCACCAGATCCGAGATGGTGATGACCTATATTCATCGCCTGCAGCACCTTTCCCCGATTACTATTGGCCAGGGCTCTTTCGGATTCACACCTCTCCTTGAACTCCCGGAACTGATCTTCGGTGATCTGCGGGTCAATCTTCTGGATCTCCTCGAGACTTTTGCCTTCTTTATAGATTTTCTTCTTTATCTAGGTTCTCCAGCTGGCCAGGGCGGTGCTCATCTTCTGAGGGCGGATTTGTTTACTTCGTTCCCATGATAATTTGTGTTCTGATACTTAGCGGGGAACTTGTATCTTGCGTGCAGCTTCTCGAAGAGGAGTGTGCGCAAGTGGCCATTATCTTTATGCCGGAGATTCTCGGTGTTGATCGAGATGGTTGTCCGGGTGATCGCCGCCACTTGCCCACCGTACCCTTTGACGACAAGGGCGGGCTCCAAAGGAACCCCTGATGGGCTCACTTCGGTAATTTCCTCCCTGACCGTGCCGACCATGTTCGGGCGCCGGTCCTTCGGGTTCTTCTTCTTCTTCTTAGGAGGATTGCTACCACTCCCTGTGCCCTCGCCGCCATCAGTGGTTTCATCGTCCGTTGTTCCTTCGGCTTCTTCCTCCGCGTCTTCCATATCATCACCCTCGCTCTCCGAAGGATGGTATTCTTCATCGTCTTCTAGCCGCTGGGCCGCCTCCCAGAATGTCAATTGTTTATTCAGAGGTCTGAGTTCTCCTTTAGCGCTGATGCGCTTAGAACATCCAGCCTCATCGTTGTCACACATCTTCGCACTAATAAAAAACAAATAATTGGTTAAATGCACGGAAAAATCTGGCATGACCTTTGCTAATTTTCTTAAACTAGGAGTGCCCGATTTCTGCCGAAACGGAAGTTAATCAACATTCCGACAAAAATCGGGACTCATTTCATACAAGAACCTGCATACACACATAATAAAGTGCTTCATATACAAGCACAAGCACAATTTCAAGGTGATGTTGTCCCAAGACAAATAGTAGCAAAACCAACACTACTCTATTTTTCCTTCCAAACCATTTCACAACCACATCCATCCAGTCCCAGCACAGTGCCACAACCATATATACTTTTGTTATCAATTTAAGCATAGCCATATTGCTGTCATTTGTATTATTTCAGTTCTGTGAACAAATGACAACAAATGACCAAGTGACATCAAGCAAATGAGAATACACCAAATGACCAAGTTCTATACTAGAAGATCATTACAGCAAGTGACAGCAAGCGAATGACCAAGTGATGACAGCAAGCAAATCAACACATATAGACTATTCAAAAAGAACAAGTTCCATTCCTGGTTTTCCATAAGGACCAAACCACAGAAGCAACACCTACTGCCTAAACTGTGCTGGCATTTATATATAACATCTTCAGCAGTTTCATAAACCAAGGAAATTAAGTTTAGAACAGAACCTTAATTATGTGATGGCATAAACTGTGATGGCAATCATATATAACAAATAAAACTGTGCTGGCATTCAGAACAGAACCTTAAGTTCATAAACCAAGGAAATTAAGTTTCATAAACTGTGCTAGCATTCATATATAACAAAAGTGAAGTGGCACTGACAAAAAAAGGATAGATGGAGGTGCTTGAGTACCATTGCCCAACAGAACCTTAGGTACAGTAATAGATCTCCCTTGCAAAAACATAATTTCAGCAGTAAAACTCTCACCAGCACTCTGGTTCAGCACATGGTTCAGCACAAGGTTCAGCACTAAAATTTCCTTGCAAAAAGGATTTAGAATTATGGGAATAATATTACTACTAGCTAATCCAGAGCACATGGTTCAGCACTAAAACTCTCACCAGCACTCTGGTTGCTTGGGAAAGCCATCCAAGAGCACCAGAAGAAGGCCAAGAGCTAGGAGGAGCAGGCTTACCAGAAATGGAGCAGTAGCAAATCCAAGGGATCAAGTTAGGAGGTGAGAGGATGGGGTTGGCACAGTAGTGATCAATAATAGGCACAAAATCAACCACAACTCCAACACAACAGGTTATCCATCCAAGATCATGTCCTTGCATCTGTTCTTACTATTGCATCTTAAAGAAAATAGAGGGGGCAATAGAAAATCCTCAGCTCTGTACTCACATGGAGTACTAGATCATCATTGGATAGTTTCATAAGCAAGCAATAGCTTTTGTATACAAACATCATCAAAGCCTCAGCCTTTGCATCCTAGGCAGAGCTAAGTAATGAAGGTAAATGTTTGTATTAACCTATGCTTCAGACCAGCTTCACAAGCATTCAGGTTTAAGCAATTTTTTAGCTTTATAAGCAGCAGATTATCCCACTTGAGGTTATATTGTGCACACTCCTGTATGGAGGCACCAAAAAAGAAATCAAAGCAAGAGAAGCCACTAAAACAGTGTATCAAGCACCATATCACCATCACTGTGACCTACTACTGTGAGTTTATTTAATCAAAGGGGACCTAGGAGAGCTGAACTAAGACTTTAGTAAACACGGTTGACTAAGAAAAACAAGGTGGATCGACTGAGTGTGCCATTACATCTCGGTCACATGGTCAAAACAAAATACAAGAGTAAATAGACTAGACACAATGCAGAAATAGAAAACACAAGACAAGCCAAAACTAGCTACTATAGTAGTTAATATTCACTGACATCTCTCAAGCATGATACATATCTACGCAGCCTTGACTATAAACATATCACAACTCATGGCATAAAAAGTTCTTGTAGGCTCTAAGCGAAAGGTTGTGATTAGATTTCAGTTGGTTAGATTTCCTGTCTTGCTCGAGGTTCCAGAATCCTGTCCTAGCAGAGAGCTTTTGCTATTTGACCACTCAAGCAGCATATCCCCATCACTGTGACCTACTACTGTGATCAATCAATCGGAATCAGTGGTCACGCATCATCATCTTCTAACCAATTGCTACTACTCGGCCAGCGACCGTACCATGCTGAACACGAGTGCAGGGACAGAGGGAGAGAGAGAGACAGAGGGAGAGAGAGGGAGAGAGGGAGAGACAGGGGAGGGAGGGAGAAAGAGGGAGAGAAAGGGAGAGTGGGAGAAACAAACGGAAGTCGATTCGGAGTTATAGATAAAAAGATATAGGAGTTTGAATAGAAATAGGTTTAGAAAACGTGTTTTCGCACGATTTTTAAAGCAGGGCTGGGATCGATCTTGTCACGTACGCGCGTGGGTGCTCTGGTCGGCTGGCTGGGCTGCCGGCTGGATTGGCCGGCCTAGTTAGCTTTTTTTCTTTTTCTTTTTCCATTTTCTATTTATTTGTTTTCCTCATAACTTTCACATACAAACTCCAAATGAGATCAAACTTGTTTCTAAAATTGATTAGATCATTGTAGGATCATATTTGTAATATTTTTACTAGTTTGCAAGTAGTGGATTTATAAATCCTTGTATATTTCATTTTTTCTATATCTTTATTTGTTTGTATTTATTCCATAACTTTTTCATAATAGCTCCAAATGAGCTCAATTTTGTTTCTAAAATTTTGTAATATTCAAAATACACCTTTTAGTGTGTATAGGGAATTTTTGTGTGCAAGTTTTGAAAATGTCAAAAATGCCATTTGCATATATTGTATTGTTTGGAAACTTTGGAGTATTTAAAATAGGGTTTGGGGTTTGATAATTTCCAAAATATTTTTAGGGCATCTCAGGAAAAATATTCATTTCCTTCAGATATTCAAAATGTATTTCTCTTATAGGAACCTTCATGAGTGATTCTTGGGATTTAATGTGGGTTTTTGACACGAGATTTCTTTTTGAATGAGGGTTTACATGTGATGCCATGATGCAATGCAACAATTTACTTTGAATGTGGAATATGAAAGTTTGAACAATCCCTAAAAGTTTATTTTAAAACAAATTTCAACAAGTTCAACCATTCAATCAACTTATTAATTTTTATTTTAACATTCCAAAATTAGGATAATTTTGGGATGTTACACTTGTGGAAAGCCACCCTGGAACAAAGGGATTTGAGATGTCAAATGTTGAGAAGCTTGGATCATATAGGTTTCCAATAAATTAGCCAGATGGACTGTTGGTGGTAGGGGATGATAGGTTTGGAACGCGTCCATTTTGGTCTAAGGGAAGGCTTTTGAAAGATCTTGTCTTGATGCATGTCGAGTCTTGTGGGGAAAGTGCACCACCTCTCGAGAGAGTAAAATCTAAGTACTTAGCCGTGTCCCTGGCAGACAATTTGAGCATCAAGACATGGAAGCTATAAAGAATCTCCTCATCCCAATTTCTAAGTTAAAAACTTGTGGTTGAACAAGGGTTAAAGGATCTTCAATAAAAGATTGGTAGATGCCTTGGTTGATTTTGAGAAACAAAAACTTAGTGTTTTCAAATGATAAGGAAAATCTTTTTTGAGCAAAGCAAGCCTAAGCTCCACTTAGACAAATGCATATAGATGACAGTTACCACTATTTTACCATAGTATCACTTGCCAATACAATTCAAATGTATTGACCCTTGTGGCTGTAACTTATTATGTTGTAGGTTTGTTTGATGTTAGTGAAGTGAGTTGATTAGGATTAGAAGTCTACAACCAACATGTTTGCCTGTGGCACTTTGAATATGAAGGACTCCATGCTATAGTTATTTCTGCTACATTGTAATGAGATAGCCAAATGAGCTATGTAAGATGTAATGAATTATTTTATTCCTAGTTATAAAGTTGTATTATGACCTTTGTTTTTTGATATTACATCTCAACTGTGGATGCTAGCTAATGATCCAGGGACTAGCATTGTAAACACAGGGATCTCTACCTTATTAAAGGTTGGGACCTCTACAAAATCATCTTGTGTTCATCACACATGTCATAACATTTCACTAGAATGATCTTCATTCCAAGGTTTCCATAATCATTTTCACCAAGTATTCCCATCTAAAGTGATCAACTTTTATTCTTAGCACTAGCCACTAAGGTTGAGGGTAATCACTAATGAGGGGTGCTAATCAAGTGTGACTATCCAAATCTAGTCTCATGCCTTAGTATGACATCTAGTTCTAACTACTTAGGCCTAGTTTTATGCTCTTTATGCTATCTATACTATCTTTCCCAAAACTCACAAAGCACTAACTCAAAGTAATAAAGAACTTTGGTAAAGATACAAGATTAAAACTTGCAAGTAAAACTGGGATTGGTGTAATCAAGGTTGCATAACCAAAGCATGCCTAATGCATCTTGCCTAGGTTATATAGCTTGCATTGTTAAGAAACTTGCAAGTGTTAGCTTGTATAGGTAACATGCAAAGTTCTAGCTTGCATCACTACTAGGAAAACGGCCTTTAGTGGCACACCTGAAAACATCATCTGTGGCGCACTAGCAGTGCGCCACGTGTCTTGCGCTACGGCTATCTCTCAGCCGTGGCGCACTGCCTAGTGCGCCACGGTTGTGTAGAGACAGGCGTAGCGCACCTGCTAGTGCGCCACAGATGTTTGGGCAGGTGCGCTACGCCTAGGATCTTCTGTGGCACACTACCTAGTGCGCCACTAAGCTTCTATAGTGTGCTTTAGTGCGCCACAGAAGGTAGATCATGTGCGTCACAGATCTGTTTTTTGTTTTTTTAATTTCCGAGCCAGATTATATACAATACAGATTATATACAATATTACAGCAGATATACACACACATATACAAGATATACAATTATATATATAAATACGCAATATGAAAAACAAGATTGAAACAAATACATATAGATAAGTCTCATACATGAATACATAGTATAAGTTACATTGTTTCGATCAAGTTACAAAGTAGTAGTTGGTGACATGCGAATACATGTGTCGATCAAACAAGTTAGAGCTCGGAAGCTCGCCTAGACATCTAAACTAGCTAGACACAAATGCGGGATAAACAACCAAAGAAGATAAGCATGATCACCGCCGCGACGAAGGTGTAGGTCTTCATCCGGTTCCTTGTCCTAACTCCCACTAGATAGCGCGTGTATATAGCTTCCGCCTCCGCCATAGTGTTGTACCCTTTGTAGCTATTGCCGCTGAAACGGTGCACCTGTCTCCGGCAGTCTTCCCAATCATCGTAGACTCCGGGAACCCGTCCCTTGTACACGACGTACCACGTCATCTATAAGTTGACAATAATAATTAACCGGTGATTGAAAAAAACATATATAATTAAAGTCGCATATGAAGATACACTTGTAGAAAGTACTCCTAAATCAAAAAGACCAAACTCAAAAAGCATGCCTCATATATAACTAGGTTGTTCGACACAGGAATATGCTACGATGGAACTGTTCGCCAAGTAGGATGCACAACACCTGGACCTGTGCATAGCACAAGGCAAACAATCCCATCGCAGCACATTCACATATAGTGTGCCATGACATTTCAATCATCGGCATTATTTTCGAAAAAGACCAAAGTAACTCAAAAAGCATGCCTCATATATATACATAGGTCGTTGGACACAGGAACATGCTACGATGGAACCATACACCAAGTAGGATGCACAACACCTGAACTTGTGCATAGCACAAGGCGTACAATCCCATCGTAGCACATTCACATATATAGTGTGCCACGACATTTCAATCATCGGCATTATTCTCGAAAAAGACCAAAGTAGCTCGAAAAGAATGCCTCATATATAACTATCTAGGTCGTTGGACACAGGAATATGCTATGACGGAACAGTTAGCCAAGTAGGATGCACAATTCCTGGACTTGTGCTTATCACAAGGCTAACTACCCCGTCATAGCACATTCACATATATATTGTGCCACGACATTTCAATCATCGGCATATTCTTGAAAAAGACAAAAATAACTCGAAAAGAATGCCTCATATATATACATAGGTCATTGGACACAGGAAAATGTTACGACGGAACAGTCAGCCAAGTAGGATGCACAATTCCTGGACTTGTGCATATCACAAGGCTAACTATCCCGTCGTAGCACATTCACATATATATTGTGCCACGACATTTCAATCATCGGATTATTCTCGAAAAAGACAAGAATAACTCGAAAAGAATGCCTCATATATATACATAGGTCGTTGGACATAGGAATATGCTACGATGGAACGGTGAGCCAAGTAGGATGCACAAGACCTGGACTTGTTCATATCACAAGGCTCACAATCCCATCGTAGCACATTCACATATATAGTGTGCCACGACATTTCAATCATCGGCATTATTCTCGAAAAAAGAGTAAGGAAAAAAAGAAGGACCAAAGTGAGCAAAGGACCAAAGAGTAAGCAAAAAAACCAAGCATTGATTGATATATAATAATAATAAGCAAAATAAGTAAGCGATGATTCATAAACCTAATAAGATAAGTATAGTAGCATGTACACTTGTCCACACACACAAAGGTTATCTATAGTTTGTAACTACAACTAGGCCAACATCAAGCCTTCTGGCTCGGCTTAGGGAACGGGAGGACGCCTTGTCTCGTCATGAACTTCCTATAGTCACCCTGCATCTCTAGGCGATCTTCTATGTCACGGTTATTCGGGATATTTCCTCCATAGAAGATCCCCCCCGAAGTCATGACATCATGAAAGATGATTGCCCCAAACTGCTGCTAGATGCGATACATCTCTTGTCTAATATTCGAATCATTGATCTTGGCCTTTGCTTCGGCCCACTGTTTGAGATGATCTGGCAGCGTAGAATTCTGCTGGTCAAGTAGGAACGCCCTCATGTGATGGAGTGCGTAGTAGGCTTCCTTCTTACTGTTTTCCGGCTGCTTCACGCAGGGGAACTCCGTTACGTGGTTAAAGACGTGCCTGCCGAACTTGACCTTCGTACGCACGAAGGTGGTGCCTTCCGTCGAGGCAAAGCCAGTGAGAGCATCATCCAGAACTTCCTTGATCTTGTCGTAGTTTTTCTTCTTTTCTAGACTCCCCGAGTCGAAATACGTGGCGTGGGAATGCTTCGACGATAAGGAGATGAGCGTGCAGTGTTCATCTCTGCGCAAAAAATTCAAATGGAATGTGTTGGAAAAAGAATGATGATGATCTAATAAAGCCAATCGACGGTGGCGAGTGAATAACGACTTACTTGGGAAAGTAAGGCACGAGAATGTATTCCTTTGTCTTGTTCGCCATGAAGATTCTTTTTAGGTACGAGGCCACGATACGTCGTTCGGCGGGGGAACCCAAGCAGCCGTCACGCATGTAGTAGGGGTCCACTATAGCGATGCCCGGTGTGTTCTCTCTAATGATCTTCATGGCCAGGCTGAGAGAAAAGAGACAGACCATGGTATAGTGCAGCGGGTATAGGTGGAACATATTGAAGATGTCGTCGAACTGCAGGAAGAACAGATTCGCAGGGGCATTGTCGACGAAGCCCAAGCCTGGTGGCACCTTAACCATGAATACCGGGTGCGAGGGATCTTTCTCCGATAGAAGGCGTCTCTCTATCGTCAGCACGCCGTCATGAACACTCTGTAGTTCCTAACTGGCGAGCTTCCGCAAATTCTTAGGTAGCATGGGCTCACCCGCCACATGAATCCTCCACATAATACCCTCGGGTCTTGGTGGCCCGTCCCGAAACCTGATCGGTTTCGCAGTTGTTGACGCCACTGGCTGGCTCGAGCTGCTAGATTTTCTTTTCCTTCCCTTTTTTCCTTTTGGAGAGCGGGCAGGCACCGCAATATAAGCACCGGCCACCCTATGTAGTGTGTCAGGGCTTAGAATAAAGGGCCGGTTGGTTGTATCAGCTGGCTCTGTAAAGGAGCAAGCTGGAGGCTTCTCCTGAGAACCAAACGGACGCTTGGTGATAGTGGCTTTCTCTACGGGGCTACCAGCTAGGTCTTCTTCGTTGCCAAACTGAGTGCTGAAGAAGTGATCATTCCAGTCTTCGTCGTCCTCGGCCGGATCCTGCGCCATGTGCATATCATCAACATGATCATCCGACCCACCGCCTGGCGTTGACGGCGAGGGAGGTAAGGGGGCCTTGCCACCGCTTGTCGCTGGCACGACAGGCGGTGTTGTTGTCTGTGGCGTGATGGCCCCCGCTGTCCCCAAATGGATCATGCTCTTTGGCCATAGCAAGAATAAGCCGAAGCAAGTTCTGAGGACAGACGGCTCTTCTTCATCCGCTCCTGGGGGTTGAATGGGGGTTCCAGGTCGTCGCAGCCCCTTAGCACCCGACTAATTTTAACCCTGTGCACGCTATCTGACATTAGCCTTGAGTGGAACATGCGCTGCAAGGGTTGAAC
This sequence comes from Avena sativa, assembly GCA_916181665.1. NCBI lineage: Eukaryota > Viridiplantae > Streptophyta > Magnoliopsida > Poales > Poaceae > Avena > Avena sativa. The sequence continues at coordinate 19,128,038 of OV702299.1, forward strand.
GATGGTACCCTTGGCAACATCCCTCAGCTCATTGTTCACGTAGCATAAGAGAGTGCAAGGAACATCCGTCTGCGGAAAACATGTATGGCGTCGTCAGAGATGCCATAAGAGTAATATATGGCATGAAAGGCGGTAATTAAAGCAATTTGTTTACCGTGATGGCGTCGAGATCGGATAATGTCGACGCACCGCATACGGCGACGGGCGTGCAAGAGACGGAAGGGCTGCTTGATGGCGCGGTGCTGGCCGCCGGTGTATTCTCCCTACCGACGGGTGCTTGGAGCTCCGGTGCCGCTGCGACGATGGCAGGGGGGCACCAACATGTACTCCGGCACCGTGGTGATGGCAGGGGGAGTCACCAACACTTGCGGCACCGCGGTGCTAGCGGGCGGAGTCACGAACACGTAGTTTGCCTAATTCGTCGGCGCCACGTTGTTCGAGTGGCTGCTGACCATGCTTGGAATCGGGCACGGCCCTACTCGACCACCCGCACTCCATTTCGCTATTGACTCCACCAAGGTAGGAAGGAAGGACGTGAGGGTGATTGCCAGGTTGTCTTGGACGATCTGCGGGATCCGCGCCACTTGTGCCTTAAGTTCTTGAACCTCGCAGTTTTCCTCCTCGCTCCTTCCCGACGGCGCCACATGCATCCTCGGCGATGGACCAAAATGATCCACCCAATTCTTACCCCCGAGGCCGGCCAGACGGCCAGCCGACGACGGCTTCTTCGTAACCGGCTCTATTTTCTTGGCCCGGTTCATCGCCCTGTTAAAAGGGTTATCCCACCGGGTGGCCGCCGTCGACCCCTGGGATGAGGAACCCTGGGATCCATGACTAGCAACAATTTCCTCCTCCTGCAGAAGAAGTAACAGTGAATCGTTTAGATCATCGATTAGATTGCAATCGAGTTGATCCGCGGTAATTAGATTATACTTACCACAATTTCCTCGAATTCCTTCACCGCAGGATCCGCGGTGAGTTGTTTGGTTTTTGGGTCCGCATGGTAACGGGCCCTGATGAAGTTTCGAACCAGCCCGAGTTCGAATTTAGCAAAGGGGTTTTCTATCCCCTTGGATCTATACTCTTCGTCCTCCTTATTCCATTTGGCCTCCGCGGTTCTGTATCCACCAGATCCGAGATGGTGATGACCTATATTCATCGCCTGCAGCACCTTTCCCCGATTACTATTGGCCAAGGCTCTTTCGGATTCACACCTCTCCTTGAACTCCCGGAACTGACCTTCGGTGATCTGTGGGTCAATCTTCTGGATCTCCTTGAGACTTTTGCCTTCTTTATAGATTTTCTTCTTTATCTGGGTTCTCCAGCTGGCCAGGGCGGTGCTCATCTTTTGAGGGCGGATTTGTTTACTTCGTTCCCATGATAATTTGTGTTCTGATACTTAGCGGGGAACTTGTATCTTGCGTGCAGCTTCTCGAAGAGGAGTGTGCGCAAGTGGCCATTATCTTTATGCCGGAGATTCTCGGTGTTGATCGAGATGGTTGTCCGGGTGATCGCCGCCACTTGCCCACCGTACCCTTTGACGACAAGGGCGGGCTCCAAAGGAACCCCTGATGGGCTCACTTCGGTAATTTCCTCCCTGACCGTGCCGACCGTGTTCAGGCGCCGGTCCTTCGGGTTCTTCTTCTTCTTCTTAGGAGGATTGCTACCACTCCCTGTGCCCTCGCCGCCATCAGTGGTTTCATCGTCCGCCATCTCATCATCCTCGCTCTCCGAAGGATGGTATTCTTCATCGTCTTCTAGCCGCTGGGCCGCCTCCCAGAATGTCAATTGTTTATTCGGAGGTCTGAGTTCTCCTTCAGCGCTGATGCGCTTAGAACATCCAGCCTCGTCGTTGTCACACATCTTCGCACTAATAAAAAACAAATAATTGGTTAAATGCACGGAAAAATCCGGCATGACCTTTGCTAATTTTCTTAAACTAGGAGTGCCCGATTTCTGCCGAAACGGAAGTTAATCAACATTCCGGCAAAAATCGGGACTCATTTCATACAAGAACCTGCATACACACATAATAAAGTGCTTCATATACAAGCACAAGCACAATTTCAAGGTGCTGTTGTCCCAAGACAAATAGTAGCAAAACCAACACTACTCTATTTTTCCTTCCAAACCATTTCACAACGACATCCATCCAGTCCTAGCACAGTGCCACAACCATATATACTTTTGTTATCAATTTAAGCATAGCCATATTGCTGTCATTTGTATTATTTCAGCTCTGTGAACAAATGACAACAAATGACCAAGTGACAGCAAGCAAATGAGAATACAACAAATGACCAAGTTCTATACTAGAAGATCATTACAGCAAGTGACAGCAAGCGAATGACCAAGTGATGACATCAAGCAAATCAACACATATAGACTATTCAAAAAGAACAAGTTCCATTCCTGGTTTTCCATAAGGACCAAACCACAGAAGCAACACCTACTGCCTAAACTGTGCTGGCATTCATATATAACATCTTCAGCAGTTTCATAAACCAAGGAAATTAAGTTCAGAACAGAACCTTAATTATGTGCTGGCATAAACTGTGATGGCATTCATATATAAAACATAAAACTGTGCTGGCATTCAGAACAGAACCTTAAGTTCATAAACCAAGGAAATTAAGTTTCATAAACTGTGCTAGCATTCATATATAACAAAAGAGAAGTGGCATTGACAAAAAAAGGATAGATGGAGGTGCTTGAGTACCACTGCCCAACAGAACCTTAGGTACAGTAATAGATCTCCCTTGCAAAAACTTAATTTCAGCAGTAAAACTCTCACCAGCACTCTGGTTCAGCACAAGGTTCAGCACTAAAATTTCCTTGCAAAAAGGATTTAGAATTATGGGAATAATATTACTACTAGCTAATCCAGAGCACATGGTTCAGCACTAAAACTCTCACCAGCACTCTGGTTGCTTGGGAAAGCCATCCAGGAGCACCAGAAGAAGGCCAAGAGCTAGGAGGAGCAGGCTTACCAGAAATGGAGCAGTAGCAAATCCAAGGGATCAAGTTAGGAGGTGAGAGGATGGGGTTGGCACAGTAGTGATCAATAATAGGCACAAAATCAACCACAACTCCAACACAACAGGTTATCCATCCAAGATCATGTCCTTGCATCTGTTCTTACTATTGCATCTTAAAGAAAATAGAGGGGGCAATAGAAAATCCTCAGCTCTGTACTCACATGGAGTACTAGATCATCATTGGATAGTTTCATAAGCAAGAAATAGCTTTTGTATACAAACATCATCAAAGCCTCAGCCTTTGCATCCTAGGCAGAGCTAAGTAATGAAAGTAAATGTTTGTATTAACCTATGCTTCAGACCAGCTTCACAAGCATTCAGGTTTAAGCAATTTTTTTAGCTTTATAAGCAGCAGATTATCCCACTTGAGGTTATATTGTGCACACTCCTGTATGGAGGCACCAAAAAAGAAATCAAAGCAAGAGAAGCCACTAAAACAGTGTATCAAGCACCATATCACCATCACTGTGACCTACTACTGTGAGTTTATTTAATCAAAGGGGACCTAGGAGAGCTGAAATAAGACTTTAGTAAACACGGTTGACTAAGAAAAACTAGGTGGATCGACTGAGTGTGCCATTACATCTCGGTCACATGGTCAAAACAAAATACAAGAGTAAATAGACTAGACACAATGCAGAAATAGAAAACACAAGACAAGCCAAAACTAGCTACTATAGTAGTTAATATTCACTGACATCTCTCAAGCATGATACATATCTACGCAGCCTTGACTATAAACATATCACAACTCATGGCATAAAAAGTTCTTGTAGGCTCTAAGCGAAAGGTTGTGATTAGATTTCAGTTGGTTAGATTTCCTTTCTTGCTCGAGGTTCCAGAATCCTGTCCTAGCAGAGAGCTTTTGCTATTTGACCACTCAAGCAGCATATCACCATCACTGTGACCTACTACTGTGATCAATCAATCGGAATCAGTGGTCACGCATCATCATCTTCTAACCAATTGCTACTACTCGGCCAGCGACCGTACCATGCTGAACACGAGTGCAGGGACAGAGGGAGAGAGAGGGAGAGAGAGAGAGACAGAGGGAGAGAGGGAGAGACAAGGGAGGGGCGACGCTCACCTCTGACGGGCGGACGATAGCGGCCTCCACCTCCTCGAGTGGCGCGAGATCCTCCTCCTCCACAAGCGGCGCGGGCCTCCTCCTCCTCCACGGATCGACAGCGGCGTGGGCCTCCTCCTCCTCGAGAGCGCAGCACGATGGTGGCGGATCGAGAAAGCAGCGGCGGTGGCGGATCGAGAGAAAGCAGCGGCGGTGGCGGTGTGGTGTCTGTGAATGGGGATGAGAGAGGCGGACTGGCACGCGCGGTTGACTAGTCCAACCCACATAGGCGTAGCGCACCCTGGCGAAGTGCGCTACGGATAACCATAGCGCACTTGGCCAGGGTGCGCTACGCCTATGTGGGTTGGACTATCAGATAAGAGGGCGGCCACCCCACTAGTTAACACTAGTACTGTCTTATCCCACTGGTTTTGCCCACTACTCTATTCTAAACTATGAGCACCCAGGTTCGAATCCTGGTGCCCCACTTTTTTATTTTTATTTTAAAAATACTTTTAAATGTTCCAAAAAATGGCCAAAAGTGGTGATTTATGCCATAAAAGTGTTACAAATATGATTCAAAGTATAACTAAATTTCATAATAATTTGTCCATGAATATTACAATCTTTTTCAACCACGCGTTTTACAATATTTTTTGAGCTAGCGTTTTACAATCTTTTTCCCTTCTTTGTCGCGGTTGAATAATTTAGCCCCGGGACTTTAATGTTTCTTCTTTCGAACGGGCTACCTTTTTTGGGTAGGGTTGTACTTTTTCTTCTTGTGATGTATGTTGCTGCATCGTAGTCGTCGTCATCTTCAATCTTTGGATCGCCATACTGGTCGATGTCTTGCTCGTTGGCGACTCCATCCATTCCGATGATGTTTCTTTTTCCTCTCCTCATGACAACACGGCTAGGCTTTGTCGGGTCGGTAATAAAAAACATTGGTCCACTTTGGTAGCCAGTACCCACGGTTCATTTTTTGCGGCCATGTTTGCACCGGCGGCCTTGGATTTGGCTGCTTCGGGTATAACCATGGTTGTGAAATACCGGTCTTCTCTTTCGACGCTCTTTGCCCATCTGACACGGAACATCGGCACCTTTTCTCCATAGTAGTCGAGCTCCAGATCTCCTCGATTCTTTCGTAGAATCTTTCCTTCACGTTGTCATCGGTGTAGAATTCCGACGTTACGCTTGAGTTCTGATAATCACACTTGTTGTCCTTTTCCTCCGTGTAGAATGTGTAGCCGTTGATATCATATGCCTCATAGGTCACCAGGTTTTGCATCGGTCCCTATGACAAGGTGAATATGATCTTTTCTGTGTCAGAAGAATGCGATCGCGGGGGATTATCAAGGAGCGTCTGCCTAAACCAACGCGTGAAATCTGAGTTGTGCTCTTTGATTATTTCTCCCTGTGTCCTCTGTATGCCCCGGTCACTATACTTATTCTCGACTAACCTTTTGTGCTTCTGTACCCAAGGATCGACCAGTTATAAATGATGTAGCGCGACAAGGTTTGCTCGATCAAAGTCTACGCGTCGAAAATTGAAGTCTGCATGTAGTATGCGACGACCCTCTCGGTGACCAGATCCGTCGAGCATGCCAAGGTGCCTGTTGACGGGAAGACCGACAGGGTTCTCGATGTCCAGATAATTCGTGCAGAAAGAGATGCACTCTTCGGCTAGAAAGCCCTTGGCTATGCTTCCATCTGGACGGGACCTGTTGCGAACGTATCCTTTGATGTGTCCGTTCATCCTTTCGAATGCCATCATGCTGCGCAGGAACATCGGCCCGAGTTGTACGATGTCCTCCATGACATGGACCAGCAGATGCACCATAATGTCGAAGAATGCGGGTGGGAAGTAGACCTCAAGCTCACATAGTATCACCACGATCTCCTCCTGTAGCCTCCTGAGCTGATTCACGCCAATCGACTTCCTAGAGATGACGTCGAAAAACTTGCATAGGCCAAATATCGTTTCACAGACGTGCTCGTACATTATCCCTCTTAGTGCGACCATAAGTACCTGCGTCATTAGCATGACACAGTCGTGAGACTTCATGCCACTGAACCTCTGCTTCGCCTCGTCTAGGTATCTGCTTATCTTGCCCTCGTAGCCGTATGGAAATTTGACTCCTAGAAGGCACTTGAAAAACTGTTTGATCTCATCCTGGCTTAGAGTGAAGCAAGGAGGGCAGTAATATTCGTTCTTCTTGAACTTTTTACCCTTCCGACGACCTTGTGTCGTCTCCGACTCATGATCATCGTCATCTTCCTGATCATCAGGAGTAGTGCATCCTCCGTGAAGCTCCTTCCGGATACCCAAGCATATCAGGTCGTGCCTTGCTTTTGGACCATCTTTCGTCCTATCTGGCATGTTGATTATGGTGGCGACCAGACTCTCGCACACGTTTTTCGTGATATGCATGATGTCGAGGCTATGAGGCGTGCGGAGAAACTTCCAGTATGGCAACTCCCAGAAAACAGACCTTGTTTTCCATACCTTCATCAGCGGCTTGTCTTGTTGCTGCCTCTTTCGCTTATTTCCAGGCTTAGGATAATCTTTCCAGTTTTCAGCAACTCTTCCACTTCTTCGCTGCTCCTACGCTCTGGGATTCCTCGGGTCTCTGATTTGCCATCAAACAGGTCTCCACGTTTTCTCCATAGATCATTCTTGCTGAGCCACCTCCGGTGCGCCATGAACACAGTTTTCGATGACCCTGGATCTTTCTCTAGTTGGAGATAGCTTGTGTTATCCATGCACCTAACGCATGCGCAGAATCCTTGGATAACCTGCCCCGAGATATACCCGCAACCTGGATACTCTTGCACCGTAGTGACCAACGCGGCTCCCATAGTGAAATAATCTTGTGAGACGGTGTCGTAAGTATTGGCTCCAGATTCCCATAACGTGGCTAGCTCCTCTTTCAACAGCCCGAGATAGAGACTAATGTCGGTACCAGGTTGTTTCGGCCCTTGAATTAGCATACTCATTTGTATGTACTTCTTCTTCATGCACAACCATGGAGGGAGGTTGTACATCCATACAAACACGGGCCAAGTGTTGTGCATGCTGCTCTGGCTACCGAACGGATTGATTCCATCGGTGCTCGCATCAAGCCTGATGTTCCTCGAATCTCCACCGAATTCTGGGAATTCGAGGTCCAATGCTTTCCACTGGCTAGCATCTGAAGGGTGCGTCAGCAGCTCATCCTTTTCGGGGTCATCATCATCTCCTGGCTTCTTCCTTTCCGCATGCCATCGCATGAGCTTCGCTTCCTTAGGGTCCGCGAAATAGCACTGTAGACGAGGAGTGATAGGAAAGTACCATACCACTTTTCGAGGTGCTTTCTTCCCTTTCTTGTATCGACTCACGCCGCACACCAGACATGATGTTTTCTCTGCGTCCTCGCCCCGATAAATGATGCAATCGTTGATGCATACGTGATATCTAACGTGCGGTAGATCGAGAGGACAGACGATTTTCTTGGCGTCCTCGATACTAGTTGGACATGTGTTCCCCTCCAGGAGACGATCGTGCCAGAATGCCATCATATCATCGAACCTTGCGTCGCTCAATTTGTGTTTTGCCTTCATCTCCATAGCCTTGAGCGTTACATTCAACCAGGTATCATCGGGCCTGCATCCTTCATACAATGGAGTAACCGCGTTTTTCTCCAGTTGCGCAAGCTTGGCTTTCTCTCTAGCGGCAGCCCTAGCGTTACTCGTCTTCTTGAGAAGCAACTCTTGCACATAAGGGTCCCGCACCCAGCCTGACGTTGTTCCATCGTCGTCTGTACCTCCGGCATCTAGATCATCATCATCCCGGTCTGCTTCCGCACCTTCACCATCTCCAGGAGACTCTTCATCATCTCGCCCGTTCTCGCCGTGATGATGATCATCGTTATGTTGGCCACCTTCACCGCCTCCATCGTCTACGTCATCGCTTATCCAACGAGTGTATCCATCCATGAAACCATGGCGGAGCAGGTGCGCCTGCAGATTCCCGGAATCTGGGTCGATCACCCAGTTGAGTTTGCATCTTCTGCACGGACATCTTATATCCGTCTTGTTATTTCATATCATGTCGGCCGTCGCACATTTCAAAAATCTAGCCACAATGCCTTCGCTCATTATGCGGACCATTTTTGCCTGCACGGTGATCCACGGTACAATTAGAAGTCTATTAGAACCACATAATGAATGCATGCATGCAATGGTCGATAGAAAATTTCGGCATGACCTATCCTAAAATTAGGACCTTTGCGAAATGCCAAAGTCTTGCCAAAATGGAAATGAATCAACATTTTGGCAAAACAAATGGCAACTTGTTCACATACAAACACAAGAGAGAGAGACCGATCCATACACACATGAACATATCATTATCCTCTCCATACACACATGCATGAGCATCATTGATACTCTCCATATACACACACATATGACCATCGATCGATCCTCTCCATACACACATCATGAGCATCGATCATCTACATACATATGAGCATATCATCCATATACACATGAACGCATCCTTACATGGACAACTTACCGAGATGAGAGACCGATCGCGAGAAAGATGGAAAGGAGAGGTGCGCGCGTCGACCGGAGAAGGAGATGAGAGACCGAAGACCTTCCTCTATTACTTATGTAACATCCAAAGCAAGTTATACATGCCAAAAATGGTGAATGGGTGGAGAAATTGAGCTGGGAAGGAGAAGATCCCGACTAGATCTAAGGAGGAAGAAGAAGGGGAAAGTGAAGTGTGGGTGGTGGATGTGGTCACACATGTGCACATAAAGTGCTCAAAAAAATCGACACATCCGTGGCGCACTCTGCCCTAGTGCGCCACAGGGAGTAGGAACATCCGTGGCGCACTATGCCATGTGCGCCACGGATGTTCCTACTCCCTGTGGCGCACTAGGCAGAGTGCGCCACAGATGTTTCTGGACGTTTCACAGCAGAGGGGGAATGCGCTTAGGCGTAGCGCACCCCCCCATGTGCGCCACGGTTGACACTAACAACCGTGGCGCACATGACTACAGTGCGCTACATATGTTTGGCGTGCGGCCAACAGGGCCCTGGCCCACACATATATGTGGCGCACTATAGTCATGTGCGCCACGGTTGTTCTAGTTACTAGTAGGGCACTGCCCATAGGTGAGCCATGCCTGTTTTAGCCGTGGGGGCAGTTCAACCATGTGAGCCACGGATGTGATGATTACCTATAGCCATTTTCCTAGTAGTGCATTGTGTAGCTTGCCTTGAGTAGTGCAGTGGTTGAAGTTTTCTTCTCCTTCGTAGTACTCCTTTTCCTCATAGCCTTGGTCGGTACTAGCGTCTGTAAATAAATACGAGGTACACAATCACCAAACAATACTTAACTACCTCTACTTAGCACACAAAGGCTCACACTAGATGATCTAGCATCATCAGAATCACCACATGAAATAAGGACCTAGTCTTATTTATTTTATTTTAGTAAAGTAATTTCTACTCATTGAAAACTACTTAAGATTTAATATTCTCCAATTAAAATATGGGATCATATTGACACATGTCATCACCACATATTCTAATACTTGGGAATGTGATTTAAAGTGGTGGTCATATTTTATAAAGTTTAAAATTACTATTTTATATAATTAAAGTGACTAGAAATTCCTATATAGCATTCTTTTGGTACTAGTCCAATGTCAATTCATGTAAACCTAAATATTTTTACCTATTTAGATAGATCTGGTCAAATGTGATTTTTGAGAGTTGGAATCAACTCAAAAGAATTTATGGTTGATTTTTGAAAAATGTTTGAATGTGAAAACATCTCTGTCTTTTTATTTTTACTATAGGTGATCTATAATTTCAAATGGTTTGAATCCAACGGGCTTGGATTGATAATTTGAATATCTTTAAAAAAAAATTGGAATCATGCAATTTGGTTCAATGAATTTCTCTGAATTGATTTTTGAATACACTGACTGAACTAGGGTTTAACTAAATTGGAAAAAGATTATTTGAATCCCTGGGCTATGCGCGGGAATGTTATTGGGCCGGCCCAACTGCACAGCGCGCGCAGCAGCCTGCTGACAGAGTGGTCGGCTAGTAAGTGGCTCAGTTAACCCAAAGCAGTATGTTTCAATCTAGGCCGTGCGATTAGACTAGGATCTACGGCCGTGGTTCGTCGTCTCCGGCGGATAGCTCCGACAAGACTAAACCCTAACAGCGACGGTGGGGGTACGTGGTGGCTCACCTGGGCTCTAGCTAGGGTTGGCGATGGGGGCGAACGACGTTGTCGGCGACGATGGTTCGACCGGTGGTCGCAGCGGCTCCTGGGGTGGCACCAATCAACGGCTCCTCTCCTCCACTACAGCGGCGGACTCCGGCCAAATTCCGGCGGGCTGGTGCTCGCCTCGCTCCGGGGAAAGGTGTGGGGTGGTTCTAAGAGAGAGGGGAGTGAGATGGTTCTATTTATACACCGGCGAGAGGGGCGGAGCGGCATGGTCAGGTCTCGTCGGTAACGATGATGTAGTGAGCTAACAGCATGGCTGAGGGCGTAGGACGATGCGGTGTCTCCTGTCGATCATCACTGGCTTTAAGGTGCGGCATGGGGCGGTCGAGGACGGTCGGGCACGGTCCATGCTATAGGCAGAAACGGCGGTGTTCATGATGGTGTATAGGGGCTTCGTGTCGTGCGGAGGCGAACGGTCATGTCTAGGAGGTGGCTAGGATCATGGCAAGTGCAGTTACGCGCGGCGAGAGCGAGGCGCGGCGTGTGTGCGTGTGTCGGTTGCGGCACTCTGGCGCGCTCTCATCATGGTTGTAGAGAAAATGGGCGTGTTGTTTCTCGGTGGTCCATGGCTTATCTGAGCTCGAGGGGTGGACATGGAGTGGCAGTGGATGATGGACTGTCTCCTAGAAATCGTGGACAGGCACGGCGCTTCCTCCTGCGAGCTGTCCATGGTCAGCCGGCAATGGTGGGTCGGGTGGCGCAGCACTGGTGCAAACGGTAGAGGGGAAGCTGCTTCAATGCATTGGTGGGCACTGGGGGTGATAAGGGGAGTGAAATGGGGGCAATGGGGGGAAAGGCATTGATTAAGAACAGTGATAGTTAGGTAGTTGTTACAATGATCACTAGGTGTTTGATGAAATGGCCGCATGAATCCAAACTTTGAATTTTTGGATGAATTTTGGTGAGTTCTCTGGTCATAAGATTGGTAGTCTGAGGTTGCTTGGGTTTGGCAAGGTGAAGTGGTTTGGTTGGTTTTTGAGAAATAACCATCTTAGTATATATTAAGGATTCAATTTGGAATTGTCCTTTAAATAGATTTGGAATTTGTTTCTATTGGTTTGTAAGGTGGGCTTGGGTTCACTTTTACTTGGTCTAGCAAGGGGTGAAAATAATTGGATTTGTTTCTCTTAGAAATCTTTGACTAGGAACTCCCAAAGTGGTCTAGTGAACAAGTTTGGCCAAAATGACCATTTGCTCATATGTCTTATATTTGATTTTCTCTTCATTTGATTCTGCTTGGAAATGATCTAGATGATATTGCTTTCATCTTCAAACCAATACTTATCATTCATCGCAATCAAACATGGCAATTGCACTCGTTCATGCATTAATCACACACACACACACATGCATTCATATTAATTTTAATAATAAAAGTTTGGTTAACCCTAAACTTGTGTGATTAGAACTTGATAATCTTGTTTAATATTTTTGAGGTGTTACAAACCTTACCTCCTTAAACAAAATCTCATCTCGAGATTTAATAAAAATAAAACTAGGAATTAAAGAGATCTATAAACTCAGTCCTAATGTAATCTTCTCGCTCCCAAGTAGCTTCTTCTTCAGTATGGTTACTCCACTAGATCTTGAGAAACTTGATACTCTGGGTTATGGTGGTTCTGAAGGCCTCTTCAAAATTACGAATGGGTACTTCATGATAACTTAGGTCCTTGTTGATCTCTATGGTTCTGTGATCAATATTCTTGAAAACTTCGGTTTTCTCCAGGACTTCTAGGCATTTGCGAAGTAACGAGATATGGAACACATCATGCACGGCTGACATCTCCTTCGGCAGTTCCAGTTGATATGATACTTGTCCTCGGTGATTCAAAATCTTGAAGGGTCCAATATATCTGGGGGCTAACTTCCCTTTTACTTAGAAACGCTGCATTCCTTTCAAAGGTGATACTTTCAGATACACAAAATCTCTGATAGTGAAGGCTAGATCTCGAAGTCTCTTGTCGGCATAACTCTTCTGTATGGATTTGGCGGTCTTGAGGTGCTCATGTATCTTTTGAACGTTCTCTTTGACTTCTCTTAGGATGTCGGGTCCGAAAATCCGACTCTCTCCTACTTTCCGACCAATTCAGTGGGGGTACGACACTTCCTTCCATACATAAACTCAAATGGGTCCATTTGCAAACTGGCTTGGTAACTGTTTTTGTATGAGAATTCTGCAAAAGGCAGACAGTCCTCCCATTTAGATCCATATTCCAACACACAAGCTCTCAACATATCTTCGAGTATCTGGTTTACTCGCTCAATTTGTCCATCAATCTGTGGGTGATAAGCTGTGCCAAAATCCAGTCTGGTTCCCAATCCTTCTTGGACTTTCTTCCAAAATCTTGAGGTCAACTGGGTTCCTTGATCCGACACAATGTTCTTGGGGACTCCATGCAAACTGACTATCCTAGCAATGTACAACTCTGCTAGCTTCGAACTCTGGTAAGTGGTCTTGACCGGTAAGAAATGGGCTACTTTGGACAGTCTATCCACTATGACCCAAATAGAGTCATTTCCCCTAATATATGTAGGCAAACCGGTGATAAAATCCATTCCTATAGAATCCCATTTCCATTCCGGAATCTTCAAATGTCGCAAAATTCCGGCGGGTCTCTGATGTCCCGCTTTAACTCTCTGACAGATATCATATTTGGCTATGTAGCTTCCGATTTCTCTCTTCATCTTGTGCCACCAAAATTGCTCCTTCAAATCCTGATACATCTTGGTTCCTCCAGGGTGGATAGAATAAATAGTATCATGGACTTCTTGCAAAATAGCTTGTTTAAACTCTGACTCCGCTGGTACACAGATTCGTCCTTTATACCACAAAACTCCTTCTTCATCTTCGGTGAATCCGGATACCTTCCCTGTACTGATACGATGTTCGATTCCATCGATACTAGCATTTCCTTTCTGTGCCTCCTTTATCTAAGTGATCATAGTGGGTTGAAGTTCTATGCTAGCCAAAAATCCTTCACTAACTAGCTCCACTCTGAAATTTTACATCTCCTCATGCAAACTTGGCTAGGCTCCTATTATCATGGTGTTCAATCAACACGGCAATCGGCTAAGAGCATCTTCTACCTCATTGGCTTTGCCGGGGTGATAGTGATGTCAAGGTCATAGTACTTGATTAGCTCTATACATCTCCTGTGCCTTATATTTAGCTCCTAGCCAAAAATATACTTCAAACTCTTGTGATCCGAATAAATCTCGTAGCGGTTACCCATGAGGTAATGACGCCATGTCTTCAAGGCTAAAACTACGGTTGCTAGTTCAAGGTCATGGGTAGGGTAATTCTGCTCTTATTGCTTCAGTTGTCGGGATAGATAGGATATGACTTTGGCTTCTTGCATGAGCGCACATCCGAGACCAATCTTAGATGCGTCACAATACACATCAAAAGGCTTCTGGATATCCGGCATAATCAAGATTGGGTATGAAATCAATCTCTTCATGTGCTCTTGAAAACTTGATTCACATTTGTCTGTCCATTCAAACTTCTTATCTTTCTTCAACAACTGGGTCATGGGTCTTGCGATGCTCAAGAATCCTTCTACGAACTTGCGGTAATATCCGGCTAATCCGAGAAATGCGTGAACTTGGGTTTGAGTGGTTGGGGCTTGCCATTCTTCAACATCCTTAATCTTGGTAGGGTCGACATCAATTCCTCTTGCCGACACAATATGTCCTAGGAATCCTACTTCCTTTAACCAGAACTCACATTTGCTAAACTTAGCATACAACTGATGCTCTCTAAGGATTTCAAGGATGGTCCTCAGGTGTAGCTCATGGTCTTCTTATGATTTGGAATATCATCGATAAAAACAACGACAAACTTATCCAGGAAGTTCATAAAAATCTTATTCATGAGATTCATGAAATAAGCGGGGGCATTGGTTAGTCTAAAAGACATGATAGTGTACTCATACAATCCATATCTGGTGGTGAAGGCAGTCTTTGGAATATCCGTTGCATGAATCTTGAGTTGATGATAACCAGTTCTAAGGTCAATCTTATAAAACACTTTGGCACCGGCCAACTGGTCAAATAGATCTTCTAACTTTGGAAGTGGGTACTTGTTCTTAATGGTGACATCATTCAGCTTCCGATAATCCGTGCACAAACGGTTACCTCCATCTTTCTTATCCACAAACAAGACAGGTGATCTCCATGGCGACGCACTTGGTTGAATCAAACCTATCTCCAGCATAGCATTCGGTTGCTTCTTTAGCTCCACTAATTCAGACGGGTTCATACTATAAGGTCTCTGAGCTATGGGTCCAGTTTCAGGGATTAGTTCAATGATAAACTTGATATCCCGATCTGGGGGCATACCGGGTAATTCATTTGGGAACATGTCGGGGTATTCACAGACTACTCTTACTTGGTCAATGATTGGTTGGACTAGACTCTTGTTGCACTTGAATTGACGGGGCAAAGTCTCAGATACATACTCTACTGACACTCCAGTGGTACTAGTCATGATTATGGCTTTCTTAGCATAGTCGATTAATCCTTTATGTTTCGACATCCAATCCGTTCCTAGTACTTCTTCCAAACCTTTGGTTCCAAGTACTATTAGATTAGTATAAAAATCTATTCCATGGATTCTGATAGGTACGGCCTTGCAAATTTGTCTAGCTTTGGTGGTTGAACCAGGTATTTGAACTATCATAGCATGCTTCAATTTTGTTGGTTGAATCTTACTAGTGCATGGAAATTCTTCTATAACAAACAAGTGCGATGCTCCAGAATCAAACAACACTCTTGCAAGTACTGAGTTAACAGAAGACATACTCAACACGACATCTGGCGCTTCCTGAGCTTCTTCAGCATTCATGTGAAACAGACCGCCATTGCGGTTGAGCGAGTTCCCTAGGGAAAATAACCTTCTAGGCTGAACACGGCGCTGCTGCTGAGCTGGTGCATTCACATTGGCTCCTGCAAGTTTCTTGGGGCACTCGTTGGAGTAGTGACCCTTGACTCCGCATTCAAAACAAGTAATCAGAGACTTGTCCTTTCCTGCAACAGGCACGACATTGCTTCCAGTCCTTGGGGCAGTATTGTTGTTGGTGTTGTTGTTGATGGACTTGAGCGGTGCACGGTAGAAATTGTTGGAGTTGCCGGGGTTGTTGTTGTGGTTTCCTCCGGGCCTAGGGTTTCCTCCTGCACGGTTGGGATAGTTCGGACGGGACATAGGGGGTCTATTGTTTCTCGGGGCATATCCTGCAGACGGGTTGGGGCGATACTTCGGGGTATGGTGGGATCCTGGTTTCCATGGCCTTGATTATTATTGGCCATCTGAGCTATATGTTGAAGGGTGGCTAAATTAGCTTGACGTTCAGCTCTTCCAGCTTCACGGTCAGCAACCAACATTTGTAGGATTTGTAGCATTGGATCCTGAGATGAACTGCTCCCTCCCCGAGGCATCTGAAGATTGAGATAGATCATGGGACAAGAGGTAAATTTATAAGGTTCATGGATTTTTTTTTGAAAAGCTTTTAAACTTTGAGTTTGACTGTGGTTTTGCCAACTAGCAACTTGCTTTTCATTCATTCATTTATAGCACCCAATACAAACACAAACCACACTAGGGTAACGGATGGTTTTAGGAACTATTCTGTGAAGCTACAGTACAGTGGGACCAGATACAACTCACACCTACGATAGTGCTCAAGTTCTACTACTCATCAGAATCAGTGGCTTCTTCATCATCAATGAAGGCGGAATCATCATCAGTGTGGAAGTCCATGTCGAGGTCCTCCAGGTAGTCATCATCATCGCTAATGTAGTAGTAGGGATCTCCATGGATATCTTCCCTTTCGTTCTTCCTCTCCTCAAGCTGCATGTCCTGCTCATGGATGGTCTCCTCCAAAGATGACACCTTGTGACAAAGGCGGGCAATGATGCGATCCTTCTTGTCATGCAGACGACGAAGTGACTTGCACTCCTTCAGAAGGATGGCGAGGGTCTAGTCCTTCTTAACTGCAATGGCATGGTTGTGATTGGCGTTGGCGCGGGCGTTGTCCAACTCCTTCTGCCTATCATACAGCATGAAGTCGAGATGATCCACCTGATGCTTCAGCTCCGGATGGTCTGGCACCTCCAATGGATGTCCCATAACATCACGCCTTGCGTAGTAAGCAAAACGGGTGCCATTGATCTGGTTGATGATTTGCCCACATACACGGGCAAGAGCTTCCTGCATAGTCCTGGCGAGTTCGTCTAACCAGTTGTTCTCCCTCAAGCTGAATTGGATCCCCTCTGAGGTGGGTGCCTCCATCTTGCCTCTGAAATTTGCAAATATCAGCCACTATATTTCTCCTCCTTGCTGATCATTGAGCTTCTGCTATGCTCATCACACCTTGCTCTTGGGGTCTCCCAATAGGCTCTACAATAATCGAGCCGCATCACCGCTATCGATTGATCGATTGAGAGTCAGACTCCAATCGTGTCCATGTTGCCATCACTACTATAGAAATGCTTATAGCCTCCATATGATTAGTGACAGACAAAATTGTGCCCGTCACTAATAAGTATTGTCAGTGACGGGCAAGGATAAGCCTGTCACTAGTACAAAGCATAGTGACGGGAGTATAAAAGTAATTGTCGCTAGTATTTTTTTGGAGACTAGTTGAATGAAAAAATTACTTAGTGAAGAACATGTATAAATTCCTGTCACTGATAACCTTATGATTAGTGACGACCTTAAAATGTGCTTGTCACTAGTATTTTTTAGGACAACCCTACGCGTCCCCCGGGGGATTTATGCTTTTTATCCCCCGGGTCCCAGCCAACCTCGTGTCCTCTTTTTGGATCAAAAATCCTACTTTTGCTACAGAAAGTCCCGTTTTTGCTACAATGTAGCAGAAAACGGTTCGGCCTAATAAATAGAAAATTAGTCTGGACCTCGCCGGAGATCTCGCTAGAGACCTCGCGGCGACCGTGTAGCAAAAAAGTTGTACTAATGTAGCAAACCCGACCTCGCCGGAGACCTCGTCGGAGACTTTCGGCGGTAGACCTCGCCGGAGACCTCATAGCAAAAAATTTACGTTATTGTAGCAAAACAATAAAACGGGTGTAGCAAAATATTTATTCTAATGTAGCAACACACACATCGCCGGAGACAATACTGGAGACTCTCGCCGAAGACCTCGTAGCAAAACCGTAGAAATTAATTGTAGCAAAAAAATACATGAAAGTAGCAAAAAAAATATGAATACATAGCAAAAAACATGTGCTAAGGTAGCAAAACGTTCTTAGCAAAGACTGACATGGTCAAACCCCTAAGGACTTGAGGAGCGGACACAGGAACGACAGGACGCTGCTGCTCGTAGCAGCGGCGGCGGAGGTGGTCTCGGTCTCGCCCGCTTCCGCCCTCGGAGGCTGCGCTTGGATGGACGAGCGGCGGTGGAGAAGTCGAGGTCGAGCTGCTCGAGCAGGAGGAGAGCGCCCGGGAGGTGGTGGGGGTCGAGATGCAGGGCGGAGTTGGGGATGGTAGGTGGGGCGCGTGACGGGCACCATGACGAGGGAAGCTAATTCGTTGGCCTGAGATGCGGCCGCGGGGGGCATGCTGCGGGGAGTTACCTGGGGGATGCTATCCCTGGGGGAGGCATATCATTTCCCTATTTTTTATGGCACTAGAGGAAAAAGGGTCATCCGTTCGCGCCCCCTCAAAGCATTAGTCCCGGTTGCGCCACCAACCGGGACTAATGTTGGCACGTGTCCCAGTTGGAGCGGGCACGGGGCCAGGGGTATGCGTCCCGGTTGGTAAGGGGGAATACGTCCCGGTTGGAGCCACCAACCGGGACTAAAGATTTGGCCACAGCCACGTGGCGTGGCACGAACCTTTAGTCCTGGTTGCTGGCTCCAACCGGGACGTATTCTCCTGCCCTCTATAAATGCAACGCCCCAGCCCCCTCTGCCTCCACTCTGTTTTTTCGAATGGTGGAAGGTGTGAGGGGTGTGCTAGTTTTTTCTCTTGTATGCATGCATTGAAGGTGTTTGATGAAATGTTTGAGTGAATAATCCCGTTGAATTTCTCATAGAACAAAAATATAGAAGGTGTCCAAGACGCACTTGAGCTTTCTCCTCTTTATTTCCCTCGATCGAGGTTAGCAATCTTATCTTTTCTAGGTCATTTGTACAATTCATGTGTCGGTGTGAATTGGTTATTTCACTATTTAAGATGTCCTGTTTTTTTATAAACTTACTTATATGATGCAGATGAACGGTCGGGAATGGATGTACGGTGACCGGCGCATAGTCGGGTATATCAAAGGCGTGGATAAATTTATCGATGTGGCTACGGCAAACAAAGAGAATGGATTTATACGTTGTCCATGTGTTCAATGTCGGAACAACAAGGAGTACTCTTCCTCGAAAATCATTCGCTGCCACCTGATTATGAAAGGTTTCATGCCCAACTATAATTGCTGGACCAAGCATGGGGAAAGAGGGGTTATGATGGAAGATGGTGAAGAAGAAGATGATGATAACAACTATCGTCATATGTTTCCTGAATACAGTGATACTGCAATGGAAGACAATGGAGAGGAAAGAGGTGAAGAACGGGCATCAGATGAGCTGGCTGATGAACTTGGTAGGGTCATTTCTGATGCAAAGCGAGACTGTGAAACGGAAAATGAGAAGTTGAAGTTAGAGGGCATGTTAGAAGATCACAAGAAATTGTTGTACCCAAATTGTGAAGATGGCAGCACAAAGCTCGGTACCACACTAGAATTGTTGCGATGGAAGGCAGAGTGTGGTCTAACTGACTCCTCATTTGAAAACATGCTGAAAATAATGAAGCCGAAGTTTCCAAAACATAACGAACTTCCTGAGAGTACCTACGAAGCAAAGAAGACTCTCTGTCCTCTGGGATTAGATGTGCAAAAGATACATGCATGCATTAATGACTGCATCCTCTACCACAGTAAGGAGTATGAGAATTTAGATAAATGCCCGGTATGCAATGCGTTGCGGTATAAGATCAGACGAGATGACCCTGGTGATGTTGAGGGAGAGCCCCTCCGGAAGAGGGTTCCTGCTAAGGTTATGTGGTATGCTCCTATAATACCAAGGTTGAAACGCATGTTTAGAAACAAATAGCATGCCAGGTTGTTGCGATGGCACAAAGAAGACCGTAAGAAAGACGGGAAGTTGAGACACCCTGCTGATGGGTCACAGTGGAGAAAAATCGAGAGAGACTTCCCAGACTTTGTAGGTGACGCAAGGAACTTATGGTTTGGTCTAAGTACGGATGGGTGAATCCTTTTGGGGAGTAGAGCTGTAGTCATAGCACCTGGCCCGTGACTCTATGTATCTACAACCTGCCTCCTTGGTTGTGCATGAAGCATAAGTTCATTATGATGCCAGTGCTCATCCAAGGCCCAAAGCAACCGGCCAACGACATTGATGTGTACCTTAGGCCATTAGTTGAAGAACTCTTACAGTTGTGGGGCAAACCAGGTGTACGTGCGTGGGATGAGAACAAACAGGAGCCATTTGATATACGAGGGTTGTTATTCGTAACCATCAATGCTTGGCCTGCTCTTAGTAACCTTTCAGGACAGACAAACAAGGGATATAAGGCATGCACCCACTGTTTAGATAAGACCGAAGGTACATATTTGCATAAATGCAAGAAGGTTGTGTACCTGGCGAATCGACGATTTCTT
This sequence comes from Avena sativa, assembly GCA_916181665.1. Taxonomy (NCBI): domain Eukaryota; kingdom Viridiplantae; phylum Streptophyta; class Magnoliopsida; order Poales; family Poaceae; genus Avena; species Avena sativa. The sequence goes on from OV702299.1 coordinate 19,148,123, forward strand.
CCGACCAATCATCCCGTAAGAAAGAAAGGCAAGCATTTCAAAGGTGAGGCAGATCACCGGAAGAAGCCTGAACTCCCTGCTGGTGATGATGTATTTGGTATGGTCAAGGACATAGAAGTAATCTTTGGAAAGAGTCCCGGTGGTCAATCAGTTCCGAACGACGTCGCTACAGGACACGCACCCATGTGGAAGAAGAAATCTATATTTTGGGAGCTGCCATATTGGAAAGTCCTGCGTGTCCGCTCTTCAATCGACGTGATGCACGTGACGAAGAATCTCTGCGTGAACCTGCTAGGATTCCTAGGCATGTATGGGAAGACAAAAGATACACCTGAAGCACGGGAGGACCAACAAATTATGAAAGACCCAAAGAACATGCATACACATAACAAGACGGATAAAGGGCGTCACTTAAGTTGTGCCAGCTACGCTCTTACCAAAGCAGAGAAGGAAATCTTTTTTGAAGTCCTTTACAGTATCAAGGTGTCGTCGGGCTTCTCATATAATATAAAGGGGATAATAAATATGGCAGAGAAAAAGTTCCAAAACCTGAAGTCTCATGACTGTCACGTGATTATGACGCAGTTGCTTCCGATTGCATTGAGGGGGCTTCTACCGGAAAATGTTCGAGTACCCATTGTGAAGCTGTGTTCATTCCTCAATGCAATATCTCAGAAGGTAATCAATCCAGATATTCTGCCAAAGTTACAGAAGGATGTGGTACAATGTCTTGTTAGTTTTGAATTGGTGTTCCCACCATCCTTCTTCAATATTATGACGAATCTCCTGGTTCATATAGTGGAAGAGATTGCCATTCTCGGTCCGGTATTTCTGCACAATATGTTCCCCTTTGAGAGGTTCATGGGAGTCTTAAAGAAATATGTTCATAACCGTGCTAGACCAGAAGGAAGCATCTCCAAGGGATATGGAACAGAGGAGGTCATTGAGTTTTGTGTTGACTTTATTCCTGACCTTAAGCCGATTGGTGTTTCTGACTCGCGGCATGAGGGAAGACTAAGTGGAAAAGGCACGCTGGGAAAGAAAGCAATGATATGTAGGGACGGGGATTCTTTCACTAAAGAACACTACACAGTTCTACATAATTCCACCTTGGTAGCTCCGTATATCGAGGAACACAAGAATATTGTACGCTCCAAAAACCCCGGGAAGCCTGAATCATGGATTACAGATGAACACATGAAGTCTTTCGGTGGTTGGATGCGGACACATCTCTTGAATGACACCACTGTTGGAGATCAGCTATACTTGTTTGCCGCATCACCATCTTCTACTGTATTGAATTTCCAAGGGTACGAAATAAATGAGAATACATTCTACACGATCGCCCAAGATAAAAAGAGCACCAACCAAAATAGTGGTGTCCGCTTTGATGCAATAGACGAGAATGGACAAAAGGACACATATTATGGTTACATAGAGGAGATATGGGAACTAGACTATGGAGTCTCTTTTAAGGTCCCTATGTTTCGCTGAAAATGGGTCAACCTGAATGGGGAAGGGGTAAAGATAGACCAGTTGTACGGAATGACAACAGTGGATCTCAACAATCTTGGTTATAGAGATGAACCATTCGTCCTAGCCAATGATGTGTCTCAGGTTTTCTATGTGAAGGACATGTCCTCCAGACCGAAAAAAGAAAAAATATGCAAACGAATACATCATATGATGAGCCAAAGCGTCACATAGTTCTTTCAGGGAAAAGAAACATCGTGGGAATCAAGGACAAGACAGACATGTCAGAAGATTATAATAAGTTTGATGAAATTCCGCCCTTCACAGTGAAAACTGACCCAAGCATTCCGTTAAGTAAAGAAGATGCTCCATGGTTACGTCTGAAGCGATCATAAGGAATGACATATGCCAAGAAGTTCATGCTCATATTATGTAACTCTAGTTCATGTCTTTCACGGTTTGTGGCTTGATCGAAGGATATCTTTCGCGGTTTGTGGCCTTTAGTCCCCGTTTTGTAGTCTCAGTTTTTAATATTAATAAATGTCTTGAGTGTTAGTCCTGTTTTGTGGCTGGACCGGGAGTGCCTCTATGACCAGTTACTTGGAGATGACGGAGGACTGGGATCCGGCGGCATCTCCCTGAAACTGGTCATAGTGGTGTCCCTGCTCTCGAAAACCATCTTGCAGCTTGTAACTTCTCTAACTAGATCAATACGCCTCGGAGCTAACTAATTTCACATATTAGGGAGTGCCTCTATGACCAGTTTCTCGGAGATGCCGGAGGACTGGGATCCGTCGGCATCTCCCTGAAACTGGCCGCAGTGGTGTCCCTGCTCTCGAAAACCATCTTGCAGCTTGTAACTTCTCTAACTAGATCAATACGCCTCGGAGCTAACTTGTTTCACATATTAGGGAGTGCCTCTATGACCAGTTTCTCGGAGATGCCGGAGGACTGGGCTCCGTCGGCATCTCCCTGAAACTGGCCGCAGTGGTGTCCCTGCTCTTGAAAACTGGCTGGAGGATTGGACTCGCAAGGATGCCTATTTATAGTACAAGCAGTTCGGCATAGTGTCGACACTTACAAAATAATGTCGACACTCACCCCTATCATTAGTGCTGACTCGTGTTTTGTCCCGGTTGGTGTCTCCAACTGGGACTACAGGTTGATCTTTAGTCCCGGTTGGTGACACCATCCGGGACAAGGTACACGTCGCACGACATAATGTCGACACTCACCCCTATCATTAGTGCTGCCTGGCCCAGCCTGCCGAAATCGTCCATCCCGGGTAAAAAGGACAAATGTCTGCCGAATCGACAGGAAGTTATGTGCTGAATCACGGCATAGTTTGTGATGTTGTGCCCATATTATGCATGTGTGTGGACATTGGTATGGAGAACAATGTTGCAGGAGGAAGTTTTCCTTTTTGTCGCACGGAAAAGCCCTTTTCCATTTTCCGAGCGCAAAAAACGGGTCGTTTTGTGAAGTAACCACCAAAATGCCGTTTCAGAATGCTACCGTCCCATTTTCCTAAAATACTAGACCACTTTACATGGACTATCTCCCAACCGGTACATCTCAAAACTTTTCTTCTATCCCGGGTAAAAAGGACAAATGTCTGCCGAATCGGCAGGAAGTGGGTCCGGTTTGTACTATAGGTACATGATCTATCGCCCGTGATTTTTTGAAAAAATCATTTTTAGACTCGCAATATGTGGTTTCTTCAGATATCCAATGCAGGTTCTAACGATGCTCGTCCCCTATCTTCATGCACACCGGTTCGACCATAGTTAGAAATTGAGATAATTCAAAACGGGCATAATAAATTCAAAAAAAATCCGAACAATGAAAATCCTTCGCGTGGTGTCATATTATGTTACATAGTTGAAAGGAAAAATACCAGACTTGGTATATTGACCATGTTTCGAAAAAACCTTCACAAAATGACCTATCATGTTCGAGGTTTCATGGCTTTCGGTCCAAATGAACGATGTTATGTGCTGAATCACGGCATAGTTTGTGATGTTGTGCCCATATTATGCATGTGTGTGGACATTGGTATGGAGAACAATGTTGCAGGAGGAAGTTTTCCTTTTTGTCGCACGGAAAAGCCCTTTTCCATTTTCCGAGCGCAAAAAACGGGTCGTTTTGTGAAGTAACCACCAAAATGCCGTTTCAGAATGCTACCGTCCCATTTTCCTAAAATACTAGACCACCTTACATGGACTATCTCCCAACCGGTACATCTCAAACCTTTTCGTCTATCCCGGGTAAAAAGGACAAATGTCTGCCGAATCGGTAGGAAGTGGGTCCGGTTTGTACTAAAGGTACATGATCTATCGCCCGTGATTTTTTGAAAAAATCATTTTTAGACTCGCAATATGTGGTTTCTTCAGAGATCCAATGCAAGTTCTAACGATGCTCGTCCCCTATCTTCATGCACACCGGTTCGACCATAGTTAGAAATTGAGATAATTCAAAACGGGCATAATAAATTCAAAAAAATCCGAACAATGAAAATCCTTCGCGTGGTGTCATATTATGTTACATAGTTGAAAGGAAAAATACCAGACTTGGTATATTGACCATGTTTCGAAAAAACCTTCACAAAATGACCTATCATGTTCGAGGTTTCATGGCTTTCGGTCCAAATGACAGATGTTATGTGCTGAATCACGGCATAGTTTGTGATGTTGTGCCCATATTATGCATGTGTGTGTACATTGGTATGGAGAACAATGTTGCAGGAGGATGTTTTCCTTTTTGTCGCACGGAAAAGCCCTTTTCCATTTTCCGAGCGCAAAAAACGGGTCGTTTTGTGAAGTAACCACCAAAATGCCGTTTCAGAATGCTACCGTCCCATTTTCCTAAAATACTAGACCACCTTACATGGACTATCTCCCAACCGGTACATCTCAAACCTTTTCGTCTATCCCGGGTAAAAAGGACAAATATCTGCCGAATCGGTAGGAAGTGGGTCCGATTTGTACTACAGGTACATGATCTATCGCCCGTGATTTTTTGAAAAAATCATTTTTAGACTCGCAATATGTGGTTTCTTCAGAGAACTAATGCAAGTTCTAACGATGCTCGTCCCCTATCTTCATGCACACCGGTTCGACCATAGTTAGAAATTGAGATAATTCAAAACGGGCATAATAAATTCAAAAAAAATCCGAACAATGAAAATCCTTCGCGTGGTGTCATATTATGTTACATAGTTGAAAGGAAAAATTACCAGACTTGGTATATTGACCATGTTTCGAAAAAACCTTCACAAAATGACCTATCATGTTCGAGGTTTCATGGCTTTTGGTCCAAATGACTGATGTTATGTGCTGAATCACGGCATAGTTTGTGATGTTGTGCCCATATTATGCATGTGTGTGGACATTGGTATGGAGAACAATGTTGTAGGAGGAAGTTTTCCTTTTTGTCGCATGGAAAAGCCCTTTTCCATTTTCTGAGCGCAAAAAACGGGTCGTTTTGTGAAGTAACCACCAAAATGCCGTTTCAGAATGCTACCATCCTATTTTCCTAAAATACTAGACCACCTTACATGGACTATCTCCCAACCGGTACATCTCAAACCTTTTCGTCTATCCCGGGTAAAAAGGACAAATGTCTGCCGAATCGGTAGGAAGTGGGTCCGGTTTGTACTACAGGTACATGATCTATCGCCCATGATTTTTTGAAAAAATCATTTTTAGACTCGCAATATGTGGTTTCTTCAGAGATCCAATGCAAGTTCTAACGATGTTCGTCCCCTATCTTCATGCATACCGGTTCGACCATAGTTAGAAATTCAGATAATTCAAAACGGGCATAATAAATTCAAAAAAAATCCGAACAATGAAAATCCTTCGCGTGGTGTCATATTATGTTACATAGTTGAAAGGAAAAATACCAGACTTGGTATATTGACCATGTTTCGAAAAAACCTTCACAAAATGACCTATCATGTTCGAGGTTTCATGGCTTTCGGTCCAAATGACCGATGTTATGTGCTGAATCACGGCATAGTTTGTGATGTTGTGCCCATATTATGCATGTGTGTGGACATTGGTATGGAGAACAATGTTGCAGGGGGAAGTTTTCCTTTTTGTCGCACGGAAAAGCCCTTTTCCATTTTCCGAGCGCAAAAAACGGGTCGTTTTGTGAAGTAACCACCAAAATGCCGTTTCAGAATGCTACCGTCGCATTTTCCTAAAATACTAGACCACCTTACATGGACTATCTCCCAACCGGTACATCTCAAACTTTTCGTCCATCCCGGGCAAAAAGGACAAATGTCCGCCGAGTATTACAGGTGTAGGCAGGAGCATGACTGAATTATTCCAACATTGCAAAACAAGTTCGGCCGATTGTGGCTTAATCTGGCCATGTATCTTAATTTTCAGTTCTTCTATGTAACTTTGTGTTAGTTGTGTTATGTACTTTAATTCCAGTTCTATCCTAATCAAATTTTCTTTCCGCCCATTATTTTTCGTCCCCTTTTTTCCGCCCATTAAAAAAAATGGTTTTGAATTACTTATAAGTTAATTCATTTTTAATTGTAAATGGTTCATATTTTAAATGGTTACATTAATTATTTTTTAAAACAGAAAATGGTTTTGAATTATTTATTCAAATCCAAACACTTTCTATGTTTAAAGTTTTTCTAAATTCCAAATTAATATTTAAAAAATATAAGTTAATTCATTTTTAATTTTAAATGGTTACATTAATTATTTTTTAAAAATAGAAAATGGTTTTGAATTATATATTCAAATCCAAACACTTTTTATGTTTAAAGTTTTTCTAAATTCCAAATTAATATTTAAAAAATATAAGTTAATTCATTTTTAATTTTAAATGGTTACATTAATTATTTTTTAAAAATAGAAAATGGTTTTGGATTATTTATTCAAATCCATACACTTCTTATGTTTAAAGTTTTTCTAAATTCCAAATTAATATTTATAAAATATAAGTTATTTCATTATTAATTTTAATTGGTTCATAGTTTAAATGGTTACATTAATTATTTTTCAAAACAGAAAATGGTTTCGAATTAGTTATTCAAATTCAAACACTTTTTATGTTCAAAGTTTTTCTAAATTCCAAAGTAATTATCATTTAAAAAATATTACAAATTTAAACCCCAAAATAAAAAATAAGACGGGAACAGAGAGAAAATAACTGAAAAAATTTAAAAACAGGGGAATACGTCCCGGTTGGAGCCACCAACCGGGACTAAAGACCCCCCTGCGCGCGCGCCCCTTCAGCTGCTGAAAATTGGAGTATACGTCCCGGTTGGTGGCTCTAACCGGGACGTATTCCCTTTTAGTCCCGGTTGGAACCACCAACCGGGACGTATGCTCCCTCCCCTTTATATAACTTCTCTTCTTCTTCTCTGCTTCTCTGTTTCATCCACGACGCCGCCAGGCTGCCCGCGCACTGCCTCCGGCCGCCACCGCCGCGCGTTCCCCGACGACCGCCGCCCGCGCGCTCCCCGACGACCACCACCCGCGTCTCTTCCCGCCGAAGACTGCGCCGCCCGCGCCCTTCCCCCACCGCCGCGCGTCAGGTACGCCCCCCTGCCTCTGTCCTCCCCCTCCCTCTGCTGCTGGTGGTGGGCGGCGGCTGCTGCTAGTATAGGTGCTGCTGCATGGGCCGACAGCCGGCAAAGACGGAGGAGGACGAGTCTCGCCCTTCTGCAGGTCATAGGAGGAGGGTGGCCGCTGTCTAGCCCGGCCGGCAGCTGGCGAAGACGGAGGAGGACGACGCCTTCCACCGAAGCGGCAGGGGCTCCGGGCCGGGGAGAGGGGTGGCGCCATGGGGAGTGCGAGATGAGGGGGGCGCCCGCCGGTGCACCGGCCACCACGGGCAGAGACCGCCGACGGCAAGATTCACCACGAGTAGAGGGTGATTGGTGTAGTTTGGAAGAGTCAGGTCCTCTCAATCGCCTCAAGTATCTTGGTTTACATGGACTAGAGAATCGTCTTATATTTTAGTATGTTTGTATAGAAAACTGATTGAAATTTTAGCACCAGTATGCATAGGAGTAGTTTATGCATAGGAGTAGTTGGTTAGGACAAATGTTTACAACCCAATTGATCGCAAGATCAAGTGCTAGTCTTGCAAAATTTATTGTTATTTTTTCCTTCATTTTTTACTATGAATACCCATTGTGAAATTCCTGAGCCCGCCACTGCCTCCGGCGACCGCATGCACGACCGTCTGGGATCCGGCAACTGGCGTCATCGACCACACCATGAGCGACAACAATAATGAACATGGTGCTCCTGCGATGAAGTTTATGTGATACTACTCACTTTGTTTGCACTAGCCGTTGCTAGATTTATAGATCTACTAGATGTGCGTGTTTGGCTGTATGTGTTTAGATATGCTATTGTTTGCTTATGTAATGTTGATTTCTGTAATTAATCTGTCAACACCCAGATTTTTCAATCCTAGATGCCTGTTATGCCATACATCACAATCTTAGGATTACCATTTTTGCTAGACATAACAGAATTGGATACCATAGTACTTCATCCATTACAAACGATACATAAGTTCTTACACAAATAGGGATCTCATGTTCCAGTTCTTAATACAACATCAAGCAGCGGAATACGTAATAATAACGGTAGCATAGGCGAAGCTCCATCTTCGGGGTCACAGGCAATGCTGACGATAGGAGATGATCCTAGTTGTCGTAACCTTCCTGGGGTCCATCTTCGAGGTACTCCTCTTCATAGTCTGGCCATGGGAATAGCCAGGGACAAAGCCATGAGTACTCTTTAAGTACTCGCAAACTAATACTAACAGGTAAGGGGCTTGTTGGATAATAGGACACTAGGCTCTAGGGTTGTTTTGCAAAAAGCCAGGTTTATCTCTACTAAGTTCCAGAGCTAGTCACAATTTTATAACTCCTAAGTGGGATCTTGTAATTCAGGTCACAACTCTGTTGTGGTCAAGTCAATGTCTCAATTCATTTCACAAGTCATTTTGGAAAAGTCTGACGGGGGAACAATATGGCCACTCCAACTGTCCATAACCGCAGATGCGGCTATTCGAATAGTTTGACACTCTGCAGAGATTGTACACTTTCACCACAACATTCGATACATCCGTCGGGAACAAATCCTGAATTCACCATACTCCGTATGCGGATAATCAATCCTAACCTTTCGATTACACGCCCTAGTATAAGCACCTCTCCTGTGAGTTTGGCCTCCCAACCATGACCACTGTCATCTTGGGTACTGCACAGGTGGACAATCTTCACAAGGTAGCCTCAGCTCAGACCTTGTCCATGAGGGAACTAATACTAAGGAATATAAGTTTCCAGTCAAGCCCTACCCAATATTCGGGTATTGTGGTTGTATGCTAAAATTGGAATCGTATCGCATCCAGACAACCATCAGTTTTATAAAGGGGCTAAGGCTCATGCCTCAACATTTTCATCACCAAAAATCATCAAGTGTTTGGAAACACATGTCCAAAACATTTCAATAGAATGATCCATCATTCCAAAGTTTTCATAACCATTTTTCCTCCAAGTATTCCCATCTAAAGTTGATCAAGTTTTATGCTTAGCACTAGCATCTACAGGTGGGGGTAGTACTGATGAGGGGTGGTAACTAGTGGAGTTTTACTAAGTCCAACCTTATATCTTAGGCTGATATCAAGGTTTCTAGCTTAGGCCAAATTTTATGCTCTTTAAGCAACCTTCAGCACAACTGTCTGGTATCTACCAAACTCTTGGGTAGACTCTAAGTAAGCTTTGATAAAGAAAATAAAGTAAGAAGCTGGCACATAAAACTAGGATTGGTTTATCAAGTGGGTATGATCACATATGCTTAAGGCATATAGTAGTCATATCACAAGTATGGGTTTGTGGCAACAGTAGGGTATCTGGCAAGGGTTAGCTTGCACAATATGAGTATAAGCTTGCATAGGTATAGTATCTTGCAAGGGTTAGCTTGCATTGGTATAATATCAGCTTGCCTTGTGCAGAGCAGTGGCTGAAGTTCTCCTCGGCTTCTTCTTCGTAGTATCCTCCTTCCTCCTCGTATCCTTGGTCGGTACTAGTGTCTATGAATAAATACGAGGTACACAATCACCAAACAATACTTAACTACTTGCAATCATCACACACAAGGGTCCTATAGATGATCTAACATCATCTCTAACATTACAAGGTTAAGGCTTGGTTTAAATCTTTTTCTTTTTAGAAAAGTAATTTCTACTCATTGAAAAACTACTTAAGATTTAATATTCTCCAAACTAAACATGGGATCATGTTGACACATGTCATCACCACATATTTTAGTCCATGGGAATGTGATTTAAAGTGGTGTCACAATTTAATAAGGTTTTACCCTTTTATTTTAATTAATTAAAGTGGCTAGAAATGCTTATGTAGCATTCTTTTATTACTTGAACAATGTTTCTGCAAGTAAACCTATATATTTTTATATATTCTAAAAGGTATGGTTAAATGTGATTTTTGAGAGTTGGAATCAACTCAAAAGCTTTTATGGTTTAAATTTGAAAAATGTTTGAATGTAGAAAAGCTTCTGCCTTGTTATTTTTACTATGGGTGATCTACAGATCCAAATGACTTGAATCCAACGGGCTTGGATTAAGCATTCACAGACCTTTCCAACAAAATTGGTTTCATTCAAATTGGTGCACTGAATCGATCTGGGTTGATTTTTGAAGTTGGGTGCTGAAGTGTGTTTGAAATTAAAAAGAAAAGGTTTAATTTGAATTGCTGGGCTGCGCGGGAAATTCTTACGGGCCGGCCTGCTAAGCACAGGGCTCCCGCGGGCTGCTTAAGTGGGTGTCCCCACTCGTCAGTGACACGGGGCTGGGCGAAGCGGTATGGGGCAACGTGGATCGTTCGATATAGTTCTAATCCAACGGCTGTGGGTCATCGTCGACGCGAGATAGCTCCGGCGAGAACGAAACCTAGCACGGCCAGTGAGGGGTGCTGGGGGCTCACCGGGGTACGGGCGAGGGTCGGCGAACCTCCTGGTACCGGTGGCTTCTCCTGGGGCGGCTCCAATCGCTGGCTCCCTTCTTCTCCAGAGGCGGCGGGCTCCGGTGAAATTCCGGCGAGGTGGTGCTCGCCTTGCTCTGATAACGGTGTGGCACGGTCAGTGAGGAGAGGGGAGTGAGATGGTGTGAAGAAATCGTGCAGGGGTGGCCTCTATTTATAGTCGAGCGAGGGGACTGTCGGGGCGCACGGTGAGCTCGTCGGGGGCGACGTTATAGGCGGCTAATGGCATGGGCAAGGGTAGGGGACGGTGTGGTGTCTCCTGGCGATGCTCAACAACATGGTCGCGAGGCATGGGGCGGTGTGGTTTGGTCTGGAATGGCCGGTGCTCTGCGCGGCAGAGGCGGCGTCTTCGACGGCGGGCGGTGGCTATATGGCACGGGGCGGCAAACGGGGATGTCTGGCGGTCTCCTGGGTCGGTGGTGATTGTGTGTGCGCGCGGTGAGGGCGGCGCGCGGTCTGTGGACGCTGGTCGAGGGTGGCGCTCTGGCGCACGCTCGGCATGGTCTGGGCGCGGCTAGTGCGCGTTGTCCAAGGCTTGGCAACGCTCGCGATTGGGACAGGGAGTGGCGGTGGACGGTGGGCTGCCTCGCAGACAAGGTCGGCACGGCTAGTTCTTCCTCTAGCCTGCTGTCGACTATAGGGTGGCATTGAGGTGCTCGGCTGTTCACCATTAATGGCAATGGCAAGCTCACAGGGGTGCTAGTGTTGCGCTAATCTTTCTAGATGATCTACTGAGTTGTGTGTGAGCTAACTAGGGAACAAGTTAGGCAAGAATCACTGCACACTATAGTGTTTGTTGTTTTGTTTGATTTGTGTCTGCAACCTGTTTGATGAAATGGCCGCATGAAATCAAGTTTTGAATTTTGAAATGAGTTTTGGTGGGTTTGCTAGATTGGTGCTGGTGAGTCTGCAAATGCTTGGGTTTTGAATGTTGAGCTTGTTTGAGTGGTTTTTGAAAAAGTGGGATCTTCCCATATGAAGAAGATTCAATTTTGAATTGTCATTTAAACTATGCATTTGAAAGTTTCTAGATGATCACAAAGTGGGCCTTGATACTTTGTTATGAGTACATTCAAGGGGTGCAAAGATCCAGAAAAGTTTCTGTTAGGTTCTGAAAGTTTGAGACAGCCAAAGTAGGCATGGGAGTTAAATTGGTCAAAATGACCATTCACTTAATATATTTGTTTTGATTTACTTGTCTTTAGGAAAAGTGTGGGAAATGTTTTAGATGATGTTCATTTCACCTAAGAAACATTTTACAAGCAATGGATCAGACAAACAAGGTGGTTTTTAAAGAAATTCAAAATCCATGCATACACATATGCATGCATTCATGGGTTTACTTAGAAAAGTTTTTGTTAATCCTAATCTTTATGATTAGTGTTTGATGATCTAAGTTTGGTATTTTTGGGATGTTACAAACCTTCCCCCCTTAAACAAAATCTCGTCCCGAGATTTGAAAAAGGACGAAAAGATTACCTAGGATTTGAAGAGATCTGGAAACTCCGTCCTGATGTGATCTTCGCGTTCCCAGGTAGCTTCCTCTTCTGTGTGGTTGCTCCACTGAATCTTGAGAAACTTGATGCTTCGGGTTCGGGTAGTTCGAAAAGCTTCTTCCAATATACGGATGGGTACTTCGGGATAGGTTAGGTCATCGTTGATCTCTATGGTCCGGTGATCGATATTCTTGAACACTTCGGTCTTCTCGGGGACTTAGAGACACTTGCAAAGTAACGAGATATGGAACACATTGTGCACAGCTGACATCTCTTCAGGTAGTTCCAGTTGATACGATACTTCTCCTCAACGGTTCAAAATTTTGAAAGGTCCGATATATCTGGGGGCTAACTTTCCTTTGAGTTGGAAACGCTGCATTCCCTTCAATGGCGACACTTTCAGATAAACAAAATCTACTATGTTGAAGGCGAGGTCTCGACGTCTCTTGTCGGAGTAACTCTTCTGTCGGGATTGGGCTGTCTTGAGGTGCTCACGAATCTTGTGAACCTTCTCTTCTACTTCTCGTAGGATGTCGGGTCCGAAAATCTGACTCTCTCCTACTTCCGACCAGTTCAAAGGGGTGCGACACTTTCTTCCGTACATTCAAATGGGGCCATTTGCAGACTGGCTTGATAACTGTTGTTGTATGAAAATTCTGCAAACGGCAGACACTCTTCCCATTTGGATCCATATTCTAACACACATGCTCTAAGCATATCTTCGAGTATTTGGTTTACTCGCTCCGTTTGTCCATCGGTCTGAGGGTGATACGCGGTACTGAAATCTAGGCGAGTTCCTAAACCTTCTTGGACTTTCTTCAAGAATCTCGAGGTAAACTGAGTTCCTCGATCCGATACGATGTTCTTGGGGACTCCGTGCAAACTAACGATTCTAGCGATGTACAACTCTGCTAGCTTCAAACTCTGATAGGTGGTTTTGACGGGCAAGAAATGGGCGACTTTGGACAACCTGTCCACTATGACCCAAATAGAGTCATTTCCCCTACTAGAAGTAGGTAGTCCAGTGATAAAGTCCATTCCTACAGAATCCCATTTCCATACCGGAATTTGCAAAGGTTGCAACAATCCAGCGGGTCTTTGATGTCCTGCCTTGACTCGCTGACATATATCACACTTGGCGATATAACTTCCGATTTCTCCCTTCATCTTATGCCACCAAAATTGCTCTTTCAAATCTTGATACATCTTAGTTCCTCCGGGATGGATAGAATAAAGAGTATCATGAGCCTCCTTCAAGATAACTTCTTTCAACTCAGAATCTGATGGTACAGAAAGGTGTCCTTTGTACCACAAAACTCCTTCTTCGTCCTTGGTGAATCCGGGTACTTTGCCTGTACTGATACGACGCTTGATTCCGTCGATACTGGCATTTCCCTTCTGCGCCTCTTTAATCTGACTGATCAAAGTGGGCTGAAGTTCTATGCTAGCCAAAAATCCTTCACTTACTAATTCTATTCGAAAATCTTCCATCTCCTTGTGCAGACTTGGTTGCTCCTTTAATATCATGGAGTTCAAGCGGCACGGCAATCTGCTAAGCGCATCGGCTACCACATTGGCTTTACCAGGGTGATAGTGAATGTCCAGGTCGTAATCCTTGATTAGCTCAATCCATCTTCTCTGTCTCATATTCAGCTCCTTCTGAGTGAATATATACTTTAGGCTCTTGTGATCCGAATAAATCTCACAACGGTTTCCCATCAGGTAATGTCTCCATGTTTTTAGGGCTAGAACTACGGCTGCGAGTTCGAGGTCATGGGTTGGGTAATTTTGCTCGTGTTTCTTCAATTATCGCGAGAGATAAGATATAACTTTGCCTTCTTGCATTAGAACACATCCGAGACCAATCTTGGATGCGTCACAATAAACATCGAAGGGCTTCGTGATATCCGGCATGATCAAGATTGGGGCTGAAATCAATCTTCTTTTGAGTTCTTGAAAACTCGCTTCACATTTGTCGGTCCATTCAAACTTCTTGTCCTTCTTCAGCAATTGGGTCATGGGTCTGGCGATACTAGAGAATCCTTCTACGAATTTGCGGTAATATCCCGCCAATCCGAGAAAAGCACAAACTTGGGTTTGAGTGGTTGGGGCTTGCCAATCTTCTACATCTTTCACTTTGGCAGGGTCAACGGCAATTCCTCCGGCTGATACAATGTGACCGAGGAATCCTACCTCCTATAACCAGAATTCACATTTGTTAAACTTTGCATACAGCTGATGCTCTCTAAGGGTTCCAAGAATGGTCCTTAGGTGTAGCTCATGTTCTTCTTATGATTTGGAATAAATCAGAATGTCATCGATGAAAACAACAACAAACTTATCCAGGAAGTCCATAAAAATCTTATTCATGAGGTTCATGAAATAAGCGAGGGTATTGGTTAATCCAAAAGACATGACTGTATACTCGTACAATCCGTATCTGGTGGTAAAGGCAGTCTTTGGAATATCCTCTGCACGAATCTTGAGTTGATGATAGCCAGTCCTAAGATCAATCTTAGAAAACACTTGGGCACCGGTCAACTGATCAAACAAATCTTCTATCTTAGGCAAGGGGTACTTGTTCTTGATGGTGATATCATTCAACTTCCGATAATCCGTACACAAACGGTTACCTCCATCCTTCTTGTCCACAAATAAGACAGGTAATCTCCATGGGGACGCACTCGGTTGAATCAATCCGATTTCCAACATGGAATCCAGTTACTTCTTCAGTTCTTCTAGTTCTGACGGGTTCATACTATAGGGTCTCTGGGCTATGGGTCCTGTTTCGGGGATTAGTTCGATGATAAACTCGATATCCCGATCTGGGGGCATACCGGGCAAAACATCTGGAAATACATCGGGGTATTCGCAGACTATCCGAACTTGGTCAATGGTGGGTTGGGCTATACTCTTGTTACACTTGAATTGGCGAGGTAAGGTTTCAGATATATGCTCGACTGATATTCCGGCGGTACTGATCATGGTGATGGCTTTCTTGGCAGAGTCAATCAATCCTTTATGTTTGGACATCCAATCCATTCCTAGTACTACTTCCAAACCTTTAGTTCCGAGTACTATTAGATTAGCATAAAAATCTATGCCATGGATTCGGATAGGGACGGCCTTGCAAATTTGCCTAGACTTGGTGGTTGATCCAGGAATTTGTACAATCATCACATGCTTCAATTTGGTTGGTTGAATTTTACTAGTGCAGGCAAATTCTTCGGTGACAAATGAATGCGATGCACCAGAATCAAACAACACTCTTGCAAGTACTGAATTAACAGAAAACATACCCAGCACGATGTCTGGCGCTTCCTGAGCTTCTTCAGCATGCATGAGAAAAAGACGACCATTGCGGTTGAGTGAATTTCCTGGGGCAAATCTTCTTCCTGGCTGGAAACGACGCTGCTGCTGAGCTGGGACATTGGTATTAGGGGTTGTAGCATTCTTATTGTTGGGGCACTCGTTGGAATAGTGGCCTTTATTTCCACAGTCATAACAGGTCACTTGTGACTTGTCCTTGGCTGCGACAGGCACAACATTGCTTCCAGTCCTTGGGGCAGTGTTAGGGTTGGCGGTAGCATTGTTGGTGTTGAAGTTGGGTGGGGACGGGTGAAATTGCTAGAGTTGCCGGGGTTGTTGTGATTTCCTCCGGGTCTAGGGTTTCCATGATTGGGATAGGTTGGACGGGTCATTGGGGGTCTGTTGGTTCTAGGGGCAAATCCTGGAGATGGGTTGGGGCGATATTTTGGGGTCTGATGGGTTCCTGGTTGATGCATCATGCGACGCTTGCAGTTCTCATTGGCCTGGTTGATCTTTCCTTCCATCTGGATAGCAGAGTCGACAAGGGCTTCAATATCAACAAAGGGGATATTGACTAACACTGTCTGCATCTCGTGATGCAGACCATTCAGGAATCTTTCTTTCTTCTTGACTTCGGTGTCTATCTCGTCCGGGGCATACCTAGCTAATGACAAAAAAAATTCACGGTATTCCACTACAGTCATCCTTCCTTGCTTCAACTCCCTGAACTCGTCTCTCATTTTCTTGATCAAACCTGGTGGCACATGGGTTCTGCTAAACTTGACCTTGAATTCCTCTCAGGTCATCATCTGGCCTCTGGTCATTGCACGAACACTGTTCCACCATGCCCTGGCATCTCCGGCTAGATAATGGGTGGCGAACAGGACTTTCTCGTTGGTTTCGACTCCTGCTACTTCTAAGTTGTTTTCCATGGTTTGCAGCCAATCATCGGCATCTAGGGGTTCTTCTGACTTGGTGAAAACGGGTGGGTTGGTATTCTGGAAATTCCTGAGCTTAGATCCATGGTTGTCCTGATTTCCATGGCCTTGGTTGTTATGGGCTAGCTGGGATATCTGTTGCAGAGTGGCTAGGTTGGCTTGACGTTCCGCTCTTTCAGCTTCGCGGTCAGAAGTCAACATTTGCAGGATCTGCAACATCGGGTCCGGGGCTGAACCACTTCCTCCACGTGGCATCTGAAGATTGATATAGATCATGAGAAAAGAGGGAAATTTCTAAGGTTTTGGGTTTTTGAAATTTTTTAATTGTTTGACTCAGATTTTTCTACCAACTTGCTTTTTCATTCATTCATTCATTCATAGCACACAGTACAACACACACCACAACAAGGAAAAACAGATGGTTTTAAGAACCATTCTGAATTCTACGATAAAGTGGGACCAACTGCTACTCACTATGCTAGTGCTCAGTGCTACTACTCCTCGGAGTCTGTGGCTTCATCATCTTCAGTATCATCGATGAAGGCGAAATCATCCTCATCGGTGAAGAAGTCCATGGCCTGATCCTCCAGAAAATCATTGTCATCGCTGAGATAGGAGTAAGGGTCTCCTCGAAGATCCTCTCCGGCATTCTCCCTTTCCTCTAACTGCATGTCTCTCTCGTGGATGGTCTCTTCCAGAGATGAGATGCGATGGCGAAGACGGGCAATAATGTGCTCCTTCTTGTCGAGCTGACGGCGACGAGACTTGCGATCCTTTGCTAGCATGGCGATGGTCTAATCCTTCGTCTTGATGGTGGCAGACTTGTGGTTGCAATAGTCACGGAAGTTGTCCAACTCCTGCTGACGATCATACATCATGAAGCTAAGGTGGTCCAATTGAGTCTTCAGCTCGGGGTGGTATGGGGCTTCCAGTGGTTGTCCATTTGCATCACGCCAAAGCGAGTACCCTTGATCTGGTTGATGCTCTGCCCACACAGACGGGAAAGAGCTTCCTGCATTGCTCTGGCAAGTCCATCGAGCCAGTTGTTTTCCCTCAAGGTAAACTGAATTCCCTCCGCAGTGGGAGGTTCATTCTTTCCTCGGAGACTTGCAACAATTAGCCATTGCGGATCTTCTCCTCCTTGATCATTGAGCTGAGCTCCGAAGAACTCGGGGTGTGGACGCTCCAGAAGTTCCGAAAGCTGATCCAGATCCCTCTCAAAGATAAGGTCTCCTCCATTCCCAAGTTGGTAAAACTTGCTGTACTTCACGTCCATCTATAAAAATAGAGGATGAGTAGATTAGCAAAGTGACCAAGTGTGTCAAAATTTTATCTATTTTGCAAGAATTTTTGAGGAACATGAAGTTTTATGAAAGAATTAAAGAGGTAAGAGTGAGAATAAGTTTTCGTAAAAAATTTTGTTCTTTGGTTTTGAAACTAAGTTTTTGGTTCAACGTCCAATCTAACTAGGGTCTCCTATGGTCAGGATGGCTCTGATACCAACTTGTCAACACCCGGATTTTTCAATCCTAGATGCCTGTTATGCCATACATCGCAATCCCAGGATTACCATTTTTGCGAGACATAACAGAATTGGATACCATAGTACTTCATCCATTACAAACGATACATAAGTTCTTACACAAATAGGGATCTCATGATCCAGTTCTTAATACAACATCAAGCAGCGGAATACGTAATAATAACGGTAGCGTAGGCGAAGCTCCATCTTCGGGTCACAGGCAATGCTGACGATGGGAGATGATCCTAGTTGTCGTAACCTTCCTGGGGTCCATCTTCGAGGTACTCCTCTTCATAGTCTGGCCATGGGAATAGCCAGGGACAAAGCCATGAGTACTCTTTAAGTACTCGCAAACTAATACTAACAGGTAAGGGGGTTTTTGGATAATAGGACACTAGGCTCTAGGGTTGTTTTGCAAAAAGCCAGGTTTATCTCTACTAAGTTCCAGAGCTAGTCACAATTTTATAACTCCTAAGTGGGATCTTGTAATTCAGGTCACAACTCTGTTGTGGTCAAGTAAAAGTCTCAATTCATTTCACAAGTCATTTTGGAAAAGTCTGACGGGGGAACAGTATGGCAACTCCAACTGTCCATAACCGCGGACGCGGCTATTCGAATAGTTTGACACTCTGCAGAGATTGTACACTTTCACCACAACATTCGATACATCCGTCAGGAACAAATCCTGAATTCACCATACTTAGTATGCGGATAATCAATCCTAACCTTTCGATTACACGCCCTAGTATAAGCACCTCTCCTGTGAGTTTGGCCTCCCAACCATGACCACTGTCATCTTGGGTACTGCACAGGTGGACAATCTTCACAAGGTAGCCTCAGCTCAGACCTTGGCCGTGAGGGAACTAATACTAAGGAATATAAGTTTCTAGTCAAGCCCTACCCAATATTCGGGTATTGTGGTTGTACGCTGAAATGGAATGGTATCGCATCCAGACAACCATCAGTTTTATAAAGGGGCTAAGGCTCATGCCTCAACATTTTCATCACCAAAAATCATCAAGTGTTTGGAAACACATGTCCAAAACATTTCAATAGAATGATCCATCATTCCAAAGTTTTCATAACCATTTTTCCTCCAAGTATTCCCATCTAAAGTTGATCAAGTTTTATGCTTAGCACTAGCATCTACAGGTGGGGGTAGTACTGATGAGGGGTGGTAACTAGTGGAGTTTTACTAAGTCCAACCTTATATCTTAGGCTGATATCAAGGTTTCTAGCTTAGGCCAAATTTTATGCTCTTTAAGCAACCTTCAGCACAACTGTCTGGTATCTACCAAACTCTTCGGTAGACTCTAAGTAAGCTTTGATAAAGAAAATAAAGTAAGAAGCTGGCACATAAAACTAGGATTGGTTTATCAAGTGGGTATGATCACATATGCTTAAGGCATATAGTAGTCATATCACAAGTATGGGTTTGTGGCAATAGTAGGGTATCTGGCAAGGGTTAGCTTGCACAATATGAGTATAAGCTTGCATAGGTATAGTATCTTGCAAGGGTTAGCTTGCATTGGTATAATATCAGCTTGCCTTGTGCAGAGCAGTGGCTGAAGTTCTCCTCGGCTTCTTCTTCGTAGTATCCTCCTTCCTCCTCGTATCCTTGGTCGGTACTAGTGTCTATGAATAAATACGAGGTACACAATCCTTGGTCGGTACTAGAGCTGGATCCAAATGCGGAGGATCCAGTTGAGGACGCCTTACAACATGGGAGAGCCATGGAGGCTAAGGTCAGGGAGTGGGCTTTGAAGAAGATGGCCCAGTGTTTCACCAACTGGAAGAAAGGAGCACCTTGACTATGTCGTGAAAGAGAAGACTCCTGATTTCAAGAATATTCAGTTTGAGAAGATAAAACCATTCCGGGCTGAGTTTGTGGAATACAAGAAATCAGAAAAAGCTAAGAAAATGTCTGAAACGAATAAGCTGAATGCTGCTAACAAGAAGTATCACCATACTATGGGGCAAGGTGGCTACAGGGCTGGCATTCCTAAGTGGGAGAAACTTGAGAATGAACTACGTGCTAAAAAGATCACCCTAGAGACAGACGATTCGGTAGAACGTGCAAGGAATTGGTTTTACGGGCATGGGGCACGTTGGACTCGGAAGGGAGGTGTATATATAACATACGACATAAATAAGACCCCTTGCCAATCGAGAGGATGAGAAAAGCAGTAAAGGCTGTTAAAGATGAGGACTTCATTCCCGATAGAGAGAATGATGAGCTCACACTCGCCCTTGGAAATAAGGAACATGATGGGCAAACACGAGGCACAAGAGGCTCCCAACCATGGAGGACTGGCTTTCCCGAAGAGAGGAAGAAATATCCTGATAGAATCCGTCAGAGGAGAAAGGACAGGGAGGAAGTTGAAGCAAATAGTCAGAAAGAGCGAATGCGTTTAATTGAAGAACAATTAAAGCAGCAACAAGATGAAATTAGCGCACTTAAAGAGCAAAGTACTACCGGCCCATCTCAGCAGCACACCGGATTCGATGCTACCGGCCTATCGAATAATCGAAAAAGCAATGTGGCTTCCACCGAGGTCCCGGGTGATGACAATGGCGATGACGATGATGCACCGACGATGGCTCCTGTTGGATACCCAGTGGATGATATCACAGAGATGACACACTGCGAGCTACATGTCAAAGTTGTGAACATATCAATGAAGGTGGCGGTCGGCTATGCCTTACCAATTGGACCCACACCAACTTACCACTGTCGTCCGCCTCCAGAGGGCTACGATGTTGTCGGCGTGGATGAAATCATGCCCACCTTTGAGGTTTTGGATCTTCACTACCCTGCAGGTGAAGGGGATGTGACTGTACTGGGAGACGCAAAAAACGTCACCATTCTATGGCCGAAGGAATGTATCGTGCTTTGAAATCACACGCCAAGGCCATCTTCGCCACCGCCTCACCCGTCTCCAGCGAGGTCGTCGCCGCCGCGGCAGCCGTCTTCGTCGCCTCACCAATCTCCGGCGCAGCCATCGCCGCGGGAGCCACCGCCGGCGCCTCAGGACAAAAAGCGTAAGCGTACCGCTACTGTGCGTCGTGGTAAGCGATCGCCGAAACGTAAACAAGAGCCTCTTCCAAAAGTACCAAACGTTCCTCCCAAGAGAGCTTATGACTGTACTGAAGAGGAGACTGCGGCGATCGTTGATGCGGAAACGACAGCGTTTTTCGCTAAGCTGAGGCGGCCGAAAGAGCCAGAGTTCCCCAGCACCAAAGAAGAAAAAGCCAAAGTGTTGAAAATGCTAAAGACTCTTCATCAACCCGAGCCAAAGCTGTCATCAGACTATGAGCGTTCTATTCTCAAGTCACATGCGACACAAAAAGCCTCGAAGAGCAGTACTGATGCAAGCGAGAAATCTGTTGCCCAGCTCGGAGAACAAGCAAAACAGACTTGCGCCCCTCTCAAGGTGATTTCCCAAACCAATGTGGGGTCGAGCAAATATGGGGCCAATGAGCAGTATGATCCAGAGGTAGTTGCATAATACGGAGAAGTTGCCGCTGCTCAAGGTATGAGTATTGCCCAGTACTTATCCCAGTTAGAGTTCTTCCCTTTGAGTGAAGTAGCATACAAATACCAGTACGGCAAACCTCTCGTAAAACCTGAGGAGGTGAACAATCTTCCAACAAAAATGCGAAGATTGCATAACTGGTACATGCATGCCACAAGGGCCGGGGCTAACTGGATAGTGTTGAGGGTTACAAAAAAGCATCATGGGAAAGAAAAAGATGACATGATATCCATTGAATTTGATGAACTATTCCAATTATTCAATCAAGACGCCTTGGACAAATCGATCATCAGTGCCTATTGTCTGTAAGTACTAATTCTGTAATTAATTTAGTCTCCAGCTATATTATTTTGTTTATTGCATGTATATAATCATACTGTAATATGCAGAATGAAGATTCTCGAATGCAGCAGAGGACAAATCTATGAAATTGGCTTCATTGACCCATATTGGGTTCATGAAGCTAATCTCAAAATAAGCCCCCAGGATACGGAGGATAATATAGTACACGCGTTAAGGTTTCAAGAACCCAAAAGGAAAATACTATTTCCTTACAACTTCGAGTGAGTGTTATTGTCTTGTATACACTTTCTATTTCGCTTACTCGATGTTAAGTATATAATTGATTAGTTATGCATTTGCAGCTTCCACTATATTCTGTTAATCATTCAACTTGACAAAGGGCGTGTACTAGTCATGGACTCGAAACATAAACCCCTTGAGACGTGGAAGGACATGCAGATACTTCTCCAGCGGTAATTCTAATCATTACGACACTATATCGGCAACGTTCGTGAATTTTATTATATCAAGTACTTAATAACTTATTTTATTCGTTTTCTACGCCGGGAAGCGCTTGGAAACGGTTCACCAACAAGGCTAGGGGTGTTTGGAAAGAGGATCTTACATTTCAACCACTAAATGTAAGCACCACTAGCTATATCCGCGCATCTCTTTGATTCTAGTTTTGATACAGTTATTATCATGCTTGATTATTATTTTGATTGAACTCTGATCTCGTAAAGTGCCTGACACAGGGACCCGGTAGCAATCTATGTGGATACTATGTTTGCGAGTTCATCCGGCAGACGTGCGATGAGAAGGGCAGAAATTTAGAGCAACTCCACGTACGTAAACAATTTCTATAGTTTTTAATTACAATCAAATTGTGTTTAGTTTCATTCATATAGGCTGACTCCTTTTTTAAATCAGATCGAACTTCTACGGGACGGTCTTCTGCCAAAGGATCGCGTACGAGCAATTCAGGAAGAATTGGCGGGATTCTTGGATGCAGAAGTCCTAGACCCAAAAGGGGAATACTATTCGGCTGTGTATAGACAATAGGGATTGTAAAAATAGCAACTTTGAAGGAATTGGCCGGTAGCATCGAATAGCAACTTTTGTATGTAGTGCATGAACTCGATCCGTGTATTCAATATAATATTGTCATGATATTCATGATGTAATATAAAGTTCCTTCATTGATAAGTGCAAATCACTAAATAAACAATAAAACAACCTAAATGAATTCTCTGCCGCGGCACAAAAAGTGGCGAAAATGCTGCCGTGGCAACAAAGTGTGCCAAAATGAATTCTCTGCCGCGGCAGAGAAATGGGCCAAATCTCTGCCGCGGCAGAAGGTTATTAGTCCCGGTTCGTGTTACGAACCGGACTAATGCCCCATCCCCCTCGCCCTCTGCCGCTGCCACGTTTGCACCTTTTTTCCCGGTTGGTGGGGCAACCGGGACTAAAGGTTAGGGCTTTAGTCCCGATTGCCCCGTCCCGGTTGGGCAACAGGGACTAAAGCCCCGTACCAACCGGAACCTATAGCCCCGTTTCCACCAGTGTGGAGATCAGCTGAACAGACAAATTTCTTAGTGACTGACATCTATAAAACCATGTTACTAGTAACAGGAAACTATTTTTCTATCTTATGTCAACTAGACAAATACAAAGCACCACCCACTCGTCTCTGGACCGGCCCACCTAGTCACACACTCCCCCGCATCCTCTCCCTAGGTCGGGCTCTAGGCGCTCGGTCGCTCTCGCCCTAGCTTGATCAACTGAGATCGAGGTGACTCCAAGTCTAGTTCGTTTTAGTTTTCTTGACCAATATTCATTCAAACTCATGTATCATTGACTAAGACTGTCCAAATTCGATTTCGTTTTTCTTTCTTGGTCCCTACTTGAATTAGAGCATATACACTGATCCGATCTTGTTGTCTCTCCCATAGCAATAATCGATCATGGAAAAATCTAAGGAGAGGCGCCACATGCATCGCTCGCTCGTGCGACGTGCCACCATTCGTGAAAACTCGATTGGAACAAACACTCCCTCTCACCCTTTATCTGCTCACGCCTCCATCTTATGCACTCACAACGGGCCACAACCACACAATCCCCTCCTCTATCTCTCTCACAAGCCTCCACGGGAGGAGCAACACCGCGTCGTGCCAGAGAAGCGCGTGAGGCGGAGACCGCTACCGCGCCAGCCAACAAGAACGAGGAGGTGGCTTCCCCCTCCACTGCCGGAGAGCATGCATCCGGGAGGCCGCACGCCGCCGAGCACGCGTCAAGGGAGGCCGTGCCGGAGGCATGAGAGGAGCAAGGCACCCCCGGAGAGCACGCAGCGCATTGGAGAGCCTACAGCGCAGATCCCGCATCTGGAGAACAAGGTCGTCACCGATAAGCGAGGAAGACACGCGACACAACAAGGGCTCCGCCTGGCCGCCGTCGACAAGCGTGAAGGAGGCACGACGCAGCGAGGTCTTCGTGAGGCTTCCGCTGACGAGCGAGGAGGCGTGCGGCGAGGGCTCCGCCTGGCCACCGCTGACAGCCGGTAAGGGGGCGGCATGACGCAAAGAGGGCTACGCCAGGCCGCTGCTGACGGGCACGAGGCGGTGGCTTCCGTCCCTAGGGAGGAGATGCCAGTATGCCACCGACGGTTAGCACATATCGGAGACCTCGCCGCAGAGCACCCATCATCGAGGCTGACGCCGCACATCACACAGACATCGAGGGGGGAGGTCATCGTGTATTGCCGAGGATACGACAAGCAGACTGTCGGCATTGAACACAGGGACGCCACTGGCAAGCAGATGGAGTCATACGAGTTTGGTGCCCCTGTAATGCTTGTATGAGTTTTTTTCTCGGTCCTTTATATCTAGTTTTTTGTTGATTTTTTTGGTGGAGATTAGTCACTACGTGTTAATCTGGCTTCTCCATCTCGATTCTAATTTTTGGAGAAGAATTGCATCTCCATCTCGATCTGACTTTGGAAGGGGGCGAGCTCGTCGGGGTCGGGAGCTGCGGCGGCATTCTCCCCAGTGTACGGTCATGCTCCATTGCCACCCCTTATTTTGGAGATAAGAGATGATATGATTTGATAAGTGGGTCCTTCTGAAATTGAAAAAAAGACCCAAAACTGAAATCAATATAACCTTTGTCACCCTTGACTGTTTTCATTATGCCACGTCATCCTGACAGGTAGGGCCCACCGGTTAGTTTTGTCATTAGACCAGGATTAAACCGATATCAGTGCTATCTGTCACGAACTCACTCTGAAGTGGTGGTTTTGTGAAACCCTATCGAGTGATGGCTTTTTGAAACCCTAGCCTGTAATGTGATGGTTTTTTGTAATTTTCTCCAATCAGCCTGTACTAAACTAAATTGGCAATCAAGTGTATCTTATAGTTGATGTCATTTAATCTAGTAATCATGGCTAATTAATCTGATATCATTAGTTGATGTATATATCGATAGAAGCATATTAAGTGATTTAAGCGGGCAATTAATTGCCTATCTTCTTTACTTATACTATTAAATTATTTTTATTTGCTAGTTCTCGGGCGCATGAGAATTTTTTAGATCTCAGTCACCTTGCTCACCATTGGATTTGTCTCGCGATTCGTGCAATGTAAGACTCACATATGAGTTGTAACTAGATTGTAACTAAGTTTTATTGAGTTGCAACTAGGTTGCAACTGAGAATTAGTATAAATTGTATATGTTGCAAGTAGGTTGCAACCGAGAATTAGTATAAATTGTATATGTTGCAAGTAGGTTGCAACTGAAAATTAGCACAAATAGTAAAATGATGTTAGCGACTTAGACATAAAAAATTCTCAGGCGTTTGAGATGGCACTCCCTAAATTATTTAGCATAGGTTTATCACACATATTGGTTTAGCCTAACTGTTTGGACAAAATTATAACGGTTTAGCCCATCACGTGACGCAGCATCTGGGCCTCTGCTATCAGGACCGCACCACGTCTACTTAGGTTGCTGGTGTCGCCCTAACTTTCGGATTCTCCCGCAGATCTGACACGCACCTCCTCTACGGCTGGACTCCGGTGCGCGCTCCCGCTCCTAGTTAGGCCCCGCCACGCCGTTTGTCTCTGCTACCCGGCGCGATCCATCCTTGGACCTACTTGGTCGACGATCAGGTCCGCCATGATCTGCTCCTCGCTACGCGCCCACACGTCCTGGTTGCCGGCGAGCTTCGCCTCGATCCGTCCCTTGCCGGCCTTCTTGACCACGATCCGTCCTTGGTCCTCTCCTACTCGCCATGGTGGAAGCTGCTCGATGCGCCCAGCCAATGTGCGCAGACAAAGTCTAGCCGCGCTCGACGCTCGTTGCTCCCTTCGTGTCTTCTTTGGAAGGCCCGCCCCCCCTCTTAGCATGTTAGCCTGTCTGCTCCTGCGGGAACCTCTCTGCCTGTGATGAACAGGGAGATAAATTGTAGAGTAACCAGTACATCTGTGATGGGAACTGGTGCAAGCGTCGAGCCTACAAGAAGTTCAGATGCTTGAATCTATAAGTCACTAGAGGAAAAAGGCATATAGTCCCGGTTAGAGAAACCTTGAAGATTTCGGCAGCATGCGGTACATGCTCCAGAAGTATGTTTCGTGCTATATCGGTCTTTTTCGTTAATTTTCTGAGATTTCAGGTAATGAACAACTCATTTATTTATTTTGTTCGCCGGACAGGGTTTGAATCCGGCTCAAGTGCGAGGTTACGGGTGTATTTAGTGATAAGCTGACGTTTAAGGCGGTCTCGGTAAGTAGCACGTGATATGTCCGCGCATCTCTTTACTTCTAGTTTCAATACAATAATTATGCTAGATTATTATTTTGATTGAATTCTATTTTCATAAAGTGCGTGAGGCAACCACAGGGGTCGAATCTATATGGATTCTACGTTTGCGAGTTTATTCACACGCTTACCAACGAGCATAATGATTATAGAGTCGACGTAAGCAATGCATTCACACCATCATTTTACTGCCGTCACCTTTTGTTATCATGATTGATATTCATATTGATCTCCTTTTTCTTATATATAGTTCGAGAGAATGCGGGATCAACTACTACCAGAGCAACGCGTACTAGCAATTGCGGAGGAGCTGGCGAGATTTATTTTCAAAGAGATCGTAAACTATCAAAATTTAATCGAACAGACGGACTCTAGCCCCGGTAATTGTGATCTCCATGTAACTATCAAAATTGTATATATTTATATGTTCGATATCGTAATAAAAGTTATCTTATATATGCACGAACATGTATGATATGTGGTGGCATAGAAATATTAAAAACTATTTTGAAATGAAAAATAAATAAAACAATACAAAATAAATTCTTTGTCGCGGCAGAAAAATGGCACAAAATGCGTGGCAGAGAACCACTAGTCCAAGGTAATGCTCTACCGCGGCAAAGAAAAGGCGCAAAATGCTGCCACGGCAGAGATCCACTAATCCCGGTCCTTAACACCAACCGGGACTAGAGACCACGTGGACATCCACTAGGGCCGGGACTAGTGGGGGACTAGTCCCGCTTGGTTAGTCCCGGTGCCAAGACCGGGACTAGAGGCCCTTACGGCCCAGGACTAGAGGCCATGTTTCCACTAGTGTCAGTGAAACTAAAGTTCTAATCAGTATATGTTCACTTCAATACTAACCTTGCTATACGCCGTATAATATGGGTGGTACATAAGAATGATTTGAAAATAGTAAGTACAAAATCAAACAATAGTATTTGATCGGTATACAAATTTGAGTCCACCTATTCTCGGCTGAGTCTTTCACTCAGTTCTACTAATAAGTGGTCATTTAGTTTATAGTGCTAGTTCAACAATCTCATGAGAGTATTCAACTATGTGGAATTTGCGTGCTATGTTAAATCATAAAATTATATAATTTAGATAGAACCAAAATAAAATCTAGGAGGGTAGAATCCTCTGATTTTGAATTTACTATTTCAAATATCTATTAGGCTATTGCACCTTATTTTTTTATGAATATATTAAATCACTACATGGAAGATTTGCTACGCTGACGACTGGCTGCCGTCGGTACAGCACCAAATTGCCGTCGGCACATGCTGTGCCGATGGTGGCCGTCGGCGTAGCCTCCTCGGCATACATCCTCGTCGACACAGCTCTGTGACCGTCGGCACAGTCCTCCCCCCTCGGCATAGCGTCTTCCAGCGGGCCCCGCGTGTTAGTCAACGGCCGTCTTCGATAACGGTCCAGCCTGCAGCTACGCCAACGGCCAGGCCGTCGGCATAGCCTAAAATATATTTTTTATTTTTATTTAATATATTTTTTATTTTTTTTATCTGTTTTTTAAATTTTTTAAAATCTTTGAATTGTTTGACTCCTTAATCTCTCGCTTTAATCATTTTAACACTATTTATAGTTGATAATTGATTAAATTGCAGTTTTAATCAAAGTTCCCGTTCGGTCATCCATCTTAGTACTACTTCAGCTCTAGCATGCTTAACTTCCTCGTTCCTTCAGAATCTCTTCCCGCAAAGCAATTTACACATTGTTGCCAATACTATGATACCATTCCTATTAACTCTTATACCATAAGGTCACATGGTTGTATTTTTTGAAATTACAGGCAATTATTTAAGTAAACAACAATGAATAAGTAAAAATATTATGGAATTCAAATAAAAATATAATGATTTTTTTGTATTTTTTATTTAATATGGAATAATTAATATCTTTAAATCTGTAAATCGGAATTCGATAAATAATATGTCTAAATTGATTAGAAACATGAGATAAATCCAAATATGATATCAATATCAACTTATCACAAACTATGTCGTGATTCTTATTATAACTACATTTGCCCGTTTAAATCGGCACGCATAAAGATTCTTAGCTCGGGGCTGAGACTCGCTAAACTTGAAGTAAATCTATGATGAAACAACATATTTTGAACCTAAAAATGATTTTTATAAAATATCATGAGCATCTGATCATGTACATGTAGTTCATATCTGACCCACTTCCTACCGATTCGGCAGGAATTTGTCGTTTTTACCAGGGATAGACGGAAATGTTTGAGATCCTCCTGTTATGAATTATCCATGAAAGGTGATTTAGTATTTTTGAAAAATGTAACGGTAGTATTTTGAATTAGCCATTTGGTGGTTGCTTCACAAAACTGTCCGTTTTTGCACTCGGAAAATGGAAAACAGGTTTTTGGTGCGACGAAAAGGAAAGCTTCCTCCTGAAACATTGTTCTCCATCCCATGATGCACACTTATGCACAATATGGACATATAATCACAAACTATGCCATAATTCTAGCCATAACATTGGTCATTTGACCCGAAAGCCAAGAAACCTCGAACGAGATAGGTCATTTGTGAAGGTTTTTTGAGACATAATCAATATACCAAGTTTGATATTTTTCCTTCTAACTATGTCACATAATATAACACCATGCGAAGGTTTCATGTTGTTTGGATCGTTTTTGAGTTTATGATGCCCATTTTAAACTATCGTTAAACTTTGTCGAAGGAAGGGCATGAAGATTCTTAGCTCGGGGCTGAGACTCGCTAAACATGAAGTGAATCTATGATGAAACAACATATTTTGAACCTAAAAATGATTTTTGTAAATGCTCATAAGCATCCGATCATGTACTTGTAGTTCATATCTGATCCACCTCCTACTGATTTGGTAGGAATTTGTCTTTTTTAGCAGGGATAGACGGAAATATTTGAGATCCCCCTGTTATGAAATTATCCATGTAAGTTTGTCTAGAATTTTTGAAAAATGTGACGGTAGTATTTTGAATTAGCCATTTGGTGGTTGCTTCACAAAACCGTATGTTTTTTGCACTCGAAAAATGGAATACGGCTTTTTGGTGCGACGAAAAGGAAAGCTTCCTCCTGAAACATTGTTCGCCATCCCATGATGCACACTTATGCACAATATGGACATATTATCACAAACTATGCCTTAATTCTAGACATAACATTGGTCATTTGACCCGAAAGCCAAGAAACCTCGAACGAGATAGGTCATTTTGTGAAGGTTTTTTGAGACATAATCAATATATCAAGTTTGATATTTTTCCTTCTAACTATGTCACATAATATGACACCACGCGAAGGTTTCATGTTGTTTGGATCGTTTTTAAATTTATGATGCCCGTTTTAAACTATCGTTAAACTATGTCGAAGGGCGGGCATGAAGATTCTTAACTCGGGGCTGAGACTCACTAAACTTGAAGTGGATCTATGATGAAACAACATATTTTGAACCTAAAAATGATTTTTGTAAAAAATCATGAGCATCCAATCATGTACCTATAGTTCATATTTGATCCACTTCCTACTGATTCGATAGGAATTTGTCTTTTTCAGCAGGGATAGACGGAAATATTTGAGATCCCCCTGTTATGAAATTATCCATGTATGTTTGTCTGGTATTTTTGAAAAATGTGACGGTAGTATTTTGAATTAGCCATTTGGTGGTTGCCGTATGTTTTTTGCACTCGAAAAATGGAGTACGGCTTTTTGGTGCGACGAAAAGGAAAGCTTCCTCCTGAAACATTGTTCGCCATCCCATGATGCACACTTATGCACAATATGGATACGTTATCACAAACTATGCCTTCATTCTAGCCATGACATTGGTCATTTGACCTGAAAGCCAAGAAACCTCGAACGAGATAGGTCATTTTGTGAATGTTTTTTTGAGACATAATCAATCTACCAAGTTTATATTTTTTCCTTCTAACTATGTCATATAATATGATACCACGCGAAGGTTTAACGTTGTTTGGATCGTTTTTTAATTTATGATGCCCGTTTTAAACTATCGTTAAACTTTGTCGAAGGGCGGGCATGCAGATTTTTAGCTCGGGGCTGAGACTCGCTAAACTTGAAGTGGATCTATGATGAAACAACATATTTTGAACCTAAAAATGATTTTTGTTAAAAATCATGAGCATCCAATCATGTACCTGTAGTTCATATCTGACTCACTTCCTACCGATTCGATAGGAATTTGTCTTTTTCACCAGGGGTAGAAGAAAATGTTTGAGATCCCCCTGTTATGATATTATCCATGTAAGGTGGTCTAGTTTTTTTAAAAAATGTGACGGTAGTATTTTGAATTAGCCATTTGGAGGTTGCTTCACAAAACCGTCCGTTTTTTGCACTCGAAAAATGGAAAACGGCTTTTTGGTGCAACGAAAAGGAAAGCTTTCTCCTGAAACATTGTTCGTCATCCCATTATGCACACTTATGCACAATATGGACATATTATCATAAACTATGCCTTAATTCTAGCCATAACATTGGTCATTTGACCCGAAAGCCTAGAAACCTCGAACAAGATAGGTCATTTTGTGAAGGTTTTTTGAGACATAATCAATATACCAAGTTTGATATTTTTCCTTCTAACTATGTCACATAATATGACACCATGCGAAGGTTTCGAGTTGTTTGGATCGTTTTTGAATTTATGATACCCGTTTTAAACTATCGTTAAACTTTGTCAAAGGGCGGGCATGAAGATTCTTAGCGCGGGGCTGAGACTCGGTAAACTTGAAGTGTATCTATGATGAAACAACATATTTTGAACCTAAAAATGATTTTTGTAAAAAATCATGAGCATCCGATCATGTACCTGTAGTTCATATCTGACCCACTTCCTACTGATTCGGCAGGAATTTGTCTTTTTCAGCAGGGATAGACGGAAATATTTAAGATCCCCCTGTTATGAAATTATCCATGTAAGTTTGTATAATATTTTTCAAAAATGTGACGGTAGTATTTTGAATTAGCCATTTGGTGGTTGCTTCACAAAAGTTTCCGTTTTTTGCACTCGGAAAATGGAAAACGGCTTTTTTTGTGCGACGAAAAGGAAAACTTCCTCCTGAAACATTATTCGCCATCCCATGATGCACACTTATGCACAATGTGTATACATTATCACAAACTATGCCTTTATTCTTGCCATAACATTGGTCATTTGACCCAAAAGCCAAGAAACCTCGAACGAGAAAGGTCATTTTGTGAATGTTTTTTTGAGACATAATCAATATACCAAGTTTGATATTTTTTTTCTAACTATGTCATATAATATGATACCTCGCGAAGGTTTCACGTTGTTTGCATCGTTTTTGAATTGATGATGCCCATTTTAAACTATTATTAAACTTTGTCGAAGGGCGGCATGAAGATTTTTAGCTCGGGGCTAAGACTCGCTAAACTTGAAGTGGATCTATGATGAAACAACATATTTTGAACCTAAAAATGATTTTTGTAAAAAACCATGAGCATCCAATCATGTACCAGTAGTTCATATCTGACCCACTTCCTATCGATTCGACAGGAATTGGTCTTTTTCATCAGGGATAGACGGAAATGTTTGAGATCCCCTGTTATGACATTATCCATATAAGGTGGTCTAATATTTTTGAAAAATGTTACAGTACTATTTTGAATTAGCCATTTGGTGGTTGCTTCACAAAACCGTCCGTTTTTTGCACTCAGAAAATGGAAAACGGCTTTTTGGTGCGACGAAAAGGAAAGCTTCCTCCTGAAACATTGTTCGCCATCCCATGATGCACATTTATGCACAATATGGACATGTTATCACAAACTATGACTTAATTCTAGCCATAACATTGGTCATTTGACCCGAAAGCCAAGAAACCTCGAACGAGATAGGTCATTTTGTGAAGGTTTTTTGAGACATAATCAATATACCAAGTTTGATAGTTTCCCTTATAACTATGTCACATAATATGACACCAAGCAAAGGTTTCATGTTGTTTGAATCTTTTTGAATTTATGATGCCCGTTTTAAACTATCATTAAACTTTGTCGAAGGGCGGGCATGAATATTCTTAACTCGGGGCTGAGACTCGCTAAACTTGAAGTGGATCTATGATGAAACAACATATTTTGAACCTAAAAATTACTTTTGTAAAAAATCATGAGCGTCCGATCATGTACCTATATTTCATATCTGACCCACTTACTACTGATTCGGCAGGAATTTGTCTTTTTCAGCAGGGATAGACGGAAATATTTGAGATCCCCCTGTTATGAAATTATCCATGTAAGTTTGTCTAGTATTTTTGAAAAATGTGACGGTAGTATTTTGAATTCGCCATTTGGTGGTTGCTTCACAAAACCCTCTGTTTTTTGCACTCGGAAAATAGAAAATGGCTTTTTGGTGCGACGAAAAGGAAACCTTCCTCCTAAAACATTGTTCGCCATCCCATGATACACACTTATGCACAATATGGATATATTATCACAAACTATACCTTCATTCTAGCCATAACATTGGTCATTTGACCCGAAAATCAAGAAACCTCGAACGAGATAGGTTAGTTTGTGAATGCTTTTTTAAGACATAATCAATATACCAAGTTAGATATTTTTCCTTCTAACTATGTCATATAATATGATACCATGCGAAGGTTTCACGTTGTTTGGATCATTTTTGAATTTATGATGCCCGTTTTAAACTATCGTTAAACTTTGTCGAAGGGCGGGCATGAAGATTTTTAGCTCGGAGATGAGACTCGCTAAACTTGAAGTGGATCTATGATGAAACAACATATTTTGAACCTAAACATGATTTTTGTAAAAAATCATGAGCATCCAATCATATACCTATAGTTCATATCTAACCCACTTCCTACCGATTCGACAGGAATTTGTCTTTTTCATCAGGGATAGACGGAAATGTTTGAGATCCCCCTGTTATGACATTATCCATGTAAGGTGGTCTACTAGTTTTGAAAAATGTGATGGTAGTATTTTTAATTAGCCATTTGGTGGTTGCTTCACAAAACCGTCCGTTTTTTGCACTCGGAAAATGGAAAACGGTTTTTTGGTGCGACGAAAAGGAAAACTTCCTCCTGAAACATTGTTCGCCATCCCATGGTGCACACTTATGCACAATATGGACACATTATCATAAACTTTGCCTCCATTCTATCGATACATTGGTAATTTGACCCGAAAGCCAAGAAACCTCGAACAAGATAGGTCATTTTGTGAAGGTTTTTTGACACATAATCAATATATCAAGTTTGATATTTTTCCTTCTAACTATGTTAGATAATATGACACCACGCGAAGGTTTCATGTTGTTTGGATCGTCTTTTAATTTATGATGCCCGTTTCAAACTATCGTTAAACTTTGTCGAAGGGCGGGAATGAAGATTTTTAGCTCGGGGCTGAGACTCGCTAAACTTGAAGTGGATCTATGATGAAAAACAATATTTTGAACCTAAAAATGATTTTTATAAAAAATCATGAGCATCCGATCATGTACCTATAGTTCATATCTGACCCACTTCCTATCGATTCGACAAGAATTTATCTTTTTCACCAGGGATATACATAAATGTTTAAGATCTCCCTGTTATGACATTATCCATGTAAGGTGGTCTAGTATTTTTGAAAAATATGACGGTATTATTTTGAATTAGCCATTTGGTGCTTGCTTCACAAAACCGTCCGTTTTTTGCACTCGGTAAATGGAAAACGGCTTTTTGGTGCGACGAAAAGAAAAACTTCCTTCTGAAACATTGTTCGCCATTCCATGATGCACAGTTATGCATAATATGGACACATTATCAAAAACTATGCCTTCATTCTAGCCATAATATTGGTAATTTGATCCGAAAGCCAAGAAACCTCGAACGAGATAGGTCATTTTGTGAAGGTTTTTTAAGACATAATCAATATACCAAGTTTGATATTTTTTCTTCTAACTATGTCACATAATATGACACCACGCGAAGGTTTTACATTGTTTGGATTGTTTTTGAATTTATAATGCCCGTTTTAAACTATATATAATGTTTTATGTTTCACTTATTTTTTTTTATAAATGTGTAATATTTCAGTGTGGATAGATAGATCTTATTTTTCTGCAAATTTTGATATATTATTTGTATTTTTCTGAATTAGAATGATTTAGTTATGATTTTTCAAAAAATAACGAGAGAAAAGGAAAAAAATCTGGAGGCCTACGCCGACGGCCTAGCGTCGGCACAGACCAAAGAAAATTTTCCAAAGAGCTGTGTCAACGGCCTGTCTACCTGGCCGTCGGCATAGCCTGTCTGTCTAACGCCGTTTCCATCGCCGTGTCTAAACTGGGGCTACGCCGAGGCTGTACCTACACCGAGGACCACCGTCTTCACGTCCCTCTCTACTACGCCGATGGCCACGCTACGCCGACGGCTACCCTCGGCACCGTCATCTACGCCGATGGCCGTCCTTACACCGACGGTCAAGCTGGTCAGCTGGCCAGAAAAGTCAGTTGCGCCGACGGCCTTGACATTTGACCGTCGGCGTAGCCGGCTGACCATCGGCGCTTAGTTCTTTCCTGTAGTGAATGAGCTCATGACCATGCCTTGCTAGTTAAACTACAAGTCTATACAACCATGCGGTAAATAAATATTGGGATGGAAAATGTTCATAGATCCTGATCAATGTTTTATTACTCGCTCCTCTAGAAGTAGTAAATGGCAAACATCCTCTCGGCTCAATTTTTTTTTGAGACATCCACTGGGTAGCGATGGATGCAGCTAGCCCAGGGGCCATCCACATGAGAGGACGGTCGTATACATACCCATCCAACAGTGCTGCATTCGTACCCTGCACCAAATCCGATCATCCACACCCTATCGCCTTTCTTCATTCGTCCTTTAGCCTCGACGTATGCCAACTCATACCACACTGACGCAGTCGACTGGTTCCCGAACCGATGCAGTGTCATCCGGGATGGCTCGACATCCTTATTTGATAGATTGAGACCATGTTGTACTGAATCGATAACCGCTGGTCCACCGACATGGATATAGAAATGCTCAAATGCAACGCGGAAGTTTGGGATGTATGATGCCATCCTCCGCCAATAGAGCACCTTTTTAGCCACGGAGAAGAGCAAAAACTTGAGAAGCTCTGACACTGGTAGGACAAGATGTGCAGTTGCGGTGATATTGGCCTTGAGTGCGTCTCCAGCTATAACCATAAGGTCCTTAGACAGACCAGTCCCTAGGTTGCCTTTCTCGTCTTCTTCTTGATACACACACCGGTACGCAGAGTTATTTGCAGCCGTGGTCGTCCGCATGACATGTGCAAGCCGGAATCGAGCCTTGGACCTGGAAGTAGTTAACAGTTTAGCGACACCACCCATGCGGAACAAGACGTTAACTAACTGCATGGAATTGTTGTTTCCCGGCTAGTAGCATGGCCCAATGGTTTCACTCGATACCACTAACGCATTCGATCCACAGGGCATGGTCCGTAGGATGTTCCTCGCCAGTCCCGCTGCCGTCACCGCTGCGGTGCACCCCATCCCCGAGAGGTTGATGACGCGAGTATCATGTCGCAACTTGTATCTGTTCATGATACCGTCGGTGATGCAAGGCACAGGGCAAAAGATAGTGCAGTTGGTGATAAGAACGTCGATGTCATGCACGTTGATGCACGTCTTGGCCAATAGGTCATCAATTACTGAGAAGACGACCAATTCTGCCTCGGCGCGGGCTTCATCTATCCTGCAGTATGGCTCAACGTAGAGTAACACAGGTGGTACATGTGTCTCGTCGCTCATACCAGAGCGCTCAAGAACACGATGTATGAACTTGACATTACAATCATTGAGCAAAGGCCAGATATATGCATGCTCGAGGAAGGTAGCCTTTGGGAATCTACAGTTGGAGCTTGGCCGGAAGCAAGCGTAGTCGACGAGGTATACGGTTCTAGGACGGAGTGCAAGGTATAAGGTAGCCGTGATAGTTAGAAGAATGACGGGTACGAGTATGTGAATGGGACATATGGCCCTACTAGGAGGGGGTAGAGGCTGGTCTGCACCGGCAAGCCATTGTGCATCTTTTGTGAAGACTGCAGATGCGATTGTCGCCGTGGTGACCATACGTAGAAAGAGGATGCTGGCAGTTCTTTGGTATAGCATTCTAAGGTGCTTAAGATTAGACCACGAACTCATGATGGTCGATGATGTAGTGTATCGGGAGTGCGCAGAGGTGACCGACGAGGATGAGATATTTATATATACAGAAGGGCATGCTGTGATACCCTTGTAATGCTGTATTTTTAGTGTCAACTGTCTATGCCTGGGCTCCTATCTAGGCCTCGGCTTCAAATAAGTTTCTTCATCTATATCAATAAACTTGCAATAAGGATATGAGGCAGCTGTTTCAAAATATAAGATGTTTTAGATTTGTGAAAAAAATAAGTTTAGACTTCTTTCAGTGTCTAGATTCACTCATGTTTGAAGTGAATCTAGACACTAAAAGAAGTCTAAATTCATGTTCTTTACAAATCTAAAACATCTTATATTTTGAAACGGAGAGAGTAGTACCTAAGACACCATGAATGCCGACTACTTTTATTTTAGATGAAATGCTGACTACTCAACCAACTCACAACATACTATTCATACTGGACATAGGTATGTAGCTCATGTTTCTCATATCGCGTAGCAGGACCGTACCCTACGATTTCTCCGTGTATTAGAACATTAATATTGAAGAGGTTTTGAGTGTACCGACCAACAAATGTGGGCCATCTATTTTATTGCATTTGCTATATAGCTTAGGCATGCATCTCAATTTTTTTTCAAATGCAATCGATCTTTTAACTAGAAGATTCGGGACGAGGATGCGTGCAAGCTCTGTGCATGTGTAGAACGGAAATAAAATCACTTTGGCTTTGGAAGATCTCGTAGGCGCATGTAATGCACACTGCATGAAAACGCGGTAAATTTTCATAGTTCACACCGAAAACTGACGGGACACACAAAGTTTGCTGGAAATCTATAGAAAAGCTCACGATAAAAAAAGACACATGATAAATCTATATCTCACAAATGCAGAACGACCTATATGTTTCGGTTGGCAAGGACCTTTAGTCCCGGTTCCCCAACCGGGACAGGGCAATCGGGACTAAAGCTCCAACCTTTAGTCCCGGTTGCCCCACCAACCGGGACAAAAAAGCGTACACGTGGCCGCTGCTCCGTGCGAGGGGAAGGAGCAACCGTCCCGGTTCGTAACCCGAACCGGGACAAATAACCCTCTGCCGCGGCAGAGATTTGACACATTTCTCTGCCACGGCAGAAAATTTATTTTGGCAACCTTCTTTTGACGCGACAGTATTTTGGCCACTTTTTGTGTCGCGGCAGCGAATTCATTTATGTTGTTTTATTTTTTATTTAGTGTTTTGCACTCATCAATAAAGGAACCATTATATTACACAAGATTATCATGACAATATAAATCCAAGTGTCGAACATATTACATTCGATACACGGAGTTCATGCACTACATACAAAATAAGCGCTTTCTACAATCCCTATTGTATATACACACCTGAATAGTATTCTCCTTTTGGGTCTAGGACTTCTGCATCAAAAAATCCCGCTAATTCCTCCTGAATTTCTCGTACGCGATCCTTTGGCAGAAGACCGTCCCGTAGACGTTCGATCTGATTTAAAAAAGGAGTCAACCTATATGAATAAAACTAAACACAATTTCATGATAACTAAAACTATAGAAATTGTTTACGTACGATTAAGTTGCTCTAAATTTCTCCCCTTCTCACAGCAAATCTGACGGATGAACTCGCAAACATAGTATCCACATAAATTGTTTCCTGATCCCTGTGTCAGACACTTTACAAGAACATAGTTCAATCAAAATAATAATAAAGCATGATAATAACGGTATCAAAACTAGAATCAAAGAGATGCGTAGATATAGCTAGTGGTGCTTACATCTAGTGATTTAAATGTAAGCTCCTCTTTCCAAACACCCCTAGCTTTCTTGGTGAACCGTTTCCAAGCGCTGCTCGATGAAGAAAACGAATAAAAGAAATTATTAATTACTTGATATCATAAAATTCACGAACGTTGCCGATATAGTGTCATAATGATTAGAATTACCGCTACAGAATCATATGCATGTCCTTCCACGTCTCAAGGGGTTTATGTTTTGAGTCCATGACTACTCCCTCCGCTCCGGTATAAAGGGCCTCTAGTGTTTTTTTGGCTGTTCCGAATTGTGAAGAAAACAAGGCTCCAAAGAATTAATTATTGTTTAATTGCCTTCCTAAAAACGCTCTCGTCCTCTCCTTCTCTCATGCATGCACTTCCTCCTTAATAACTACCATGGAAACCGAGTCTCGCATGCACTCCTCGTTCGTATTCTAGTTAGCTGGTTGGTCCTGCCATCAATCTCCTTCGTTCCTCTAGAGCCAATGGATGTACGCCTTGATCCTGCTGCGATTTGCTAGAGGCCCTTTATACCGGAGCGGAGGGAGTAGTACACACCCTTTGTCAGGTTGAATGATTAACAGAATATAGTGAAAGCTACGCATGCATAACTCATCAATTATATACTTAACATCGAGTGAGCAAAATAGTAAGTGTATACAAGACAATAACACTCACTCGAAGTTATAAAGAAATAATATTTCCCTTCTGGTTTCTTGAAACCTTAACGCGTGTACGATATATTATCCTCTGTATCCTGGGGGTTTGTTTTGAGATTAGCTTGATGAACCCAATATAGGTCAATGAACCCAATGTCATAGATTTGTCCTCTGCTGTATTCAAGAATCTTCATTCTGCATATTATAGTATGATTATATATATGTAATAAACAAGGTGAGATAGCTAAAGACTAAATTAATTACAGAATTAGTATTTACAGACAATAGACACTGATGATCGATTTGTCCAAGGCGTCTTGATTGAATAATTGAAATAGTTCAACAAATTAAATGGATATCATGTCATCTACTTATTTCCCATAATTCTTTTTTGTAACCCTCAGCATTATCTAGTTAGCCCCGGCCTTTGTGGCATGCATGTACCAGTTATGCAATCTTCGCATTTTTGTTGGAAGATTATTTATCTCCTTAGGTTTGACGAGAGGTTTCCCGTACTGGTATTTATATGCTACTTCACCCACGGGGAAGTACTGTAACTAGGATAAGTGGGCAATACTCATACCTTGAGCAGCGGAAGCTTATCCGTATTGTGCAACTACATCTGGATCATACTGCTCTTCGGCCGCATATTTGCTCGACCCCACATTGGTATGGGAAATCACCTTGAGAGGGGCGCAAGATTATTTTGCTTGTTTTCCGAGCTGGGCAACAGATTTCCCGCTTGCATCAATACTGCTCTTAGACAGTTGTTGTGCCGCATGTGACTTGAGAATAGAGCGCTCATAGTCTGATGACAGCTTTGGCTCGGGTTGGTGAAGGGCCTTTAGCATTTTGAACACTCGGGCTTTTTCTTCTTTGGTGATGGGGAACTCTGGCTCTTTCGGCCGCCTCAGCTTAGCAAAAAATGCTGTCGTTTCCGCCTCAACGATCGTCGTAGTCTCCTCTGCAGTACAGTCATAAGCTCTCTTGGGAGGAACCTTTGGTATTTTTGGAAGATACTCCTGTTTACGTGTCGGAAATCGCTTACCACTCCGCAGAGTAGCGGTGGTACGCTTACGCTTTTTTTCCTGAGGCGTCGGCGATGGCTGCGCCGGAGACTGGTGAGGCGACGGAGCCGAGTGAGGCGACGGAGCCGGGTGAGGCGACGAAGATGGCTGCCACGGCAGCAACGACCGCACTGGAGACGGGTGAGGCGGCGGCGAAGATGGCCTTGGCGTGTGATTTGGAAGCACGATACATTCCTTTGGCCATAGAATGGTGACATTTGTTGCTTGCAGGGTAGTCAAATCCCCTTCACTTGCAGGGTAGTCAAGCTTCAAACCTTGAAAGGTGGGCATGATTTCATCCACCTCGACAACAACGTAGCCCTGTGGAACCGGACGACAGTGGTAAGTTGGTGTGGGTCCAATTGGTAAGGCATAGTCGACCGCCACCTTCATTGATATGTTCACAACTTTGACATGTAGCTCTCAGTGTGTCATCCGTGTGATATCATCCACTGGGTAGCCAACACGAGCCATCGTCGGTGCACCATCGTCATCGTCATCAACCGGGACCCCGGTGGAAGCCACACTGCTTTTTCGATTATTCGATAGGCCGGTAGCATCGAATGCAGGTTCTACCACCATGTGCTGCTGAGATGGGCCGGTAGTACCTTGCTGGCTAAGTGTGTTAATTTGATCTTGTTGTTGCTTTATTCGTTCTTCAGTTATACGCATTCGCTCTTTCTAAATATCTGCTTCAACTTCTGCCTTGTCCTTTCTCCTCTTACGACTTCTATCAGGATATTTCTTCCTCTCTTCGGGAATCCCAGTCCTCCATGGTTGGGATCCTACTATGCCTTGTGTTTGTCCATCATGTTATTTATTTCCAAGGGCGAGTGTGAGATCATCATTCTCTCTATCGGCAATGAAGTCCCCATCTTTAACAGCCTTTACTGCGTTTCTCATCTTATCGATTGGCAAGGGGTCTTCTTTATGTCGTATGTTATGTATACACTTTCCTTCCGAGTCCAACATGCCCCCATGCCCGTAAAACCAATTCTTTGCACGTTTGATCCAATCGTCTGTCTCTGGGATGATCTTTTTAGCACGCAGTTCAT
Source organism: Avena sativa (assembly GCA_916181665.1). NCBI lineage: Eukaryota > Viridiplantae > Streptophyta > Magnoliopsida > Poales > Poaceae > Avena > Avena sativa. The sequence continues at coordinate 19,189,306 of OV702299.1, forward strand.
CCTCAAGTTTCTTCCACTTAGGAATGCCAGCCCTGTAGCCACCTTGCCCCATAGTATGGTGATACTTCTTGTTAGCAGCATTCAACTTATTTGTTGGAGACATTTTCTTAGTTTTTTCTGATGTCTTGTAATTCACAAACTCATCCCAGAATGGCTTTAACTTCGGATACTAAATCTTCTCGAAATTCGGAGTCTTCTCTTTCACGACATAGTAAGGTGCAATATTTTCTTCCAGTTGGTGAAACACTGGGCCATCTTATTAATAGCCCACTCCCTGACCTTCATCTCCATGGCTTTCACATGTTCTAAGGCGTCCTTAACTGGATCCTCCGCATTTGGATCCAGCTCTATCTTCGGTAGTTTGAAATTAAGCATGAGCCTCTTCCACAGTAAATCTTTGGCCATGTTAGTGACATATAAACATGTTCCCTCTTCTTCTGCATCAGCAGGCCTATTCCAATTTCGAATGGTGATCGGGACGAAGTCCCTAACGATTACTCCGCATTGTGCCACAAATTTGTTTGCGACAACAACGGGAGCTGTCGGTTTGCCGTCTTCACCAATATCTTCGATCCTGAACCTCTCATGGTCTTCCAACTTTTTGGTTGGGCCTTGTCCGCTCATTTCAGTAGATTTTTTCGATCCAGAGGGCTAAAAGAAGAATGATAGTCATTACTATTTCTATATAGACAGCAGATGATTAATTAATGAATTAATTATATTACATGCACCTCGCCGGAGCGGTTGTCTTCTCGATCACACAAGGCATCTCCTTCTCCCTCGCGGAAGGCATCACCTTCAAACTCAAACAAGTCGTCTCTTCCGGCAAAAAGAGGATCACCCTCACCGGAGTTATTCAGAAACGTCGATACATCTAAATTTTCTTCCCCGCGGATCACACCTTGGATCAACTCTTCCTTTTCTTCGTCTCTGTCGTCTGGGTCCATATTTTCTACATAGGTGGAAAAACGAATAAGTCAAAGCGGCTAAGGGAGAATGATAGGTAGGGTGTTGAGAGATATAAACCCTAATTCGGAGAAACCCTAATATATATACACAATAATAAAAATGAAGAGAAATCCTAAACCCTAGAAGGAAACTATGTAGTAGATAGGTAACTCTAGCTACTAACAAAAGACCACATTGGAATCATATACATCGTAGCGAGAAAGTAGATACTTTGTAATAGGTTCATAATGAGAGGCTACGCTTGCCCTCGGGCTTGGATCCTATCGCGAAGAACCAATACCGGAAAGAAAGGCGACAATTCAAGACATGGCATAATGCAATGCGCAAACAATATGTATGACATTTCAGATTATATACTACACAGTAAGTAGGTTCACAATGCCCTAGCAAAGTTGCATCGTCAAACTCATATGTATATGAGGGGTATCGATGTTCTTCCAACTAAACTAGGGTTTAAAGTTGCTTGACAATGTATTATGATTGCTTAGACACCGGGGCTGCTCCTACTCACAGCTACTGAATAGGGGGCCCCAGGCCGAGCCGGGTCCAACTCGTGGCCACGTAGGCGCCACGTCAGACGTGGTGGCGGGAGGCGTCAGGCGATGGTCGCCAGCGACGATCTGGGCCACCCTAGCACGCGCGGAGGGGTGCGCTGGAAAGAGCGTGATGAGGGGATCCACATAGTGGCGGAGCCGCCCCTTTAGGGTCACCGAAGTGAGGCATGTGACGAGCGGCGGCGACAGAGCTCACAGACAAACGGCGCGCGGCGGCTATGAAGATCTAGAAGGCAAATAGAGGGTGTCCTGAGCACCAGAAGCTCACCACGGTGCTCGACGTGGGGTCGTGGGGTCGTGCAAACTAGCGGAGAACCCTAAACTAACGACGCTGCTAGTAATATAATTAACTAAAAAAATGGTAACTATATACATATAAAAAGTAATTATGGTAAATAAGAATATACATATAAATAAAGATTATACTATTGTAAATCTTTGCCTAAAAATTGTTTGCCTAAATATTTGCCTAAAAAATATTTTCCTAAATATTATACAATAAACATTATACGTGTAATTCGGGCCTTCTTTTTAAGCTCGGCAGCGCGCACCGTACGGTGAGGCTCGACGACGGCGAAGGGTGGCGCGTGCGACAGCGGAGGGTGGCGCGTGCAACAGCGGAGAGCGGTGCAAGTGACGTCGGCGGAGTCCCTGTGCGAGTGACGGCGACGCGTGATGGGGGAATACCAATCGGGGTATACCCACGAAGCGGATTCGCCAGATGGACCGAGCCGACTGGAACCTAGCCCTGAGCGGGTCGACTCGCCCAATATGGCGACTGGCGCATGCTGCACCCAGACGACTGGCGCCGACTGAAGGCCCAAGACGGCGACTCCAATACAAAGCCCACCAACACACTTGTAAACCCTAACTAGCTGCATATATAAAGCCACCAGGGGCACCTCCACGGGGCATCCTCCCTCACGTCACATTACAGCTTCTCCCACATTAGACTAGATCTAGTCTCCCCTCCGCCTACGGCGACTCCCATGTAAGCCAATCTATGATCATATACTGGATTGATAGCAGGACGTAGCGATCCTCCACCGAGGGGACGTGAACCTGGGTACATCGTGTGCCAATCTCGCTCCCGGATTCTCCTACATCGCCTTGCTCCCTCTATGTAAGCTACCCCCAGTAGCATCTGCCGTGCAATACTACGTAAGCTACCTCAAGTCGCCTCTACAAGCCAACTCGAGCCTCGGGGACTACTCCTAAGCATACTGTCGTGGGCGCCAACAGTCGTGGTATTGCACGGCAGATGCTACTGGGGGTAGCTTACATAGAGGGAGCAAGTCGATGTAGGAGAATCCGGGAGCGAGATTGGCACACGATGTACCCAGGTTCACGTCCCCTCGGTGGAGGATCGCTACGTCCTGCTATCAATCCAGTATATGATCATAGATTGGCTTACATGGGAGCCGCCGTAGGCGGAGGGGAGACTAGATCTAGTCTAATATGGGAGAAGATGTAATATGACGTGAGGGAGGATGCCCCGTGGAGGTGCTCCTGGTGGCTTTATATATGCAGCCAGTTAGGGTTTACAAGTGTGTTGGTGGGCTTCGTATTAGAGTCGCCGTCTTGGGCCTCCAGTCGGCGCCAGTCGCCTGGGTGCAGCATGCGCTAGTCGCCATATTGGGCGAGTCGACCCACTCAGGGCTAGGTTCCAGTCGGATCGGTCCATCTGGCGAATCCGCTTCGTGGGTATACCCCGATTGGTATTCCCACATCAACGCGGGCGACGTACGTACGACGGCGCACGAGCGACGACGACGCGCGGGCGACGAGTGCACGCATTGCAGCGGCGCGGCGCGAGCGGACGGTGGCGGCCGGTAGGGCGTGCGGGGCGGTGGGGCAGCCTGACGGTGTCGCTTGAGTCCCTGCGCGAGAAGAACAGATTGTGAGAGAGATGGAGGAGAAGAAGAAGAGGCATGCTAGTTATAAAGAAGAGGCCTTTAGTCCCAGCTGTTGGCTCCAACCGGGACTAAAGGGTCATACGTCCCGGTTAGAGCCGCCAACCAGGGCGTATGCTCCACTTTTTTTTTGATATTTCAGCGGCGCGCAGGGGGCCTTTAGTTCCGGTTGGTGGCTCCAACCAGGACGTATGATCCTGTTTTCAAAATTTTTCACGAATTTTCTCTCCGTTTCCACCTTATTTTTTATTTTGGGGTTTAAATTTGTAATGTTTTTTAAATGATAATTAATTTGAAATTTAGAAAAACTTTAAACATAAAAAGTGTTTGAATTTGAATAACTAATTCAAAACCATTTTCTGTTTTTAAAATAATTAATGAAACATTTTAACTATGAACCATTTAAAATTAAAAATGAATTAATATATTTTTTATATATTAATTTGGAATTTAGAAAAACTTTAAACATAAAAAGTGTTTGGATTTGAATAACTAATTCAAAACCATTTTTTGTTTTTAAAAATAATTAATGTAACCATATAAACTATGAACCATTTAAAATTAAAAATGAATTAACTTATATTTTTTATATATTAATTTGGAATTTAGAAAAACTTTAAACATAAAAAGTGTTTGGATTTGAATAACTAATTCAAAACCATTTTCTGTTTTTAAAAATAATTAATGTAACCATTTAAACTATGAACCATTTAAAAATAAAAATGAATTAACTTATATTTTTTGAATATTAATTTGAAATTTAGAAAAACTTTAAACATAAAAAGTGTTTGGATTTGAATAACAAATTGAAAACAATTTTCTATTTTTAAAAATAATTAATGTAACCATTTAAACTATGAACCATTTAAAATTAAAAATGAATTAACTTATATTTTTTATATATTAATGGGCGGGAAGAAAATTTTATTACGATAGAACTGGAATTAAAGTACATAATGCAATTAAAACTAAGTTACATAAAGCACGACTGAAAATTAAGATACATAGAAGAACTGAAAATTAAGATACATGGCCAGATTATGTCACAATCGGCCGAACTTGTTTTGCAATGTTGGAGTGATTCAGTCATGCTCCTGCCTACACATGTAATACTCGCCACTGTAGTCGTCGTACTCGCCACCGCCGTCGTTGCTGTCGTCGAGGTCGCCGTAGTTGAACCTTTAAGGGTGAGTACGAGTGGGCTGGACTTGAGGGTAGCGCAGGCGGGGGTTAGAGTCGGCGGCCGTGTCGTAGGCCATGACGCTCTGGAGAGTCCGATCGCGCCAGCAAAGCCAACGACCGGACTCGTTGAAGTTCGGAGGAGGTGGACCATCCTCCTCGTGCCTGGCGAGCGCCCACTCACGCCGATCTCCGAAGAAGGCTTCCCAAGTCGGTAAATAGTCGGGATACCAGTTGGGATTCCTCCGCTGCTCCAGCGTGAGCTCGAAGTAGTAGGGACAAGAGGAACCGGCACGCCTCCGGCGCTCAGCATCCAGCCGACGGGGATGCAGTAGCCCGGCGGGCAGGGGTAGTTCGAGGCGCAAAGCGCCTCCGCCTCCCTGGGGGTTAGTGGTATGGTGGAAGCCATGCGAAAGAGTGATGACGTTGCAGATATGAGTCTAGAGATGTGCAATGACAATGGAGGCCAATCCTACATATATGTAGTGAGAAATGGCGGGAAGAAAACTGCGGGAAGAAAAGGCGGGAAAAAAATTGCGGGAAGAAATCGCAGGAAGAAATGGCGGGAGAAAACTTGGGTTTAGGGTTTAGGGTTTGAGATGTCCCATGCGACGAAAAGGAAAACTTCCTCCTGCAACATTGTTCTCCATACCAATATCCACATGCATGCATAATATGGGCACAACATCATAAACTATGCCGCGATTCAGCGCATAACATCGGTCAATTGGACCAAAAGCCATGAAACCTCGAACATGATAGGTCATTTTGTGAAGGTTTTTTCGAGACATGATCAATATACCAAGTCTGGTATTTTTACTTGCAACTATGTCACATAATATGACACCACGCGAAGGATTTACATTGTTCGGACTTTTTTGAATTTCTTATGTCCGTTTTGAATTTTTTGAATTTCTAACTATGGTCGAACCGGCATGCATGAAGATAGGGGACGAGCATCGCTAGAAATTGCACTGGATCTCTGAAGAAACCACATATTGCGAGTCTAAAAATGATTTTTCAAAAAATCACGGGCGTTAGATCATGTACCTGTAGTACAAACCGGACCCACTTCCTACCAATTCGACAAACATTTGTCCTTTTTACCCGGGATGAATGGAAAGTTTTGAGATGTCCCGGTTGAGAGATAGTCCATGTAAGGTGGTCTAGTATTTTTAAAAAATGAGATGGTAGCATTCTGAAACAACATTTTGGTGGTTACTTCACAAAACGACCCGTTTTTTACGCTCGGAAAATGGAAAATGGCTTTTCCGTGCGACAAAAAGGAAAACTTCCTCCTACAACATTGTTATCCATACCAATTTCCACATGGATGCTTAATATGGGCATAGCATCACAAACTATGCCGCGATTCAGCATATAACATCGGTCATTTGGACTGAAAGCCATGAAACCTCGAACATGATAGATCATTTTGTGAAGGTCTTTTCGGGATATGATCAATATACCAAGTCTAGTATTTTTCATTGCAACTATGTCACATAATATGACACCACGCGAAGGATTTACATTGTTTGGACTTTTTTGAATTTCTTATGCCCGTTTTGAATTTTTTGAATTTCTAACTATGGTCGAACCGGCGTGCATGAAGATAGGGGACGAGCATCGTTAGAACTTGCATTGGATCTCGGAAGAAACCACATATTGCGAGTCTAAAAATGATTTTTTTAAAAAAATCACGAGCGTTAGATCATGTACCTGTAGTACAAACCAGACCCACTTCCTACCGATTCGATAGACATTTGTCCTTTTTACCCGGGATGGATGGAAAGGTTTGAGATGTCCTGGTTGGGAGATAGTCCATGTAAGGTGGTCTAGTATTTTATAAAAATGGGATGGTAGCATTCTGAAACAGCATTTTGGTGGTTACTTCACAAAAAACCCGTTTTTTGCGCTCGGAAAATAGAAAATGGCTTTTCCGTGCGACGAAAAGGAAAACTTCCTCCTGCAACATTGTTCTCCATACAAATGTCCACATGCATGCATAATATGGGCACACCATCACAAACTATGCCGCAATTCAGCACATAACATCGATCATTTGGACTGAAAGCCATGAAATCTTGAACATGATAGGTCATTTTGTGAAGGTTTTTGCGAGACATGATCAATATACCAAGTCTGGTATTTTTCCTTGCAACTATGTCACATAATATGACACCACGTGAAGTATTTACATTGTTCGGACTTTTTGAATTTCTTATGTCCGTTTTGAATTTTTTGAATTTCTATCTATGGTCGAACCGGCGTGCATGAAGATAGGGGACGAGCATCGTTAGAACTTGCATTGGATCTCTGAAGAAACCACATATTGCGAGTCTAAAAATGATTTTTTCAAAAAATCATGGGCGTTAGATCATGTACCTGTAGTACAAACCGGACACACTTCCTACCGATTCGACAGACATTTGTCCTTTTTACCCGGGATGGACGAAAAGGTTTGAGATGTCCCGGTTAGGAGATAGTCCATGTAAGGTGCTCTAGTATTTTAGAAAAATGAGATGGTAGCATTCTGAAACAACATTTTGGTGGTTACTTCACAAAACGACCTGTTGTTTATGCTCGGAAAATGGAAAATGGTTTGATCATTTGGACCGAAAGCCATGAAACCTCGAACATGATAGGTTCATCTTTAGTCCCGGTTGGAGGGATTTCGGCAGGCTGGGTCAGGTAGCACTAATGATAGGAGTGAGTGTCGATATTATGTCATGCGGCTTGTACCTTGTCCCGGATGGTGTCACCAACCGGGACTAAAGATGAACCTTTAGTCCCGGTTGGAGACACCAACCGGGACAAAACACGAGTCAACACTAATAATAGGGGTGAGTGTCGACATTATGTCGTGAGGACACTGTGCCGAGCTGCTTGTACTATAAATAGGCATCCTTGTGAGTCCAGTCCTCCAGCCAGATTGAGGCATCTCCAATATGGTTTTCGAGAGCAGGGACACCACTACGACCAGTTTCAGGGAGATGCCGCCGGATCCCAGTCCTCCGGCATCTCCAAGAAACTGGTCATAGAGGCACTCCCTAATATGTGAAATTAGTCAGCTCCCAGGCATATTGATCTAGTTAGAGAAGTTACAAGCTGCAAGATGGTGTGCGAGAGTAGGGACACCACTACGACCAGTTTGAGGGAGATGTTGTTTCATCTGTAATCCATGAGTCAGGCTTCCCCGGGTTTTTGGAGCGTACAATATTCTTGTGTTCCTCGATATACGGAGCTACCAACGTGGAATTATGTAGAACTATGTAGTGTGCTTTAGTGAAAGAATCCCCGTCCCTACATATCATTGTTTTCTTTCCCAGCATGCCTTTTCCACTTAGTCTTACCTCATGCCGCGAGTTAGAAACACCAATCGGCTTAAGGCCAGGAATAAAGTCAACACAAAACTCAATAACCTCCTCTGTTCCATATCCCTTGGAGATGCTTCCTTCTGGTCTAGCACGGTTATGAACATATTTCTTTAAGACTCACATGAACCTCTCAAAGGGGAACATATTGTGCAGAAATACAGGACCGAGAATGACAGTCTCTTCCACTAGGTGAACTAGGAGATGCGTCATAATATTGAAGAAGGATGGTGGGAACACCAACTCAAAACTAACAAGACATTGTACCACATCCTTCTGTAACCTTGGCCAAATATCTGGAGTGATTACCTTCTGAGATATTGCATTAAGGAATGCACACAGCTTCACAATGGGTACTCGAACATTTTCTGGTAGAAGCCCCCTCAATGCAATCGGAAGCAACTACGTCATAATCACGTGACAGTCATGAGACTTCAGGTTTTGGAACTTTTTCTCTGCTATATTTATTATCCCCTTTATATTAGATGAGAAGCCAGACGACACCTTGATATTGTAAAGGACTTCAAAAAAGATTTCCTTCTCTGCTTTGGTAAGAGCATAGCTGGCATGACTTAAGTGACGCCCTTTATCCGTCTTGTTTTGTATATGCATGTTCTTTGGGTCTTTCATAATTTGTTGGTCCTCCCGTGCTTCTGGTGTATCTTTTGTCTTCCGATACACGCCTACGAATCCTAGCAGGTTCACACAAAGATTCTTTGTCACGTGCATCACGTCGATTGAAGAGCGGACACGTAGGACTTTCCAATATGGAAGCTCCCAAAATATAGATATCTTCTTCCACATGTGTGCGTGTCCTGTAGCGATGTCGTTCGGAACTGATTGACTGCCGGGAACCTTTACAAAGATTACTTCTATGTCCTTGACCATACCAAATACATCATCACCAACAGGGAGTTCAGGCTTCTTCCCGTGATCTGCCTCACCTTTGAAATGCTTGCCTTTCTTTCTAACGGGATGATTGGTCGGAAGAAATCGTCGATTCGCCAGGTACACAACCTTCTTGCATTTATGCAAATATGTACCTTCAGTCTTATCTAAATAGTGCGTGCATGCCTTATATCCCTTGTTTGTTTGTCCTGAAAGGTTACTAAGAGCAGGCCAATCATTGATGGTTACGAAAAGCAACCCTCGTAGGTCAAATGGCTCCTGTTTGTTCTCATCCCATGCATGTACACCTGGTTTGCCCAACAGCTATAAGAGTTCTTCAACTAATGGCCTAAGGTACACATCAATGTTGTTGCCCGGTTGCTTCGGGCCTTGGAAGAGCATTGGCATCATAATGAACTTACGCTTCATGCAAAACCAAGGAGGAAGGTTGTAGATACATAGAGTCACGGGCCAGGTATTGTGACAGCAGCTTTGCTCCCCAAAAGGATTCATGCCATCCGTACTTAGACCAAACCATAAGTTCCATGCGTCACCTGCAAAGTCTGGGAAGTCTCTCTCGATTTTTCTCCACTATGACCCATCAGCAGGGTGTCTCAACTTCCCGTCTTTCTTACCATCTTCTTTGTGCCATCGCAACAACCTGGCATGCTCTTTGCTACTGAACATGTGTTTCAACCTTGGTATTATAGGAGCATACGACATAGCCTTAGCAGGAACTCTCTTCCGGAGGGGCTCTCCCTCAACATCACCAGGGTCATCTCATCTGATTTTATACCGCAATGCATTACATACCGTGCATTTATCTAAATATCCATACTCCTTACCGCGGTAGAGGATGCAGTCATTAATGCATGCATGTATCTTCTGCACATCTAATCCTAGAGGACAGAGAGTCTTCTTTGCTTCGTACCTACTCTCGGGAAGTTCGTTATGTTTTGGAAACTTCGGCTTTATTATTTTCAGCATCTTTTCAAATGAGGAGTCAGTTAGACCACACTCTGCCTTTCATCGCAGCAATTCGAGTGTGGTACCGAGCTTTGTGCTGCCATCTTTGCAATTTGGGTACAACAATTTCTTGTGATCTTCTAACATGCCCTCTAACTTCAACTTCTCCTTTTTTGTTTCACAGTCTCGCTTTGCATCAGAAATGACCCTACCCAGTTCATCAGCGGGCTCATCTGATGCCCGTTCTTCACCTCCTTCCTCTTCATTGTCTTCCATTGCAGTATCACTGTATTTAGGAAACATATGATGATAGTTGTTATCATCATCTTTTTCACTATCTTCCATCATAACCCCTATTTCCCCGTGCTTGGTCTAGCAATTATAGTTGGGCATGAAACCTTTCATAACCAGGTGGCCGCGAATGATTTTCGAGGAAGAGTACTCCTTGTTGTTCCGACATTGAACACACGGACAACGTATAAAACCATTCTCTTTTTTTGCCATAGCGACATCGATAAATTTATCCACGCCTTTAATGTACCCGGGTACGCGCCGGTCACCGTACATCCATTCCCGACCGTTCATCTGCATCATATAATTAAGTTTATCAAAACGGGACATCATAAATAGTGAAATGACGAAGTCACATCAACACGTGCATTGTATCAATGACAGAGAAAAGATAAGATTGCTAACCTCGATCGAGGGAAATAAAGAGGAGAAAGCTCAAGTGCGTCTTGGACACCTTCTATATTTTTGTTCTTTGAGAAATTGAACGGGATCATTCACTCAAACATTTAATCAAACACCTTGAATGCATGCATAGGAAAAAAATAAACTAGCACACCTCTCACACCTTCCACCAAGAAAAAACAAAGGGGAGTCAGAGGGCTGGGGCGTCTTATTTATAGAGGGTGGGATCATACGTCCCGGTTTGTAACAAAAACCAGGACTAAAGGTGTGTGCCAGGCCACGTGTCTGGCGCCCAACCTTTAGTCCCGGTTTGTGTTACAAACCAGGACGCATGCCTCCGGCCTCCTCCGAATTTCTTATGTTATATATACACTTCCCTTCTGAGTCCAACGTGCCCCTATGCTTGTAAAATCAATTCTTTGCACGTTCGATCCAATCGTCTATCTCTGGGATGATCTTGTTAGCACGCAATTCATCCTGAAGTTTCTTCCACTTAGGAATGCCAGCCCTGTAGCCACTTTGCCCCATAGTATGGTGATACTTCTTGTTAGCAGCATTTATCTTATTCGTTTCAGCATTTTCTTAGCTTTTCTGATGTCTTGTAATTCACAAACTCAGCCCATAATGGTTTTAACTTCTGATACTGAATCTTCTCGAAATCCGGAGTCTTATCTTTCACAACATAGTCAAGGTGCAATCGTTTCTTCCAGTTGGTGAAACACTAGGCCATCTTCATCAAAGCCCACTCCCTGACCTTCATCTGCATGGCTTTGGCATGTTGCTTGGCGTCCTCAACTGGATCCTCCGAATTTGGATCCACCTCTACCTTTGGTAGGGTGTCTGGGGCCCAACCTTTAGTTCCGGTTTGTGTTACAAACCGGGACGCATGACCCCTCACGAACCGGGGCGCATGCCTCCGGCCACCGTGCCCGCTCGAACCGGGACGTGTGCCAGCATTAGTTCCGGTTCATGGCGCAACCGGGACTAATGCTGTTAGGGGGCGCGAACGGATAGCCTGTTTTCTACTAGTGTCTATATCTATACCTAATATCTTATATCTATTTTTGTATATATACCTACTAGCAAAAGAGCCCTTAAGCTTCTACGCCTTAATATTAGTTAATATTTTACCTCTTTTGAGTTTCCGGTGCTTCGAAATCTCTTTCTTCCTCAAACCACATGGAAGGTTGGACCCTCAATACCAACGAACACCATGGCGTCAGAGTAGAGTCCATGCACGGTTGTCAGGGGTACACATCACTATGATCTACAGCTGACGCTGGTGTCGGAGATATGACCCAGGTACCCTAGAGTTGAGATATAAGTGATACAATAGGGTGATGAGTAATTCAATAAAAGATGTATGTAGAGAAAAAACATATAGGAATGAAGATATGAGGTATAAAAGAATAAGATAAAAGAAAGGAGGAAGAAAACTCACCTGGGCCGGTTTAAGCTGAAACCCGGCATGGTCGAGTTCCTCCAAGGCCGGAATTGCCTCCCCAAGCCGAACGAGGATTTAATTTTGCTGGGCCGATGCTCCTTTCCCGCCTGGGCCAGGAATGGGCTGACTCGGCCACCACGAGCCAACTCCGCCACTGCATCTTCACCGCATGGGCCGGCACAGAGCCTCCCGGCTCATCTCATCACGTCACCACATCCCGCCTCGACGCAGACATGCTCCCGAGCCCGAGCTTCTCGTCGCCAACTCCCGCGGTCACCTCGCCACCTCCCTGCTCCTAACCTGAGTAGGATGGCATATGGATTACTCGGCCCACCCCAGGCTGACCTTCCACACCACCAGTTGACTCGGCTAGGCCGTTTGTCTCCGTCCCCGGCCGACTTCACCAGCACCCCGCCTGGGCTGAGTCAAGGAGACCCGGCTGGGTCATCTCCACTGTTGACAGGGTTGGGACACACTAGTGCAAATAACTCCATGCTTCCCGGTTGGTAAGGGGCTTTAGTCCCATTTTCCCAACCGAGACGGGGCAATCGAGACTAAAGTCGTGACCCTTTAGTCCTGGTTAGGCCACGAACCGGGACAAAACGTGGTCCACGTGGCCGCTGCTCCGCGCAAGGGGGGAGGAGCAACCGTCCCGGTTCGTAACACGAACCGGGACAAATCACTCTCTGCCGCAGCAGAGATTTCGCACATTTCTCTATCGCGACAGAGAATTCATTTATATTGTTTTATTTTTATTTTTGTGTTTTGCACTCATCAATGAAGGAACCATTATATTACACAACATCATCATGACAATAGAGATCCAAGTGTCGAACATATTACATTTGATACACGGGTTTCATGCACATATATACATACAAAATAAGCTCTTTGTATAGTCCCTATTGCTATACACCCGCATAGTATTCTCCTTTAGGACTTCTGCATCCAAGAATCCCGCCAATTCCTCCTGAATTGCTCGTAGGTGATCCTTTGGCAGAAGACCAGTCCCGTAGACGTTCGAGCTGATTTAAAAAAGGAGTCAGCCTATATGAATGAAACTAAAAACAATTTCATGGTAATAAAAAACTATAAAAATTGTTTACATATGTTAAGTTGCTCTAAATTTATGCCCTTCTCACAGCACGTCTGATGGATGAACTCGCAAACATAGTATCCACATAAATTGTTCCCTGGTCTCTACGTTAGGCACTTTACGAGAACAAAGTTCAATCAAAATAATAATCAAGCATGATAACGGTATCAAAACTAGAATCAAAGAGATGCGCGGATCTAGCTAGTGGTACTTACATCTAGTGGTTTAAACGTAAGCTCCTCTTTCCAAACACCCCTAGACTTCTTGGTGAACCGTTTCCAAGTGTTGCCCGGCGAAGAAAATGAATAAAAGGAGTTATTAAATACTTGATATCATGAAATTCACGAACGTTGCCGATATCGTGCCGTAATGATTAGAATTACTACTGGAGTGTCATCTGCATGTCCGCCCACGTCTCAAGGGGTTTATGTTTCGAGTCCATGACTAGTACCCGCCCTTTGTTAGGTTGAATGATTAACAGAATATAGTGGAAGCTGCGCATGCATAACTCATCAATTATACACTTAACATCGAGTAACTGAAATAGAAAGTGTATACAAGACAATAACACTCACTCGAAGTTGTAAGGAAATAGTATTTCCCTTCTGTCTTCTTGAAACCTTAGCACGTGTACAATATTATCCTCCGTATCCTGGGGTTTTGCTTTCAGATTAGCTTGATGAACATAATATGCGTCAACGAACCAAATGTCATAGATTTGTCCTCTGCTGCATTCGAGAATCTTCATTCTGCATATTATAGTGTGATTATATACATGCAATAAACAAGATGAGATAGCTAGAGACTTAATTAATTACAGAATTAGTACTTATAGACAATAGGCACTGATGATCGATTTGTCCAAGGCGTCTTGATTGAATAATTGAAATTGGTCAAAAAATTCAATGGCTACCAGGTCATCTTCTTTCCCGTAATGCTTTTTTTGTAACCCTCATCATTATCCAGTTAGCCCCGACCTTTGTGGCATGCATGTACCAGTTATGCAATCTTCACATTTTTGTTGGTAGATTCTTTACATCCTCAGGTTTGACGAGAGGTTTCCCGTATTGGTATTTGTATGCTACTTCACCCGCGGGGAAGTACTGTAACTGGGATAAGTAGTGGGAAATGCTCATACCTTGAGCAGCGGCCTCTTCTCTGTATTGTGCAACTACATCGGGATCATACTACTCTTTGGCCGCATATTTGCTCGACACCACATTGGTATGGGAAATCACCTTGAGAGGGGCGCAAGATTGTTTTGTTTGTTCTCCAAGCTGGGGAACAGATTTCCCGCTTGCACTAGTGCTCTTCGACACATGTTGTGCCGCATGTGACTTGAGAATAGAGCTCTCATAGTCTGATGACAGCTTTGGCTCGGGTTGGTGAAGGCCCTTTATCATTTTGAACACTCGGGCTTTATATTCTTTGGTGCTAGGGAACTCTAGCTCTTTCGGCCGCCTCAGCTTAGCAAAAAATGCTGCTTTTCCGCCTCGATGATCGCCATAGTCTCCTCTTCAGTATAGTCATAAGCTCTCTTGGGAGGAACCTTTGGTACTTTTGGAAGAGGCTCCTGTTTACATGTTGGCGATTGCTTACCACTCCGCAGAGTAGTGGTGGTACGCTTATGCTTTTTTTCCTGAGGCGCCGATGATGGCTGCCGTGGCGGCGACGACTGTGCTGGAGATTGGTGAGGCGACAGAGACGGTTAAGGCGACGAAGGCGGGTGAGGCGACGGAGACGGCTGCCGTGGTGGCGACGACTGTGCTGGAGACGGGTGGGGCGGCGGTGAAGATGGCTTTGGCATCTGATTTGGAAGCACGATATATTCTTTTGGCCATAGAATGGTGATGTTTGTTGCTTCTCCTAGTTCAGTCACATCACCTTCACCTGCAGGGTAGTCAAGCTTCAAACCTTCAAAGTTGTGCATGACTTCATCCACCCCAACGACAGCATAGCCCTGTGGAACCGGACTACAATGGTAAGTTGGTGCATGTCCAATTGGTAAGGCATAGCCGACCGCCACCATCATTGTTATGTTCACAACTTTGACATGTAGGTCGCAGTGTGTCATCTGCGTGATATCATCCACTGGGTAGCCAACACTAGCCATCTTCGGTGCACCATCACCATCATCATCACCCGGGACCTCGGTGGAAGCCACACTACTTTTTCGATTATTCGATAGGCCAGTAGCATCGAATGCAGGTTCTACCATCATGTGCTGTTGAGATAGGCCGGTAGTACCTTGCTGGCTAAGTGCGTTAATTTTATCTTGTTGTTGCTTTATTTGTTCTTCAGTTATACGCATCTGGTCTGCCTAAATTTTTGCTTCAACTTCTGCCTTGTCCTTTCTCCTCTTACGGCTTCTATCAGGATATTTCTTCCTATCTTCGGGAGACCCAGTGCTCCATGGTTGGGAGCCTATTGTGCCTCGTGTTCATCCATCATGTTCCTTATACCCAAGGGCGAGTGTGAGCTCGTCATTCTCTCTATCGGGAATGAACTCCCCCTTTTCAACAACGTTTACTACTTTTCTTATGTTCTCAATTGGAAAGGGGTCTTCTTTATGTCTTATGTTATATATACACTTCCCTTCTGAGTCCAACGTGCCCCTATGCCTGTAAAATCAATTCTTTGCACGTTCGATCCAATCGTCTATCTCTGGGATGATCTTGTTAGCACACAGTTCATCCTCAAGTTTCTTCCACTTAGGAATCCCAGCCCTGTAGCCACTTTGCCCCATAGTATGGTGATACTTCTTGTTAGCAGCATTTAGCTTATTTGTTTCAGACATTTTCTTAGCTTTTCTGATGTCTTGTAATTCACAAACTCAGCCCAGAATGGTTTTAACTTCTGATACCGAATCTTCTCGAAATCCGGAGTCTTCTCTTTCAAAACATAGTCAATGTGCAATCGTTTCTTCCAGTTGGTGAAACACTGGGATATCTTCATCAAAGCCCACTCCCTCACCTTCATCTGCATGGATTTGGCATGTTTCTTGGCGTCCTCAACTGGATCCTCTGAATTTGGATCCAGCTCTACCTTCGGTAGGGTGAAATTAAGCATGAGCCTCTTCCACAGTAAATCTTTGTCCATGTTTTGGACATATAAATATGTTCCCTCTGCCGCATCAGCATGCCTATTCCAATTTCGCATGGTGATCGGGACGAAGTCCCTAATGATTACTCCGCATTGTGCCAAAAATTTGTTTGCGACAACAAGGGGAGCCGTCGGTTTGCTGTCATCACCGACTTCTTCGATCCTGAACCTCTCATGGTCTTCCAACTTTTTGGTTGGGCCTCGTTTGCTCTTTTCAGTAGATTTGCTCGATCCGGAGGGCTAAAAGAAGAAAGATCATCGTTAATATATGTATATAGATAGCAGATGATTAATTAATGAATTAATTATATTACATGCACCTCTCCTTCTCCCTCGCCTTCTCGATCACAGAAGGCATCGCCTTCTCCCTCGCGGAAGGCATCACCTTCTCCCTCAAAGAAGTCATCTCTTCCGTCAAAAAGAGGATCACCCTCATCGGAGTTGTTCAAAAACATCGATACATCGACATTTTCCTCCTCGCGGATCACACCATAGACCAACTCTTCCTTTTCTTCGTCTCTTCCATGTGGTTCCATATTTTCTGCATAGGTGAAAAACGGATAAGTCAAAGCGGCTAAGGGAGAATGTTAGGTAGGGTGTTGAGAGATATAAACCCTAATTCGAAGAAACCCTAATATATACATACACAATAATAAAAATGAATTTACAATAATAAAAATCAACTAAAATCAATATTCTGGAATTCCGAGG
Source organism: Avena sativa (assembly GCA_916181665.1). Lineage (NCBI taxonomy): Eukaryota > Viridiplantae > Streptophyta > Magnoliopsida > Poales > Poaceae > Avena > Avena sativa. Next base: position 19,206,195 of record OV702299.1, read on the forward strand.
GGTGTAAAACCTAGTTGGGAGAAACCTCGAATGCATATGAGAGGAGTCACTTAGGTATACTATTTTGGTATATTATTTATACAAAAATTTTGGTATATTATTTATATTTTCTCATTTATGAATATTAAAATATGATTTTGAAAAGTATTAATACTTATAAAATATTTATCAAATAATAATTATTTAAATAGTTAACATAATAATGTACGGTAATAGTTTTAAGTTGTACATTTTATTTTTCTGAAAAATTTCATATATTAAGCATATTTTTCTGAATTATTAAACAATAGTTATTAAATTTATAATATTAATTCATTTCCTATTGAAAAAATAGTATATACAAAATATGATTGGTGGGCCCCTGTCGACGTCGCTATATAAAGAGGTGGGGGGCCGGCTGCACACGGTACGAGGTTCAACCGTACGCTGCCAACCCCACGAACACTCCCTACCGATCTTGGGTTAGCCAACGCTCGACAGGAAGCTTCGCCGTCGCTACCACTTAGGCCCTATAGCCACGCTCTCGCCGTCGACCAAGATGGCCAACGAGTCATCGAGTTCGTCCACCGGAGAAGGTATTTTTTCCCCTCCTCTCTCTCTCTCTATATATATCTCTGAAAGATCCAAACCCTAGAGGCCTGTCATGGTGGTGTCACGGCAAATTCCATGGGTAGGCTTACGTTGGGGGCCGAATGGGTGCTTGTGGTCACTAGGGAGGGAGTGCACGGTCTTGCCATGCACGAAGAACAAGATGAACTATCCACACTTAGGAATTTTATGGGTGCCCCTTGTTTACAAGTGCTCCTTGAGCTGTATGAACTAGAGTACAAGGCACTAGTTCCCTACTTGGTCCAACCTCCTTCTACTACTGCTATGCCCCTCCTTATATAGGTGGTGCTAGCTAGGTTTCACCCCTTTCGGTTCTAGGGTTACTGTTTGGATCTTGGTCCCTACTGTGCGGGCCGGGTCATGGGCTTGCCCAAAGCCCAATGGCCCAGTCCTCAAAGCTAGACAGCTAACGGTCTTCTGGTACGTCGCCTCCTGTTCCTTTTGGCATCATGCAGTAACTTTGTACGTCAGCCCTTGCTTTAGGAGTCACCCGGCTCCTTTTATGTCACCTGGCGTTGCCCTTCTCTTTTGACTACGCTTTACCATGGTCCCTCCTAATCCTTAATAGGAAAGGTGCCACGCGTCCTGTCTGACTCGGCCCCTCCTCGTGAGACTCGGCTCGTGGGTTCCTGCAAGGTTTACATATTTGTCTTATATGGGCCGACATGATTTCTATGTCGGCCTCACGCGATCTTCTTACCCAGCCGTACTTACCCGGCCTGGTTCTTTCTTCACTCGGCGTAAGCCAAGCTGGGCTGTGTTTTAACCCTTGTGACCCTACCGGGGGTTATCCCCCCAACATTAGTCCCCGAAGCTGGTGAGGTCTAGCTGTTCTAACTGTTAGGCGTCTCCAGGTTCCTTTAATGTAATTGGAACTTATTTTTTGTCTTTAATTGTCGCTTAGGGCGCACTGTTTTGCGCAATCTCGCATCTTGCGGAGTCTGACTGACAGTTTTCGGATCCATTCTTTGACTTCTTGGCTCATTTTTGCCTCGTGCCGAGTAGCTTTGGCCAATTCCGGGTCATTTTCGGCGCGCCTCAGTCACTGACAGCTGGTAATCATGTTTACTTGCCTCAAATTTTGTTCCAAACCCTGACCGCACAGTGACGGTTGTGCAGTTATTCCCTGTCACTATGGCCGTCCCATCGGTCTACGCCCCTTGTCCTTCCTTTTGTGACGTGGCAGGGGATTTTCCTTGTATCGTTGTCACGTGGCGCCCTCTGATTGGATTACTTGGCCGGATACACGGCCACACGCTGGCCGCACGGCGCATGGGATCCCACGATTGGGGTTTTTACAGCCCTTAAGTAGGGGTGAGGGGGTTACAACTTCCCTCGCATGCTCAGTATTCCCCTAGCCTCTTCTTCTTCCTTGCTTCCCCAAAATCAAACCTCCCCCTCTGTGGTTCTTCTTCCCTTCTGCTCTTGCCTTGCGATTTCCCTTTTCCTCTTCTCATTCCACTATGGTTCCTTGTTCTTCCAAACCTCTTCTCACGGAGGAGGAGATTGAGTCCAGGAGGATTATGTATGCACGCGACGGTGCTGAAGGGGACGAGGAGCAGGAGGTTCCCGCCGGTGAGCGCGGAGGCTGGGAGGGTTTAAAGGTCTCCACCGAGGAGGTCGAATGGATCCGCTCCACCAGTCGCATCCCCTTCCAGGTCGATTATCGTTTTCCCGCCGGTGAGATCTCTCCCAAACCCGATGCCAATGAGAGGGTGGTTTTCCTTTCTCACTTTGAGCGAGGTTTCGCTCTTCGAGTGAGCACCTTCTTTTCCTCATTTCTGTCCACTTTCCATCTCCAGACCCATCATCTTCCTGCCAACGCGATTGGCTCCCTATCTTGCTTTATTTCCGCTTGCGAGGCCTACCTCGGGATTTGGCCTACAGTTCTTCTGTGGGCCAAATACTTTAGTTTTAGGGTCCAAGTCATTCCCCAGCCTGGCGCTCCTCGAGCCGAGAAGAGGCCGACTCGGTGCGGAGCTGCTAGCATCACACCCAGGAGAGACTCCATCTTTCCTCGGGTTACTTGCCTTGACTCTTGCAAGAAATGGCATAAGACTTTCTTCTATGTCAAAAACAGCGGGTCCATCGATAACATCCGACTCCCTCATTTCTCGGACGAGGTCCCCAACAAGAAGCTCTGGCATCTTGACCCGCATGACCAAGATGCTGCGGTGAACGAGGCTAATGAATGGATACGGGTAGGCTACACTACCGCAAATCAAAATTTTCTCCCGCGTAAACCAGGAATACTGTTGTCATAGATCACGGGATTACCACTAGACGCACAGTTGCGGAATTGATGAAGCACGTCGAGGCAGTGCAGACGTTCCACGTCTCCTCCTTGTCCTCGTCCCACGAGAAGCTCCCCTTGCGCGGCTCGTCCAAGTGCCATAGATGCAGCACCTCCGAGGTATCGACACGTGCGGGGTGGAAGGGTCAGACGCCGGACTACTAGGTCCGCACGTGCAACACAGGCGTGAGGTGTGGCGGCTGGGTGGAATGGTCTAAGGTCTAACCTTGGTCATCTCGCCCCACCCTCTCTTATAGAGGCGTCCCTAGTGGGCTTCTACATTAGAAGCCCATTAGTAGCCTAAGCCTGGTCTAATTCGGATCCAATCCTCATTAGGCTTCCATCCCCTTAAGTGTGTGACCCTATAGGTTCATATGCGTATAGACATGACACAAATACACTTATTCTGTCAATAGTTGGTAGCGGTCTCTAGCAAGACGTGCCAACTCCTAAACGCATACAAAGATCATATTGAACGAACCATCACAAGGTTTAGTACATGTCTTTCCCTTTGCCTCACGATATTTGGTCTAGCTCCAGGCTGACCTCTCTTTCTTGATACTGTGATTCGGAATCCCTTTACTAAGTTAACTCTTAACCTTATGTAGCACGGCCATGCATTTCTGGATCCGATCACTCGAGGGGCCTAGAGATATCTCTCTCAAGTAGAGAGGGGCAAATCCCATCTTGATTAACCATGCCTTGCAGCATGTTTCAGGACAAATCCGAAAGCTACCTTTATAACTACCCAGTTATAGAGTAGCGTCTGATAGCCCCAAAGTAGGTCGATCCACATCTCAAGTACATGCGACAATCTCAGGTCTAAGGACAAAACATACACGATGTGTAGAGAGAGCTACAAGTCTAATTGCCAGTCTCATGTTGGGTCAGTCCAACCCCATGTTCATAACATGTGTCCACATCATTTGTTTGACATCTCCATGTCTATGACTTGCGAAACATAGTCATCAACCAATCGATGTGCTATTCTAATATTCACGTGTGTCCTCACATGAACTCCGACTAGGGATAACTATTAAATAACCATACAGGTAAAGAGTTTCACAAACAATTCACATAATTGCCAATCAATACAAGTTGCCTGATATGGATATTCAAAGAACATTACAATAACTCATGGATACATATGAAATATAATCATCTCTATGATTGCCTCTAGGGCATATTTCATTCAGTCTCCCACTTGCACTAGAGTCAATCTAAAATGTATATAATACCCATTGCTCTTGTGTGCGCTTCATGCGCGGGCTGCGGGACAGGCTTAGTGAAGGGATCAGCAACATTTGAGTCCGTATGTATTTTGCATATCATGACACTACCATCCTCAACAAACACATGAATCTGATGGTAACGCATGCGAATATGTTTGTTCTTCTGGTGATGTATAGGTTCCTTGGCTTGTGCAATAGCACCATTGTTGTCACAATAAACGTCCAAGGGATTGGATGCGCCCTGAACCACACCGAGAGCAATTAGGAAATTCCTAATCCAAACAGCTTCCTTTACGGCCTCCGAGGCAGCAATATATTCAGCTTCTGTTGAAGAGGAGGTCACCGTAGCTTGCTTGGAACTTTTCCAGCTCACAGCACCACCATTCAAGACAAACACATAACCTGATTGCGATTTCGAATCATCTGAGTCGTTAAGGTAACTCACATCTGTGTAACCCTTTACATTGAGTTCATCCTCACCTCCATAAACTAGGAACACATCCTTAGTCCTTTTCAAGTACTTAAGGATGTTCTTTACCGCTGTCTAGTGACCTTCACCTGGATCAGCCTGGTATCTGCTCATAACACTTAGAGCATAGGAAACATCTGGGCGAGTACATATCATTGCATACATGATGGATCCAATAGCCGAAGCATATGGAACCCTACTCATGCGCTCACGCTCATTAGTATTCGAAGGACACTGAGTCTTGCTGAGTTTTATGCCGTGAGACATGGGCAAGAACCCCTTCTTAGCCTCTTCCATGCTAAACCATTTCAACACTTTGTCAATGTATGTAATCTGGCTTAATCCAGTGAGCCTCCTTAATCTATCTCTATAGATCTTGATGCCCAGAATATATGCTGCTTCTCCCAAGTCCTTCATCGAAAAACTATTTTTCAATGAGGTCTTAACAGACTCGAGCATAGGAATGTCATTTCCGATCAGCAATATGTCATCTACATATAAGATTAGAAATACCAGCGCTCTCCCACTTTCCTTCTTGTAAACACAAGGTTCTTGTTCGTTTTTGATGAAGCCAAACTCCTTTACGACTTCATCAAATTGAATGTTCCAACTCCGAGATGCTTGCTTTAGCCCATAAATGGACTTCAGAAGTTTGCATACCTTTCCAGCATTGTTTGGATCGACAAAACCTTGGGTCTGCATCATATACACGTCCTCAGTTAGGATTCCATTTAGGAAAGCCGTCTTGACATCCATCTGCCATATTTCATAGTCGATATGCAGCAATGGCTAGAATTATCCGTATAGATTTAAGCATCGCTATGGGCGAGAAAGTCTCGTCGTAGTCAACTCCTTGAATTTTTCGAAAACCTTTTGCAACAAGTCGAGATTTATGGATGTGAACATTTCCATCCATATCAATCTTATTCTTATAGATCCATTTGCACTCGATGGCTTTAAAACCATCAGGCAGGTCAACCAAGTTCCAAACTTGATTGTCTCCCATGGATTCTATCTCGGATCTCATGGCGTTTCGTGGTGGTGGCACAGCAGATGCCATGGGTAGGCTTAAGTTGGGGGCCGAATGGGTGCTTGTGGTCACCGGGGAGGGAATGCACGGTCGAGCCATGCACGAAGTACAAGAAGAACTCTCCACACTTGACAATTTGATTGATACCCCAAAGATCATAAGTGCTCCTTGAGTTGTATTGGCTTGAGTATGCAGTACATGTTCTCTACTTGGTCCAACCTCTCTCTACTACTGCTATGCCCTCCCTTATATAGGCAGTGCTAGCTAGCTAATACCCCTTTGGGTTCTAGGGTTTACTGTTTGGATCTTGGTCCCTACAATATGGGCCGGGTTATGGGCTTGCCCTAAGCCCATAGGCCCGGTCCATAAAGCTTGACAGCTAATGATCTTCTGGTATGCTGCTTCTTGTTCTTTTTGGCGTCATGCTGTTACTTTGTACGTTAGCGCTTGCTTTCGGCGTCACCCGGCTCCTTTTGTGTCACCCGGCGTCGCCCTTCTCTTTTGACCATGCTTTACCATGGTCCTTCCCGAACCTTACACTACTAGAAAAACGCCTATTCGTGGCGCACCTGAAAAGGCCTTCCGTGGCGCACTAGCAGTGCGCCACGGGCCTCGCGCTACGGCTATCTCGTAGCCGTGGCGCACTGCATGGTGCGCCACGGTTATATCGAGATAGGCGTGGCGCACTACCAGGTGCGCCACGGGTAGGGGTACAGGGTGCGCCACAGATGTGTTTTTCAAAAAACAAAAAAAAATGCAAAAACACCCTCGTTTTGAATTGCAAAAGCAATCGGGTCCGTGCATCGCCGCCGCAGTCGTGTCACCTCGCCGGAGCATGGCCGTGGCAGGGAGGTGCGGGAGGGGTCGTGGCCGCTCTAGTCCTCGCCGACGTCGAGGTGGAAGGAAGGTTGTGGTTGGAGAAAGGAAGGTAGGAAGAGAGGGAGGAAGGAAGAGATGGAGGAAGAGAGGGAGGAAGGAAGAGATGGAAGAAGAGATGGAGGAAGAGAGGGAGGAAGGGAGGTCGGACGCCGCCGTCACTGCAAGGAGAGGAGGAGGCCGCCGTTGCGCCGCCGCCGCGCCACCGTCACTTCAAGGAGAGGAGGATGCCATCGTCGCGCCGTCACTGCAAGGTGATGAGAAGGGGAAGGAGGAGAAGGAAGAAGGAAGAAGGAGAAGGAAGAAGGAGAAGGGAGAAGGAAGAAGGAGAAGGGAAAGGAAAAGGAAGAGGGAAAATGGGGAGGGAAAAGGGGGAAGGGAAAGGTATGTGGGCGGGGTGAGGATTCGAAATTTGAATCCCACCCAAGATTATCCATGGCGCACTAGGTGGTGGTGCGCTACAGGTAAGTCGCCCTCTATTTTTTTTTCTGCAGGAAAAAACGGTCTTTTGACCGTAACTTTTTACTCTTTTCGAATTTTGAAAATCTAAAAAATCGCTAAACGACCAAAGGTCGTTGCGAGCAGATGCGAAATCTCGTTCTCGTCATTTTGGTATATTATACGATTTTTTTCGATATCGTTGCAAAAGTTATGCCCTTTTTACCGTGGCATGACTTTTTTTTGCAAATAAAGTCGAAACTCATGTTTGTTAATTTTACTAGAAGCTATACCACATTACCTACCTAAATATGAAAGGATTTAATTTTTTGAAGTGTTTATCATTTTCTTTTATTTTTTGCAAAGCCTAAAAAGGCGATCCACAGGGGGGGTGTGGAGTTGGTGCATGCCACTTAGCCGTAGGGCACTAGGGCAGAGTGCCCTACGGCTAAGTTGACCCAGCTGCAGCAGCAAACATGCCCGTAGCGCACTCGGTCAAGGTGCCCTACGGATAAGTGACACATCCGTAGCGCACCTTGACCTAGTGCGCTACGGGTATGTGTGATGTGGCCACATGTGCCCTGGCCCACACATAGCCATGGCGCACCACCCCCATGTGCGCCACGCTTATGACAGTTAGCCGTAGGGCACCTGTGGGCAGTGCGCCACGCCTATTTTACCCGTGAGGCACCACTAGCAAGTGCGCCACAGAAGTGTGGATTACCTATAGCCGTTTTCCTAGTAGTGTTACTCGGAAAGGTGCCACGTGTCCTTCTTGACTCGACCCTTCCTCCGTTGACTCAGCTCGTTGGTACCTGCAAGGGTTACAACTTTGTCCTATACAGGCCGAGATAGTTTGTATCTTGGCTCTCATGCTTATCTTTCCCAGCCGTTCTTACTCGGCCTGGTTCATTTTTTACTAGGAGCCAACCCAGATGCGCTATGTTTCCCCTCTTGTGACCCTACCGGGGGTTATCCCCCGACATTAGTCCCCGAAGCTAGTGAGGTCTAGCAGTTCAAGCTGTTAGGCGTCTCCAGGTTCCTTTTATGTGAATGGAACTTAGTTTTTGTATTTTATCTATCTCACTTTCGCACCTTGCCGGGTTAGTCTGACAATTTCGGGTCAATTCTTTGACTTCTTGGCTCATTCTTGCCTCGAGCCGAGTTATTTTGGCCAATGCCGGGTCATTTTCGGCGCGCTTCAGTAACTAACAACTAGTAATCATGATTACTTGCCTCAATGTTTGTTCCAAGTTCTGGCGGCACAGTGACGGCTGTGCAGTTATTCCCCGTCACTGTGGCAGTCCCATCGGTGTGCGCCTCTTGTCCTTCCAGCCGTGACGTGGCACTGGATTTTTCGTGTATCTTTGGCTACGTGGCGCTCGCTGACTGGCTCACCCGGCCTAGTACACAGCCACACGCTGGCCGCACAGCACAGTTAGATCCCACTACAGGGGTTTTTACTGCCCTTAAGTAGGGGTTGGGGGTTTCCACTTGCCCCACGCTCGTTCAGTTTCCTTAGCCTTTCTTCCTCCTCGCGCCTGCAAGATCGAACTGCCCCCTTTGCGGTTCCTTCTCCCTCTTGCTCCTATGCTATGATTGCCCCTGTCCTCTTTCGATTCCAGCATGGGTCCTCGCTGTTCCAAGCCTCTCCTTACCGAGGAGGAGACAGACTCCGACGACCTTATGGACGCTCGCGATGGTGCTGATGGTGCCGAGGAGCAGGAGGTCCCCGCCAGCGAGCGCGGTGGCTGGGAAGGCTTGGAGGTCTCCACCGAAGAAGTGGAGTGGCTTCGGTCCACCAGACGCATTCCACTGCAAGTGGATTGCCGCCTCCCCGCCGGTGAGGTCTCCCCTAAACCTCAAGCTGGCGAGCGAGTGGTTTTTCTTTCCCACTTTGAACGTGGTTTTGCTCTTCCTATGAGCACTTTCTTTTCCTTGTTTCTTTCTACCTTCCGTCTACAGACCCACCATCTTCCTGCCAACACAATTGGCTCTCTCTCTTGTTTCATCTTTGCCTGCGAGGCCTATCTTGGAATTTGGCCTACAGTTCTTCTGTGGGCCAAGTATTTTCGCTTCAAAGTCTAGGTTGTCCCCCAGCCTGAAGTTCCCCGTGCCGAGAAGAAGCCTACTCGGTGCGGTGCTGCCAGCATCACGCCCAGGAGGGATTCCATCTTTCCTAAGGTTGCTGGTATTGACTCTTGCAAGAAGTGGCATAGAACCTTTTTCTATGTCAAAAACAGCGGGTCCACCGATAACATCCGGCTTCCCCCTATCTCGAACGAGGTCCCTCACAAGAAGCACCGGCAGCTTGACCCGCGCGACCAAGATGCTGCGGTGACCGAAGCCAATGCAATTCTGGAAAGGTTACTGTCGCCGGATGAGAACTTTCATCTCGCCGACTTTGACCTCATGTGCACCTTCATCTCACGCCGAGTAAGCCCCATCCAAGCCAGGAGCCATAAGATGTGCTTCATGAGCGGGTCCCATGATCCCACTCGGCATTCCACTAAGGAGCTCACCCATGACTCCATCGCCCGCCGAGTAAGCTCAATATTTAAACTGAACTTGGCGGATGATTGGGCCTGGAGTTACCCTCCATTTAGCCGGGTCAGGCTTGTCCCCTCGGTAAGTTTCCGGATTACTTTCTCGCCGAGTAGGCTTTACTCTTTTGCCACACTTAGCTTAGTTTTTAGTCTCTCATTCTGTTTGTCTTTCGCAGAATCTCCTTCACCAGGTTGATGACAGTACTGTCCCTCCTGCTAGTTATCATGGGGACCGCTCTGACTCGGATGAGGTCGAGTATGACCTGGAGTGCTTCATGCCGATCCCACACACTGCAGCCGCTTCTGCTTCGGGTAAGAGTCAATCTCGCAATCCCTTACAAGACTGGTCTGACGATGATGAGGATGATGATTGTACACTTTTGAAGGTATATGCCTTGTGATCTTAATCTCTTTGCTTATCCGAGTAAGCCCGTTATTTACTTTTGCAGCTGGCCAGGTACATGACATTCCTCCTCTCGTCGTGGGCGGAGTCGGCAAGATTCCGTCGCTAAGCCGAAGCAACGCAGAACCTCCTCAAGCACTCAGTTGGCTAAGAAGAACAAGCCCAGTCCGGCAGCTCCTGCTGCCTCTGCTGTTGCCAGCCTGGGTGAGACTCGTCAAGCTGCTGGGCGCCGAGTCACCCGCCGAGTAGCCCGCGACCCGGTCGTCACCGGGTAAGTTTCACACTTTGCCTTTTCTGTTCTTTCCTTTCTCACCACTGCCATTCTCTTATATATGTCTTGTTATTTTCAGTGTTGCGCCTTTGATGGGGAGTTAGGCTGCTTCTAGCATTTCCTCCGCTTAGGCCTGCACCTCCTCTAGCTGACTCAGCAGCGCCGAGTCCCTTCCGGGTTGAGGCTAGCACGGTTGAGGCTCACGCTTCTCAGTGTTAGTCAGACCCGGTGGGTCATTCAGCTAGCGCTCCTGGCGTTGGCCAGGAAACACTTCCTGATCTTGGTGCCCATAAGTCTGGCGCCAAGAAACCCTCTGCCACCAGTTCCTCTGGCATTAGCCCTCAAGCTGATGTGAATGAACAACTTCCTGATCTTGGAGCCAGCAAAACTACTGAACCCAGTTAGGGGGCTCCAAGATCTTCTCCAAATACTCTTGCTCGCTCTCAAATTCTGTCAAAGGGCCACACCCAGCCCAAGGCTTCTGGTTCTACTTGCCCCTCTTCTGGCAAATCCACCTCTTCCAAGCAAACAACTCTAGTTTGTGCTCCGGGTTCTGCTCCTCAGATCTGGCCTCCGATGTCGGCGACAAATCTCTCTTCAACGGGTAAGGGGGACGATTCTGCGGCTGCCGGGTCAGGTGATGACTCCAGGGCTGTTACCCTCCATACTTCTGCCACTGCAACCCATGCTACTGTGGGAACCGCCCTGAAAACTGGTCGAGTTCTCACTCGGACGCTCAGTGGCAAGAGCCTTGGTTCGGCTGAACCTTACGCTGTGGCATGGAATGCAGCAGGCGAGCAGGAGGTCAGCACTCGTGCCGGGAGGAAGATGAAGCTGGGCCCCAAGGCTGTCTCCGACATGACCCAGCAGGCCATTGCTCTGATGGCTCGCGCCAACAAAGTGAACGAGGTAAATTAACTTCTTACTTTTTTGTATCATTGAGTATTTCCTTTATACATATCACCTAGTCCCCGAGGTTATAGTCGAGTAAGAAACTTACTCGGCTGTAAGCTCTTCAATAGTCACTTAGCCTTCAAATCCTTTACCCCAAGCCTGTATGTTATAAATTCGATCCCTAGCCCCCGAGGTTACTGCGGAGTAAGGAACTTACTCGGCTGTAAGCTCTTAAGCCCTTTGATTCCTTTGTGCCAAACTAATGTTAGAGCTTCAATCCCTAGCCCTCGAGGTTACTACTAAGTAAGAAACTTACTCGGCTGTAAGCTCTTAAGCCCTTTTTATTCGGCAGGTCGCCTGACTTGACTCTTTCTTATTTGTCTGTCTTCCTTGGTTAACTTACGCATAACGAGCACACCAAGGTGCATCAAGCTCTCGTCCTGGCGCATCGCAAGCTCGAACTTGCATATGAGAAGCTATAGACTGACACCTATGGCCAAGGTAAAATCTTTGCTCTTCCTCTTTTTCATTTGGTGTAATTTTTCTTAGTCCATCTTCTCATTTTTCCTCTCACTCTTGTTTCACAGCAACTGCTCAGTCCGCCATCAATGAACTTCACTCGCAAATCAGCAAGGTCGAGAGTAAATTTCTTACCTCCCTAAGCCAATTGCTGAAATTTTTCTGTTGGTACTGACAAATATTTGTTCTGAATAAGCAGAGAAGCACCAAGCCGAACTCCAGAAGGAGCGAGATGAGGTGACTCGGCTGAAGGAATTAATGGCCGAGACGGAGCAGAAGCACTTGGCCGAGGTGAAAGGGCTGAAGGAGGAGCTTGCCGAGAAGAACGAGTAGCAGGCTGCCAGCACCGAGAAGACTAAGAAGCTGCTCGACGAGGCCGAGTCATTGGCCGAGTCGACAAATATGAACCTCGACGCCCTTCAAGCCAAGACCAAGACTTGGCATAGCAAGATCGCTGCCATCAACTTCTTTCTCGGTAGTGAGTTCTTACTCTTTACGCATTGTCCAAGTCTTGCTGGATTTCTTCCATTTGCCCTTGCTATTTGCTAACTTTCTCTTTTTGCTTGCAGAGAACTTTCCTGAGGCCAACATGTTTGCCATCCGAGCCATGAAGAAAGTGAGTGCCGAAGCTGGTGCTGCTGCTGACGGTGAGGTGTCCATGGAGGAGCTCCTTGCAGCGGTGTCTGAACGGGTCAAGACCCTCAGATCCTGCGGTGTGGATTTGCTCAAAGCGGCTATCCATGCGTTTCGCATGCTCTGGCCAGATGAAGACCCACCCGAACACATCGAGCCACTCGCCGATAGATTGCTCCTTACTGAAGACCGGCTGGATCAATAGCGTGAGTCGGCCGGCCGGGCTGCAGCAGACAAGGCTCTCTCCTTCGTGCTTTCATGGTACGAGGACATCAACCTTGATGTTCTTGCTCGCATAAGGGGAAATGGCAAATGGTTGAATGACCCGGAGCTGATCAAGAAGCGCTAGGAGCGAGCTTATGCCATGATGGAGTACACCATGGTGCACGCTTGGTGTGAAGGGCCCAGCTTCCTCGACCTTGGCGACCCGCTCGTCGAAGTTCCTGCTGAAGAAGGTGGCGACAACGAGGCGACCGAGTCAGATGATCCAGATGACCCGGCCGCAGATGCCCCTCACCCGGCCGATGCGCCAAGCACTCCCGGCTCCGAGAATGCTCCTCCGAGTTCTCATGCTCCTTAGGCCAACAAATACTCGAACTTTTATTAGATCCCCGGTATGCCGGGTACAAATGTAACGTACATTGCACTTGAAGTTTGACTATGTGCCTTGTGATAGGCTTTATATATTTTGCGTTATGCTTTGAGTGCGAATTACTAAAGGACAAGTCCCCGAGTTTCATTTTGTCGTGTCACCTTTCCTTGCCTTTGGCCCTTGTCTGCCATTTTTCGGTGTTCGACATTAGGATCTCAAAGTACGAAGGATTTAGTTAGCGGGTATGAAACTTGGATAACTTGGCCGAGATTACTCGACACATAGCATAACACAACCTGCAGAGAGTTAGGCAAAAACTAAAGCCGACTCGCGTTTCTCCCTTGTATTTATCTGGCGTTCGTGTTTACCCATCTTAGATCTTTTCTCTTGCTTGCCATGAAGCCGTGTTTTCGGACAACAGCATAGTCGAAGAGTGATTTCTTCCAAGTAAACACTACTTGTTCCGAGATAAATTTTGGGTCTCACGCCAGCCAACGTAAAATAATTGAAATGGAAAGCCTAAGGCGTAGTCCCCGAGTCAGTTTTTCGAATCATACCATTTTATTATTAGCACATAGCCGGCAAAGACATCTGACATATGAGAGTTCAAGTGATACATGCACTGCTTCTCCTAAGTATAGAAGGGACGAAGCAGTGCCACATTCCATGGCCTTTTGGTTTCATCTCCTGACCTGTCCGCCTTGCTCTTTTGCACTTCACGAGCGTCTATGAGATAGTAGGAATCATTGTGCAATGCTTTGCTTACAATGAATGGACCTTCCCAAGGAGGCGATAATTTATGCATTCGGGCTGTGCGCTGCACTAGCCTTAACACCATATCTCCTTCTTGGAAAACACGTGGTTGCACTTTCCGGCTATGGTAGCGTCGGAGATTTTGTTGATATATAGCAGATCTGGAGAATTCCAGTTCCCTTGCTTATTCGAGTAAATCTACTCCATCTTCTTGGGCCTCTTTTACCTCGGCTTCCAAGTATTGCCTTATCCTTGGCGAGTCATATTCTATGTCGGCAGGCAAAACTGCTTCATCCCCATATACAAGGAAAATGGCGTATAACCAGTTGATCGATTCGTAGTCATTCTTAAGCTCCACAGTACCGAGGGTAGTTCCTCTATCCAACAACCAGGTGATCTCTGGGGTGGTTACTACAAGGAATCTGTCTATATATGACCCTCCATTTTCGTCACAAAATCGTCATAGTAGTCCGTTTATGACGATTCTATGACGATTTTGAGATCGTCGAAAGCTGGGCGTCGCAAATGAACTATAACGACGATTTTTGCGAAATCGTCATAAACGTCTATGACGATATTGGATCGTCATAACGTCTATGACGATCCAGTATCGTCATGGGCCATCTAGCCAAGCCAGCTCAGATCCTACGTGGCCGATCCTACGTGGAAAAATTGTGACGAAATGAAATTGTCGTAATGTGAATTCAGCCCGGTCCAGTTCAGTCACTTATATGGGCCAAGCCCAATAATTCAGACTTTTTCTTTCTAGGTCATGGCCTTTTACACTACAGTTTTTTTGGGCCTACAGCTTTGTAGGATCAATTTTTTATTCTAATTTTCAGCATTTTTATTGCCAATATTATTTGGGCCCTAGACTTTTTACAATCCTTTTATTATTTGGTACTACCTATTTCTTTTTGGATTTCAGCCTTTTTCGTAATTCATTTTCCACCAAAATATCTCTGATCCAACACCAAGAATTGGCCATAGCCTTGTCACAGTATTTGATACAGAACATTACACAGTCAACCAGTCATGCTCAATTTTACTAAATAAATATTCTTATCACAGTATACAAATGAACCAGACTTTGGAATAGCGATACTATATGCACTCATTACATCAAAATAAATTTTAGTTCACAAAACAGAGTTGCATAAGGCATCGCTTCTTCCATCTAGGCTTCAATCATATCGTCCAGAACTTGCGTCTTGATCATCTGAATAAAGACCAGCATATCAGCCTATGAAATTATTCACAAAAATAAAAATGAGTAAGAAAGCATTCAAAAAAATAGGTTCCTTTATGGTCAGCCTAAATTGACAAATACTATCTAGAATACAGTCACCAGAATTTAGCAGTACTGAATCTTTCACCAGAAAAAGCAATTTTTCATTGAACATTTCATTGATATTTAATAGCATTTGATGTTCAGCATGAACAGTAGTGGCATTCATAAACAATTTTACAGAGCTAATCCAACGAAAATAATATACAAAACAGTTGATCTAACCAAGCACACAACTAAGAAGAGCCAGCCATTTTGGTCACACAACTAGCAGTTGGCAAAAAGTGGGAATTTCTCGAGGAATGGAGAGCCCAGCTTACAAGGGGGAGATAGACAGGTGGAGCCACTGAGGACTGATTCTTGTGTGACAGTGAAGATTATGTGCTCTCTCGATAATCACATTGCGCCCCTACAGAACAACACAGAACGAGTAAACAACAGACACACACTCAGTCAGAAAATCAAGCCTTTTGTAGACAGGTGGATCCAATCATAAATTGGTGAAGTTATAGTTATAGGCCAGCACAACATACTACAGACCTCACCCCTATAGATAACCTAACTATACATCCTGTTCAATCATAAGCTAGCATGCCTAGCTAGGCCAAACTCTTAGTGTTCATTCTATTTCTGATATATAGCGATGCAAGCAACAGGTCTAGCTATGCTATAACAAAGAAGCAAAATAGAAGTAGGGTTATCTTGGCACAACAGTGTACAATCACATGAGTCATGCTATACCTTCTGAAGCGTGGACTCCTTCTGGATGTTGTAGTTGGCGAGCGTGCACTCATCCTCCAGCTGCTTCCCGGCAAAGATAAGGCGCTGCTGGTATGCGGGCACACCTGCAGTTATAGAATATGCCACCATATGATTAGCCATTAACGAAGCTGCGTGCCTGTGGCAGGCAAATTAATTGAAGAAACCACATGAGCTTGATAGATCAGCATGCCCCAGCCACATGAAAACTTGATAGATCCAAAATGAAAGACAATACTTTTAGAAAAGGCATGGAACTTTGACCATCATATAGTATATTGCACATGCACACGAGCTATGTACCAGTAGCTATAAACAGCAGCCATGTATCCGTAATATACAAACATAAGCTATGTACCAGCACTGCCTACTGATGCACAATTAAGTAGAAAGCAAACATGCGACATTTTATTTAGACGATATCCAAAAATGGTTGTTTGTATGTGATTCTTCAAGACTTAATTTTAGTTCATCTCACCTTCGCTGCCTTGTTCTAAATCTGGTCCGGCCACATGTTCCAGTTTCAGTCATGCTGCCTTGTTGTCATAAAACAACACCCTCGTGATGCTTCTGGCATTATCTGGGATACAGAAAAAAATTAGAGTTAGAGAGCTAGCACAACTTTCAGGGGTAACAATCAGGGAGACATAAGGATGCCATGCATTTATTCTGGATAAGAGATACTTGCATGAGAATATTAAGTGTTTAAGGATCCATCTAGTCGTTGGATTTCCAAACATTTAACTGAAGCCACTCGGATTCATAGAATATGACAGGTCTAAATGATGAGTGTGGGAAGAATGGAGTGAATGACATACATGGGACATCTAGATAGAAAAAACAATAATCACAACATATAAGTTTTATCTACACAAGTAATTGTGTGAAAATAACAGTCACTGGTACAAACAAACAAGAATTATGCAATCGAGGTGCTCAAAAGAAAACATTACTCTCCTACTAGATTTTACATCAAGAACACCCTAGTCAATGGGATTTTACATCAAGAACACCCCAGTCAATGGGATGCAACAGAGACTCCAAATGGAATGTAACAGAGACTCCAAAGTCTCATAAACAGTAAACACTGGTTAAATACATAGGGATGAGAAACTAAAACAAGTATGTCATGAATTTCCTACAAGAGAGAATATAGAGGACCTCCAAGTCAATTAAAACATGGTTTGCATGTATCATGAAGAAGAAACAGTGGCGCAGCAAGCAAATCAAACAAGTAATAAAGATAACAGGATAGACTAAAGACTTATCTAATCCAGAGAGATCGAGAAGCTGGTGCCATGGATAGGAATGGCAATAGGTTTGCCCCCTCAGGGACTTCCATTTCTGCCTTGTCCTTGTGCAATCAAAGTCCCCTATCCCCGTCCCTATCTCGTCGTTGCACAGCATAGTGGACATGGTAGATTTGCAAATGAGAAAGGATTTTAGTATAGCATCACACAGTGTACAAATTATATAGGATGTCACATAGCAGAGAATAGGATAGTCGCTTAACTAACTGCATGTGTGCTCTATTACTGAAGCAATGTAGACCCAACAATATAGCAGCAAAACTCATAGAATAATAATAATTAAAAGCTCTGTTGACTGAACAACATGCAAAAGCTCATCGTTTAACCAAGTCTTTTACTTTCTCATTCAGTTTTTCTGTAGTGAATCTCTAAAAAAAATTAATATGCATTCATTCCACTAATACACTCACAAGCCAAACTCTCCAAGTGAAAAAATGCATCACAATATCATGGTAGAGAGCGTCCACCTCCAATTCGGCAAGCATGCCCAGTTGCCATTTGAGTACTAAGGAGATCATCTAGTTATTTGAGTGAAGCTGGACAGATTTGCAACATTCTGAGCACATATTACCTTCATCTGACCTTGTTTGTTTCAGTACACACAAATGTTTGTTTCAGTACACTAGCATCTGATCACTAACAAATATTCTCTATGATTTCTCAGGCACAACTAAGATCAAGAATCTAGACTCCAACATTGACTATGTGAAGTTAAAGCTAACGGAAGATAAGCTGGAAAAAAATCAGTGACTCGATACAAGAAGATGTGACCAGACACACCTATAAGAAGTGCAAAAGATTATAGACATTGATGTGTGCAGACAAAACAACCTTGGCATGCTATGTACTACTGCACTGAAAGGTGTTGCCTGTATCTTGTGAATGTCACGTGTCAATTAAAAATATATGCCACCAACATTGTCAACACTAGTAATATTTTGTTCTTATTATCGATGTTACCATGAGTCATCAGAATCAAACCACAGCAAATAAAGGAGCTATTATGCTCTTGTAACAGGGAGATGCAAATAATGGAGCTAACAGGGAACAACATCTTATTAACAAAATCAAAACAACATTATTACAACCTCTTCTTTTTAACAGATCACACTTTACACATATGAAAACTACCCTGTAAATGGAATCCGGAAGAACCAAGTAAGTATGCAAAACAATATCATGCAGCATCAGGACATAATGGGATGATACAACAGCCTATTCCACTATCAGGTCATAATTAGCTATTGGTAATACAACAACCCATATTTATAGGCATGAACTAACAAGAACACATGACATGAACTAGCTCAATAAGGTTTGCAGGCCACAGGGAGATGCACCGAGAATTGCATCTAGCGCAACAATGTTTGTAGGCCAGAGGGAGATGCAAAAACACAAGTTACAGAAGTCGCATGATCATATCTAGGTGTTAAGTACTTGCCTTTACAGAAGTTGATGGCCTCGATCTCGGTGATGCGTGGGTTGCTGGCGTCGATCTCGTTGATGAAGCGCGAGTTACGGAGGAGGTGAATACCTCGCTATCGAAGATGGATGACTCGCTGATGTTCCCTGTCGTCTGTGTGTGAAGGTTCCTCCTAGGCCCGTCTGCCCCCATTCGCTGATCCTCCTAGGTTCCTCCTAGGCCACCCTCGATCTGGCGCCCCACCTGCCGCCGCCCTTGATTGGGTCCCCATCTGCCGTCACCGCCCTGATCTGGCACTAGGATGTGCCCCACCTGTCGTTGCCGCCGAGTCCGCACGCGTCCGGACCTGAAAAAGCAACAAGAAAAAATGTGAGATCAGCGCGTATCGAAGCCAGAGATGTTGGATGTGTTCTCGTCATGCTCCAGATGCGTGCCCGTGATGCTCACCTGGATCCTGGGTGTGGAGCTACGGGCGGCCGTAACCGTCAGCGTCGACGGCCGGGATTCCCAGATCCATGGACATCGAGGTAGGGAGCTCGGACGTCCGCACACAGAGCTTGGTGGCTCTCCCAGCGCCAAGTACCGTCGCCGCGGCGCTGGACACCCCACTGCCAACCATGGAGCACCGTTGCCATCTACTAGGGCACTATGCTGAGGCCCAAGCGGCCAGATCTGCAGGCATCGAGGAGGATACGACAGCCGCCATAGGGATCTGCGAGCATCGAGGTCAGCCGCCGGTGGCCATCGAGGTGCGGTGAGGAGAGGAGGATAGGGTGGTGGTGCTGTGGATCCATCGGAGGAGAAGAGTGAGGGGAGAGAAAGACCGGAGATGGCCGTGGTGTGGCGGCGGGGGAGAGATAAGGGTTAGGGTTAGAGGATAGAGGGTCGCGGCTGGCGTGCGCCAAATATTTGCCACTATGCGCGCGCTGGATGCCAGGTCATCGATCCACACAACAAGTTTCCATACTTCACCATCCATCCGTTCATTATGTTTACATCCTACGGCTGATATTGACCTTCTCTAATATCTCAACCTGTCTAGAAATTATGACGATTTTGTCCATAGAAATTACGACGTTTTTCACGAAATCGTCATAGTTTAATAAGGATTTGGCCCTCCCAAATAGCTTACGACCATCTAGTGTAGAATCGTCATAAATTTATGACGATTTCATTCAGGGTCACTACCAAAACGTCATAGTTTGACACATTCCTTGTAGTGATTCCATTAAGAGGGGTTTTATCCCGGATAGAACTAAGCCATTAGCCCGTTCAACTTGTCCATTTGATTCTGGATGGGCGACTGATGCTACGTCGAGTCTTATTCGGTGTTCCCCACAGAAGCGAGCAAAAGCTCCTTCAGCAAAGTTTGTGCCATTGTCCGTGATCACACTATGCGGGTAACCGTATCTGAGGATTATATCCCTTAGGAATGTGATAGCTGTTTTACCGTCCAATTTCTTGATTGGCTTCACTTCTATCCACTTGGTGAACTTATCGATCATGACCAAGATATGATTCATGCCTCCCCTTGCTGGTTTGAATGGTCCTACCATATCCAGGCACCATACTGCAAAAGGCCAAGTGATTGGTATAGTCTTCAATTCAGATGCTGGTAAATGTGACTTGGATGCATAGTGTTGACAACCACTACATTTCCCGACTAACTCTTGCGCTTGTGCCAATGCGCTTGGCCAGTAGAATCCATGTCGGAATGCCTTGGCTACCAACGCTCTTGATGACGCCTGGTGCCCGCACTCTCCCTGATGGATATCCAATAAGATCTCCTGGCCTTGGTCTGAGCTAATGCAACACTGCAGTACACTTGTCACACTTCGCTTGTAGAGTTCCTTTTTGATTATGGTGTATGCTTTTTCCCTTCGTGCCGTTTGCCTTGCCAGTGTTTCATCACTCGGCAAGGTTCCATCTTTCAAATAACTGAATATTGGTTGTGCCCACATTGGTATTAGTGGTTCCGGGTCTGCTTCAACGTCAATGTCCATTGGTTCCACCGAGATATGTTCTGCCGACATAATCTGAGAAGTGCCCGAGTGTGATTCGGCGACCCCTGAATTGAACGGATCAGTCCCCGAGTGACTCGAACCTACCCCTGAGTCGATGTCCATTGGCACTGCCTCTGATTCCTGACTCGTCGGGATGATCCTGATTGATTCGGACTCTGGTGATGGCTTGATCGATGGCTTCTTGAGATGCTCCAATGCTACCCCTTGTGGTATTGCTTGCCTAGATGACCCCAGTTTGGATAATACATCTGCTGCCTCATTTTCTGCTCTAGGAATGTGATGAAATTCACAACCGTCAAAATATCCCGAAATTTGTTGTACGTGGAAGCGATATAATGCCATGTTTGCGTCCAGTGCATCCCAATGTCTAGAAACTTGCTGAATCACCAAATCCGAATCGCCAAAACACATGATCCTTTTGATACCAATTTCCTTGGCTACGTTAATGCCATGGACAAGTGCTTCATACTCGACAACGTTGTTAGAAGCAGCAAAATGAATTTGCAACACATACCTCAGTTGATACCTCTTTGGAGATGTGAGCACTATCCCGGCACCTAGACCCATTCTCGTCTTGGACCCATCAAAATGCATTTTCCAGTAATTTGGAGCTAGAAGTGATGGTTCGTACTGCATCTCCATCCATTCTACAAAGAAATCTTCAATGGCTTGAGATTTTATTGCATCCCTCCTATCATATTGTAGAGTGTATGGTGCCAGTTCAATGGCCCATTTGTCTACTCGGCCACTGGCATCTTTGCTTCCCAATATATCCGAGATAGGTGCCTCGCATATTACCCGGATTGGGTGTTCTTGAAAATAATGTTTCAGCTTCTTTGCTGCCATATATACCCCATATGTCATCTTCTGATAATGCGGGTAATTCTGTTTCGAGACAGAGAGCACTTCGCTCAAGTAATATACTGGTCTTTGGACTGATTTGCCCCCTTCTTCACGTTCAACCACTATTACTGCACTTACAACTCTGTTGGTTGCGGAGACATAGAGCAGCATTGGCTCCTTGGATAGTGGTGACGCTCATATTGGTGTTGTTGCCAACATTTTCTTTAATTCATGGAAAGCGCTATCAGCTTGCTATGTCCATGTGAATTTGTCTGATATTTTCATCAGCTGATATAGTGGTAGGGCTTTTTCGCCTAGCCGACTAACAAACCTACTCAATGAAGCCAGGCATCCAGTAAACTTCTAGACATCATTTAGGGTTTTTGGCAATTCCATTATTTCAATGGCCCTGATCTTTGTCGGGTTAGCTTCCATTCCTCGGCTGGATACAAGGAATCCGAGTAACTTGCCAGCCGGGACACCAAATGTACATTTTCCGGGTTAAGTTTCATCCAGAATCTTCTCAAGTTCGCGAATGTTTGATGCAAGTCCTCCTCAATTAGAGTATGCCTTTGTTTGGTTTTTATTACCACATCATCGACGTATACTTGAACATTTTTGTCCAATTGATCTTGTAAGCATTTTTGCATGCATCTTTGGTATGTTGCGCCTGCATTTCTCAATCCGAATGGCATGGTGCGATAGCAATAAGCCCCGTACGGGGTGATAAAAGCTGTCTTTATTTGATCATTTGGATTCAGCGGAATCTGATGGAATCCTGAATATGCATCCACAAATGACAACAACTCACACCCAGCAGTAGAATCTATGACTTGATCGATCCGATGCAGAGGAAATGGATCTTTCGGGCATGCCTTATTGAGGTTCGTGTAATCAATACACATGCGCCATACCACTGCCATGTTCGGGTCATCTTTCTTCTTCTCGACCAGGACTAGATTTGGCAACCAGTCCGGGTGCAGCACTTCCATGATGAATCCAGCAGCTAAAAGTCTTGCAATCTCGGCCGCTATTACTTTCCTCCTATCTTCGGCGAAGCGGCGGAGGGGTTGCTTCACCGGCCTTGCATCTGGTCTTACATGAAGAGAGTGCTCAGCCAGCTCCCTTGGAACTCCTTGGAGATCTTGAGTGGACCATGCAAAGATGTCTCGATTCTCACGGAGGAAGCTGGTGAGCTTGCTTTCCTATTTATCTGTAAGGCTAGCCCCAATGGTCACTGTGCGCTCTCGGAAAGTTTCATCCACCTGCACCTTCTTGGTTTCCTTGGTAGCTTGAAATAACACATTGCCATGCGGGTTGGTGAGTGCCGGCATGGAAATTTGTGCTGCTTTGGCCAATGCTGCCACCTCCAACATCTGACTTTTCTCTTGTGCTATGACGAGTGAGTCGGCCAGTGAAGATCCGGCTGAAGCACAAGCAATATATCTCTTGTAATCTCCTTCCACTGTGATCACCCCACATGGGCCTGGCAGCTTCATCTTTAAGTATGCCATATGGGTAGTAGCCATGAATCTTGCCATAGCCGGCATGCTGAGTAAGGCGTGATATGAGCTGAACAGATCTACCACCTCGAACTCTATAGCTTCAGTGCGACAATTTTCCCTGTTGCCGAATAAGACGTCGACCCAGATCTTTCCAATTGGCTCACAGGACAATCCCGGCACAATCCCGTGGAAAGTGGTCTTACTCGGCTCCAGCATGTTCATGCTAATGCCTAACTTGAGCATTGTATCCTGATACATGATGTTGATGCTACTGCCACCGTTAATCAGTACTTTTGAAAACTTCACGTTGATATCTGGGCCCATGAATGTTGGATCCAACACCAGAGCGTATCCTCCAGGGGTTGGCATGATCTTGGGGTGATAGTTTATACTCCAAGTTATCTCTTGCTTAGACCAATGCATGTACTTTGGAATTGCCGGCATCGTGGCATTCACTTCCATCATTCGTCGCTGCTAGCTCTTCTTGTCATTTGGCTCTGTGACAAAGACAACATAGCTCTGGTGATGTTCTTTGTACTCATTTTTGGTTCCGTGGCCGATATGAGCATCGTCACCTCTTGGATTATGCACCTGGTGCACAGCTTCTCTTCTTTCCTGATTCTGATATCTTGGCTGCCTGTTTTCATATCTGTTATCTGATCCTACTGCTTGAGCATTTCCTCCTGTAAGTGGTGGAGGGGGAGGTGGTGGAAGCTGCTTATTCGGCGAGTCCACTCTGTCTCCTTGTTGAGTGATTTGCCGGCTTACTCGGACTAGGCGTGTGAAACTTACACGGCTGATCCAGCATCATCTCATAGGTGTATTTTTTTTGGTCCTGATACTGTTTCCTCTGATCGTATGGCCTTTTGCTGTCATTCTTTGCAACCCATTATTGTTGACCATTTGTCCTTTGACGCTGACTGCTTCCAGTATCTGGATGATCCTGACTCACTGCAGCAACCTGAGCCGAACCATACCTGTAATCCGGCCTCTCGTCTCTTCTCTTGCTTCTGTATTCGGATCTCTCCTGGCGCCTTTGCGACCCGGCAGCGTCATAGATCTGAGTCTCAGTCATCCCGTCTGCCGACATGAGCAGCGGCTGAGTCGGATCTCCTAACGCATACGAGTCGGCGATTCTTATCGTCTCTGCCAGGCTTGCCGACACATCTCTTTGTAACCTTTGCCATAACACACTCCCATGTCTACATCCTTGTGCAAACCATGCGATTGCTTGTGACTCGATTACCCCTTCACAAGAGTTACGCATCGTACACCACCTTGTGAGGAACTCCCTGTCTATCTCATTCGGTCTTTGCTTGGACATTGCTAGTTGCTGTGGGCGATTCGACCTCTTGTAAGTGCTCATGAAATTGCTCACGAAAGCGTCATGAAAATCAATCCAACTATTGATGCTTCCGGGTGGCAAATTGTTCAACCATACCCGAGCTAGTCCTTCCAGCATCTGTGGTACGTAACGTACTACCCATCTCAAGTTTCCCTGCGCGATCTTCACAGCGGTTCCATAATCTATGAGCCAGTCCTCTGGCTTTGTGCTTCCATCATATGTTTTTGTCCCTCTAGCTAGCTGGAAATTTGGCACGGGTGGCTCCTTCATGATCCTTGGGCCAAAGCACGGTGGACCATGCAGACCTTGTGATTCAATTATCTCTGCCATTTTTATGCGGTCAAGCTTCAGCCTGGCATCATCCGGCTGAAGGTTCCCACCTCCGAATCTCGCTCCCATTGCTTGATATGCATGATCCGGCAGCTCATACCCGTCATTTACCATGGCCGAGTAACCATCATTATACTTATTCGTGTTCGGGTCAGCTGGCTATTGAACTGCTTTTCCCGCACTCTGTTGTCTTCTTTCCGGCTGAGTTGGTGCGTTATTCGGAGCTGGATTTCCTCCTCCTGCCGAGTGAGTTGCGCGCCGAGTATGAGGCACAAAATTTTGCCCTCCGTTGTCATTTCTCTGTCCAATTTTTTCCTGGTTTTCATTTTCTCGGGGATTACTTCTTTTTGCCCCTTGCGCATGCGCCGTGTTTCCTTGAACTACTACCAAATCATAGGCGACCATCTGCTTGTTTCTTCCAGAATCCACACTTTTTTCTTTTCTCGGCCTAGGTGCCGCTCCGGTTGAGGATGCCGTGTGCCCAGCCGATCTTGCCGGGACAGGAGTCGCTGAGTGAACCAGCTGTGATCTCCCTGCTATACCCTGATTTGCTCTGTAGTACGCCTCATTCAGCATGCTGGCTGCTTTTACTAACTCATTGACTCGTTCTTGCTGCCTTTTCTTTGCTTCCCCCTCCAAGTGGGGTAATGCTGCCATTGCTGCTTCTGCCGCTCGCAGATTAGCTGCTGCTGTGTTGTACGTTGGACGCATGGCCGTCTCATTGCTATTCTCTGGTGTTATCTTTGATGTCGCATCTGCCAGTTCTTTGTTGAGGTTCCTTCCTCTCAATCTCGTTGCATCAAGCTGAGCCTTTGCGCCCTTGACTCGATTTGCCGAGTTAAGCTCTCGGATAGTGATATCCACATCCTGATGTAACTGTGCTAGCTCCTTTGCTTTTTCCAGGACTTTTGTCCTGGTTTCTTCCATCTCGGCTTGCACACGCGCCGAGTCAGTTGCTTGTGCCACTGGCTCTGCCAACTTGTCTATCGCTTCCTACAGCTCCTTATCTCTTTTGCTCCTAGCTATGTTCTCTGGTTTTTCCAGGGGCGCCTTCGCTGTTCTTGCAGCCCTTGGCGTTTCCTCGTGATTTCCTTCCTCTGCGTTCTCACTCTACTGGAACTACTAGGGGAGTTGTCGGGTTTGGGGATGTCATCATTACCTCCATGGAGACGAGTTGGAGAGGTTTCCCAGCGACGGGAGTCGTTGGAAGATCCAGCGCCAGGACGACGTGCTCAGGATATGCGCGCTCCACGCGCACCATGACGTAGACCTGGTGCTCGTCGAACTTGATGAAGCGACCGCCCTAGGGAATGGCTTGATCCCGAAGCAGCCCGCGTTGTCGCTGACGAAGTTGAGCGCTCCAAACCTCTGGATGAGGCCGGAGTAGACGCGCTCGCCGGTCTTGGCGATGATGTTGCCCGTCCGGATGAATACTCCATCAAGCACCTGCTTCTTCCCCACGGTAGGCGCCAACTGTCGTGGTGGTGGCACAGCAGATGCCATGGGTAGGCTTAAGTTGGGGGCCGAATGGGTGCTTGTGGTCACCGGGGAGGGAATGCACGGTCGAGCCATGCACGAAGAACAAGAAGAACTCTCCACACTTGACAATTTGATTGATACCCCAAAGATCACAAGTGCTGCTTGAGCTGTATTATCTTGAGTATGCAGCACCTGTTCTCTACTTGGTCCAACCTCTCTCTACTACTGCTATGTCCTCCCTTATATAGGCAGTGCTAGCTAGCTAATACCCCTTTGGGTTCTAGGGTTTATTGTTTGGATCTTCTTCCCTACAATATGGGACGGCTTATGGGCTTCCCTAAGCCCATAGGCTCGATCCATAAAGCTTGACAACTAACGGTCTTCTGGTACGCTGCTTCTTATTCTTTTTGGCGTCATGCTGTTACTTTGTACGTTAGCGCTTGCTTTGGGTGTCACCCGGCTCCTTTTGTGTCACCCGGCGTCGCCCTTCTCTTTTGACCATGCTTTACCATGGTCCTTCCCGAACCTTACTCGGAAAGGTGCCACGTGTCCTTCTTGACTCGGCTCTTCCTCGGTTGACTCGGCTCGTTGGTACCTGCAAGGGTTACAACTTTGTCCTATACGGGCCGAGATAGTTTGTATCTCGGCTCTCATGCTTATCTTTCCTAGCCGTTCTTACCCGGCCTGGTTCATTTTTTAGTCGGAGCCAACCCAGCTGCGCTATGTTTCCCCTCTTGTGACCCTACCGGGGGTTATCCCCCCGACATGGCGATCAGCCATTTCTCAGAGTCTGGGTCCACCATCGCTTCTGCATAGGTCGCAGGCTCATCATTGTCTAACAATAATAATTCTCGCGCTTCGGAGCCTCGCCGACCTTCGTGGTTGTGGTGCTTCTGTTGCCACGGGTTCCTCAACTTGTTCTGCTACAATAGCATCACTCGTAGAAGCATCCCCAACTGGCTCATCTTGAACTTCTTCAAGTCGCACCGACCTTCCACTTGTTCCCTTTGTGAGAAACTCTTTCTCTAGGAAAACACCGCTACGAGCGACAAACACTTTTCCCTCTTCTCGGTTGTAGAAGTAATACCCTAAGGTTTCCCTCGGATATCCCATGAAAATGCACTTATCCGATTTGGGTGTTAACTTGTCCGATTGAAGTCGCTTGACAAATGCATCACAACCCCAAATCTTTAGAAAAGACAAACTGGGATTCTTTCTAGTCCACATCTCATATGGTGTCTTAACTACGGATTTAGATGGTACCCTATTAAGTGTGAAAGCTGCCTCTTCTAGAGCGTAACCCCAAAATGACAATGGAAAATCCGAATGGCTCATCATCGATCGAACCATGTCCAACAAAGTTCGATTACGCCGTTCAGAGACCCTGTTCCTTTGAGGCGTTCCGGGCGGCGTAAGTTGTGGAACAATTCTGCAACTCTTAAGATGATTGCTGAATTCGTGACTCGAATATTCACCTCCACGATCAGATCACAAGGCCTTTATTTTCTTGCCACGTTGATTCTCTACTTCACTCTAAAACTCCTTGAACTTTTAAAAAGTTTTAGACTTATGCCTCATCAAGTAGACATAACCATATCTACTGAAATCATTTGTAAAAGTAATGAAGTAGTGATATCCTCCTCTGTCTGTCATGCTCATTGGTCCACATACATCAGTATGTATGCGTTCCAACAAGTCTGTCGCTCTCTCGGGTAAACCCGAAAAAGGCGACTTGGTCATCTTTCCAAGTAAACAAGCCTAACATGTCTCGTATGGTTCAAAATCAAACGAAGTTAGAAGACCATCACCATGGAGCTTCTTCATGCGCTTTTCACTTATATGCCCCAAACGACAATGCCATAAATAGGTAGGACTCAAATCATTAGGTCGAAGCCTTTTAGCACTAACATTGTAAACATATGCATCATCAAGATTTAAAATAAATAACCCATTCACAATGGGAGCATTAGCCATAAACATATCATTCTTAGAGATTACACAACCATTGTTTGCACTCGCGAATGAATAACCATCCTTCATCAAACATGAAGGTGATAAAATGTTTTGACCCATACTAGGAATGTAATAACAAGTATTCAACTCCATAATAAATCCTGACGGAAGGTGAAGCTGGATGACGCCGACGAACAATGCAGCAACCCTTGCTTTATTTCCGACGCGAAAATCCACTTCGCCTTTCTGCAGTTCTCTAGTCCTTATTAGCCCCTGCATCAAATTGCAAATATGAGCAACCGATCCGGTATCAAATACCCAAGAGTTAACATAGGAATCAGTGAGAAGAATGTCCACAACATTTACAACAAGTGTAGCTGAGTGGGAAGTACTCTTACTTCCACTCTTCTTCAAAGAAGCCTGGTACTTGATGCAGTTTCTTTTCTAGTGGCCATGTTCATGACAAAAGAAGCACTCAGTGTCATCTGCAGGTCCAACCTTTGCTTAGGTGCAGACTTAGGGATCGTATCCTTAGCCTTGCCCTTCTTCTTCCAAGAAGTACCCTTTTTCTTGAAGCTAGGCTTGTTCTGCACATCCATCACATGGCTATGCCCTGCACACTTCTTCATGTCACTTTCTGCTGTTTTAAGCATCCCACATAATTCATTAAGGCCCTTCTCCACCCCATGCATATGGTAGTTTGAAATGAACTGCCCATAGCTGGATGGAAGAGTCGCCAAAATGAAATCAGTGGCCAACTCTTGGCCTAGTGGAAAACCAAGCTTTTCCAAAGTCTGACTGTAACCAACCATTTTGATACATGGGGGCCTAAAGCTGCTCCCTCTTCCAGCTTGCATTCGACAAAGGACTTGGCAACATTGTACCTCTCAGTCCTTGCCTGATCTTGGAACATGTCCTTAAGCGCGACGATCATGTCGTATGCTTCCTGATCCTCAAACTTCTTTTGGATTTCAGGTTCCATGCATGCAAGCATAAGACAGTTAACCTCAAGACAATCATCACATGATCTCTTGTAGGCATTCTTTAGGGAAGCAGATGCATTATCAGCAGGTTCATCGGGGATTGGGGTATCCAGAACCGTTTCCTTTTTATCAGACCTGAGAACAATTCTCAAGTTACGGACCCAGTCTGTATAGTTTGTTCCATTAAGTTTATCTTTGTCAAGAATTGAACGCACATAAAAAGGTGATGCAGTGTTTGGTGCCATTGATCTACAATAGAAAACATGCAAAATACTAAGCCATGTAACCATGAAAGAGTAAAAAATATTAAACAATTTAATAGCATATACTCCCACTTAAATCAATATCCCTCTATTGATACTAAGTGATTCAAGATCCACAATTAACAAGTCGACTAGTGAGCTTTAGCATCACTACTAGAAGACAAGGTAAATCGGTAAGCAACACTTGCTAATCATATCACATATGACTCTTGTTGTTGGGTGACATCTCTATGTCAAAACTAGGCACCCAACCTTTATGCCCCAAGGTCCTTAACTGTTAAGATGACCTTGTCAAGTCACCAATCCTTATGCGTGTAGGTATCCGATACAAACCCATCCAGCCAAGGAAAACCGCGACACCCTAATTTCATAGGCCCACCAATGATTGCATAGGGCATAGGATGGTGCAAGGTTTGGTTGGGAGGGCATGGTTTAACTTATATTTTGTGAGGGATCGTTCTACTTCTATCATCTAAGCATGAATAGTAGTAAAACACATAAGAATAGCATTCACATAGATGTCACACAGTATGCCCCATTTTCTCATGGTGATCTCCATCGCCATAGAACCTGTCCACCATGATGATCTCCATCTTCATGTTCCATGTGAGCCATCTTCCAAGTGATTAGTCCTCCAAGAACTAATACAAGCTATTACTCCTAACAGCTAGTAATCAAAATTACATAGTATTGGGATCATCACAAGTTGGCACGTAGGCCATTACAATAAATGACAACACATATGGCTCCAGCTGTGTTGCCCTATTCATGACACGCATGTCATGCAAATTTTCATACATGCATCACATACATATATGGGCCATATTGATAACATACATCCTGCAAAAATGGTCTTAGGGGTCTCCCCCTATGGGGTTCGAAGGGGCAGCGCCCCTCGCGGTATCAAATTTACTTTAAGGATCTCTACAATTTTCTTTAAGGATTTTGAACGGCAAATCAAATTTACCATAAACCGACTCCTGTACCGATTCAATCAAACTCCTTTGATCACGGTACATCGATTTTAGATCTAGGTTCCGATTCGATCAATCATATTGATCTTCGCGTGATTCAACAGGATTTATGTGTCACTGTCTACCCCGATGGCAGAAACCGACCGGTAGGGGTAAGTTGTTGGACAACCTCAGAATCACGATCACGGAAAGCAAGATCATAGATCAATCCTGAACCACCGCCATATAAACGATCACATCATTCATATCAATCTACATATCATCATATGCAAACATCCTGAACCTATAACTGAACAGCATCGGCTCTGATACCACTAAATGGATATGGGTAGGCTACACTAGTGCAAATCAAAAGTTTCTACCGCGTAAACTAGAAATACTGTTGTCATAGATCACGGGATTACCACTAGACGCGCAGTTGTGGAATTGATGAAGCGCGTCGAGGCAGTGCAGACATTCCACGTCTCCTCCTTGTCCTCGTCCCACGAGAAGATCCCCTTGCGCGGCTCGTCCAAGTGCCACAGATGCAGCACCTCCGAGGTATCCACACGTGCGAGGTGGAAGCGTCAGATGACGGATTGCTAGGTCCGCGCGTGCAACACAGGCGTGAGGTGTGGCGGCCTGGTGGAATGTTCTAAGGTCTAACCTTGGTCATATCGCCCCATCCTCTCTTATATAGGCGTCCCTAGTGGGCTTCTACATTAGCAGCCCATTAGTAACCTAAGCCTGGTCTAATTCAGATCCCATCCTCATTAGGCTTCCAGCCCCTTAAGTGTGTGACCCTATAGGTTCATATGCATATAGACATGACACGAATACACGTATTCTGTCAATAGTTGGTAGCGGCCTCTAGCAAGACATGCCAACTCCTAAACGCATACAAAGATCATATCGAATGAACCATCAAAAGGTTAAATACATGTATTTCCCTTTGCCTCATGATATTTGGTCTAGCTCCAAGCTGACCTCTCTTTCTCGATACCGTGATTCAGAATCCCTTTACTAGGTTAACTCTTAACCTTATGTAGCACGGCCATGCATTTCTGGATCCGATCACTCGAGGGGCCCAGAGATATCTCTCTCAAGTAGAGAGGGGCAAATCCCATCTTGATTGACCATGCCTTGTAGCATGTTTTAGGATAAACCCGAAAGCTACCTTTATAACTACCCAGTTAAAGAGTAGCATCTGATAGCCCCAAAGTAGGTCGATCCACATCTCAAGTACATGCGACAATCTCAGGTCTAAGGACAAAACGTACACGATGTGTAGAGAGAGCTACAAGTCTAATTGCCAGTCTCATGTTGGGTCAGTCCAACCCCATGTTCATAACATGTGTCCACATCATTGGTTTGACATCTCCATGTCTATGACTTGCGAAACATAGTCATCAACCAATCGATGTGCTAGTATAATATTCACGTGTGTCCTCACATGAACTCCGACTAGGGACAACTATTAAATAGCTATAAAAGTAAAGAGTTTCACAAACAATTCACATAATTGCCAATCAATACAAGTTGCCTGATATGGATATTCAAAGAACATTACAATAACTCATGGATACATATGAAATATAATAATCTCTATGATTGCCTGTAGGGCATATTTCCTTCAGCTAACGTGATCTTGGAAAGGTTGCTGTCGCCGGATGAGAACTTTCAACTCGCCGACAGGGACCTCATGTGCACCTTCATCTCACGTCGAGTAAGACCTATCCAAGCCAGGAGCCACAAGATGTGCTTCATGAGTGGCTCCCACGATCCCACTCGGCACTCCACGAAGGAGCTTACCCATGATTCCATTGCTCGCCGAGTAAGCTCGATCTTCAAACTGAACTTGGCGGATGATTGGGCTTGGAGCTGCCCTCCGTTTAGCCGGGTCAAGCCTGTCCCCTGGGTAAGTTTTCGAGTAACCTTTATCGCCGAGTCAGTTTTAGCTCGTTTGCTACTCTTTGTCTAGTTCTTGATACTTATTCTGTTTGTTTCTCGCAGAACCTTGTTCACCAGGTTGATGACAGTACTGTACCCCCTTACAAGATTGGTCTGACGATGATGAGGATTATGATTGTGCGATTTTGGAGGCACATGCCTTGTGACCTTAGCCTTCTAACTTATTCGATTAAGCTTGTCATTTACTTATGCAGCTGGCCAGGTACATGACACTCCTCCTCTCGCCGTGGGCGGAATCGGCAAGATCCCCATCGCCAAGCCGAAGCGACGCGGGGCTTCTTCCAGCACTCAGCCAGCAAAGAAGAGCAAGCCCACTCCCGCTGCTCCTGTTGCTGCCATGCTGGCTGAGACTCGCAAAGCCACTGGGCGCCGAGTCACATGCCGCGTAACGCGTGATCCGTTGTCAACGGGTAAGCTTTCATGTTCTGCTTACATTATATTGTTCCTTCTTATGCATCGCTATTGTTTTCTTATGTGTGTCTTGTTGCTTTTCAGTGTTGCGCCTCTGTCGTCTAGCCAGGCTACTTCTAGCATCGCCTCGCCGCTAAGGCCCACACCTGCTCCGACTGACTCTATGGTGCAGAACCCCATCCGAGTCGAGGCTCCCACTGTTGAGGCTCATGCTTCTCAGTGTCATGCTTCTCAGCTGGCTAGGAACAACTTCCTGATCTTGGTGCCAGCATTACTGGTGACGATAAGACCTTCGCCACCAGTTCCTCTGGCATCAGCCCTCAAGCTGGTGCGAATGAACAACTTTCTATTCTTGGTGCCAGCAAAACTGCTGAGCCCAGTCAGTCGGCTCCACTTTCTTCCCCGAACAATCCTGCTCACTCTCCTCTTCTGTCAAAGAGCCAGACCGGCCTACGGCTCCTGGTCTGGCTCTCTCTTCATCCGTCAAGACCACCTCCACCAAACAAACAACCTTGGTTTGTGCTCCGGGTACCGCTCTTAGATCCGGCCCCCGACATTAGCAACAATTCTCATGTCAACGGGTAAACCGAGTAGGTCTGGGGCTGCCAGGTCAGGTGATGGCTCTAAAGCTTTTTCCCTTCATACTAGTGCCGCTTCCACCCGCGCCAATGTAGGAACTACCCTGAAAATGGGTCAAGTTCTTACTCGGATGCTCGGTGGGAATGGCCTTGGTTCGGCTGAGCCTTATGCTTTGGCATGGAATGCAGCGGGTGAGTAGGAGGTCAACACCCGCGCTAGCAAAAAACTGCAGTTGGGTCCCAAGGCCGTCTCTGAAATGACCCAGCAAGCCATCGCCTTAATGGCTCGCACGGATGAAGTGAACGAGGTAAATGATTCTTCTACTCTTTTGTGTCAATGAGTATTTTCGTTATACATATCACCTAGTCCCCGAGGTTACTGCCGAGTGAGGAACTTACTCGGCCGTAAGCTCCAAGCAATAACTTAGCCTTTCATTTCCTTAGCCAAGCTCATATGTTAGACTTTTGATCCCTAGTCTCCGAGGTTACTACTGAATGAGAAACTTATTCGGCTGTAAGTTCTAAGCAATAACTTAGCCTTTTATTTCCTTATGCCAAGCTCACATGTTAGACTTTCGATACCTAGTCCCCGAGGTTACTGCCGAATGAGAAACTTATTCGGTTGTAATCTCTTAGATAGGATTCATTCTTTATCTAGCTGGGAGCTTGATTTTTCCATTTATTCACTATCTTTTTCCTTTGTAGCTCACGCATAATGAGCGCACCAAGGTGCATCAAGCTCTCCTCCTAGAGAATCGCAAGCTCGAACTTGCTTATGAAAAGATGAAAATTGACACCCAAGGCCAAGGTAATTTTCTTACTCGCCCTATCTTTATTCGGTGTATCTTCCTTCGGTTCATTTTCTTAGTCTTTTCTCGCTCTTTCCCACAGCCTCTGCCCAATCCACCATCAAGGTGCTCCACTCGCAGATCAGCGAGACAGAGAGTAAGTTTTTTGCCTTTCTCGCGTTGTTTTGTGTTCATGTCATTTTCTTGACTTATTATCTTGGTACGTCAAGATATTTCTATCGCTGCTGACGACTAGTTTGTTCTGAATAAGTAGAGAACCCTACTAGAGAAAAGCCTATGCGAGGCGCACCTAAAAGCCTATCCGAGGCGCATATCATATGCGCCTCTAGCTTCAAGCCTCGGGTATTTTTTATGCGAGGCGCATATGATATGCGCCTCCTATACTTCACATATGTGAGGCGCATATCGATATGCGCCTCGCATATGTGAATTATAGGAGGCGCATATCATATGCGCCCCGCATATGTTTTACAATGCGCCTCGTATATTTATAGTATATGCGCCTCCTATAGTATCCTATATGCGCCTCCGGTAATATTTTCGAAATTCAAGTTTACAGACCACTATAAATAATAATATATAGATATTCAAATATACAATATAGTCCAGAATACAGTATAAAGAGCACAGAATTTTTCAGAACTTGCAATTTGCCAAAGCATAATAGAACCAACATGAATACAATACATTACACATCAATCATGACATACAAGTTCATACATCAAGTGTTTGTGCCACAAGTTCACACCTCCGAGTACAAGTTCACAATCACATTACACCTTCGAGTACAAGTTCACAATCACATTACAACTCCAACGACGTAGCTCTACCTAGATGAAGTAGAACACATAACCTACCATGAAGAGCAACAAGGTGGTGATCACGAGGAAGTTCCTCCACTTCTTCCTTCCATGCCTCCTCCACTTCTCTTCCGCCACCTCTCTACTCTCATAGCCTTGGTAGCTGTTGCCTGAGAAGTTGTTCACTTGCTTCTGGCAGTCTTTCCACTCCTCGTACACACCTGGAACCCGACCGACATACACGACATAACACCTCGGCATCTCCTACACATAATAAAGATGATATTATTTATGTCAGTGGAAAGCAATAGCTAGCAGTTCACAAGATAGAATCATGCATATATATATGGGTGCAACAAAATGTAAGAAATCACGTTCTAATCATCGGCATTTCGAAGAAAGACCAAAAAAAAGAAAACCAAGAATGACTTGGATTAGTGCCTCATACTTAGATTGGGGACGGAAATAACAATGCTCGCTGTTCGATCTTGTGCGGCAAGTAGAGTATATGCCCAAATTACTAGTCTACTTGGCACACAAGATCGAACAGCGGCATAGTCATACACGTGACACCACAACACGTTCTAATCATCGGCATTTCGAAGAAAGACAAAGAAAGCAAACCACAAGAAAGTAGGGAAGCAATGACAAATGAAAAGCAACAAGCTTTTAACTTAAAATAGTTCGTAACACAAATAACTAGCTAGTGTCTCTCACAATCAAGTTCAACGGTTGACGAAACATATTCTAGAGGTTTTGCTAGGCAAACTTGTCAGTGTACACTATTACACCAACAGCAGAGATGAGAAACAGGCATTGTCCTTGATTTGATAGTTGAGGTAAGTCAACTCATCACCACAACAAGCATAAGCCAACACTACCAAGACTCCCAATTTGAAGTTTAGAGTGGTCATTTATGTGCTTTTCTATTAGCATAAATGACAAGGCATATTTGTTCAGTCTACCACATAATTTGTAGAAATCAGTTGCAAGGCTCTGAAGGACATACCCAGGCACTACCCAATGATGAAGAACGCAATGGAACAACTCAATCTCAGACTACTGCTTGGTTCAATTTCACATAATAACAGATAGTAATATGATCCAAACATCCCCCATTTAATGTATTCAACAAGTGAGAAAAAGATCAATTAGCATTGGCATAGAACAAATTGGAAACCATCTCATCTCATAATATAATCATTTGACCATTCAGTACATCGAAATGACATATGCAAGAAGCCTCATACAAGTAGTGGCACATTGGGTCCCTAAATTCATTCATATGATCCAACCAGTAAACATAGTAACAGCCAAGCCTCGACCCTCACCTCACATGAGCTCCTCCTCCTTGTGGAGGTACTCGCCGGCGTCAGACTGGTGCAAGACCACCACGGCGTTGGTGTCGGCCTCCTGCAGTCCTGAGCACCCCTGGCGGCGACCCCGAACCCAAGCGGCACGTCTGCCATGGACATGACGACGACACCATCGCCGGACTTGGTGTTCTCGGTGATGCGCGCGAGGGCGGATTTGGGCACCGAGTTTCCGAATAGGAAGGAGCGCTTGGTGTCGGGCTTGAGCCAGACGCGGCGGCGCGCGTGGGCGGCGAGGAGGTCGAGCGCGTGGACGGTGAGTTGGAAGGCGCCGCCGTGGGTGAACTTGCCGATGGGGGTGCCGACCCCGGCGAGGCGCGTGCGGGAGACGGTGGTGGCGCGGCGGACGAGCGACTCGGAGGCGTAGAAGACGCGGTTCTTGTGGAGGCGGAGGCAGTAGCGGCCGGGCTCTGGGTCGGGGCCCTCCGCGGAGGGCCGCTCCAGGAGGTGCTTCAGGTTTGGGCCGGTGAACTTGAAGAGCTTCTCGAAGACCATCGTGGTCTCCTTCTCGTCGAGAGGCCTCATGGCGCAGGCGACGGCGGAGTTCGGGGGCGAAGCGGAAGTGGGGGTTGGGGACGGAAGCTAGGCTATTCGCGTGGCTATTCGCTTGGTTTTATGAGGACGGTTGAACAAAAAAGTGGTGCCAGGTTATGCGAGGCGCATATTGCACAATATGCGCCTCCTATAATTCAAACTATAGGAGGCGCATATAGCAATATGCGCCTCGCATATGCGGCCACCTACCACCACCCGGGCCCGCAGGAGTTACTTGAGGCGCATATGACCATATGCGCCTCACATATTATCAAATATAGGAGGCGCATATAGCCATATGCGCCTCGCATATTCGTGCACCTACCAACACGCGGGCCCACACAGATTATGCGAGGCGCATTCTATCCATATGCGCCTCGCCTATCTGATATATAGGAGGCGCATATGACTAGAATGCGCCTCGCATAATATGGGGCTGCTAGATTCTGTCCGTACAGGGATTATAGGAGGCGCATTCTTATCATGTGCGCCTCGCCTATTTTTATACTAGAGGAGCATATCGCAAAGTGCGCCTCGCCTATTTTTATAGGAGGCGCATATGTCTAAATGTGCCTCGCATAAGCATGTCTCCTATAGCCTTTTCTCTAGTAGTGGAAGCACCAAGCCGAACTCCAGAAGGAGCAAGACGAGGTGACTCGGCTGAAGAAGCTGATGGCCAACTTGGAGCAGAAACACTTGGCCGAGGTGAAGGGACTGAAGGAAGAGCTTGCCGAGAAAGATGACCAGCACGCCGCTAGCGCCGAGAAAACCAGGGAGCTGCTCAAGGAGGCCGATTCAGCGGTTGAGTCGGCAAACCTGGATATGGATGCACTCCAAGCCAAGGCCAAGGCTTGGCAAACCATACTCGGCACCATCAACTCTTTTCTCGGTAGTGAGTCCTTACTCTTTTTTGCACTTTGCTTTCTTGTTCTTGACTTTGTCATCTTTTTTTACTTTGCTAAGATTCTCTTTTGCTTGCATATAATTTTCTCCAAGCGAATTTGTTCACTATTCAGGCCATGAAGAAGGTGATAGCCGAGTCTGGTGCTCCAGCTGATGGCGAGGTGACCAACGATGAGCATCTCGAAGCACTGTGGGAGCACGTCAAAACCCTCAAATCTTGGGGCGTGGACTTGCTCAAATTGGCTATTCATGCGTTTTGCATGCTTTGGCCTAATGAAGATGCACCTGCACTCATCGAGCCCCTTGTTGAAAGATTGCTTCACACTGAGGACAGGCTGGGTCAGTGGCGTGAGTCGGCCGGCCGAGCTACAGCGGACAAGGCCCTCTCGTTCGTGCTCTCATGGTACGAGGACATCAATCTTGATGTTATTGCTTGCATAAGGGGAGATGGCAACTGGCTGAATGACGCTGAGTTGATCAAGAGACGACAGGAGCGAACCTACGCCATGATTAAGTACACCATGGTACACGCTTGGTGCGACGAGCCCAGCTTCCTCGACCTCGGCAACCCACTTATCGAAGTTGCTGATGAAGAGGGTGCCGATAGCGAGGCCACCGAGTCGGATGATCCCGAAGACTCGGCTACTGATGCCCCTGACTTGGCAGAATCTCCAAGCAATGCTCCTAGTTCCAAGGCTGCTCCTCTGAGTCCTGCTGCTTCTTAAACTGAATAGAACGAATATTTGAACTTTTGATGAGATCCCCGATATGCCGGGTACAAATGTAATATACATTGAACTTATGTTTGGTTATGTGCCTTTTGATAAGGCTTTAAATATCTTTTTATGTTCAGAGTGTGAATCATCCAAGGGCAAGTCCCCGAGTATCATTTTGTCATTTCACCTTTCCTTGACTTTGGCTCTTGTCTACCTTTTTTGTTGTTCGACATT
Organism: Avena sativa; assembly: GCA_916181665.1. Lineage (NCBI taxonomy): Eukaryota > Viridiplantae > Streptophyta > Magnoliopsida > Poales > Poaceae > Avena > Avena sativa. The sequence goes on from OV702299.1 coordinate 19,244,540, forward strand.
AGAGTCTCAGAGTACTTAGGATATAGTTAGCGGGTATGAAACCTAGATCACTTGGCCGAGGATCATTCAACACAAAATACAATATGACCTGCGGTGGGTTAGGCAAAGACATAGGGTCGACACACGTTTCTCCTTGTACTTATCCGGCGTTCGTATTTTCTCGTCATGCATCCTTTCCTCTTGCTTGCCGTGAAGCCATGTTTTCAGACAATAGCATAGTCGAAGAGTTGATTTTTTCCGAATAAACACTACTTGTTCTGAGATAAGCTTTGGGTGTCATGCCAGCCGACATAAAATAATTGAAAGGGAAAACATAAGGGGAAGTCCCCGAGTCAGTTTTTTGAGTCATACCATTTTATTATCAACACATAGCCGGCACAATGTCCGACATATGAGAGTTCGAGTGATACATTCAATGCTTCTCCTAAGTGTAGAAGGGGCGAAGTAGTGCCACAATTCATGGCCTTTTGGTCTCATCACCTGATCTGTCCGCCTTGTTCCTTTGTGCTTCACGAGCGTCGATGAGATAATATGAATCATTGTGTAATGCTTTGCTTACAATGAATGCGCCCTCCCATGGGGGTGATAATTTATGCATTTCAGCTGTGCGCTGCACTAGCCTTAGCACCATATCCCCTTCTCGAAAAACACGAGGTTGAACTTTCCGGCTATGGAAGCGTTGGAGATTTTGCTGATAGATAGCGGATCTGGATAATGTCAGTTCCCTTGCCTCTTCGAGTAAGTCAACTCCATCTTCTCGGGCCTCCTTTACCTCGACTTCCGAGTATTGCCTTACTCTTGGTGAGTCCTACTCTATGTCGGCAGGAAAAACTGCTTCTGCCCCATACACAAGGAAAAATGGCGTATAGCCCGTTGAATGATTCGGAGTTGTCCTTAGACTCCATAGCACTGAGGGTAGTTCCTCTATCAACCAACCAGGTGATCCCTGGAGTGGATCCATCAAGCGGGGTTTTATTTCGGATAGGACTAAGCCGTTAGCCCGTTCAACTTGTCCATTTTATTCTGGATGAGCGACTGATGCTACATCGAGTCTTATTTGGTTTTTTCCGTAGAATCGAGAAAAAGCTCCTTCAGCAAAGTTTGTGCCATTGTCTGTGATTATGCTGTGTGGGTAACCATATCTTAGGATTATGTCCCTTAAGAATGTGACAGCTGTTTTGCCGTCCAATTTTTTGATAGGCTTCACCTTTATCCATTTGGTGAACTTATCAATCATTACCAATACGTGAGTCATTCCTCCCCTTGCTATCTTGAATGGTCCTACCATATCCAGGCACCATACTGTGAATGGCCAAGTGATTGGTATAGTTTTCAATGCAGATGTCGGTAAGTGTGACTTGGATGCATAATGTTGGCAACCTCTGCATTTTCCGACTAGCTCTCATGCCTTTGCCAATACACTTGGCCAATAAAATCCATGTCGGAATGCCTTGGCCACCAGTGCCCTTGATGAGGCATGATGTCCACATTCTCCTTGGTGAATATCTAACAAGATTTCTTGGCCTTTCTCTGAGCTTATGCAATGCTGCAACACATTTGTCACACTCCTCTTGTATAGCTCCCTATTGATTATGGTGTGTGATTTTGCCCTTCTTTCATTTTTCCTTGATAGTATCTCATCGTTTGGCAAGGTTCCATCTTTTAAGTAGTTGAATATTGGTTGCACCCATGTTGGTATCGGCGGTGCCGGATCTGTCATCTTATCAATTTCCATTGGTTCATCCGACATATGCTCGGCCGACATGACCTGAAGAGTCCCCGAGAGTGATTCGGCTACCCCTGAGGTGAGCGGATAAGTCCCTGAGTGACGCGCACTTGCCCTCGAGTCAATTTCCATTGGCATGGTGTCTGACTGTTGTGTTGCCGGGACGAATATTGATTCGGACTCTGGTGATGGCTTGATCGATGGTTTCCTGAGATGCTCCAACTCTACTCCTGGTGGGATTGCTTGGCGAGATGAGCCTGATTTGGATAGCACATCTGCTGCCTCATTCTCTGCTCTGGGTACGTGATGGAACCCACACCCGTCAAAGTATCCTGATATTTGTTGCACATGGAAACGACACAGTGCCACGTTTGCATCCAATGCGTCCCAATGCCCAGATACTTGCTGGATCACTAAATCCAAGTCACCAAAACACATGATCCTTTTGATGCCAATCTCCTTGGCCACTTTGATGCCATGGACTAGTGCTTAATACTCGGCAACATTGTTAGATGCTGCGAAATGGATCTGTAACACATACTTAAGATGAGCCCTCTTTGGTGATGTGAGCACTATCCTGGCGCCTAAACCCATTTTTGTCTTGGATCCGTGGCAATGGTGGTTCATATTGCATTTCCATCTAGTCGACGAACAAGTCTGCCATGGCTTGAGATTTAATTGCATCTCGCCTATCATATTGTGGAGTGTAAGGTGCTAAATCTATGGCCCATTTTGCTATTCGGCCACTGGCATCTTTGCTGCCTAATATATCCGAGATAGGCGCCTTACATATGACCCGGATTGGGTGTTCTTGAAAATAGTGCTTCAGCTTTTTTGCTGCCATATACACCCCGTACGTCATTTTTTGGTAATGAGGGTAATTTTTCTTTGATATAGAGAGCACTTCGCTCAAATAATAAACTGGCCTTTGGACTGATTTGCCCTCTTCTTCATGTTCGACCACTATTACTGCACTTACAACTCTCTTGGTTGCAGCGACATAGAGAAACATTGGCTCTTTGGATAATGGTGATGCTAATATTGGTGTTGTTGCCAACATTTTCTTGAGTTCATGGAAGCGCTATCAGCTTGCTATGTCCATGTGAATTTGTCTGATTTTTTCATCAGTTGATATAGCGGTAGGGCTTTTTCACCTAGCCGACTAATAAATCTACTCAACAAAGCCAGGCATCCTGTGAACTTCTAGACATCGTTGAGGGTTTTTGGCAATTCCATTCTTTCGATGGCCCTGATTTTTGTCGGGTTAGCCTCAATTCCTCGGCCGGATACAAGAAATCCGAGTAACTTGCCAGCCAGGACCAAATGTGCATTTTCCGGGTTGAGTTTCATCCGGAATCTCCTTAAGTTTGTGAATGTTTGACGCAAGTCCTTAATTAGAGAGTGACTTTGCTTGGTATTTATCACCATGTCATCGATGTATACTTGAACATTTTTGTCCAATTGATCTTGCAAGAATTTTTGCATGCATCTTTGATATGTTGAACCTGCATTTATTAAGCCAAATGACATGGTACAATAGCAATAAGCCCCGTATGGGGTGATAAAATCTGTCTTTATTTGATCACTCGGATTCAGTGGTATATGGTGGAATCCAGAATACGCGTCCACAAATGACAACAGCTCACACCGAGCAGTAGAATCTATCATTTGGTCGATCCGTGGCAGGGGAAATGGATCTTTTGGACACGCCTTATTGAGGTTCCTGTAATCAATACACATGCGCCACACCACTGCCACGTTCGGGTCATCCTTTTTCTTCTCGACCAGGAATGGATTTGACAACCAATCTGGATGCAGTACTTCAATGATAAATCCAGCGGCTAAGAGCATGGCTATATCGGCAGCTATCACTTTCCTCCTATCTTCGGCGAAGCGGCGGAGGGGTTGCTTCACCGGTTTGGCATCTGGCCTTACATGAAGAGAGTGCTTAGCCAGCTCCCTCGGAACTCCTTGCCGATCTTGTGTGGACCATGCAAAGATATCCCGATTCTCACGGAGGAAGTTGGTGAGCTCGCTTTCCTATTTGTCAGTGAGCCCAGCCCCAATGGTGAATTTGCGCTCTGGGAAAGTTTCATCCACTTGTACTTTCTTGGTCTCTTTGATGGCTTGGAATGATACATTGCCGTGCGGATTAGTGAGTGCCGGCATGGACATTTGCGCTACCTTGGCCAATGCTACCACTTCCAACATTTGATGCTTTTCTTGTGCTATGACCAGTGACTCGGGCAATGAGGATCCGGCTGAGGCACAAGCGATGGACCTTTTGTAGTCTCCCTCAACTGTAATCACCCCATATGGGCCTGGCAGTTTCATCTTCAAGTAAGCGATGTGAGGGGTGGCCATAAACTTTGCCGTAGCCGGCCTGCCGAGTAAGGCGTGATACGAGCTGACCAAATCAACCACCTCGAACTCTATGGCTTCAGTGCGACAATTCTCTCTGTTGCTGAATAAGACGTCGACCGAGATCTTGCCAATTGTCTCACAGGACAATCCCGACATAATACCATGGAAAGTTGTCTTAGTCGGCTCCATCATGTTCATAGTAATGCCTAACTTGAGCATGGTATCCTTGTACATGATGTTAATGCTACTGCCATCGTCGATCAGTACCTTGGAAAATTTCACATTGATATCAGGGCCCATGAACGTTGGATCTAGGACCAGAGCATATCCTCCTGGGGTTGGCATGATCTTGGGGTGATCCTTTATGCTCCAAGTTATTTCTTGCTCAAACCAATGCATGTACTTAGGAATTGCCGGCATTGTGGCATTCACTTCCATCATCCATCGCTGCTGACTCTTTTTGTCATTCGGCTCTGTGACAAAGACGACATAACTCTGGTGATGTTCTATGTACTCGTTTCTAGTTTCGTGGTCGACATGAGCGTCGTCACCTCTTGGATTGTGCACATGGTGGACAGTTTCTCTTCTCTCTTGATCATGATCCTTGGGCCAAAGGATGGTGGACCCTGTGGACCTTGCGACTCGATCAGTTCTGCCATCTTTATTCGGTCAAGCTTCAGCCTTGCATCATCCGGCTGAAGGTTCCTGCTTCCAAGTCTGGCTCCCATCACCTGATATGCGTGATCCGGCAGTTCACACCTATCGTTTACCATCGCCGAGTAACCATCATTGTACCTGTTCGTGTTCGGGTCAACAAGCTGTTGTGCTTCTTTTCACATGCTATGTTGTCTCCTTTCGGGTTGAGCTGGTGTGTTATTCGGCGCTGGATTTCCTCCTCCCGCCGAGTGACCTCCATGCCTCGGTTGAGGCGCAAAATTTTGCCCTCCATTGTCGTTTCTTTGCCCTGCTTGCCTTTCTCGGCCTGCATTTTCCTGGTTCTCATTTCCTTGGCCATTATTCCTTATTGTTCCCTGTGCATGCACTGGGTTTCCCTGAGCCACTGTCGGGTCATAAGTGATCATCTGCTTGTTCCTTCCTGAATCCACACTTTTATCTTTTCTCAGTCTTGGTGCTGCTCCGGGTGAGGACGCCGTGTGACCTGCTGATCTTGCCGGGACAGGAGTCGCCAAGTGAACCAGCTGTGACCTCCCTGCTATACCCGGATTCGCTTTGTAGTATGCTTCATTTAGCATTCTAGCTGCTCCTACCAGTTCATTGACTCGCTCTTGTTGTCTTTTCTTTGCTTCTCCCGTCAAATGGGGTAACACTGCCATTGCTGCTTCTGCGGCTCGCAGGTTAGCTGCTACTGTATTGTATGTTGGCCGCATAGCAGTTTCGTTGCTGTTCTCTGGCGTTATTTTCGACGTTGCATCTGCCAGCTCTTCATTGAGGTTTCTTCCTCTTAACCTTGTCGCATCAAGCCGGGTCATTACGCCCTTGACTCGATTTGCCGAGTTGAGCTCTCGGATTGTGATATCCACATCTTGTTGTAACTGTGCTAACTCCTTGGCTTTCTCCAAAACCTTTATCCTGGCCTCCTCTAACTTGGCTTGCACACACGCCGGATCAGTTTCTTGCGCAACTGGTTCTGCCAGCTTATCTATCGCATCTTGCAGCTCTTTAGCCCTCTTACTCCTAGCTATGTTTTCTGGCTTTTCTAGCGGTGCCTTTGCTGTTCTCGCGGACTTTGGTGTCTCTTCATGATTTCCTCCCTCAGCGTTCTCATTCACTACTGGAGCTATTGGTGGAGCTACTGGGTTAGGAGCTGTCATCATTACCTCAACAGAGACGAGTTGGTGGAGTTTCCCAATGACAGGAACCGCTGGTGGATCCGTCGCCAGGATGACGCGCTCCAGATATATGTGCTCCACGCGCACGGCGACGTAGACCTGGTGCTTGCCGAACTTGATGAAGCGACCACCCCTAGGGAACGGCTTGGTCCCGAAACACCCTGTGCTGTCGCTGACGAAGTTGAGCGCTCCAAACCTCTGGATGAGGCCGGAGTAGACGCACTCGCCGGTCTTGGCGATGATGTTGCCCGTCCGGATGAAGACTCCATCAAGCACCTGCTTCTGCCCCATGGTGGGTGCCAATTGTCGTCGTGGTGTCACGACAGATGCCATGGGTAGGCTTAAGTTGGGGGCCAAATGGGTGCTTGTGGTCACCGGGGAGGGAGTGCACGGTCTTGCCATGCACGAAGAACAAGATGAACTCTCCATACTTAGGAATTTTATTGATGCCCCTTGTTTACAAGTGCTCCTTGAGATGTATGAACTAGAGTACAAGGCACTAGTTCCCTACTTGGTCCAACCTCCTTCTACTACTGCTATGCCACTCCTTATATAGGTGGTGCTAGCTAGGTTTCACCCCTTTGGGTTCTAGGGTTACTGTTTGGATCTTGGTCCCTACAGTGCGGGCCGGGTCATGGGCTTGCCCAAAGCCCAATGGCCCAGTCCTCAAAGCTAGACAGCTAACAGTCTTCTGGTACATTGCCTCCTGTTCCTTTTGGCGTCACACAGTAACTTTGTACGTCAGCCCTTGATTTAGGTGTCACCCGGCTCCTTTTATGTCACCCGGCGTAGCCCTTCTCTTTTGACCACGCTTTACCATGGTCCCTCCTAATCCTTAATCGGAAAGGTGCCACAGATAGCCTGTTGTCAGAATGCTACGCTATTTATTTTAACAATACTGGTTACTAGGTGCGCACACGGAAAAAAAAGAAAAAAAGGGGGCGTCGAGTGGGGCTTCGAATCAAGGACCTCCTCCGCCAAACGGGAAGCTCTAAGCTTCTAACCATGACACCCCCAATTATTTCTTGTAATACTACTGCGCTAAAGTGTATAAATGTCGTCACCTTATTGGTTGGGCCTGGGCCGTGGTCAAGGAAGTCTCGATGCCTTCCCTCCTTTCTTTTTTAACTTGGCGGACTAGGCCTTGGCACCCGATATACAACATTCGGCCCAGCTCACTGGTCCATTTAGGAAAGCTTTTTTCTTTTCCTTTTCTATTTTATAAATTCTTTTGCATCTTTTTCATAAGAAGTCGAAATGAATTGATTTTTGTTTTTAAATATTTATAAAATTCACTTATATCCTCCTAGGTTGTTAATTAAAAATATTTTTATTATTTCAAGATAGCGGATTTACCAATCTGACACTAGTCCATGGTAGGGACAATACCATAATTCAAAATATGATTTTGAAACTAGGGTTTTGAATTAAAAAAATTGTCCTTAAGTCTTGCTAAATTGCATTTGATCTCTGAAAAAACAACATATTGTGAACCTAAAAATTATTTTTCCAAAAAAATCAAGAGCATTAAATCATGTACCTGTAGTTCAAATCTGACCCACTTCCTACCGATTCGACAGGAATTTGTGTTTTTCGCCAGGGATGGACGGAAATGTTTGAGATATCCTAGTTGGGACATTGTACATTTAAGGTGGCCTAATATTTTTACAAAATGTGGAGGTACCATTCTAAAACCGTCATTTGGTGGTTGCTTCACAAAACGCCTCGTTTTTTGCGCTCGGAAAATGGAAAATGAATTCTCCGTGCGTCGAAAAGGAAAACTTCCTCCTGCAACATTGTTATCCATTCCAATATGCACACGCATGCACAATACGGGCACATTATCACAAACTATGCCGTGATTCTAGCCATAACACTGCTCCTTTGGCCCGAAAGCCATAAACCCTCATACATGATAGGTCATTTTGTGAAGGTTTTTTCGATACACTTGCAATATACCAAGTTTGGTATTTTTCCTTGCAACTATGTCATATAATAAGACACCACGTGAAGGATTTGCGTTGATTGGACCGTTTTTCAATTTTTTATGCCCGTTTCAAACTATGGTCAAAACGACGGACACGAAGGTTCTTAGCTAGAGGATGATCCTCGCTAAACTTGCATTGTATCTCTGATGAAACATCAAATTGTGAGTCTAAAAATGATTTTTTCCAAAAATCATGAGCATCGGATCATGTACCTGTAGTTCAAACCGGACTCACTTCCTACCGATTCGGTAGGAATTTGTCTTTTTCGCCAGGGATGGACGGAAATGTTTGAGATATCCCAGTTGGGACATTGTACATTTAAGGTGGTCTAATATTTTTAAAAAATGTGGCGGTACCATTCTAAAACTGTCATTTGGTGGTTGCTTCACAAAACGCCCTATTTTTTGCGCTCGGAAAATGGAAAATGGATTCTCTGTGCGTCGAAAAGGAAAACTTCCTCCTGCAAGATTGTTCTCCATCCCAATATGCATACACGTGCACAATACATGCACATTATCACAAACTATGCCGTGATTCTGGCCATAACACTGGTCCTTTGGCCCGAAAGCCATGAAGGCTCATACATGATAGGTCATTTCTGAGAAGGTTTTTCCGAGACACTTGCAATATACCAAGTTTGGTATTTTTCCTTGCAAGTATGTCACATAATAAGACACCATGCGAAGGATTTGCATTGAATGGACCGTTTTTGATTTTTTTATGCCCGTTTCAAACTATGGTCAAAACGGCAAACACGAAGGTTCTTAGCTAGGGGACGAGACTCGCTAAACTTGCATTGGATCTCTGATGAAACATCATATTGTGAGTCTAAAAATGATTTTTTTCCAAAAATCATGAGCATCGTATCATGTACCTGTAGTTCAAACCGGATCCACTTCCTGCCAATTCGGCAGGAATTTGTCTTTTTCGCTAGGGATGGACGGAAATGTTTGAGATATCCCAGTTGGGTCATTGCACATTTAAGGTAGTATAGTATTTTTGAAAAATAAGATTATATCATTTTGAAACTTATATTTGGTGATTGCTTTATAATACACCCCTTTTTTGGCACTCGAAAAATGAAACCAGCCATTCAGAATAGAGAGACAGACTATCTACGGATCACCTCATAGAAATAGTGTAGGGGTTCGTAGCATGGAAAACAAAAAATTTCTACCGCATACAAACAAACAAGCCAAGATCTATCTACTAGATTGTAGCAACGAGTCGATAGAGGAACTCACCCTCGAAGATTCCAAAGCCGTTAACGAGACCAAATTCTCATGGGTGATGTAGTCGTACACTTGCCGATCTCAAGATCGCGTAGACGATCCTTCCGGCGCTGCGTTCCGGCAGCGCTTCCGCAGTCGGTCACACGTTCGGTACTCGATGAAGACCTTCTTCTCCCTTGTCCAGCAGGCAGCGGAGGTTGTAGCACTCTTCTCGCGATTCCGGCAGCATGACGGCGTGGTACCGGAAGTAGAGGGGAGATCTCGCAGGGCTTCGCCTTAAGCCGAAGCGAGTATGTTGGATTAAGGTTTCCCGGAAAACTAGGGTTTAGAGATCCGGGAGGAGGAGGTGTCAGCGGCGGCTAAGGCGGCGGCGACAGACCAGCGGCGGCGCGGCGGCGCGACGAGGCGGCGCGGCGGCGGCGGCGAGCGGCGGCGGCACTGGCGGCGGCTCGTGGAGAGGGCTTGGAACTTGTGTTGTTTGGGGCAGCCCTTCCCCTCTATTTATGAGAGGGAGGGGCAGCCTTGGGAGGGGTGGGTTTTAATCCAAACCCAAACCCAAGTTGGATTGAGAGAAGGACTTGTTTCTTCTCCCACTAGGAAACCATTGTTCCAGTTTGACTTTTCAAACTTCCCGTTTGACTTTGAATTTAGAGTTTTATTTCTCTCTTGCATATGCCAACACCAAGTGACCTTGGACATGATCCAATCATTCCACTTACCCATGACACATTCATGGACCATTCTCCTTTCGGACCGGTGAACCTTCTAGACCCTTCTAGAACCTCTCCGATGAAATCATCGGAAACTTTCCCGAACTCCGAAATAGGACTTTCCTTAGATGAATCTTATTCTCCGGACCATTCCGGATCTCCTCGTGATATCCTGGATCCCATCCGAGATTTCGAACAACATTCGGTCTCTTACTAATCATTCCATAACTACTCAACAACATCGAATCCTTAAGTGTGTCTCCCTACGGTTCGTGAATTATGCGGACATGACCGAGACACTTCTCTGATCAATAACCAATAGAGGAATCTGGAAATTCATATGGCTCCCACATATTTCTATGATTACTTTGCGATCTAATGAACCACTTACATACGATACCAATTTCCCTTTGTCTCACGATAGTTTACTTATCCGAGGTTTTGATCGTCGGTATCTCTGCATACCTAGTTCAACCTCGTTAACGATAAGTACTCTTTTCTTGTTCTTGTGATATGTGATCCCTTGTGAGCTAGTCACATGCTTGCAAGCTAATTGGATGACATTCCACCGAGAGGGCCCAGAGTATATCTATCCGTCATATGGATGGACAAATCCCACTATTGATCCATGTGCCTCAACCCATACTTTCCAAACACTCAATGCCACCTTTATAGCCACCCAGTTACGGTGTGGTCTTTGATGTCATCAAAGCATCCTTCCGGTGATGGTGATTAACATGATCTCATGGTCAAAGGAATTAGGTTACTATGTATCAGAAAGCTTATAGCAAATGAACTATATTAAATGACTTTATCTTCATGCTACGCTTAACTATAGGAGTGTGTCCATCACATCATTCTCCTAATGATATGACCCTGTTGTTAATAACATCTCTATGTTAATGATCAGGAAACCATGCTCATATATTAAACAACAAGCTAGTTTAAGGAGGCTTTACTAGGGACTCTTTTATGTTTACAAATCACACAAGTATTAATGTTTCCGGTTAATACAATTATAGCATGGTATGTAAACATTTATCATAAGTATGAAGATATGATAATAACCACTTTATTATTGCCTCTTGGGCATATCTCCAACAGTCTCCCACTTGCACTAGAGTCAATAATCTAGTTTCAAACCTTTGTGTATTCAACACCTATGGCTTTCTGGTGTTATATGTACACGATTGCTAGTGGTCAACTGATCTCCGGATCTGACACTTCCAGGTCCGTGTGTAATTGCATGTCTTTGCGTCTCTACGCATCACTCATTCTCTAATGAGATGGCTTCGTACAAATTTGGTCCTTTGGTGTGACCTTTAGTTCTTTGGGGTTAAAACATGTTGATAATATTGTCGTACAATATATCTTCATAGTACTATCCCACTGTGAACTACACCTAGTTTGATAACAAACTACTTGACACAAATGCCCTCTTTTGCTGCTATAATAGCAGTCATATACTTAGCCTTTTGTTGTAGTATCTGTCACAATGTCTTAACTTTGGAATTCATCTTAATTCTTTATGGAACTTACTTTCCATCATATTGTGCCACCATTAGTTTAGATTGAGATAAACTTAATTTGTACTTTGTGACAAAACTAGTATCAATGTAATTCATTTACAATGAATTAACCATCTATTTGTCATTTCTACAAAATAATATATTCTTAGTTCTTTTACAAGATCATAAGAATATCTTTACTATCGTCCAATGATTATCTTATGAATCATTCTGGTATATGCTCATAACATTTAGAGCATAGGACATATCTGGATTTGTACATATCACAGTATGATTGATATAAATACTCTTTGTGATTTCATACATCAAGTATCAATCTATACTCGAATCTTTGTTTCACTTACCAAGTGTCAATACACTTGAATATATCATCAATATTGAACTCATTCAATCCTCTCTGTGCGACAAGAACCTTTCTTGTAGTTTCTATATTGAACTTATTCAATACATCATCTATGTACTTTCGGCACAACCATATTAGCGTCTATTGATGCCAAACATTTGGGTTTTTCCTAAGTCTTTCATCGGGATGAAATTCTTAATATGTGTTAATAAAAGATACATCATTTTTAATCAACAATATGTCTTCCACATAATGTATTAGAAACATTTCTTAGCGCTCCCACTTAATTTTTTGCAAATGCAAGCATCTTCATTGTCTCTGATGAAATTAAACTCTTTTAACAGTTTCATCATAGTGAAGATTCCAACTCCGCGGTGCTCACTTCAACCATTGAAGTTTGCATATGATTTTAGCATCCTTTTGAATTAACAAAACCCTATGGAACGTGTTATGCACATGTACTAGGTAACAATTCTATTAGAAGAACTTGTTTTGTTTATTCAACTACCACATAACAAAATTATATGTAGTGGTTGCTACATTAATCCGTCTAGACTAAATATCACTATGAAAGATCAAATCTTGTCATAGTCAACCTTTGAACATTGTTGTGAACTCTTTCCCAACATCTCGACCATTTCATAGATGCGAAACATCCATGTCTATTTCTTTATAGATCTAAACACAACTGTAAGGTCTTACACCTTTCTCGAGGGTCCTTCAAGTTCAAAACTTGATTTCTCGTGTATGGAACTATCACGGATTTTATGGCTTCAAGCCATTTGACGGAGTCAGGGCCCATCATCGCTTCTTTGCATGTAGTACGTTCATTATTCTCAAACAATGATTCAACCCTCAAATCTTGGTATTTGATTGTTTACTCGACCTACTTGGTTCAATAGAAACTTTGACCTCCGTAACCACCAACCTTTGAGGCACGTGAGCCATGAGCATTGTTGCTGCCTCCGGAACACTTTTCGGCGCTGCGCAACTTTGCACATATAGCTAAGGTTCTTTTAACCTTATCAAAGTTCAATTGTCCTCCCACTTATCTTTTCACGAAAAATTCCTTCTCAAAGAAACTTGACGTTCTAAGTGACAAACACTTTTGTCTCCGATGTTATGGAGGAATATTTAACAGTTATTCAAAATAACATACAAAGACAGGTTCATCTGACTTTGGTTGCAAACATTTTTCTTATGCATAGCATACCAATGTTTAAGAAAGGATAACTTGGGTTTTATCCCAAACCATAACTTTATATGGTGTCATTTCAACGGATTATGATGGAGCTCTTTTCAGTGGAAAAACGGTAGTCTCTAAAGCTTTTAATCTTTAAAATATAATGGCAGTTTTATGAATTACACCTTCGATCTTACCATGTCAAACAAGGTTTAATTACATATCTCGAACGCTCCATACTCTTATGGTGTTTCGGGACATGCAAATCCACGGAAAGATTCCATAAATCTTAGGTATTATGCTAAACTTGTAACTCAAATATCTTCCTTTATGATCTTATCATAAACTATTTATATTCTTGTTACAATTATTTTGCACTTCATCTTGAAAGTCTTTGAACTTTTCAAATGTTTCATACTTATTAAATAAATATTCATATATTCACTCAAATTTTCGGAGAACGCATATGAAGTTGAAATACTTCGCTCTTGACTACACATAATGGACTTCGTACAACAATATGTACAAGTTCCTATAAGATAGTCATTCGTTCCCTTTTGGCCTATGAACGAAGTTTTAATTATCTCTAGGAAAGTTTCACAAGCGTCATTTCATCAAAAATCAAAAGACTCCAAAATTCCATCCACATGGAGTTTCTTCATGTTTTCTTTCCAATATAATTTAAACGGCGATGTCACTTCTTAAGTGATCTTTCAATCAATTTGTCTTTCGACATTTTTAGCACTAGTTTTATGGATGTGATTTCTCCAACAAGATTTGTGAATCAACCATCTTTTATGGATTACAGCAATTATTTGAACAACCCTTTTGTTCTCATAATACCTGATAAAACAAATCTTGAAGGCAAGCTTTGATGTTTAACAAGCAACACAATAACCCTTTATTTGTCCTCGATGAACATCATCACATATTCTTTTGCTAGTTACTTAGGACATTGTAGTTCATGAATTGTGTTGTTACGTATGACGATTCACACCAACAAATTCAGTGTCAAATACTTAAGAACCACATTGTTTAATAAGCAAAGAATATATCCATAACATGTATATCATCTATATACTTAAGCTGAACAATTCTAGTCTTTTCTTTTTTTCCATATACTTATGAGATTCTCTTTCAGTATTTCATTTTCTATTTGAAAGAATCTATCAATATCAATAGTGGAGCCATATACATGACACATAGTCCAAAGCATGTATAGTAAAATACCAATGTCTTTGGACTTGCACTTTGAAGTAGATCACCATCATCAAATGTTTGGTGTTCTTTCAAATTCCTTTCTTTAGTAATCTCTTGGTGTAGTAAACATTTTACCTACATCAAATATTCACCCTTATCATGTAATTATCCATGATCAAGCTACTTTTATCTTGTAATGGTGAATCGCGAGTATAATGTTGCTCTCCAAAACCTTTTGGAGGATTAGGACAACTAGTGTCTCCAACCTTTTGCAAATTCTCATCAAATATGAGAACATGACTTTTGCCATATTGTACTCTATCATGTTGTAACCAGAACTTTGTTTCAGATATCACAATATCTTCCACACATCATGGTTTCTGAAACAACTCTTCCAGATCCTAGATAACCTTGATATTAAGACAATCCTTTGAATATCAAGAATCATGGAGACAAACATGATACTCATACACTAACACTTGGAATTGTCACTCTTAATTTAATACCAATTATTAAACCTCATGGACTAACCGGAACTTACTGAAAGTTTGCAATAGGACTTTTAAACTTTAGATTAACACTTCAAAACAATACGATACCAGTTCATAAAGTAACTAACCAGAATTCTATAGTTCTATCATCTCCATTAAAACTAAGCGCAAGGTGGTAAACGGATGCCAATGACTACAACAACTATGCAAATTCACTTTGATTTAATTTATGATAAATAGTGTTCAACTTTTAATCATATTGCCGTTGAACTCCCACTCAAAACAATATCCCTCACATTGTTTTAGTGATCACACGAACCAAATCCACCACATCAAAACCGATCATCACGAGAGTTGATGTAGCTTCAATGGCGAACAATCAACATGTTCATCATATCTACTATATGACTCATGCTTTACCTTTCGGTGATCCGTGTTCCGAGACCATGTCTGTACATGCTAGGCTCGTCAAGATCAAACCTTAGCTTCCGCATGAGCAAATATGGCTTGCTCACGTTGTATACACTCGCAGAATCTAACACACCCGATCATCACGTGGTGCTTCGAAACAACGAGCTTTAGCAACGGTGCTTACTAAGGATAAACACTTTAAAACTTGAAATTTTGTGCTTGAGGGATCATCTTATAATGCTACCGTCGTGAACTAAGCAATACAAGATGCATAAAAGGATTAACATCACATGCAATTCATAATTTGTGATATGATATGGCCTTTCTTCTTGTGCTTCCGATCTCCATCTTCAAGCACGAACATGATCTCCATCATCACCGGTGTGGCGTCAAGGTCAATGGCGCCGCTTCATGGTTTTCTTCCACCAGCATCAACTATTACAACTACTTTGAATAATAGACACGCAGGACTTAATGGAAACAACCATATGGCTCCTGCCGGTTGCCAACTTACAATAAGGAACATTGCATACATCATATATAATCACAATCATGGCCATATCACATCACAGCACACCCCTGCAAAACAAAGTTAGACGCCTCTAATTTTCTTTGCATGTTTTACATGGTTTGGGGCTTTCAATAAGTGTCGTTCTAACTTACGAACAAGAACCACAACATTGATACTAGTATTGTCAATCACCCATTGTAAATTGAATCTTAACTATGTTGGGAGAAACAGGCACCCGCAAAGCCACTTATGCAATACAAGTTGCATGTCAAGCGTGGAGCAAGTCTCATGAACGATGTCATGTAAGGTTAGCCCGGGCCGCTTCATCCCACCATCCCGCAAGATGAAAAGTACACAAGAAGCAATTGACAACAAAAACATCAACGCCAACAATGACCATTGTGTTCTACTCGTGCAACAGATCTACATATAGACACGGCTCTGATACCACTGTAGCGGTTCGTAGCATGGAAAACAAAAAATTTCTACCGCATAGAAACAAACAAGCCAAGATCTATCTACTAGATTGTAGCAACGAGTCGATAGAGGAACTCACCCTCAAAGATTCCAAAGCCGTTAACGAGAGCAGATTCTCGTGGGTGATGTAGTCGTACACTTGCCGATCTCAAGATCGCGTAGACGATCCTTCCGGCGCTGCGTTCCGGCAGCGCTTCCGCAGTCGGTCACACGTTTGGTACTTGATGAAGACCTTCCTCTCCCTTGTTCCAGCAGGCAGAGGAGGTTGTAGCACTCTCCTCGTGATTCCGGCAGCACGACGGCGTGGTACCGGAAGTAGAGGGGAGATCTCGCAGGGCTTCGCCTTAAGCCGAAGCGAGTATGTTGGATTAGGGTTTCCCGGAAAACTAGGGTTTAGAGATCCGGGAGGAGGAGGAGGTGTCGGCGGCGGCGGCGATAGACCGGCGGCGGCAGCGAGCGGCGGCGCTGGCGGCGGCGGCGGCTCGTGGTGAGGGCTTGGAACTTGTGTTGTTTGGGGCAGCCCTACCCCTCTATTTATGAGAGGGAGGGGCAGCCTTGGGAGGGGTGGGTTTGAATCCAAACCCACACTAGAGGAAAAAGGGCTATCCGTTCGCAACCCCTCAGAGCATTAGTCCCGGTTGCGCCACCAACTGGGACTAATGCTGGCACGCGTCCCGGTTGGAGCGGGCACGGGGCTAGGGGGCATGCGTCCCGGTTGGTAAGGGGCATGCGTCCCGGTTGGAGCCACCAACCGGGACTAAAGGTTTGGCCACAGCCACGTGGCGTGGCACGCACCTTTAGTCCCGGTTGCTGGCTCCAACCGGGACTAAAGACCCCCTGCCCTCTATAAATGCAACGCCCCAGCCCCCTCTGCCTCCACTCTGTTTTTTCGAATGGTGGAAGGTGTGAGGGGGTGTGCTAGTTTTTTCTCATGCATGCATTGAAGGTGTTTGTTGAAATGTTTGAGTGAATAATCCCGTTGAATTTCTCATAGAACAAAAATATAGAAGGTGTCCGAGACGCACTTTAGCTTTCTCCTCTTTATTTCCCTCGATCGAGGTTAGCAATCTTATCTTTTCTAGGTCATTGATACAATTCATGTGTAGGTGTGAATTGGTTATTTCACTATTTATGATGTCCTGTTTTTTGATAAACTTACTTATATGATGCAGATGAACGGTCGGGAATGGATGTACGGTGACCGGCGGGTAGACGGGTATATCAAAGGCGTGGATAAATTTATCGATGTGGCTACGGCAAACAAAGAGAATGGATTTATACGTTGTCCATGTGTTCAATGTCGGAACAACAAGGAGTACTCTTCCTCGAAAATCATTCGTGGCCACCTGATTATGAAAGGTTTCATGCCCAACTATAATTGTTGGACCAAGCACGGGGAAAGAGGGGTTATGATGGAAGATGGTGAAGAAAAAGATGATGATAACAACTATCATCATATGTTTCCTGAATACAGTGATACTGCAATGGAAGACAATGGAGAGGAAAGAGGTGAAGAACGGGCATCAGATGAGCCGGCTGATGAACTTGGTAGGGTCATTTCTGATGCAAAGCGAGAGTGTGAAACAGAAAATGAGAAGTTGAAGTTAGAGGGCATGTTAGAAGATCACAAGAAATTGTTGTACCCAAATTGTGAAGATGGCAGCACAAAGCTCGGTACCACACTGGAATTGTTGCGATGGAAGGCAGAGTGTGGTCTAACTGACTCCTCATTTGAAAAGATGCTGAAAATAATGAAGCCGAAGTTTCCAAAACATAACGAACTTCCCGAGAGTACCTACGAAGCAAAGAAGACTCTCTGTCCTCTGGGATTAGATGTGCAAAAGATACATGCATGCATTAATGACTGCATCCTCTACCGCGGTAAGGAGTATGAGAATTTAGATAAATGCCCGGTATGCAACGCGTTGCGGTATAAGATCAGACGAGATGACCCTGGTGATGTTGAGGGAGAGCCCCTCCGGAAGAGGGTTCCTGCTAAGGTTATGTGGTATGCTCCTATAATACCAAGGTTGAAACGCATGTTCAGAAACAAAGAGCATGCCAGGTTGTTGCGATGGCACAAAGAAGACCGTAAGAAAGACGGGAAGTTGAGACACCCTGCTGATGGGTCACAGTGGAGAAAAATCGAGAGAGACTTCCCAGACTTTGCAGGTGACGCAAGGAACTTATGGTTTGGTCTAAGTACGGATGGCATGAATCCTTTTGGGGAGCAGAGCTGCAGTCACAGCACCTGGCCCGTGACTCTATGTATCTACAACCTGCCTCCTTGGTTGTGCATGAAGCGTAAGTTCATTATGATGCCAGTGCTCATCCAAGGCCCGAAGCAACTGGGAAACGACATTGATGTGTACCTTAGGCCATTAGTTACAGAACTCTTACAGTTGTGGGGCAAACCAAGTGTACGTGCGTGGGATGAGAACAAACAGGAGCCATTTAATCTACGAGGGTTGTTATTCGTAACCATCAATGATTGGCCTGCTCTTAGTAACCTTTCAGGACAGACAAACAAGGATATAAGGCATGCACCCACTGTTTAGATAAGACCGAAGGTACATATTTGCATAAATGCAAGAAGGTTGTGTACCTGGCGAATCGACGATTTCTTCTGACCAATCATCCCGTAAGAAAGAAAGGCAAGCATTTCAAAGGTGAGGCAGATCACCGGAAGAAGCCTGAACTCCCTGCTGGTGATGATGTATTTGGTATGGTCAAGGACATAGAAGTAATCTTTGAAAAGGGTCCCGGCGGTCAATCAGTTCCGAACGACGTCGCTACAGGACACACACCCATGTGGAAGAAGAAATCTATATTTTGGGAGCCGCCATATTGGAAAGTCCTGCGTGTCCACTCTTCAATCGACGTGATGCACGTGATGAAGAATCTCTGCGTGAACCTGCTAGGATTCCTAGGCGTGTATGGGAAGACAAAAGATACACCTGAAGCACGGGAGGACCAACAAATTATGAAAGACCCAAAGAACATGCATACAGATAACAAGACGGATAAAGGGCGTCACTTAAGTCGTGTCGGCTATGCTCTTACCAAAGCAGAGAAGGAAATCTTTTTTGAAGTCCTTTACAGTATCAAGGTGCCGTCGGGCTTCTCATCTAATATAAAGGGGATAATAAATATGGCAGAGAAAAAGTTCCAAAACCTGAAGTTTCATGACTATCACGTGATTATGACGCAGTTGCTTCCGATTGCATTGAGGGGGCTTCTACCGGAAAATGTTCGAGTACCCATTGTGAAGCTGTGTCCATTCCTCAATGCAATATCTCAGAAGGTAATCAATCCAGATATTCTGCCAAGGTTACAAAAGGATGTGGTACAATGTCTTGTTAGTTTTGAATTGGTGTTCCCACCATCCTTCTTCAATATTATGACGCATCTCCTGGTTCATCTAGTGGAAGAGATTGCCATTCTCGGTCCGGTATTTCTGCACAATATGTTCCCCTTTGAGAGGTTCATGGGAGTCTTAAAGAAATATGTTCATAACCGTGCTAGACCAGAAGGAAGCATCTCCAAGGGATATGGAACAGAGGAGGTCATTGAGTTTTGTGTTGACTTTATTCCTGACCTTAAGCCGATTGGTGTTTCTGACTCGCGACATGAGGGAAGACTAAGTGGAAAAGGCACGCTGGGAAAGAAAGCAATGATATGTAGGGACGGGGATTCTTTCACTAAAGCACACTACACAGTTCTACATAGTTCCACCTTGGCAGCTCCGTATATCGAAGAACACAAGAATATTGTACGCTCCAAAAACCCGGGGAAGCCTGAATCATGGATTACAGATGAACACATGAAGTCTTTCGGTGGTTGGATGCGGACACATCTCTTGAATGACACCACTGTTGGAGATCAGCTATACTTGTTGGCCGCGTCACCATCTTCTACTGTATTGAATTTCCAAGGGTACGAAATAAATGGGAATACATTCTACACGATCGCCCAAGATAAAAAGAGCACCAACCAAAATAGTGGTGTCTGCTTCGATGCAATAGACGAGAATGGACAAAAAGACACATATTATGGTTACATAGAGGAGATATGGGAACTAGACTATGGAGTCTCTTTTAAGGTCCCTTTGTTTCGCTGCAAATGGGTCAACCTGAATGGGGAAGGGGTAAAGATAGACCAGTTGTATGGAATGACAACAGTGGATCTCAACAATCTTGGTTATAGAGATGAACCATTCGTCCTAGCCAATGATGTGTCTTAGGTTTTCTATGTGAAGGACATGTCCTCCAGACCGAAAAAAAGAAAAAATATGCAAACGAATACATCATATGATGAGCCAAAGCGTCACATAGTTCTTTCAGGGAAAAGAAACATCGTGGGAATCGAGGATAAGACAGACATGTCAGAATATTATAATAAGTTTGATGAAATTCCGCCCTTCACATTGAAAACTGACCCAAGCATTCCGTTAAGTAAATAAGATGCTCCATGGTTACGTCTGAAGCGGTCATAAGGAATGACATATGCCAAGAAGTTCATGCTCATATTATGTAACTCTAGTTCATATCTTTCGCGGTTTGTGGCTTGACCGAAGGATATCTTTCGCGGTTTGTGGCCTTTAGTCCCGGTTTTGTAGTCTCAGTTTTTAATATTAATTTCACATATTAGGGAGTGCCTCTATGACCAGTTTCTCGGAGATGCCGGAGGACTGGGCTCCATCGGCATCTCCCTAAAACTGGCCGCAGTGGTGTCCCTGCTCTCGAAAACCATCTTGCATCTTGTAACTTCACTAACTAGATCAATACGCCTCGGAGCTAACTAATTTCACATATTAGGGAGTGCCTCTATGACCAGTTTCTCGGAGATGCCGGAGGACCGGGCTCCGTCGGCATCTCCCTGAAACTGGCCGCAGTGGTGTCCCTGCTCTCGAAAACCATCTTGCAGCTTGTAACTTCACTAACTAGATCAATACGCCTCGGAGCTAACTAATTTCACATATTAGGGAGTGCCTCTATGACCAGTTTCTCGGAGATGCCGGAGGACTGGGCTCCGTCGGCATCTCCCTGAAACTGGCCGCAGTGGTGTCCCTGCTCTCAAAAACCATCTTGCAGCTTGTAACTTCACTAACTAGATCAATACGCCTCAGAGCTAACTAATTTCACATATTAGGGAGTGCCTCTATGACCAGTTTCTCGGAGATGCCGGAGGACTGGGCTCCGTCGGCATCTCCCTGAAACTGGCCGCAGTGGTGTCCCTGCTCTCGAAAACCATCTTGGAGATGCCTCAAACTGGCTGGAGGACTGGACTCACAAGGATGCATATTTATAGTACAAGCAGCTCGGCATAATGTCGACACTCACGACATAATGTCGACACTCACCCCTATTATTAGTGCTGACTCATCTTTAGTCCCGGTTGGTGACACCATCCGGGACAAGGTACAAGCGGCACGACATAATGTCGACACTCACCCCTATTATTAGTGTTGCCTGGCCCACTCTGCCGCAATCCCTTCAGTCGCGGTTGGTTTCTCCAACCGGGACTAAATATGAACCCTCTCTTTATATAGGCATTTCCCTCTATTTATTAGGTAACACTCAAGACATTTAATAATATTAAAAACCGGGACAAACCGGGACTAGCTAACACTCGGGACTAAAGCCGCCCCCTTTAGTCATAATCATGCCTAGTCCTATAGTACGCAGCTTCAGGGTCTTCATCGTCGTCGTCATCATCATCGTCATCGTCACCTGCCACTCCGGGGATCCTCAGCCCATCCATGGCATATACCAGGGGCCATTCCAGCCTCAGATTCACGGCGGGTGGGATAGGGGTCTCCTGGAAGACGATGCCGCTACCGCCGGGATAGTGTGGGGCCTGTGGCGGGTGGACTCGTGGGCACCGTAGGCGAGGATGGTCTCCCCCGGCGATGTAGCGCATCACTCCGATGATAGTACGGTTCGCCCACCACAAACGACGGCCGGCTTCATTGTGGTTCACCGGTGGCGGGCCATCACCCTCGTACCTGGCGAGCTCCCTTTCCCGCCTGTTAGCGAAGAAGGCATTCCAGGTGTCGTAGTTGTCGGGATCCCACTAGGGATCCATCCGCTGCTCCGGCATGAGCTCGTGGTAGAAGTGGTTTGTGATGGCCGCCTGGCGTGCGGAACCTGGAGGGACAGGAGGGACAGGAACCCCTCCAGCGCTCAGCATCCAACCGGCGGGCGGCCGGTAGCCCGGCGGACAAGGGTAGTTGGAGGCGCACAGCGCCTCGGTCTCCTCGAGGGTCAGAATGGCCCAGTAGGCGTTGTCCATTGTTCTAAGAGAGGAAGGTGTGGATGTGTGGATAGCCATGACACGATCACCCTAAATATAGAGGGAAAGGGCGGGAAAACTTGGCGTGAAGCTTTGGGAAATGGCGGGAAATATCTTTAGTCCCGGTTAGTGACTACATCCGGGACTAAAAGCTCTAGTAGAAAGGAAAGGGCGGGAAAACATGGCGGGAAGAGGTGGGAAATGGCGGAAAATATTTTTAGTCCCGGTTTGTGACTACATCCGGGACTAAACGTCTGCCGAACAATGAAAATCCTTCGCGTGGTAGTCCATAGTTAGAAATTCAGATAATTCAAAACGGGCATAATAAATTCAAAAAAATCCGAACAATGAAAATCCTTCGCGTGGTGTCATATTTTGTCACATAGTTGAAAGGAAAAATACCAGACTTGGTATATTGATCATGTTTCGAAAAAACCTTGACAAAATGACCTATCATGTTCGAGGTTTCATGGCTTTCGGTCCAAATGACCGATGTTATGTGCTGAATCACGGCATAGTTTGTGATGTTGTGCCCATATTATGCATGTGTGTGGACATTGGTATGGAGAACAATGTTGCAGGAGGAAGTTTTCCTTTTTGTCGCACGGAAAAGCCCTTTTCCATTTTCCGAGCACAAAAAACGGGTCGTTTTGTGAAGTAACCACCAAAATGCCGTTTCAGAATGCTACTGTCCCATTTTCCTAAAATACTAGACCACCTTACATGGACTATCTCCCAACCGGTACATCTCAAACCTTTTCGTCCATCCCGGGTAAAAAGGACAAATGTCTGCCAAATCGGTAGGAAGTGGGTCCGGTTTGTACTACAGGTACATGATCTATCGCCCGTGATTTTTTGAAAAAATCATTTTTAGACTCGCAATATGTGGTTTCTTCAGAGATCCAATGCAAGTTCTAACGATGCTCGTCCCCTATCTTCATGCACACCGGTTCGACCATAGTTAGAAAATCAGATAATTCAAAACGGGCATAATAAATTCAAAAAAAATCCGAACAATGAAAATCCTTCGCGTGGTGTCATATTTTGTCACATAGTTGAAAGTAAAAATACCAGACTTGGTATATTGATCATGTTTCGAAAAAACCTTCACAAAATGACCTATCATGTTCGAGGTTTCATGGCTTTCGGTCCAAATGACCGATGTTATATGCTGAATCACGGCATAGTTTGTGATGTTGTGCCCATATTATGCATGTGTGTGGAAATTGGTATGGAGAATAATGTTGCAGGAGGAAGTTTTTATTTTTGTCGCACAGAAAAGCCCTTTTCCATTTTCCGAGCGCAAAAAACGGGTCGTTTTGTGAAGTAACCACCAAAATGCCGTTTCAGAATGCTACCGTCCCATTTTCCTAAAATACTATACCACCTTACATGGACTATCTCCCAACCGGTACATCTCAAACCTTTTCGTCCATCCCAGGTAAAAAGGACAAATGTCTGCCGAATCGGTAGGAAGTGGGTCCGGTTTATACTACAGGTACATGATCTATCGCCCGTGATTTTTTGAAAAAATCATTTTTAGACTCGTAATATGTGGTTTCTTCAGAGATCCAATGCAAGTTCTAACGATGCTCGTCCCCTATCTTCATGCACACCGGTTCGACCATAGTTAGAAATTCAGATAATTCAAAATGGGCATAATAAATTCAAAAAAAATCCGAATGCTCGTCTCCTATTATTATGCATGTGTGTGGACGCGCCATATTATGCATGTGTGTGGACGCGCCATTTTTCATCTTTAGTCCCGGTTGGTGACACCATCCGGGACAATGTACACTCCGCACGACATAATGTCGACACGCCATTTTTCCCGCCATTTTTCTTCCTGCCATTTCTTCCCGCCAGTTCTTCACTATATATATATATATATATATATATATATATATATATATATATATATATATATATATATGTAGGGTTGGCCTCCATTGTCATTGCACATCTCTAGACTCATATCTGCAACCTCATCACTCTCCAGAGCGTCATGGCCTACGACACGGCCCCCGCCTGCGCTACCCTCAAGTCCAGCCCACTCGTACTCAACCTTCAAGGTTCAACTACGGCGACCCCGACGACGATAGGGACGACGGCAGCGACGAGTACGACGACTACAGTGGCGAGTATTACAGGTGTAGGCAGGAGCATGACTGAATTATTCCAACATTGCAAAACAAGTTCGGCCGATTGTGGCTTAATCTGGCCATGTATCTTAATTTTCAGTTCTTCAATGTAACTTTGTGTTAGTTGTGTTATGTACTTTAATTCCAGTTCTATCCTAATCAAATTTTATTTCCGCCCATTATTTTCCGTCCTCTTATTTCCGTCCATTAAAAACAAAAAATGGTTTTGAATTACTTATAAGTTAATTCATTTTTAATTCTAAATGGTTCATATTTTAAACGGTTACATTAATTATTTTTTAAAAATAGAAAATGGTTTTGAATTATTTATTCAAATCCAAACACTTTTTATGTTTAAAGTTTTTCTAAATTCCAAATTAATATTTAAAAAATATAAGTTAATTCATTTTTAATTTTAAATGGTTACATTAATTATTTTTTAAAAATAGAAAATGGTTTTGGATTATTTATTCAAATCCATACACTTTTTATGTTTAAAGTTTTTCTAAATTCCAAATTAATATTTAAAAAATATAAGTTAATTCATTTTTAATTTTAAATGGTTACATTAATTATTTTTTAAAAATAGAAAATGGTTTTGGATTATTTATTCAAATCCATACACTTTTTATGTTTAAAGTTTTTCTAAATTCCAAAATAATATTTAAAAAATATAAGTTATTTCATTATTAATTTTAAATGGTTACATTAATTATTTTTTAAAAATAGAAATTGGTTTTGGATTATTTATTCAAATCCATACACTTTTTATGTTTAAAGTTTTTCTAAATTCCAAATTAATATTTAAAAAATATAAGTTATTTCATTATTAATTTTAAATGGTTACATTAATTATTTTTCAAAACAGAAAATGGTTTCGAATTAGTTATTCAAATTCAAACACTTTTTATGTTTAAAGTTTTTCTAAATTCCAAAGTAATTATCATTTAAAAAATATTACAAATTTAAACCCCAAAATAAAAAATAAGGCGGGAACAGAGAGAAAATAACTGAAAAAATTTGAAAACGGGGGAATACGTCCCGGTTGGAGCCACCAGCCGGGACTAAAGAGCCCCCTGCGCGTGCGCCCCTTCAGCTGCTGAAAATTGGACTATACGTCCCAGTTGGTGGCTCCAACCGGGACGTATGCACTGTTAGTCCCGGTTGGAGCCACCAACCGGGACGTATACCCCCTCTCCTTTATATAACTTCTCTTCTTCTCTGCTTCTCTTCTCTACTTCTCATCGACGACGCCGCCAGGCTGCCCGCTCCTCCGCCTCCGCCTCCGTCGTCGTCAACGCCTCCGCCTCCGGCCGCCACCGCCGCGCGCTCCCGTAGCGTCTCCTTCCCCGACGACCGCCGCCCGCGTCTCTTCCCGCCGACGACCGCGCCGCCCGCACCCTTCCCGCACCGCCGCGCGTCAGGTATGGCGCCCCTCCCTGCCTCTGTCCTCCCCCTTCCTCTGCTGCTGCTGGTCGGCACGGCGGCTTCGATCGGGTGGTGCACCGTCGCTGGCGCCGTTTCCTCCACCGCCGCGTCCTCCTTGTCCACGGCCACGGCAGCCGCGTCCTCCTTGACAGCGGCGGCGAGGTGGCTCCGGGCCCCACCTCTGTTTCCCCTTTGCTTGCGTGGCGAGGTGGCTCCGTGTCCTCTGTTTCCCCTTTGCTTGCGTGGCTGCTAAGGTGGCTCCGGGCCCCACCTGTCAGCCACTATGGCTAGTTGTTACTATAGTGCAAAAGGTTTAAACATTTGATTTAATAATTTCAGAATTTGAATAAAACTTGTAAATTCAATAACTTTTAATCTGTAATACAGAAAAATACAAATAATATACCAAAATGTTCAGAAAAATGAGAACTATCTATCTATGCTATAATAATGCATTGTTCAACAACTTAAATGACAAGTTTAATTAGAACACCCTAGTAACCCTAACAGGTGATTCCGGAGTTCCTTGAGTTAGGGTTTGCACCCCTCGGAACCCCGATTAACTTGTCGAGCATGCTTTAGGGTTACATTCCAATGCACATTAACTTGTCGTATCATCATCATTGCTTGAGCATTGCATCGATGCCATGTGTTGATTGTTTCCCTTTCTTTCCGGTGATTTGGTTCTTCTCGGTAGAATACGATATCGAGATCGAGATCGAAGACCGAGATCAAGACCATAGATAGATCGAAGACCTTTTGTAGCCTTATACTCATGTTCCCCTCTCATAGCCTTAGGGTTTAGGGTTTCTCTTCATTTTTATTATTGTGTATGTATATATTAGGGTTTCACCTTCGATCCGGAAAATATTCGTTAGCCGCTTTGACTTATTCGTAACTTTCTCCTTTAGCCGCTTTGACTTATTCGTTTTTCCACCTATGTAGAAAATATGGACCCACACGTCAGAGACGAAGAAAAGGAAGAGTTGATCCAAGGTGTGATCCGTGGGGAAGATAATTTAGACGTATCAACGTTTTTGTGAACAACTCCGGTGAGGGTGATCCTCTTTTTACCGGAATAGACAACTTGTTTGAGGTTGAAGGTGTTGCCTTCCGCGAGGGAGAAGGCGATGCCTTGTGTAATCAAGAAGACGACCGCTCCGGCGAGGTGCATGTAATATAAATCAATTCATTAATTAATCATCTGCTATCTATATAGAAATAGTAATGACGATCTTTCTTCTTTTAGCCCTTCGGATCGAAGGAATCTACTAAAAAGAGCAGACGAGGCCCAACCAAAAAGTTGCAAGACCATGAGAGGTTCAGGATTGAAGATGTCGCTGAAGACGGCAAACCGACAGCTCCCGAAGTTGTCGCAACCAAATTTGTGGCACAATGTGGAGTAATCGTTAGGGACTTAATCCCGATCACCATTAGAAATTGGAATAGGCCTGCTAATGCGGATGAAGAGGGAACATGTTTATTTGTCCCTAACCACGCCAAAGATTTACTGTGGAAGAGGCTCATGGTTAATTTCAAACTACCGAAGATAGAGCTGGATCCAAATGCGGAGGATCCAGTTGAGGACGCCTTACAACATGGGAGAGCCATGGAGGCTAAGGTCAGGGAGTGGGCTTTGAAGAAGATGGCCCAGTGTTTCACCAACTGGAAGAAAAGATTGCACCTTGACTATGTCGTGAAAAAGAAGACTCCCGATTTCAAGAATATTCAGTTTGAGAAGATAAAACCATTCTGGGCTGAGTTTGTGGAATACAAGAAATCAGAAAAAGCTAAGAGAATGTCTGAAACGAATAAGCTGAATGCTGCTAACAAGAAGTATCACCATACTATGGGGCAAGGTGGCTACAGAGTTGGCATTCCTAAGTGGGAGAAACTTGAGCAGGAACTGCGTGATAAAAATATCACCCCAGAGACAGACGATTGGGTAGAACATGCAAGGAATTGGTTTTACGGGCATGGGGGCACGTTGGACTCGGAAGGGAGGTGTATATATAACATACGACATAAAGAAGACCCCTTGCCAATCGTGAGGATCAGAAAAGCAGTAAAGGCTGTTAAAGATGGGGACTTCATTCCCGATAGAGAGAATGATGAGCTCACACTCGCCCTTGGAAATAAGGAACATGATGGACGAACACGAGGCACAAGAGGCTCCCAACCATGGAGGACTGGGTTTCCCGAAGAGAGGAAGAAATATCCTGATAGAAGCCGTCAGAGGAGAAAGGACAGGGCGGCAGTTGAAGCAGATAGTCAGAAAGAGCGAATGCGTTTAATTGAAGAACGATTAAAGCAGCAACAAGATGAAATTAACGCACTTAAAGAGCAAAGTACTACCGGCCCATCTCAGTAGCACACTGCATTCGATGCTACCGGCCTATCGAATAATCGAAAGTGTGGCTTCCACCGAGGTCCCGGGTGATGACAATGGCGATGACGATGATGCACCGACGATGGCTCCTGTTGGCTACCCAGTGGATGATATCACAGAGATGACACACTGCGAGCTACATGTCAAAGTTGTGAACATATCAATGAAGGTGGCGGTCGGCTATGCCTTACCAATTGGACCCACACCAACTTACCACTGTTGTCCGGTTCCAGAGGGCTACGCTGTTGTCGGCGTGGATGAAATCATGCCCACCTTTGAGGTTTTGGATCTTCACTACCCTGCCGGTGAAGGGGATGTGACTGTGCTGGGTGACGCAAAAAACGTCACCATTCTATGGCCAAAGGAATGTATCGTGCTTCGAAATCACACGCCAAGGCCATCTTCACCGCCGCCTCACCCGTCTCCAGCGAGGTCATCGCCGCCGCGGCAGCCGTCTTCGTCGCCTCACCCAGCTCCGTCGCCTCACCAATCTCCGGTGCAGCCATCGCCGCGGGAGCCATCGCCGGCGCCTCAGGATAAAAAGCATAAGCATACCGCTACTGTGCGTCGTAAGCGATCGCCGAAACGTAAACAAGAGCCTCTTCCAAAAGTACCAAAGGTTCCTCCCAAGAGAGCTTATGACTGTACTGAAGAGGAGTCTGCGGCGATCGTTGATGCGGAAACGACAGCGTTTTTCGCTAAGCTGAGGCGGCCGAAAGAGCCAGAGTTCCCCAGCACCAAAGAAGAAAAATCCAAAGTGTTTAAAATGCTAAAGAATCTTCATCAACCCGAGCCAAAGCTGTCATCAGACTATGACCGTTCTATTCTCAAGTCACATGCGGCACAAAAAGCCTCGAAGAGCAGTACTGATGCAAGCGGGAAATCTGTTGCCCAGCTCGGAGAACAAGCAAAATAGACTTGCGCCCCTCTCAAGGTGATTTCTCAAACCAATGTGGGGTCGAGCAAATATGGGGCCGAAGAGCAGTATGATCCAGAGGTAGTTGCACAATACGGAGAAGCTGCCGCTGCTCAAGGTATGAGTATTGCCCAGTACTTATCCCAGTTAGAGTTCTTCCCCGTGAGTGAAGTAGCATACAAATACCAGTACGGCAAACCTCTCGTCAAACCTGAGGAGGTAAACAATCTTTCAACAAAAATGCGAAGATTGCATAACTGGTACATGCATGCCACGTCCGCCGGGGCTAACTGGATAGTGCTGAGGGTTACAAAAAAGCATCATGGGAAAGAAAAGGATGACATGATATCCATTGAATTTGATGAACTATTTCAATTATTCAATCAAGACGCCTTGGACAAATCGATCATCAGTGCCTATTGTCTGTAAGTACTAATTCTGTAATTAATTTAGTCTCCAGCTATATTATTTTGTTTATTGCATGTATATAATTATACTGTAATATGCAGAATGAAGATTCTCGAATGCAGCAGAGGACAAATCTATGACATTGGCTTCATTGACCCATATTGGGTTCATGAAGCTAATCTCAAAATAAGCCCCCAGGATACGGAGGATAATATAGTACACGCGTTAAGGTTTCAAGAAACCAAAAGGGAAATACTATTTCCTTACAACTTCCAGTGAGTGTTATTGTCTTGTATACACTTTCTATTTCGCTTACTCGATGTTAAGTATATAATTGATTAGTTATGCATTCGCAGGTACCACTATATTATGTTAATCATTCAACTTGACAAAGGGCGTGTACTAGTCATGGACTCGAAACATAAACCCCTTGAGACGTGGAAGGACATGCAGATACTTCTCCAGCGGTAATTCTAATCATTACGACACTATATCAGCAACGTTCGTGAATTTTATGATATCAAGTACTTAATAACTTATTTTATTCGTTTTCTTCGCCGAGCAGCACTTGGAAAAGGTTCACCAAAAAGGCTAGGGGTGTTTGGAAAGAGGAGCTTACATTTGAAGCACTAGATGTAAGCACCACTAGCTATATCCGCGCATCTCTTTGATTCTAGTTTTGATACAGTTATTATCATGCTTGATTATTATTTTGATTGAACTCTGTTCTCGTAAAGTGCCTGACGCAGGGACCAGGTAACAATCTATGTGGATACTATGTTTGCGAGTTCATCTGGCAGACGTGCGATGAGAAGGGAAAAAATTTAGAGCAACTCCACGTACGTAAACAATTTCTATAGTTTTTAATTTCAAACAAATTGTGTTTAGTTTCATTCATATAGGCTGACTCCTTTTTTAAATCAGATCGAACGTCTACGGGACGGTCTTCTGCCAAAGGATCGCGTATGAGCAATTCAGGAGGAATTGGCGGGATTCTTGGATGCAGAAGTCCTATACCTGAAAGGGGAATACTATTCTGCTGTGTATAGACAATAGGGATTGTAAAAATAGCAACTTTGAAGGAATTGGCCGGTAGCATCGAATAGCAACTTTTGTATGTAGTGCATGAACTCGATCCGTGTATTGAATGTAATATTGTCATGATGATCTTGTGTAATATAAGGTTCCTTCGTTGATAAGTGCAAAACACTAAATAAACAATAAAACAACCTAAATGAATTCTCTGCCGCGGCACAAAAAGTGGCGAAAATGCTGCCGCGGCAACAAAATGTGCCAAAATGAATTCTCTGCCGCGGCAGAGAAATGGGCCAAATCTCTGCCGCGGCAGCAGGTTTTTAGTCCCGGTTCGTGTTACGAACCGGGACTAATGCTCCACCCCCCCTCGCGCTCTGATGCCGCCACGTGTGCCCCCATTTGTCCCGGTTGGTGGGGCAACCGGGACTAAAGGTTGGGGATTTAGTCCCGATTGCCCCGTCCCGGTTGGGTAACCGGGACTAAAGCCCCTTACCAACCGGGACCAATGGGCCTCTCTGCACTAGTGCCAAACCCAAGTTGGATTGAGAGAAGGACTTGTTTCTTCTCCCACTAGGAAACCATTGTACCAGTTTGACTTTTCAAACTTCCCGTTTGACTTTCAATTTAGAGTTTTATTTATCTCTTGCATATGCCAACACCAAGTGACCTTGGACATGATCCAATCATTCCACTTACCCATGACAAATTCATGGACCATTCTCCTTTCGGACCGGTGAACCTTCTAGACCCTTCTAGAACCACTCCGATGAAATCATCGGAAACTTTCCCGAACTCCGAAATAGGACTTTCCTTATATGAATCTTATTCTCCGGACCATTCCGGATCTCCTCGTGATATCACGGATCCCATCCGAGACTCCGAACAACATTCGATCTCTTACTAATCATTCCATAACTACTCAACAACATCGAATCCTTAAGTGTGTCTCCCTACGGTTCGTGAATTATGCGGACATGACCGAGACACTTCTCTGATCAATAACCAATAGAGGAATCTGGAAATTCATATGGCTCCCACATATTTCTACGATTACTTTGCGATCGAATGAACCACTTACATACGATACCAATTTTCCTTTGTCTCATGATAGTTTACTTATCCGAGGTTTTGATCGTCGGTATCTCTGCATACCTAGTTCAACCTCGTTACCGATAAGTACTCTTCTCTTTCCCGTGATATGTGATCCCTGTGAGCCAGTCACATGCTTGCAAGCTAATTGGATGACATTCCACCGAGAGGTCCCAGAGTATATCTATCAGTCATATGGATGGACAAATCCCACTCTTGATCCATGTGCCTCAACCCATACTTTCCAAACACTCAATGCCACCTTTATAGTCACCCAGTAACGGTGTGGTGTTTGATGTCATCAAAGCATCCTTCCGGTGATGGTGATTAACATGATCTCATGGTCGAAGGAATTAGGTTACTATGTATCAGAAAGCTTATAGCAAATGAACTATATTAAATGACTTGATCTTTATGCTACGCTTAACTATAGGAGTGTGTCCATCACATCATTCTCCTAATGATATGACCCTGTTGTTAATAACATCTGTATGTTCATGATCAGGAAACCATGATCATATATTAACCAACAAGCTAGTTTAACAAGAGGCTTTACTAGGGACTCATTTATGTTTACAAATCACACAAGTATTAATGTTTCCGGTTAATACAATTATAGCATGGTATGTAAACATTTATCATAAGTATGAAGATATGATAATAACCACTTTATTATTGCCTCTTGGGCATATCTCCAACAAATAGATCTCAACCGTTCATGTGGGCTCCATCCAATGATCCAGATTTGACCTCCCACTAGGTCTCCCGCCTCCCCTACCCGCCCACATTTTAATATTAAATGACCAAAAAGGACTATAGTTTCCAAAGTAGCAACACATAAATGTGAGGGGTAGTTTTGGGAAATCATATGCCCCACCCATCCAGATTGAGAGGAACATCACCCATACCCTAATCCCCTTCGCCCCTGCAGGGCTCTCTTCTCCCTTCTCCACACTACCCATCTGTCGCCGCCGCCACCACAAATTCGCGCCG
This sequence comes from Avena sativa, assembly GCA_916181665.1. Taxonomy (NCBI): domain Eukaryota; kingdom Viridiplantae; phylum Streptophyta; class Magnoliopsida; order Poales; family Poaceae; genus Avena; species Avena sativa. The sequence goes on from OV702299.1 coordinate 19,277,248, forward strand.
TGCCCATCCATCCGCCCTCGTGACCCACAGACGCCCTCTCGCCTCGCCCATCCATCTGCCTTCGCTCGCCTACGGAGTCGGTGGTTCCTCCGCATACTCCCTGGATCCATCTCCTCTGCCGCTAGATCCCATCGAATCCATGCACCCCTCAAGCTCTCCAACCCCGCCTCCTTGAAGCAGTCACGGCGGCATGGCGGGCCTATTCGCCGACACGAGCATGCGTTCATGCATTGACGCGTGCTGCTCCGCCGATATCGCCTTGTCTGCGTCGCGCTCGTGGCCGGCGGACGGCTCTGCAGGATGCCAACTCCCTGGCATCGGTGGTCGACAGATCCGGCGGCCTCCTCCATAAGGCCTTCTCCCAACGTTGCAGCACCATCATCACCTGAGCTCCGTCCGAGCCATGTCCTCTAGCGTGCTGGCCGGGAATAAGGAAGCCACTTCGCAGCCGGTGAGACCCCTCTCTTAGAACCGACCGGACCTCTACACCGACAGGCAACTGCTTCTGCACATACTTCTGCACCCATGACAGTTCTGGAATAGAGCTTCTTCAACTATTGCATCATCACGAATTCAGGTTTCTACTCCCTGTCATCATGTCCATTGCAAGGGTGTGGAGGGTTAGGGACTCAATAGTCAGGCCATATATAGATTAGCTGATTTACAAGGTGAGGATCCGTGGTAGGTTGAACTAGCCTAAATTTCACATGGACATTTACTTGCTCTACAATTTATGTGTCACCGCTGCATTTACTTGCTCTGCAATGCCCAAGATTTGTTGTTGTAACTTTTCATTGGATATATAAAAATGGCAACATAATGTTCCAGGCATAGTGTGAGATGAAGGTTCTAGCTTGTGATCTTGTTGCTAAATGTTTTCTCTCATCTGTATTGCTGGAAGTAACTGACTGTTTGCATCAATTGTAAAGGTTCAAGTCTATGATCGTGTTACTATTTGTGGTTTCAGTTTTGTGCTACTTATTAGCTTGTTGAGTCCCATTTAGATTACACCGGTACCATTGGTTTTTTGTTTTGATTAGATCAACTATAGAATGGTAATACTGTTGTCACATGAATTTTGAAATATAAGACATTCATGCTGAATACTTCTACCAAACAATATGCATCCAGGTTATTGCAGAATGGGGAAATTTGTAAGCAATAATCCACAGGAATTTCTGATTTCGACCATATGTGTTCTTATACTGAGGTTTCTTATTAACAACAGTTTGCTCAATGTGTTAGATGTGCTAGTCCTATTTGTTAGGAAATCACAAAGTTGCAACAATAATTTTGTTAGGGGAGGGTAGTGGACAGGTAGTGCATTTTGGAGTTCTGTATAAATGTGATCTTGGAGCACTCATGTGTTGCCTTGGTATCATTCTATCTTGCCAAGAATTTTTGATAATCTTTGAAATATTCTTTTGTATCTAGTTTAGCTAGGACTAACTTGATTTTTCTGCATTTCCTGATGCATGTACACATGAGGAAGGTTTGACTGTATCGTCTCTACTTGCTAGTGATTACTGAACTAAGGCATTTGGGGATCAGAATTATTATACAAAAGATCTATTGTTGCCAAATTGATGATGCTTGAGGTGGTATCAGTGTAGATGAAAATTCTGGTAGGCTCAACATTCTGTCTAAGTGATACTGATTTATAAACAAGCATGCTCACTTGATAAGATAAAAGATTAGTAGTATGAACCAATTCAATCGGATGATAGTGCAACTGAAATAGGTCTATAGGTTCTTGTTGATCTGAGTTTCATATTTGTGCCAAGACTTGTGTGTACTAGGATGTCGGTGCTTGGTTGCCTGCATCAGATGATTCATTAGGTTTTTATCTTACCTTGGGCTGTTTTATGTACCTCAAGAACCTCATTTCTTATTGCCAGGAGGGATGCACTTGGTACTTGCTTCACCTATCTTGTTACTGTGATTCATCATTCATGTATTGCTTGCCTTCCTTGCCACCAACAATCTCTGTCTAGGGTAGCATCAGCATCTAGTAGTGCTGGTGAGTGGTCACAACAATAACCCGCCGCTGCTAACTAAGACCTTTTGCTGTGGAGTGTTCTCTCCTCCCTCTTTTCCCCTTGTTGGGTCTTTATTACCACTTATCCTATATTTCTCACCAGACATGATGATTACTCACTACAGATGCAGATTTCTTGCTGTTTCTAATTTACAAAATGAGTCAAATTATTGGATCGGTAATAAGCATACTTTTAAATACACACTTCAGCACATATACTTTACTGCCACACTGCACACTTGGATATTATATGAGAAGTAAATATGCCAGTTTTTCACCAACCTAACATGGTCTAGGAATCTTGCAAGCTACAGTGATGTTCCATTTTATACATTTTGTCAGCGCCTGTTACACATGCTCAAGACCTAAACTCAATTGTTTACGATACAATAATGTGAACTATGTTCTTTTCTATAGTTTACCACACTTCTTACTCTTGCTCCTTGTTTACAGGTGATATATGGAACCGTCCGCTGGTGATTATGTTCTGGAGTCTCCGACCTCTACATCCACTCTTGTTTCCGGAGTCTCTGACCTCTACATCCACACGGAAGAGAAGCGGTAGCGTTGTACCCGTCCGCTGGTGCTTATGTTCCGGCTTGGACTGGAGGGCGCCTAGGTACATGCATTTTTGTCGGTAAATGTGTCTGTGTTCTTCGTCTTCCTCTTTCACTAGTGCTCTTTGTGCTGCTTGCTATAGATGATACCTAGTGATTATATACTGGTTCTTTCTTATCTCATTGCCAATTGGGCTGTATAATTTTGATGCGAAACTACATAGCTCTAGTTGTGAAAAGACAGTAGTATATATCTTATTCTGTTTATCTATGGAACTCCTTCAACTTAAGTGAGTATTTGTATGGTAAAACACTAGTTTCACTCAATCTGATAACTTTGTATGAGCTACAATTTATTTGTTTGCATTTGTTTTGTTCAACTATTGCAGATATACTCTTTACAAGAGCTACATGTTGAAGAAGTGGAAGTGAAGAAGTTCCATAATATCAAAGTGTACGTAGTTTTTAAATTTGCTGAGAGTTCTGTTTATAGATTCCATTGTAATGATGGTTAAGCATGTTGTGATATGAATTTGAGCGTGGAACTTCATGTGTCCTATGAGATCCCACTAGAATATTGTATAAATTAATTCTGGTTTGAATATCTTCATGTGTTTCCTCTTCCTTTTGATTTCTATATATTGTTCTAATTCATATTCTATGAAAAGAATGAACCAAACGATTGGGGCCCACCATCTAGAAGAATATGACAATTGGGACCCACAGTAAAATAATGTGATGTAATAAGGCTAGAAATAAAAAATAAATGGACCTTAAAAAAGGCTGAGGCCCAGTAAATAAACGGGCTAAAATGTTGGATTGGCTCATTGATAGGGAAGAAACATAAACATGCTAAACTACTGGGCTAAATTGATAGGGAAGAAACATAAACATGCTAAACTACTGGGCTTGGCCCATATGGACCACTGAAATGGATTGGGCCGAATTCAGACTACGACGATCTCATTTCGTCATAATTTTGCCACGTCGGATGGGACACGTAGCATCTGACCTGGCCATGCCAGTTTGCCCGTGAAGATATCAGATCGTCATAACGGTCATGACAATCCAATATCGTCATAGACGGTTATGACGATTTCGTCAAAAACGTCGTTGTGTGCAATTATTGACGCTCAGTTTTTGACGATCTATTTTTTGTCATAAGATCGTCATATATTATACATAGTGACGATTCAGTGACGAAAATAGAGGGTCATGTATCAACAAATTCCTTGTAGTGTATATGGGCTGACATGATTTCTATGTCGGCCTCACGCGATCCTCTTACCCGACCGTACTTACCCGGCCTGGTTCTTTCTTCACTCGACGTAAGCCAAGCTGGGCTGTGTTTTACCCCTTGTGACCCTACCGGGGGTTATCCCCCCGACAAGGCCACTACCGAGATCTATTACATCCAACAGGTCATCGAGTTCATGTACAAAAAAGACATGTTTTTGTTTATCATTTACATCGAGTAATAGCAAACTCTAATTGTTTGCCTAATATATTGTCCAAATAATTAGTGTATACGTAGCAACGCACCGGTATTGTGCAAGTAATATATAAAAAATTAATTAGAAAAAAAGTTAAAATTAGCCCTAACCCGTCCTTTGTTGGCCCCTATAAGCGCGCACCGACGCCGCCGCGGCCTGCTTGCGCCCGTACTGGCCAGCATCACCGCGCGCCGGCGTGGCTCGCCGTCCCGTAGTGGCCCTGTAGCCGCCCCGTAGCCCGTGCGCCGGCAGCGACGACGTGGCCCCGTAGCCGCCCCGTACCCCGTAGCCCATTATCGAAGAGGGGGCATACTTGCTGGCGGTGACGACACGCGGCGGCGGTTGGAGGTGCTGGCGTGACTAGAGGGACGACGATGACGCATGATGGCGGTTGGAGCTGGTGGCGGCCGGGGAGGAGCGCGCGGCGGCCAAAGAGTTGACGGGGACGAAGGTGGAGGCACTAACGACGATGTTGGGAAGCCTGCCGGGGTCGTGGAGATCAGGGCGATGGTGTCTCCCCTGCTGTGTGTGCGCGCGTCGAGTTCCAGAGAATGGAGATGGGAAGGAGAGGAACGACCACACGTCATTCAAAAAGGGGGGAGCATATGTCACGGTTGGTGGCTCCAACCGGGACTAAAAGGTCATACGTCCCGGTTAGAGCGACCAACCGTGACATATGCTCCACATTTTTTTCATATCTTGGACTGAGCCCAAGCGGCGCGTGCAGGGGGTCTTTAGTCCCGGTTGGATCCAGAAACTGGGAATAAATGTCATGTTTTCAAATTTTTGACAAATTATCTCGCTGTTCCTGCCTTATTTTTTATTTTGGGGTTTAAATTTCTAATGTTTTTAAATGATATTTAATTTGGAATTTAGAAAAACTTTAAACATAAAAAGTGTTTGAATTTGAATAACTAATTAAAAACCATTTTCTATTTTTAAAAATAATTAAGGTAACCATTTAAACTATTAACCGTTTTAAATTAAAAATGAATTAACTTATATTTTTGCATATTAATTTGGAATATTGAAAAACTTTAAACATAAAAAGTGTTTGAATTTGAATAACTAATTCAAAACCATTTTCTGTTTTTAAAAATAATTAATGTAACCATTTAAACTATTAACCATTTAAAATAAAAATGAATTAACTTATATTTTTTGCATATTAATTTGGAATATTGAAAAACTTTAAACATAAAAAGTGTTTGAATTTGAACAACTAATTCAAAACCATTTTATGTTTTTAAAAATAATTAATGTAATCATTTAAACTATTAACCATTTAAAATTAAAAATGAATTAACTTATATTTTTTGCATATTAATTTGGAATTTATAAAAACTTTAAACATAAAAAGTATTTGAATTTGAATAACTAATTCAAAATCATTTTTTGTTTTTAAAAATAATTAATGTAACCATTTAAACTATTAACCAATTAAAATAAAAAAATGGATTAACTTATATTTTTTGCATATTAATTTGGAATATTGAAAAACTTTAAACATAAAAATTGTTTTAATTTGAATAACAAATTCAAAACATTTTATGTTTTTAAAAATAATTAATGTAACCATTTAAACTATTAACCATTTTAAATTAAAAATGAATTAACTTATATTTTTTGCATATTAATTTGGAATATTGAAAAACTTTAAAAACTTATCAATATACCAAGTATGGTATTTTTCCTTGCAACTATGTCACATAATATGACACCACGCGAAGGATTTACATTGTTCGGACATTTTTTTGAATTTCTTATGCCCGCTTTGGATTTTTCCCTTTTCGAACTAAGATCGAACATACGTGCATGAAGATAGGGGACGAGCATGGTTAGAACTTGCATTGGATCTCTAAAGAAACTAATATTGCGAGTCTAAAAATGATTTTTTCAAAAAATCACGGGCGTTAGATCATGTACCTGTAGTACAAACCGGACCCACTTCCTATCGATTCGGCACACATTTGTCCTTTTTACCCGGGATGGACGAAAAGGGTTGAGATCTCCCGGTTGGGAGATATTTCATGTAAGGTGGTCTAGTATTTTAGAAAAAATGGGATGGTAGCATTTTGAAACAGCATTTTGGTGGTTGCTTCACAATATGACCCGTTTTTTGCGCTTGGAAAATGGAAAATGGCTTTTCCGTGCGACGAAAAGGAAAACTTCCTCCTGCAACATTGTTCTCCATCCCAATGTCCATATGCATGCATAATATGGGCACATTATCATAAACTGTGCCGCGATTCAGCACATAACATCGGTCATTTGGACAGAAAGCCATGAAACCTCGAACATGATATGTCATTTTGTGATATTTTTTCGAGACATGATGAATATACCAAGTATGGTATTTTTCCTTGAAACTATGTCACATAATATGACACCACGCGAAGGATTTACATTGTTCGGATATTTTTTTGAATTTCTTATGCCCGTTTTGAATTTTTCCCTTTTCGAACTAAGGTTAAACCAGCGTGCATGAAGATAGGGACGAGCATCGTTAGAATTTGCATTGGATCTCTGAAAAACCACATATTGAAAGTCTAAAAATGATTTTTTCAAAAAATCACGGGCGTCAGATCATGTACCTATAGTACAAACTGGACCCACTTCCTACCGATTCAGCAGACATTTGTCCTTTTTACCCAGGATGGAAGGAAAGGTTTGAGATCTCCCGGTTGGGAGATAGTCCATGTAAGGTGTTCTAGTATTTTAGAAAAATGGTACGATAGCATTCTGAAACAGCATTTCGATGGTTGCTTCACAAAACGGCCCGTTTTTTGCGCTCGAAAAATGGAAAATGGCTTTTCCGTGCAAAGAAAAGGAAAACTTCCTCCTGCAACATTGTTCTCCATCCAAATGTCGACATGCATGCATAATATGGGCACAGCATCACAAACTATGTCGCGATTCAGTACATAACATCGGTCATTTGGACCAAAAGCCATGAAACCTCAAACATGATAGGTCAGGCTGAGGTGGGAAGCCTATAAATAGAGGGAAAGACCTATAAATAGAGGGAAAGGGTTCATCTTTAGTCCCGGTTGGAGGGATTTCGGCAGGATGGGCCAGGCAACACTAATGATAGGGGTCAGTGTCGACATTATGTCGTGCGGCTTGTACCTTGTCCCAGATGGTGCCACCAACCGGGACTAAAGATGAACCTTTAGTCCTGGTTGGAGACACCAACCGGGACAAAACACGAGTCAGCACTAATAATAGGGGTGAGTGTCGACATTATGTCCCGAGTGTCGACACTATGCCGAGCTGCTTGTACTATAAATAGGCATCCTTTTGAGTCCAGTCCTCCAGCCAGATTGACGCATATCCAAGATGGTTTTCGAGAGCAGGGACACCACTACAGCCAGTTTCATGGAGATGCCGCCGAAGGCTAGTCCTCTAGCATATCCAAGAAACTGGTCATAGAGGAACTCCCTAATATGTGAAATTAGTTAGCTCCCAGGCGTATTGATCTAGTTAGAGAAGTTACAAGCTGCAAGATGGTGTGCGAGAGTAGGGGCACCACTACGGCCAGTTTGAGGGAGATGCCGCCGGAGCCCAGTCCTCCGGCATCTCCAACAAACTGGTCATAGAGGCACTCCCTAATATGTGACCACGCGCGTTTGGAGATCAGATCTTAATGTAAAGTACGAATCGGGACAACGTCTTCATAGTTCGGGAAAGTCGTTCTATGAACCGAGACTAAAGGCCCCCCTTTAGTCCCGATGTAGCCACAAAACGGGACTAACACTAAATACATTTGTTAAACTTGGAAAATTACAAACATCATAATCACGTGACAGTCATAAGACTTCAGGTTTTGGAAATTTTTCTCTGCCATATTTATTATCCCCTTTTTATTAGATGAGAAGACAGATGGCACCTTGATACTGTAAAGGACTTCAAAAAAGATTTCCTTCTCTACTTTGATAAGAGCATAGCTAGAACGACTTAAGTGATGCCCTTTATCCGTCTTGTTCTGTGTATGCATGTTCTTTGGGTCTTTCATAACTTGCTGGTCCTCCCGTGCTTCTGGTGTATGTTTTGTCTTCCCATAGACGCACGGGAATCCTAGCAGGTTCACGCAAAGATTCTTCGTCACGTGCATCATGTCGATTGAAGAGCGGACACGTAGGATTTTCCAATATGGCAGCTCCCAAAATATAGATTTCTTCTTCCACATGGGTGCGTGTTCAGTAGCGACATTGTTCGGAACTGATTGACCGTCGTGACCCTTTCCAAAGATTACTTCTCTGTCCTTGACCATTCCAAATATATCATCACCAGCAGGGATTTTAGGCTTCTTCCGATGATCTACCTCACCTTTGAAATGTTTGCCTTTCTTTCTTACGGGATGATTGGTCGGAAGAAATCATTGATTCCCCAGGTACACAACCTTCTTGCATTTATGCAAATATGTACCTTCAGTCTCATCTAAACAGTGCGTGCATGCCTTATATCCCTTGTTTGTGTTGGAGATATGCCCTAGAGGCAATAATAAATGTATTATTATTATATCTTTGTGTTTATGATAAATGTTTACATTCATGCTATAACAGTATTAACCAGAAACATTAATACTTGTGTGATTTGTAAACTAAATTAGAGTCCCTCGTAAAGCCTCTTTATAATACTAGCTTGTTGATTAATAGATGATCATGGTTTCTTGATCATGAACATTTGAGATGTTGTTATTAACAAGGTCATATCATTAGGAGAATTGTATGATGGACCTACTCCTATACATAAGCGTAGCATAAAGATCAAGTCATTTTAATAGTTCAATTTCTATAAGCTTTCTGATACATAGTAACCTAATTCCTTCGACCATAAGATCATGCTAATCACCATCACCGGAAGGATGCTTTGATAACATCAAACACCACACCATAACTGGGTGGCTATAAAGGTGGCATTGAGTATTTGGAAAGTATGGGTTGAGGTACATGGATCAAGAGTGGGATTTGTCCATCCATATGACGGATAGATATACTCTGGGCCCTCTCGGTGGAATGTCATCCAATTAGCTTGCAAGCATGTGACTGGATCACAAGGGATCACATACCACGGGAACGATAAAAGAGTACTTGTCAGTAACGAGGTTGAACTAGGTATGTAGAGATACCGATGATCAAAACCTCCGATAAGTAAATTATCGTGAGGCAAAGGGAAATTGGTATCGTATGTAAGTGGTTCATTCGATCACAAAGTAATCGTAGAAATATGTGGGAGCCGTATGAATTTCCAGATTCCTCTATTAGTTATTGATCAGAGAAGTGTCTCGGTCATGTCCGCATAATTCACGAACCGTAGGGAGACACACTTAAGGATTCGATGTTGTTGAGTATTTATGGAATGATGAGTAAGAGACCGAATGTTGTTTGGAGTCTCAGATGGGATCTGGGATATCATGAGGAGATCCGGAATGGTCCGAAGAATAAGATTCATATAAGGAAAGTCATGTTTCGGAGTTGGGGAATGATTCAGGTGTTTTCACCAGGAATGTTCTAGAAGGGTCCGGAAGGTCCGACACTCCAGAGGGGAAGGGTACATGAATGTGTCATGACAATATGGAATGGTTGCATAATGTACTAGGTCACTTGGCTGGGCAAAATAAAGAGAGAAATCAAATCCAAGTTTGAAAGTCAAACGCCAATTTGAAAAAGTCAAACGGCAAGTTTGCTTGGTGGAGGGAGAGTAGGAAACCTACTTGGGGAGGAAGTCCCCTCCCTCCACCCGCCGGCCAAGGAGGCCGAGTTGGGGGAGGACTCCCTCCTCCCAACCGGCCACCCTCCACCTATATAAGGAGGGGTAGGGCGCCCCCTACCCCTCACACCCAAAGCATAGGCCCAAGCCGCCAGCCTCCTCCAAGTCACCGCCGCCTAGGGCCTCCTCTAACTCGGCGAGTTAGGGCTTCCCCAAGCCCTAGCCGCCAGCCACACCCTCCCCTTGGTGCCCTCTAAACCCTAGATCACCAAGGCCTCTCTCATACTCCACCATACTCGCACCGGCTTAAGGAGAAGCCCTGCGGGATCTCCCCTCTACTTCCAACAACACGCCGTCATGCTGCCGGAATCGCGAGGAGAGTGCTACAACCTCTGCTGCCTGCTAGAACAAGGGAGAGGAAGGTCTTCATCATGTACCGAACGTGTGACCGACTGCAGAAGCGCTGCTGGAATGCAGCGCTAGAAGGATCGTCTACGCGATCTTGAGATCGGCAAGAGTACGACTACATCACCCACGAGAATCTGCTCTCGTTAACCGCTTTGGAATCTTCGAGGGTGAGTTCCTCTATCGACTCGTTGCTACAATCTAGTAGATAGATCTTGGCTTGTTTGTTTGCATGCGGTAGAAATTTTTTGTTTTCCATGCTACGAACCCCTACAGTGGTATCAGAGCCGTGTCTATATGTAGATCTGTTGCACGAGTAGAACACCATGGTCATTGTGGGAGGTGGTGCTTTTATTATCAATTGCTTTTTGTGTACTTTGCATCTTGCGGTATGATGGGATGAAGTGGCCCAGGCTAACCTTACATGACATCGTTCACGAGACTTGCTCCACGCTCAACATGCAACTTGTATTGCATAAGTGGCTTTGTGGGTGTCTGTCTCTCCCATCATAGTATAGATTCAATTTACAACGGGACTTGATAGTTCAAGCATCAACGTTGTGGTTCTTGTTCGTAAGTTAGAACGACACTTATTGAAAGCCCCAAACCACATAAAATATGCAAAGAAAATTAGAGGCGTCTAACTTTATTTTGCAGGGGTGTGCTGTGATGTGATATGGCCATGACTGTGATTATATTTGATGTATGCAATGTTCCTTATTGTAAGTTGGCAACCGGCAGGAGCCATATGGTTCTTTTTAAATTCCGTTAAGACCCGCGTGTCTATTCAAAGTAGTTGTAATAGTTGAAGCTGGTGGACGACAACCATGAAACAGCGGCATTGACCTTGACGCCATACCGGTGATGATGGAGATCATGTCCGTGTTTGAAGATGGAGATCGGAAGCACAAATAAGAAAGGCCATATCATATCACATATTATGAATTTCATGTGATGTTAATCCTTTATGCATCTTGTATTGCTTAGTTAACGACGGTAGCATTATAAGATGATCCCTCAAGCACACAAATTTCAAGTTTTAAAGTGTTCATCCTTAGTAAGCACCGTTGCTAAAGCTCATTGTTTCGAAGTACCACGTGATGATCGGGTGTGTTAGATTCTGCGGGTGTATACAACGTGAGCAAGCCAGATTTGCTCATGCGGAAGCTAAGGTTTGATCTTGACGAGCCTAGCATGTACAGACATGGTCTTGGAAAACAGATCACCGAAAGGTAAAGCATGAGTCATATAGTAGATATGATGAACATGTTGATTGTTCGCCATTGAAGCTACATCAACTCTCATGATGATCAGTTTTGATTTGGTGGATTTGGTTCGTGTGATCACTAAAACAATGTGAGGGATATTGTTTTGAGTGGGAGTTCACCTAGATTAATTTAACTATTAATTAGAACTCAATTTGTCATAAACTTAGTCTAAACTATTGCAAATATGTTGTAGATCAATGGCGGCCCCTACCATCAATTTTAATGCGTTCCTAGAGAAAGAAAAGTTGAAAAACAATGGAAGAAACTTCGCGGATTGGTTCCGCAATTTGAGGATTGTCCTCAATGCTGGTAATTTGACCTATGTGTTGGATGCACTGCTGGGTGACCCGCCTGCAGCTACTGCTACCGATGAAGTAAAGAATGTTTACCTCACTCGGAAGAATCAGTACTCCACAGTTCAGTGTGCTATCTTGTATGGTTTGGAATCGGAGCTTCAGAAAAGGTTTGAGAACCATGACCCACATGATATTGTCCGTGAACTCAAAATGATATTTGAGGCTCACGCGGCAGTTGAGAGTTATGAGGCTTCTGAAAAGTTTTTAACTTCAAGATGGAAGAGGGCAGCTCCGTCAGTGAGCATGTGCTTAAGATGTCTGGGCACGCAAACAAGCTCCAAAGTTTGGGTATAGTGATTCCTAATTCTTTGGGGATTTACCGTGTCCTCCAATCACTACCACCAAGTTACAAGAACTTTGTGATGAACTACAATATGCAAAACATGAACAAGACGTTGCCAGAACTCTTCTCCATGTTGAAATCTACAGAAGTGGAGATCAATAAAGAGCACCAAGTGTTGTTGGTCAATAAGACCACCAAATTCAAGAAAGGCAAGCCTAAGCAAAAGGGAAACTTCAAGAAGGGTGGTAAGAAAGTTGCCGCACCGGCGAAGAAGACCAAGGCTGGGCCTAAGCCTGATACTGAGTGCTTTTACTGCAAGGGATAAGGTCACTGGAAGCGGAATTGCCCCAAGTACTTGGCGGATTTGAGGAACGGCAACATCAAGAAGAAAGGTATATCCGATATACATGTTATTGATGTGTATTTCACTAGTACTCGTAGTGATACTGGTTCGGTTGCTCATATTTGTAACTCGAAATAGGTGATGCAGAATAAACGGAAGCTAGCGAAGAACGAGGTGACGATGCACGCTGGAAATGGATCAAAGGTTGATGTGATCGCGGTCGGGACGCTACCTCTTCGTCTACCATCGGGATTAGTTTTATACTTAAATAATTGTTATTTGGTGCCTGCGTTGAGCATGAACATTATATCTGGATCATGTTTATTGCGAGACGGTTACTTGTTTAAGTCTGAGAATAATGGTTGTTCGATGAGGCTTGATCCCATAGGCCCCCTGGCTCTCGAAAGTTGCAAAGTTTTTAAGGGTAGAATTGTCTCCGCGTGTTTTCAGAGGAGGGCGCGCGAGGGTAGCCCCCGAAGCACAAGTCCAGGCCCGTATTCCCACGTATTCGCATACGTACTATTGCATGCCATGATGTCAACCGTTGCCACGTCGCCACGCCGTTATATTTGACCATTCATTGCCACGTTGTCAACCATTGCCACGTCGCCACGACATTATTAGGTCTCTTGGTTTGATCACAAAACCTAACGCGCCGCCATTTCCCCAGACACCGCTCTAACCCTAGGTTTTTGATCATCCTGCCTAGCCGCCGGCGGTGACGTGCGCCTTCCCGGCTCCGGCCGTTGACCGAGATCTAATCCTCCACCTGCGAATATGCCCAGCTCCGGTGGCGACGTGTCCGTCCACGCCGACGATAACCATTCCAATCCTACATCTCTAGATCAAAGGCCAGCCAGCTCTTCTCATCCTCAGGCCACATCAACCAGTCCCGTGTCCCATCTCGCCACCGGCTCCCGGAAGATGTGAGTAGCTGCCTCTCTAACCCACAGTCTTTCCATCACCTTTAGCATAGCGGCTTAGGGTTCATATTTGCATCTACGATTCATCCACATATACATCACTGATTAGATTAGCGTTTCTGGTTTTCTTTGCTTGAACAGATGGAGGACTCTATGCCAACTGGGAGTGACAATGAGAGCATCCCTACGCACAACGGTGATTCAAGTTCGGATGATTAAGATATGTTTTTCTATGATGATGAGCTCACTGAGAACGACCTCTTTGAAGAAAACAAATCCAAGGATGATAAGGTCAAGTGAAGTTTATTTTTTATTTTTTAATTTGCACACCTAGAGCATGCAAATTTATACACATACTTTTTAAATTGTGCAGATGGACATCGATTGTGTAAACAAGGATCGCCATCGGAAAGAATCTATCTCGGAAAGCATTAGTGATGTATGTCTAGTGCTACATTATTTTTATAAGAATTGAATAGCCATGTTATATGACTTTGTGCTACAATGCTGCAGGTTGTACTATTCTCTCATAGTGACCATGATTATTTTGGGGATTCGGACTTAGAAAACTGTGATGAAGAGACGGCGGAAGAATCACAAGAACCTAAAGGATCAAAATCTGAATTCAAGAGTGATGTAAGTTTCTTATTAATGTATGCCAAGGCATATATAGGATCAACCATATGACCACCACTTACATTTCTTTTTTCTTCTAATTGTGTAGGTTACAGACAGTTCAAAATCTGAATTCAAGAGTGATGTAAGTTGCTTATTGTTGTATGACAATGCATATATAGGATCAACCATATGACCACCACTTACATTTCTTTTTGCTTCTAATTGTGTAGGTTACAGACAGTTCACAGCATGGGCACATACTGCATCCAGTGATGCTAGAGAAGGATTTTCAGCATGCTCAGGATGAGCGTGACAGGCATCGGATTGTAAAGGAGATGACCTTCACTAACGAAGCGGCAACATTCGCTTACTACAACGCATACGCCAGAGAACGTGGTTTCAGCATAAGGAAACAGAGGGTGAAGCGAAATTCGGAAGGAGTTATTAATTACAGGCGGTTTCTTTGTTCCAGGGTAGTGGAACGCGAGGGAAAGCATGTGCACATGGAGAACCGCAAGAAGAGGCCACGAGCTCTGTCTCGATGCCACTATCGACCCTATCTCAGCGTGTCGTATAGCAAATCCAAGGGGATTTGGAAAGTTCTGCAATTTAAGGACGAGCATAACCATGTGCTAGCTAGACCCGATGGAGTCCCGTTTCTTCGGTCCCATCGGAAGATCAAGTCTTACCAGAAAGCTGAAATAATGTCACTAGCAGCAACTGGGATGCGGAAGTTCGAGATTATGAAAACCTTTATCAGCAAAAGTGGAAGGTGGAGCAAGGTTGGGTTCGTCTCAAAGGATATTTACAACATGTGTTCTCGGGATAAGAGGAAGCTCATTGCATCAGGTGACGCAAACACAACCATACGAATTATGTAGAACAGGCAGGCCCGTGATCCTGAATTCTTTTTCGATTACTAGCTAGATGATGGAGGAAATTGGAAAAGCATGTTTTGGTGTGACTCTCAGTCACGTCGGGACTATGAGGATTTCGGTGATGTGCTGGTGTTCGATAGTACGTACAAAATGAATCGGTATGGAATGCCGTTCATTCCTTTCGTGGGTTTGAACCATCACCGTAGAACTACTATTTTCGCATGCGCAATCGTCTCTGACGAGAAAACAGAAAGATATGTATGGCTCCTTCAAACATTTTTGAAAGCTATTTGTCAAAAGAAGCCAAAAGGGGTTATCACTGATGAAGACGGTTCAATGATGAAAGCCATTGGCATTATCTTCAAGGATGTGTGGCACCGTGTATGTATGTGGCACGTTGAAAAGAGTATGAAAAAACACCTCAATCACGATTCTCTGAATGAATTCAGGTTAATGATATACTACAGCACCTCAGAAGAGGTCTTTGAGCAGAGATGGAGCACCTATATTAAGAAATGGCAGACGAAGGGAACCAAAGAGTGGCTGAGTAGAATGTACAAGAAGAAGAGATGGTGGGCCACCGCGTATCTATCCAATGGCTTTTTTCTCGGAATGAAAAGCAATCAGAGAAGCAAGAGTTTGAACTCGTGCCTACACCTTCATCTTGACTCTAAAATGACACTGGTGGATTTGATCGTGCACTACGAGAATGCCATTAACCGTATCCGTCAAGAAGATGCGCGACAGGACTGCGAGGACTCGCAGACATTACCTTTGTCGGTTACTAAATACAAAGATATTGAGTCTGCTGCAGCGAATGTATTCACTGCAGCAAACTTCTATATCTTGCAATCGGAGCTGAAAAGAGTTGATGGACTCAAGATTGCTAAATGTGCGCAAGGTGATTCCAGTTATAATAAGTACTCTCTGATATGGGCAGATAAACCTACTAGGCAGTTTGACGTGACCTACACGCCTAACAGTAAGGAAACTATAAAGTGCTCCTGCGGAAGAATGGCTAGAAAGGGGCTACCTTGCAAGCACATCCTCTACATGTTGGATTACCTGCAACTAGAAAAAATACCAACTTGTTGTGTCCTTCGGCGCTTCTCAAAGAACGCAAGATTTGGATTATCTGCGAAGCGCGAGAGAGATATGTTCGGATACGGATGGTCAAGTGCCACCAAGAGGACAATTTTTCTGACTTGAATGTACGATCTCAAGAAGTTCTCGCAGCGTTATGCCATGATGAACAGTCTCGTCATGAATACAATGAATTCATCGATTGACTAATGGAAAGGACAAAGGGCTCAGCAATATTCAAACAAGCTACTTCGATGCAGATGCACAGAGCAGCAAGAAAAAAGCACCTCAAGTTGGCGATCCACTAAAAGTTAAATCCAAAGGCGCGCCTAAGAAAAACAAACGAGTTGGAGCTGATGGTGCTAATCCACCCATGAGTAAAAATGGCAGACCACTATCATACGACGAACAAAAGAAGAAGAAGAAGAAGAAGAAGAAGGGGAACCACCTGTGCAGCGTATGCAATACTGCTGGTCATAACAGACGAAACGCTAAATTATGCAAACTACATCCCCAGTAAGTCATTCCTAGAGTACAACTAAAAAGCATTATCAAAACTTTCTTTGAAATTGTCAATAGCTAACTGCGCCTTACTGTTATGCATGCAGGTATGTGGAGGTAGAAGAAAACTAGATGTTGCCCTTAATTCATAAACTTTGTTCATACCAAAGACAGAGTGCACCACACACACAACACAGAGAACTTTGAGCATGCCAAGGACAACCCTGTGAGCACGGCGTTCACGGTGGACTGCTACGTGCACTCGACTCGACTCCACTGCGTACCGCTACACCTGAGGTGGCAGGCCAGGACTCGCCGGCATCAGCTCTCCATCGACACCAGCTCATGCAGAGCACACGTCGCCGGCAGCGTCATCCTCCCGCACCGAGCTAGCCTCTCGGACACCCGAAGCTGAAGCTGCACCTCCATCACATCTGCCTCACCGCGAGGCGCACCCGATGACCAAAAGTGTGAACCATGGACGGCATCGTGCAGCCGAATACCCGCCTCGCCTTGTCTCCAAAAGGGATATGTGAAGCAGCAGGGCATCGACGTCGCGGACGCCTTTTGGCCTGTTGCACGGCTGGAGTCTGTGCGGCTCCTGCTGGCGCTCGCCGCGCACCGTGGGTGGGTCTGCTGGCCAGGGGCTCTAGGCGATGCGCCTGCACAAGCCACTCTACGAACTCTGTCAGGCACCTACAGGCTAGAGCCTGGAACGCGAAGTTGGACGCCACGCTCGACGCGCTCGGCTTCAGTTTAGGTGTTAGTCTGACAGACTTTCAGTTTCGTGAGGTTAGCACTTCGCCGTTTTAGTTAATTGGTTGATTTAGTCACAGTTCTAGCTCCGGTTCCGTTGTTACAAACTGGAGCGAGTCGCGCGGATGACGATCCGTTCATGGGATGGCACGAACACAAGGATCATGGCCATGTTTTCCCACTGTAAGAAAGAATAAAAGGAGAAAAACTTAGACAGAAATATGGAATATGCATCATGCCATGGGTCTAGAGCCCAATGCAATGTTTGGATATATGAGGCACAATTGTGCATCATGCCATGGGCATACCACTTTTATACTTAGAATCAGTGTCATGATTTGGCATAGTAGTTGTATAGTTTGATGTAACAACTAGGTGGGATCACGTTGACCAAGTGTTGAGTCATACAACCAAAAGATGATGAAGGTGTTCATAGACAACTCCCATAGGTCAAGTGGGTGCGTATTCAGAATTTGTGTTTCTCGCCATGAACACATGTTTTGGTTTTGCATCTGGGTTTATCCAAAAACTTTCTTTATATTGGTGATCCTTCGGTGGATTCGTGTGTGCCATACACATCCTTTGCGTTGTACGTACTAAAATTTCTCCAAAGATAGGGGCAACACTCCCATCGTATGAATTTGATACTGTGTAAATTTAATTAAAGATCATGTTGTGCATATCAAATTTGGAAAAACCATAAATATGGTAAGACATTAAACAGTATAATAAAAAAATTAAAATATGTAAAGACGCATTAAAAAATAGGAAAAACAAGACATTAAAATGTAATAACCCTATAGGCCCAATTAACTACCCACAACGAGGCCCAACGCCAGCAGTTAATCACGGAGGGCGTATCGGCACGTCGATCGTCCCACAACCCACGACTCAATCTAGGTAGGCCGCCAATCACCGCTGCCTCCATTACGAGCCGCCCTCGCTGTCCTACATTGCCGACTCCCTTCTCCACCCCCTCTCGTGTGTCCTCCAGGGATCGACGCCGCCTCTCACCACGTCATCCTCGCAGGACTCCCTTTCGCCGTCTCTCATTAGTGCCACCCTTCGCCGACTACTCATCTGTCGTCCAGGTACTGATTCCATGTCTCATCGATTGTTTGTCGTGCATACAAGATGCTCATCACATAGGTTTTTGGGGAACTCATGTAGATTTAGATAGCGAAACATTAACACATTCTCTAAATGATTCGTGCAGCATGGACGATTTAGATGGGGAGATATTTTGTGGTGTCGTGGAGAACGATGCATGCAATGATATGACTTCTACCGCGGGTAATAGTAAGTATGGTTCCCCATTATTTGAGCGACAGAAACAACCGAAACATAAATCAAAAAATACGATAGTTATAATGTTTTATATATTTCATTACTCCCTCCGATCCATATTAATTGACTTTGATTTGTCAAAATTTGTATGAACCTATATACTAAATAGTGTCTAGATTCATCCAAATTTAGACAAATTTGATTCAATTATAATATGGGCCGGGGGGAGTACTTATTTTTATTGAGCAAACAAAATGGTTCAGTGTGGTAACTTGTGTGTTTTCATAAATGTTATGCAGCAATATTATTTGAACATCATGATATTGGGGAATGTTACACTATGTTAACACCAGATGAAATAGAAGCTTCTGTCAAATTTGTTTCAACTTTGGCGAAGATCCCCAAAGAAGCTGTAAAAAGGGCGTACAAAAACACAGATGAGGCCATCTTGTCTTCGAAAGATCTTAACGATGTTCTTATAAAAGAATGGCTTAGTACCGCTGTAAGTAATTCGCTAACCTATTATTGTTATTTTACAACAAAGAAGTATGAACATGCAATCATTGTACGATTATTATTTTCAGATACTTGATGCCTACATTCTAGAGCTGGCTCCCTGTCTTGACTATGATCGGCACATATGTGGACCATTGAGGTCAAGCTATCTTATCAAAGAAGCCATTAAATTGTACACAATGAAAAAAACTTGAAAACTTTTGACGTAGAAGAAGTGCCAAGACCAGGAGCTATAGGAAGGGTTTTGAATGAATATTTTGCGCGTGACAAGGTAAAGAGTGTTTTTTATAAAGTTGATGTTGTTGTTAACTATTTGGAATCCTACATAGTACATGCTAGTGATCTTATTTTGTAGGCATATTTCCCTCTGAATATACGCGGAGAACATTATGTGACAGTTGTAATGCATAACGTCAAGCAGGAGTTCTAAGTCCTTGATCCTAAGTACAGTTTAACCTATTCGCATGCAGTTGTGGATGACTTGGTATTATCTACTTTTATCATCAAATCCCTGTTATCTTTTGGCGTTTCAGTAACTCTAAATCTTTTGCAGAAAGGACAAATTGCACTAGACATATATTGGACAAACAAAACTACACGCAAACAATTTCCTGACGTCGAGACTTGGCCTATTAAAAAATATGAAATTGGAAAGTAAGATGATGGGTAAGAACTTGTGAATCATATCACTTTCTTACTACTGATGTCGTAAATGAATTTTGTTTCATCGTATGACAGCAACTCATGCGGATTATGGGTTTTGCAATGTCTAGAGCACTGGGACGGAGATCGTATGACTAAGAACATTGATCAGGTCTGTACACTATTCCTTTGTATAGTCGCAAAAATCAATATGATTATAATTCAATTTATAAACTCTTCTATATGGTACTGCAGACAACAATTGAAGAATCAAGAGGACCTACAGTTGCAACGATTCTTATGTCTAGAAGAAACAAGCTAGAGGCTGTGAAAAGGAAAGTCTGATCAGTGATTAATAACAGTGTACCTTGAGAATTTACTAGCCCCTCTACGGACTCCGTCAGGCACCTAGAGGCTGAGCCTGGAACGCGAAGTTGGACGCCACACTCGACGCGCTCGGCTTCAGTTTAGGTGTTAGTCTGTCAGAGTTTCAGTTTCGTTAGGTTAGCACTTAGCCGTTTTAGTTGGTTGATTTAGCAACGTTTTCCCACTGTAAGAAAGAATAAAAGGAGAGACAGTTAGCCAGAAATATGGAATATGCATCATGCCATGGGCATACCACTTTTATACTTAGAATCAATGTCATGATTTGGCATAGTAGTTGTGCACAGTGCGCCGACACCAGCATCGGCGAGCGGAGAGCGGGCGCAAGCTCCGAGTACTGCGCACGGACCGCGTCGGCGAGTTCACATGTCGGCCATGTTCAATGTGCACAGTGCGCCGACACCGGTGTCAAGCGCTACCTCACGGCGCCGTAATCACCCCAGCAGAACGGGGTGATCGCGCGGCACAACCAGACGTCGTAGCGGCGGCCAGAAGTATGCTGAAGCCAAAGGGCATGCCAAATTACTTCTGGGGCGAGACCGTGCTGACAGAGGTCTACGTGCTGAACCTGAACCGGGCGTTCAGGCGCAGCGTCACCGGCATGACGCCATATGAGGCTTGGTATCTGTGGAGCTTTGGTACGTCACGCACGTACGTGAAGATCACGTGTCCTCACCTGAAGAAGCTAGACGACCAAAGCAAGCCAATGGTTTTCATCGGCTACGAGAGCAGCACCAAGGGCTACCGTGTCTACGATCCCTTCTTTGTCGAGGACGTGAGCTTGGACGGGAGCACACACGAGGACAACCCTGTGAGCACGGCGTTCACGGTGGACTGCTACGTGCACTCGACTCGACTCCACTGCGTACCGCTACAACTGAGGTAGCAGGCCAGGACTCGCCGGCATCAGCTCTCCATCAACACCAGCTCGCGCAGAGCACACGTCGCCAGCAGCGTCATCACATCTTCGACACCCGAAGCTGAAGCCGCGCCGCCATCACATCTTCATCGCCGCAAGGCGCACCCGATGACCAAAAGCGCGCACCATGGATGGCATCGTGCAGCCGAACACCCGCCTCGCCTCGTCGCCAAAAGGGATATGTAAAGCAGCAGGGCATCGACGTCGCGGACGCCTTTGGGCCTGTTGCACGGCTGGAGTCCGTGCGGCTCCTGCTGGCGCTCGCCGCGCACCGCGGGTGGGTCTGCTGGCCAGGGGCGCTAGACGATGCGCCTACACAAGCCACTCTACGGACTCCGTCAGGCACCTACAGGCTAGAGCCTGGAACGCGAAGTTGGACGCCACGCTCGACGCGCTCGGCTTCAGTTTAGGTGTTAGTCTGACAGACTTTCATTTTCATCAGGTTAGAACTTTGCCGTTTTAGTTAATTGGTTGATTTAGTCACTTAGCAGTCCTACACTTACTTAGTGCATCCACATCCATAATACTTACATCCACTCAGCAGTTCCTCAGAGCAGAGCAGTTCCTCAAAGCAGTTTGTGCCCTCCGATTGAGAGCAGTTCCTCAGAGGGACCATGGACATGTCAGCTTCACCACAGGGTGGAATGACTTCACATTTGCTGCTGATGTTGGATGGGGGTCTCTACTTCTGATGAAAGTAGAGCATATGCATGAGCACCTTGGTCTCAACTTTGTTTAGGATAATGTTTCTACTTTAATGTGTTACTGAATGTAAGTCGAACATGTTGATCATCATGTATGTTTAGGATATGTGTATCTTGAATGTTGAATGAATTGCATCTTGGATCATCTTACTGTGATGTACTCACAAGTATACCAGAATATTCAAAAATGCTGCAATCTGTTATAGAAGGAAGTCAAGCGACAACACAGAAGAAGAAGAGGAAACTTGATGACATAGTTCAAGATATGGTTGCATGAGTCATCACTTTATAGCATGATCCTACCGAGTTGATAGATCATATTTTGCGTACTGAATAGATCAAACAAAACATGGAAAATTAACTGAAAATACGAAATATATTACAAACTTTGAAACAACCCTAAACTACTCGGAATGCCAGTCGAAATCCGACGAGCCCAGAGTCGTCGACAACACTGGAGTGGATGTCCACTCGAAGGAGGAGGAGGAGGAGAGGACGATCGTCGACGGGCCGGTGCCGTTTTTCTTCTCCTTTGCCTTTCTCGCGGCCTTCTCCTCCCTCTCCTTCTTCCTCGTCGCCGACTTCGCCCTCCACTCCTCGCGATCCGCCTTCTTCGTCGGCTTCGACACCGCCTTCGTCGCCGCCTTCTTCTCGTAAAATGACTCCATCACGGCGACGTCCTCCGGGAACTGCCGCTCCGACTCAAGGCGGAAGCGCTCGTCGAGCTCCGCCTTGACGAGCCGCTGCTCGAGCTCACGCTGGCGTTGTTGCTGCTCGCGCGTGACGGCCGGAGGCGGCGGCGCAAGCGATTCCGCCTGTTCCCGCGTCCACACGTCGTGGAAGTTCATCGTCCGGCGGGAGCGGCCGAGGCAACAGGCGACCGCGTCGTAGGCGTGCGCCGCCTCGTACGCTGTCTCGAACATGCCGAGACCGATGCGCCCGGCGCCGCTGCGGATCTCGGCGTAGAACGTGCCGCTCGGGCGTGCGCGGACGCCTCGGTATCCGGAGGTCGAGCGGCGGCGGGGCGGCATCTCGTCGGGAGGCGGAGCGAGGTGGGAGGCGGAGCGAGGCGGGGGCAGCGAAACTTTTAGACAGTTTGGTGCGGCAAGTTTGTGTCCAGCAGTCGACGCGGCAAGTTTGGCGCGCAGCATGGCACAAAAGCGCGGGAGCGGCAAAAAGTTTTCGCGCGTCCGCTGGAGGTTCGCGTGGGTTCCCGCGTGCGCCAATTCGGTGGTTAATGTGTGCACGCGGTCGTTTCGTTTTCAGATGCTTCCCTTGGCATTCCTAGGCCTTCTTCAATAAATAATCGGCGGTCTGTCTCTGGAACCACTACATCTGCCATTCAACGGGACCGAGACCACACGAACACCATCAACCATGGCCGGCAAAAAGATGCAGGATTCGCCGTGGGCTGATCTCCCTAAGGGAGTCGTGCAGAAGATAGGTGACATCTTCCTGTCGACGGACGACTTCGACTACTACGCCGCCTTCCGGGCAGTCTGCAGCTCCTGGCGCGGCTTCACGGAGGAGAGTTTTATACCAGCCAACTGGATTGTTCTATAGCACCAGTTGTCGCCGGAGTATGGGGTAGACGACGCCTCCATCTCTTTGATGAACGTGAGAACCGGCCGCTTCCTTCAGAAGAAGATTAGTCGGGTTATTCGTAGGTGCTTTCTTGACATTCATGTATATATGTGCGATCCTTTTTTTTTGCGTTCACCTCTTATACGATATGTTTTTCAAGTTTTGTTTCTCCATCTACCTTTTTTACCTTGATTGAATCTCTGTCTGTTTACCTTGACTGAATCTCTGCTTCTCATCTCTCTCTGTTTACCTCTCTGTGTCTCTGGAAAGTACTTTTATGTCGGTAGCACAACCGGCGGCCTCCTTGTGCTTGGACAGAGGATGCTGCCCATGGAGGTGTCCAGATGCAGCGCTCCGCACGGACCCTGAAGATGCATGCCACCGTCGAAGGCCCTATTCCGGGCTGTCGGTACCCGGAGAATCATTTTTACCTCGTCGATACTGACCCGTTGTTTACCGGGTTGATACACAGAACATGTCCTTCAGCCTGTCAGAGGCATCGGCAGCCATTCTCTCTTCGTTGCTAACAATCAGTGCATCTGCATCGATAGCGCCAGGGTACCCACGGTGCAGGCCGGCAGCATCTACTATTCGGACCTATCCCAGATTAGATCTTACAACTTTGAGGCTCTTGCATGGAAAGAGGAGCCAAGGGTTGACCATGGGTATGGAGTAGGAGGATTATGGATGAATGACCTTCCTTTCGAACTCGATCGATTTCTGGCGGATTATTGCAGAATTGTCGAGCATTCTGAAGTACATATGGTGCCGCCTTATGGCGAATATGGTACCACCCACTACGATTACTATGACGGCTACCCGTCAGATTAGATTGATGGATCATGTTGGTCTGGTCTTGTATTCTCCGTCGTCTGTGAATTATATGCAAGTGTAAGTTGTATGGTGTGCCTGTAATACAATGGATGGTCTATGTTTCAAAAAGATCATGTGTTGTACCTATTTCAATTTCGTTGTTTTCTATGTACATGTACTAATTCTGATACGTACTCGCTTTGTAAAAATCCATGCCAACAGTGCGTGCGATCTTGACCTATCTTAGCTATCTAGTAAATTCTTGATCATCTTGTTTCTGTATATATGATCCTATAATCTTGATAGATCTAACTACAATTTTGTTATGCCAAACCAAGACACACAAGCAAGGTTTTTCATGTAAAACATATTGGAAAAGATGTTTAGCAAACAAACATCAAGCTTGTATATATGAGATGGTAAGTAATTAAATTCGTCCAAACTTATTCAAAATGCCAAATATTATTGTAGTACAGAAGGGAATGAAAAAAATAGCGATACATCGGGAAGGCGCACCCCCTCACCTCCGACGCGGTGCACTTCTGACACCACCCGCAGGACTGTGTCATCATGACGCGTGCACCATTCTATCAGCGCCAAAGTGAATTGTCAATCGACTTAATGGAGCATCCAATCGGTCGCATCGTTGCAGTTCTCTGCCTGCCACGTGTGAACAAAACTTCTTTGAGAAAGCAGGTCGCACAGTAGGGGAGAGTACGGTGGGGTAATAAGACTGGTCTGCCTAGCCTTTTTGACTATCTACCTCCACTAGTCCAAAAGGAAGACAACTAACAGCAGTAAGTGTCATCGTTGATTTGTTAGGAGAAGCAAATGGCACTAATGAATGCAGGGTATATAAGCAGGTCTAATCGTTTCTCACTCGGCGATGTGGGACTAAACTCCAACCCGCGTTAGTCCTTATACTACGGTTTTCTGTTGGGCCCGAAAGAGCCCATTACTTTGTGATGACCGGGATTAAGATAGGCCGCCCCAAACTACTTCACGCCCGGACGCAGCCGTGACGCGGGCGCAGGAGTAGGAGTTGGGCTGGCTTGTTGCCTGCACGCCAAGTCTTACTTTTTTCTTCGATCCTATATTCCTTTTTATTTTCTATTTAAATATTTGAACAAAATAGCTATTTTACAATTTTGAATTTTATAAAATAAATTACATATTCTTGACATGCACTGTTGGTATAGCATGTGCAAAAATTTTGGGATCATTTGATGAACATCGAAAAATTGAGAAATTTACGAACAGCCCTTTTGGTCTCACCTAGGCCTCTTTTCCTAGCAATGTGTTTTTTCGACTTTCGTGGAACAACCTGGATTTTTTACAGATGCTAACATACACAAACTAAGACACATGTACAAGGTTTCACACAAATTTTAATGTTTTTGAATTTTTGGTGGCCCGGTCAAATTTAGGCCAAAAATCAAGGTGTCTAGTAAGGATGCCTAGGGGTTAGGCCTTTGTGATGTGATACATGCTCCATGCTGAAACATGGCATCCTCTACATAGAAGCAATTTTAAATGTGTCCAATCTTTCACACAATTTTGATTTTTTTTGAATTTTACACTACTGGAAAAACCATCTTCGGTTCGATCAGATCAAGCCCAGCAGTCCCGGCCTGGCATATCCCGCGACTAGTGGGAGCACTAGTCCCGGGCCGTGAGGCCTCTAACGGCTAGAAACGGCTGTAGTGACTAGTCCCGGGCCGGACCAGGTCATTAGTCCCAGTCTGTAATACGGCCCGGGATTAATAACCTGGAGCAGGCCAACTGGTCCTTTCGTGGACTATTAGTCCCGGGTCGTATCACGGCCCAGGACTAGTTGTGCACGACTATATAATCTGCCTCATGTCCTGCTGCCCTAAAGCATATGGTGGCCATTTTTCTCAAAGAAGCAAGAGAGTTCATGCCATTTTTTTCTCAAGATTTGTCAAGATTTAGTTTGCAACACCTAAATCCAAAGCTTTAAAAGGTTAGAACTTCATTCTGTCATCTCTTATTGCTACTTTAGCTCTATAATGCTCTAGAAGTATAGAGATATGGATCAAATGCATGCATGCTCTATAAGTAGCTAGAAGGATTTTGATATATATATATATATGTGTAACAAATTTTGATTAGGCACATAGTTACTGAAAATTGAAATGTGTAATTTTAGAGTTTCAGAGCTTAGAATGGAATGAGGGTTTCACTAATAGAACAATAATAAAAAACTCCACATTTATCATGTTGATTGTTTTCTGCAATTCACAAATTGGTGCATGTAAATTTTTCAAAATTCAAAATTAATGCTCTAGAAGCTCTCAGTATAACTTGCAATAGTTTTATCATGTTGTGTAATGGTTTTTGATATACTTTTACTATAATGCAGATGGTCCAGGAATGGATGTACGGTACTGACCGACGCTCTGGCGAGTTCATTAATGGCATGCATGAATTCATCCGTGTTTTTGATGCAAACAAGCGCAATGGTTTTGTATTCTGTCCATGTAATGGATGTAGGAATCAGAAGGATTACTCTGACTCAAAAACCCTTCACAGCCACCTGTTGAAGTCCGACTTCATGCCCAGTTATAATTGTTGGACCAAGCACGGAGAGAGAGGGGTTATAATGGAAGACAATGAAGAAGAGGAGGAGGATGACAACTATCATGGTTGCCCTGAGTACAGAGATACTTCCATGGGGGATGCTAAAGGGGAGGATGAAGAAGAGACACATGATGAACGCGCTGATGATCTTGGTCGGACCATTGCCGATGCACGAAGAGATTGTGAAACTGAAAAAGGATAGGGAGAAGTTCAATCACATGTTAGAGGATCACAAAAAGTTGTTGTACCCAAATTGCAAAAATGTTCTTAAAAAGATGGGCAGCACACTAGAATTGCTGCGATGGAAGGCTGAGTGTGCTATACCTGACTCCTCATTTGAAAAGTTGCTGAAAATGATGAAGAATATGCTTCCAAAAGATAATGTATTGCCTGCCAGTACGTACGAATCAAAGAAGGTTGTCTGCCCTCTAGGTTTAGAGGTTCAGAAGATACATGCATGCCCTAATGACTGTATCCTCTACCGCGGTGAGGAGTATGAGAATTTGGATGCATGCCCGGTATGCACTTCACTTCGGTATAAGATTAGATGAGATGACCCTGGTGACGTTGAGGGCGAGCCCCCCGGAAGAGGGTTCCTGTGAAGGTGATGTGGTATGCTCCTATAATACCACGGTTGAAACGCTTATTCAGAAACAAAGAGCACACCAATTTGTTGCGATGGCATAAAGAGGAACATAAGTCAGACGGGATGTTGAGACACCCTGCTGATGGGTCGCAATGGAGAAAAAACGATAGAAAGTACCCGGACTTTGCAGATGACGCAAGGATTTTAAGGTTTGGTATAAGTACAGATGGCATGAATCCCTTTGGGGAGCAGAGGTCCAGTCACAGCACCTGGACCGTGACTCTATGCATCTATAACCTTCCTCCTTGGTTATGCATGAAGCGGAAGTTCATTATGATGCCAGTGTTGATCCAAGGTCCGAAGCAACCCGGCAACGACATTGATGTGTACCTAAGGCCATTAGTGGAAGAACTTTTACAGTTGTGGCACGAACCTGGGATACGCATGTGGGATGAGCACAAGCAGGAAGAATTTAACCTACGAGCATTGCTTTTCGTAACAATCAATGATTGGCCTGCTCTTAGTAACCTTTCAGGACAGTCAAACAAGGGATACAATGCATGCACACACTGTTTAGGTGAGACTGAAAGTATATATTTGGAACATTGTAAGAAGAATGTATACAATGAGCATCGTCGATTTCTTTTGGCCAAGCATCCCTTAAGAAAGAAAGGCAAGCATTTCAACGGTCTGGCATGTCACCAGACGAAGCCTAAGGAGCGTACTGGTGCTGATATATTTGATATGGTCAAAGATTTGGATCAACTGGTAACCTTTGGAAAGGGTCCTGGAGGAAAATATGTTCCGAAGGACGCTGAAGGACACGCACCCATGTGGAAGAAGAAATCTATATTTTGGGAGCTACCATATTGGAAATTCTTAGAGGTCCGCTCTGCAATCGATGTGATGCATGTGACGAAGAATCTTTGCGTGAACTTGCTAGGCTTCTTGGGCGTGTATGGGAAGACAAAAGATACACCGGAAGCATGAAAGGACCATCAACATATGAAAGACCCAGATGGCCTGCATCCAGAATGGTTTCAAGGTCATGCCAGCTACGCTCTTACCAAACAAGAGAAGGAAATATTTTTTGAATGCCTAAGCAGTATTAAGGTCCCGTCTGGCTTATCGTCGAATATAAAGGGAATAACAAATATGGCAGAAAAAAGTTCCAAAACCTAAAGTCTCATGACTGCCATGTGATTATGACGCAAATGCTTCCGATTGCATTGAGGGGGCTTCTACCAGATAATGTTCGAGTACCCATTGTGAAGCTATGTGCATTTCTCAATGCAATCTCTCAGAAGATAATCAATCCTGAAGATCTACCACGGTTACAGAATGATGTGGTCCAATGTCCTATCAGTTTTGAGTTGGTGTTCCCACATCCTTCTTCAATATTATGACGCACCTGCTGGTTCACCTAGTCGAAGAGATTTCCATTCTCGGTCCTGTATTTCTACATAATATGTTTCCCTTTGAGAGGTTCATGTGAATCTTAAAGAAATATGTTCGTAACCGTTTTAGGCCAGAAGGAAGCATCTCCAAGGGCTATGGAACAGAGGAGGTCATTGAATTTTGTGTTGACTTCGTTCCTGAACTTAAGCCAATTGGTCTTCCTCAATCGCGGTATGAGGGGAGACTCAGTGGAAAGCGTACTCTAGGAAGGAAATCAATAATATATAGGGACAGACATTCTTACACCGAAGCACATTACACCGTTCTACAGAATTCTATCTTGGCAGCCCCATATATCGAGGAACACAAGAAAATCTTACGCTCCAACAACCCTGGAAAGCATGACTGTTGGATTAGAGATGAACACATGAAGAGTTTTGGCGGTTGGTTGCAACATCTCATCAAAAACAACACTCTTGGAGATCAGCTATACTTGTTGTCTAGGTCACCATCTTCGACTATATCGACTTTCCAAGGGTACGAGATAAATGGGTATACATTTAACACGATAGCCCAAGATAAAAAGAGCACCAACCAAAACAGTGGTGTCCGCTTTGATGCAACATACAACAATGGGTAAAATACCACATATTATGGTTACATAGAGGAGATATGGGAACTTGACTATGGACCTACTTTTAAGGTCCCCTTGTTTCGGTGCAAATGGGTCAAGCTGACAGGAGGAGGGGTTGAGGTAGAAAAGAAATACGAAATGACATCGTTGGATCTCAACAATCTTGGGTACTTAGACGAACCATTCGTCCTAGCCAATGATGTGGCTCAGGTTTTCTATGTGAAGGACATTTCTACCAAACCTAGAAAAAGAAAAAATAAGAAAAATAATAAATCAGACGATGAGCCAAAGCGCCACATAGTTCTTTCAGGAAAAATAAACATCGTGGGAGTGGAGGACAAGACAGACATGTCAGAAGATTGTGATAAGTTTCATGAAATTCCGCCCTTCATGGTGAAGGATGACACAAGCATCATGTTAATGAATGAAGATGCTCCATGGATACGACGGGATCAGAAAGGAACACACGCGAAGAAATGATATGTAATAATTGTAACATTTTATGAGTGAAGATGCTCCATGCATGTGTCCATTTTTATAGTGTTGTCTGCAAACAATCTTGAGTGTGTTAGTCCCGTTTTGTGGCCTTTAGTCCCGATTCATACTTACCATTAAGATCTGATCTCCAAATGCGTGAGGTCACATATTAGGGAGTGCCTCTATGACCAGTTTCTCGGAGATGCCGAAGGACTGGGCTCCGTCGGCATCTCCCTGAAACTGGCCGTAGTGGTGTCCCTGCTCTCGAAAACCATCTTGCACCTTGTAACTTCTCTAACTAGATCAATACGCCTGGGATCTAACTAATTTCACATATTAGGGAGTGCCTCTATGACTAGTTTCTCGGAGATGCCGGGGGACTGGGCTCCATCGGCATCTCCCTGAAACTGGCTGTAGTGGTGTCCCTACTCTCGAAAACCATCTTGGAGATGCCTCAATCTGGCTGGAGGACTGGACTCACAAGGATGCCTATTTATAGTACAAGCAGCTCGGCATAATGTCGACACTCACGACATAATGTCGACACTCACCCCTATTATTAGTGCTGACTCATGTTTAGTCCCGGTTGGTGTCTCCAACCAGGTCTAAAGGTTCATCTTTAGTCCCGGTTGGTGACACCATCCAAAACAAGGTACAAGCCGCACGACATAATGTCGACACTCACCCCTATTATTAGTGTTGCCTGGCCTAGTCTGCGCAATCCCTTCAGTCGCGGTTGGTTTCTCCAACCGGGACTAAAGATGAACCCTCTCTTTATTAGGCAACACTCAAGACATTTATTAATATTAAAAAACAGGGACAAACCGGGACTAGCTAACACTCAGGACTAAAGCCGCCCCCTTTAGTCATAATCATGCCTAGTCACCTGCCACTCCGGGGATCCTCAGCCCATATTATTTGTTTTATTTGGATTATTACAATAAAAGATATGATTTTCCAAAGTTTTTATATTTGATTTGAATTAAAAAAAGAAAATTTACAAATGACATAATTGATAAATGATGCAAACAGATAAATGGATATTATATTGAGATTCTTTAAATTTTTCTGATAATAATAGACATATTATTTGTTTTATTTGGATTATTATAATAAAAGATATGATTTTCCAAAGTTTTTATATTTGATTTGAATAAAAATGAAAATTTACAAATGAAACAATTTATAAATGATGCAAATAGATAAATGGATATTATATTAAGATTCTTTAATTTTTTTTGATAATACATATTATTTGTTTTATTTTGATTATTATAATAAAAGATATGATTTTCCAAAGTTTTTATATTTGATTTGAATTAAAAAAGAAAATTTACAAATGAAATAATTTATAAATGATGCAAACAGATAAATGGATATTATATTAAGATTCTTTAAACTTTTCAGATAATAATAGACATATTATTTCTTTTATTTCGATTATTATAATAAAAGATATGATTTTCCAAAGTTTTCATATTTGATTTGAAGTAAAAAATGAAAATTTACAAATGAAATAATTTATAAATGATGCAAACAGATAAATGGATATTATATTAAGATTCTTTATATTTTTCTGATAATAATAGACATATTATTTGTTTTATTTGGATTATTATAATAAAAGATATGATTTTCCAAAGTTTTTATATTTGATTTGAATTAAAAAAGAAAATTTACAAATGAAATAATTTATAAATGATGCAAACAGATAAATGGATATTATATTAAGATTCTTTATATTTTTCTAATAATAATAGACATATTATTTGTTTTATTTGGATTATTATAATAAAAGATATGATTTTCCAAAGTTTTTATATTTGATTTGAATAAAAAATGAAAATTTACAAATGAAACAATTTATAAATGATGCAAACAGATAAATGGATATTATATTAAGATTCTTTAATTTTTTCTGATAATACATATTATTTGTTTTATTTTGATTATTATAATAAAAGATATGATTTTCCAAAGTTTTTATATTTGATTTGAATTAAAAAAGAAAATTTACAAATGAAATAATTTATAAATGATGCAAACAGATAAATGGATATTATACTAAGATTCTTTAAACTTTTCAGATAATAATAGACATATTATTTCTTTTATTTCGATTATTATAATAAAAGATATGATTTTCCAAAGTTTTCATATTTGATTTGAATTAAAAAATGAAAATTTACAAGTGAAATAATTTATAAATGATGCAAACAGATAAATGGATATTATATTAAGATTCTTTATATTTTTCTGATAGTAATAGACATATTATTTGTTTTATTTGGATTATTATAATAAGAGATATGATTTTCCAAAGTTTTTATATTTGATTTGAATTAAAAAAGAAAATTTACAAATGAAATAATTTATAAATGATGCAAACAGAAAAAATAGATATTATATTAAGATTCTTTATATTTTTCTGATAATAATAGACATATTATTTGTTTTATTTGGATTATTATAATAAAAGATATGATTTTCCAAAGTTTTTATATTAGTTTTGAATTAAAAAAAAAGAAAATTTACAAAAAAAAATTAGTCGCGGGTCGTGGCTGGACCCGGGACTAAAGGTTGCCTTCGCGCGCGAAAACTAAGCGGCCGAAAAATACTCACTAGTTCCGGGCCGTGGCTTAACCCGCGACTAAAGGGGGGGTCTTTAGTCGCGGGTTAATCCATGGCCCGGCACTAAAGACCCTTTAGTCGCGGGCGGTGGCTTAGCCCGGGACTAAAGGGGTGGCCCTTTATATTCTGCGTGCCACCGCCCCTGTGCCCAGCACTTGCATTTCTCGATGAAGACGAAGCACAGACGACGAACGCAAAGACGAAGAAGAGACGAGGTGTTGTCCGGACGCCGCTTCCACCGCGCCGCCGTGCCGCGCTCCGCCGTTCCGTGCTCCGCTCTCTGCCGTGCCACGCTCCGATGTGCCGCGCTCCGCTCTGCCGTACCGCGCTCCGTGCCGCCAGTCCCCCGTGCCGCGCGCCGTGCCTCACGCCGTGCCGCGCACCGCCGCTCCGCGCCGCCTTGCAGTCGCGCCGGCGTCGGTGAGCGCCGCTTGATCGATCGAGGGCGGTGTGGTTTTTTATTTTAGTTAGGATATAATTATTAGGATTATAATTATTGTTTTAGTTATTAGGATTAGTATTAGGATTATATTGTTTTAGTAGTTATTAGGATTAGAATTATTGTTTTAGTTATTAGGATTATTGTTTTAATTAAAATATTAGAATTAGGATTAGGATTATTGTTTTAGTTATTTTTTTGTTTTATTTATTAGGATTATATTGTTTTATTTGTTGGTAAGGGGCTTTAGTCCCATTTTCCCAACCGAGACGGGGCAATCGGGACTAAAGCCGTGACCCTTTAGTCCTGGTTAGGCCACGAACCGGGATAAATATGGTCCACGTGGCTGCTGCTCCGCGTGAGGGGGGAGGAGCAACCGTCCCGGTTCGTAACACGAACCGGGAAAAATCACTCTCTGCCGCGGCAGAGATTTCGCACATTTCTCTATCGCGGCAGAGAATTCATTTATATTGTTTTATTTTTATTTTTGTGTTTTGCACTCATCAATGAAGGAACCATTATATTACACAACATCATCATGACAATAGAGATCCAAGTGTCGAACATATTACATTCGATACACAGGTTTCATGCACATATATACATACAAAATAAGCTATTTGTATAGTCCCTATTGCTATACACCCGCATAGTATTCTCCTTTAGGATTTCTGCATCCAAGAATCCCGCCAAGTCCTCCTGAATTGCTCGTAGGTGATCCTTTGGCAGAAGACAGTCCCGTAGACGTTCGAGCTGATTTAAAAAAGGAGTCAGCCTATATGAATGAAACTAAACAGAATTTGATGGTAATAAAAAACTATAAAAATTGTTTACGTATGTTAAGTTGCTCTAAATTTATGCCCTTCTCATAGCACGTCTGACGGATGAAATCGCAAACATAGTATCCACATAAATTGTTCCCTAGTCCCTGCGTCAGGCACTTTACGAGAACAAAGTTCAATCAAAATAATAATCAAGCATGATAACGATATCAAAACTAGAATCAAAGAGATGCACGGATCTAGCTAGTGGTACTTACATCTAGTGGTTTAAACGTAAGCTCCTCTTTCCAAACACCCCTAGCCTTCTTGGTGAACCATTTCCAAGTGCTGCCCGACGAAGAAAATGAATAAAAGGAGTTATTAAATACTTGATATCATGAAATTCACGAACGTTGCCGATATCGTGTCGTAATGATTAGAATTACCGCTGGAGTGTCATCTGCATGTCCGCCCACGTCTCAAGGGGTTTATCTTTCGAGTCCATGACTAGTACCCGCCCTTTGTCAGGTTGAATGATTAACAGAATATAGTGGAAGCTGCGCATGCATAACTCATCAATTATACACTTAACGTCGAGTAACTGAAATAGAAAGTGTATACAAGACAATAACACTCACTCGAAGTTGTAAGGAAATAGTATTCCCCTTTTGTCTTCTTGAAACCTTATCACGTGTACAACATTATCCTCTGTATCCTGGGGTTTTGCTTTGAGATTAGCTTGATGAACATAATATGCGTCAACGAACCCAATGTCATAGATTTGTCCTCTGCTGCATTCGAGAATCTTCATTCTGCATATTATAGTATGATTATATACATGCAATAAACAAGATGATATAGCTAGAGACTTAATTAATTACAGAATTAGTACTTATAGACAAGAGGCATCGATGATCGATTTGTCCAAGGCGTCTTGATTGAATAATTGAAATAGGTCAACAAATTCAATGGCTACCAGGTCATCTTCTTCCCCGTAATGCTTTTTTGTAACCCTCATCATTATCCAGTTATGCAATCTTCGCATTTTTGTTGGTAGATTCTTTACATCCTCAGGTTTGACGAGAGGTTTCCCGTATTGGTATTTGTATGCTACTTCACCGCGGGGAAGTACTGTAACTGGGATAAGTAGTGGGAAATACTCATACCTTGAGCAGCGGCCGCTTCTCCGTATATTGCAACTACATCGGGATCATACTACTCTTTGGCTGCATATTTGCTCGACCCCACATTGGTATGGGAAATCACCTTGAGAGGGGCGCAAGATTGTTTTGTTTGTTCTCCAAGCTGGGGAACAGATTTCCCGCTTGCACTAGTGCTCTTCGACACATGTTGTGCCGCATGTGACTTGAGAATAGAGCGCTCATAGTCTGATGATAGCTTTGGCTCGGGTTGGTGAAGGACCTTTATCATTTTGAACACTCAGGCTTTATCTTCTTTGGTGCTAGGGAACTCTAGCTCTTTCGGCCGCCTCAACTTAGCAAAAAACGCTGTCGTTTCCGCCTTGATGATCGCCGTAGTCTCCTCTTCAGTACAGTCATAAGCTCTCTTGGGAGGAACCTTTGGTACTTTTGGAAGAGGCTCCTGTTTACATGTCGGCGATTGGTTACCACTCCGCAGAGTAGTGGTGGTACGCTTATGCTTTTTTTCCTGAGGCGCCGACGATGGCTGCCGCGGCGGCGATGACTGCGCTGGAGACTGGTGAGGCGACTGAGACGAGTAAGGCGACGGAGGCGGGTGAGGCGACGGAGACGGCTGCCGCGGTGGCGACGACTGCGCTGGAGACGGGTGGGGCGGCGGTGAAGATGGCTTTGGCGTCTAATTTGGAAACACGATATATTGTTTTGGCCATAGAATGGTGATGTTTGTTGCTTCTCCCAGTTCAGTCACATCCCCTTCACCTGCAGGGTAGTCAAGCTTCAAACCTTCAAAGTTATGCATGACTTCATCCACCCCAACAACAGCATAGCCCTGTGGAACCGGACGACAATGGTAAGTTGGTGCAGGTCCAATTGGTAAGGCATAGCCGACCGCCACCATCATTGTTATGTTCACAACTTTGACATGTAGCTCGTAGTGTGTCATCTGCGTGATATCATCCACTGGGTAGCCACCACGAGCCATCGTCGGTGCACCATCACCATCATCATCACCCGGGACCTCGGTGGAACCCACACTACTTTTTTGATTATTCGATAGGCCGGTAGCATCGAATGCAGGTTCTACCATCATGTGCTGATGAGATAGGCCGGTAGTACCTTGCTGGCTAAGTGCGTTAATTTGATCTTGTTGTTGCTTTATTTGTTCTTCAATTATATGCATCCTGTCTGCCTAAATTTTTGCTTCAACTTCGCCTTGTCCTTTCTCCTCTTACGGCTTCTATCAGGATATTTCTTCCTATCTTCAGGAGACCCAGTGCTCCATGGTTGGGAGCCTATTGTGCCTCGTGTTCATCCATCGTGTTCCTTATACCCAAGGGAGAGTGTGAGCTCGTCATTCTCTCTATCGGGAATGAACTCCCCCTTTTCAACAACCTTTACTGCTTTTCTTATGTTCTCGATTGGAAAGGGGTCTTCTTTATGTCTTATGTTATATATACACTTCCCTTCTGAGTCCAACATGCCCCTATGCCTGTAAAATCAATTCTTTGCACGTTCGATCCAATCGTCTATCTCTGGGATGATCTTGTTAGCACGCAGTTCATCCTCAAGTTTCTTCCACTTAGGAATCCCAGCCCTGTAGCCACTTTGCCCCATAGTATGGTGATACTTCTTGTTAGCAGCATTTAGCTTATTTGTTTCAGACATTTTCTTAGCTTTTCTGATGTCTTGTAATTCACAAACTCAGCCCAGAATGGTTTTAACTTCTGATACCGAATCTTCACGAAATCCGGAGTCTTCTCTTTCACAACATAGTCAAGGTGCAATCGTTTCTTCCAGTTGGTGAAACACTGGGATATCTTCATCAAAGCCCACTCCCTCACCTTCATCTGCATGGCTTTGGCATGTTGCTTGGCGTCCTCAACTGGATCCTCCAAATTTGGATCCAGCTTTACCTTTGGTAGGGTGAAATTAAGCATGAGCCTCTTCCACAGTAAATCTTTGGCCATGTTATGGACATATAAATATGTTCCCTCTGCCGCATCAGCATGCCTACTCCAATTTCGCATGGTGATCGGGACGAAGTCCCTAATGATTACTCTGCATCGTACCACAAATTTGTTTGCGACAACAAGGGGAGCCGTCGGTTTGCCGTCATCACCGACTTCTTCGATCCTGAACCTCTCATGGTCTTCCAACTTTTTGGTTGGGCCTCGTTTGCTCTTTTCAGTAGATTTGCTCAATCCGGAGGGCTAAAAGAAGAAAGATCATCGTTAATATATGTATATAGACAGCAGATGATTAATTAATGAATTAATTATATTACACGCACCTCTCCTTCTCCCTCGCCTTCTCGATCACAGAAGGCATCGCCTTCTCCCTCGCGGAAGGCATCACCTTCTCCCTCAAAGAAGTCATCTCTTCCGTCAAAAAGAGGATCACCCTCACCGGAGTTGTTCACAAACATCGATACATTGACATTTTCCTCCCCGCGGATCACACCATAGACCAACTCTTCCTTTTATTCGTCTCTTCCATATGGTTCCATATTTTCTACATAGGTGGAAAAACGGATAAGTCAAAGCGGCTAAGGGAGAATGTTAGGTAGGTTGTTGAGAGATATAAACCCTAATTCGGAGAAACCCTAATATATACATACACAATAATAAAAATGAATTTACAATATTTACAATAATAAAAATCAACTAAAATCAATATTCCAGAATTCAGAGGGGTGTAAAACCTAGTTGGGAGAAACCTTGAATGCATATGAGAGGAGTCACTTAGGTATACTATTTTGGTATATTATTTATACCAAAATTTTGGTATATAATTTATATTTTCTCATTTATGAATATTAAAATATGATTTTGAAAAGTATTAATACTTATAAAATATTTATCAAATAATAATTATTTAAATAGTTAACATAATAATGTATGGTAATAGTTTTAAGTTGTACATTTTATTTTTCTGAAAAATTTCATATATTAAGCATATTTTTCTGAATTATTAAACAATATTTATTAAATTTATAATATTTATTCATTTCCTATTGAAAAAATAGTATATACAAAATATGATTGGTGGGCCCCTATCGACGTCGCTATATAAAGAGGTGGGGGGCCGGCTGCACACGGTACGAGGTTCAACCGTACGCTGCCAACCCCACGGACACTCCCTACCGATCTAGGGTTAGCCGACGCTCGACGGGAAGCTTCGCCGCCGCTACCTCTTAGGCCCTATAGCCACGCTCTCGCCGTCGACCAAGATGGACAACAAGTCATCGAGTTCATCCACTGGAGAAGATATACTTTCCCCTCCTCTCTCTCTCTATATATATCTCTCTCTCTCTCTGTGCAAGATCCAAACCCTAGAGGCCTATCATGGTGGTGTCACGGCAAATGCCATGGGTAGGCTTACGTTGGGGTCCGAATGGGTGCTTGTGGTCACCAGGGAGGGAGTGCACGGTCTTGCCATGCACGAATAACAAGATGAACTATCCACACTTAGGAATTTTATTGATGCCCCTTGTTTACAAGTGCTCCTTGAGCTGTATGAACTAGAGTACAAGGCACTAGTTCCCTACTTGGTCCAACCTCCTTCTACTACTGCTATGCCCATCCTTATATAGGTGGTGCTAGCTAGGTTTCACCCCTTTCAGTTCTAGGGTTACTGTTTGGATCTTGGTCCCTACTCTGCGGGCCGGGTCATGGGCTTGCCCAAAGCCCAATGGCCCAGTCCTCAAAGCTAGACAGCTAACGGTCTTCTGGTACATCGCCTCATGTTCCTTTTGGCATCATGCAGTAACTTTGTACGTCAGTCCTTGCTTTAGGCGTCACTCGACTCCTTTTATGTCACCCAGCGTAGCCCTTCTCTTTTGACCACGCTTTACCATGGTCCCTCCTAATCCTTACTCGGAAAGGTGCCACG
Organism: Avena sativa; assembly: GCA_916181665.1. NCBI lineage: Eukaryota > Viridiplantae > Streptophyta > Magnoliopsida > Poales > Poaceae > Avena > Avena sativa. The sequence continues at coordinate 19,315,889 of OV702299.1, forward strand.
CGTCCTGTCTGACTCGGCCCCTCCTCGTGAGACTCGGCTCGTGGGTTCCTGCAAGGTTTACATATTTGTCTTATATGGGCCGACATGATTTCTATGTCGGCCTCACGCGATCCTCTTACCTAGCCGTACTTACCGGGCCTGGTTCTTTCTTCGCTCGGCGTAAGCCAAGCTAGGCTGTGTTTTAAACCTTGTGACCCTACCGGGGGGTTATCCCCCCACATTAGTCCCCGAAGCTGGTGAGGTCTAGCTGTTCTAGCTGTTAGGCGTCTCCAGGTTCCTTTAATGTAATTGGAACTTATTTTTTGTCTTCAATTGTCGCTTAGGGCGCACTGTTTTGTGCAATCTCGCATCTTGCGGAGTCTGTCTAACAGTTTTCGGATCCATTCTTTGACTTCTTGGCTCATTTTTGCCTCGTGGCGAGTTGCTTTGGCCAATTCCGGGTCATTTTCGGTGCGCCTCAGTCACTGACAGCTAGTAATCATGTTTACCTGCCTCAAATTTTGTTCCAAACCCTGACCGCACAGTGACGGTTGTGCAGTTATTCCCTGTCACTGTGGCCATCCCATCGGTCTACGCCCCTTGTCCTTCCTTTTGTGACGTGGCAGGGGATTTTTCGTGTATCGTTGTCACGTGGCGCCCTCTGATTGCCTTACTTGGCCGGATACACAGCCACACGCTGGCCGCACGGCGCATGGGATCCCACGATTGGGGTTTTTTACTACCCTTAAGTAGGGGTGAGGGGGTTACAACTTCCCTCGCATGCTCAGTATTCCCCCAACCTCTTCTTCTTCCTTGCTTCCCCAAAATCAAACCTCCCCCTCTGCTGTTCTTCTTCCCTTCTGCTCTTGCCTTGTGATTTCCCTTTTCCTCTTCTCATTCCACTATGGTTCCTTGTTCTTCCAAACCTCTTCCCACGGAGGAGGAGATTGAGTCCAGGAGGATTATGTATGCACGCGACGGTGCTGAAGGGGCCGAGGAGCAGGAGGTTCCCGCCGGCGAGCGCGGCGGCTGGGAGGGTTTAAAGGTCTCCACCGAGGAGGTCGAATGGCTCCGCTCCACCAGTCGCATCCCCTTCCAGGTCGATTATCGTTTTCCCGCCGGTGAGATCTCTCCCAAACCCGATGCCAATGAGAGGGTGGTTTTCCTTTCTCACTTTGAGCGAGGTTTCGCTCTTCTAGTGAGCACCTTCTTTTCCTCATTTCTGTCCACTTTCCATCTCCAGACCCATCATCTTCCTGCCAACGCGATTGGCTCCCTATCTTGCTTTATTTCCGCTTGTGAGGCCTACCTCGGGATTTGGCCTACAGTTCTTCTGTGGGCCAAATACTTTAGTTTTACACTACTAGGAAAACGGCCTTTAGTGGCGCACCTGAAAAGGCCATCTGTGGCGCACTAGCAGTGCGCCACGGGCCTCGCGCTACGGCTATCTCCTAGCCGTGGCGCACTACCTGGTGCGCCACGGTTGTGTCGAGATAGGCGTGGCGCACATGCCAGTGCGCCACGGAAAGTAGTCCAGGTGCGCCACGCATA